>OY970827.1:4230000-4852500 GCA_963853835.1 Calendula officinalis
TTAGTACCAATAATAGTTTTGTCAGAAGGAGGTGGTACTAAGTTCCAAACTTTGTTTCTCTCAAACTCTGTGAGCTCTTCTTGCATAGCCTCTACCCAATCTTTATCTAATAAAGCTTCATCAGCTTTCTTTGGTTCAATGGTAGATAGGAAACTTGAGAAGAAACAAAAATTTGCAGTTGCTTGGGTTGGAAATTCTAATTTTCTTCTTGTCTGGACACCTTCTTCAATAGGACCAATAATGTTTGAGTGTGGATGGTCTCTGTGTTCCCTTAAATTGTTTCCTAAGGGAGCATTTGAAATAGGATCAACAATATCTTGTTGATTTAGTGTGTTGTCTGTCTGATACTGAGTGGAATTCTGATCAGTATTAGACAGTGCAGGTTGCTGTTCATCTTCATTTTGCAGAGTTGATGTGGATTCTTGTGAAGTGTTGGATGTTTCACCTTCTTCATAGACAGAGTGGTTCAGATCATTAGTTGGAAAGTCAGTATGGAGGTCCTCTGTTGTGGGAACCTCAGTATTAGTCTCAGTTGAGTGATACTGAGTTTCAACTTGATCAGTTTCATTAACCTTATTAGGAATAAAGTGTGGATGAAACTTAGGCTGTTCAGCAATGGAGTGTTCTGGATTGCAAAGAATATCTATGCCACTTATGTCTTCACTTGCTGAGGTAGAATGCTCATTCTGATCTTCATCGAATGTAACATGAATGGATTCTACAATCATCTTGGTTGAGATGATATACACTCTGAAAGCTTTAAAGTGTGGAGAATAGCCCATGAACACACCTTCATTTGCTTTGGGAGCAAATTTATTGAGATTTTGTTTTGTACTGAGTACAAAGCATTTACTCCCAAAGATGTGGAAATATTCCACATTAGGAATCTTGCCATTGTATAACTCATATGGAGTCTTCAGATGTCTTTGAACTATAGTTGCTCTATTCTGAGTGAAGTTTGCACAGTTTACAGCTTCAGCCCAGAAACTCAGTGCCAGTCCAGCATGGCATAATAAAGTTCTTGCAGCTTCAATCAGTGTTCTGTTCTTTCTTTCTACAACACCATTTTGTTGTGGTGTATAGGCTGCAGAGAAGTTTTGAATGATTCCTTTTTCTTCACAGAAATCAGCTAATACTGAGTTCTTAAACTCAGTACCATGGTCACTTCTAAGTTGCTTGACCTTGTTGCCTTTTTGAAGTTCCTCTCTTTTTATAAAGGCAATGATTTCTGTTGTTGCATCTGACTTAGTCTTGAGGAAGATGACCCAAGTGTATCTTGAGAATTCATCAACTAAGACTTGAGTATAGATCTTTTTGGCCAAAGATGGTGTGCTAATGGTACCAAAAAGATCCATATGTATCATAGTAAGAGGTTCATTTATGGAATGATTGACTTTGGACTTGAATGAACTCTTCTTCTGCTTGCCCATTTCACATGCTGAGCATAACTTATCTTTTGAATAAGTAATAGTGGGCAACCCTCTCACAAGTTTCTTCATACTGAGCTCGTTGATATTTCTAAAGTTGATGTGAGAGAGTTTCTTGTGCCATAACCAATGCAATTCTGGCTTGACTTTAGAAAGCAGGCATACTCGAATAGTTGGGTCTATTTCAGATAGGTTGACCACATATACATCCTTTTCTCTTCTAGCAATGAGTACAGGTTGCCCTTTATCATTGTAAATGATGCCTGCAACCATCCTGAATCGAGCTTCATTGTCATCATCACACATCTGACTGATACTGAGCAGATTGTGTTTAAGACCCTCTACATAGGCAACTCTTTTAAAAGTTATGTTGCCTGCCTTGATCACACCATAACCTCTTGTCTTTCCCACCGAGTCATCTCCAAACTTGACAGAAGGACCCTTCTCTGGAGTACAATTGAGTAGGTACTCCATACTGCCTGTCATGTGTCTTGAGCAACCACTATCTAAATACCACTTTCTGTCACCCTGCACAAGACACAAAATAAGAGTTAGTTCTTTTTAGGAACCCATTTTTGAATGAGACCTTTGGTGGGATAAACATATTTTGACTTGATCTCTTTATTTGGAGAGATCAGTATCACTTCGGGGGTAACTTTAGAAGTTTTCTTTGGTGATACTGACTTAGTTTCTCTCCTTTTCTTTGGTACTGAGTACCTAGGACTTGAGAGATCAGTCCAGCATTCATCTCCCTTATGACCAGTATGATGACACCTATAACATTTTCTAGGTCTATTTCTAAACATATTTTCATACGGTATTTTAGAAAAATGTTTTACTTTTGGTAGATCAGTATGAACAAGTTTTGCAAATTATTTACTTAAAGATTTGACCTGATCACAAAGTGTTTTTAAAATGTTAATTTTGTCATTTTTGATAGATATATTAACATTGTTTTTAACTGGTTTAGGAGATGGAGGATCTGGTTGCTTCTTTTTATTTGGTAGAGAAGTTTTTCTAATATTATTTGTGGTAGACTTCTTGTCTCTGCCAACTAAGGATCTTGTTAAAGTTGGTTTTTGTTTATCATGTTTTGTAGAAACAACTTTAACAGGTTCTTTAGATTTCTCAGTATATGATGTTTCTGTTCCTGCAACTTCTGTATTTGATGAAACATGTGAGATAGAAGTTGTCTTATTATCATTATATAATTCAAAAGTTGTTGTATTAAATAATAATTCAAAAGGTGGAACAGCAGAAGTGTCATACTGAACTATTGGTAGCTCGGTATCAGAAATTTCTGTTATTTGAAATTCAATACTGAGTTCTTGTAGCTCAGTATAGCACTTTGAGCAGATGGAAGGACCAATAGGTTTTTCTAAAATTTCATTTTCCTCATCATCTGACTCAGTTTGACATCCAACTTCACATAAAGTTTTAGCTTTTACAAAATTAATAGGATTCATAGTAGAAAACTCTTCAAATAAATTAGCAAAATTGTTCCTGTTTTTAAATTGAGGATCAACACCAAGTGCAGCCCTCACATTTTCTGGAAATTGTTCATTTAAACATTTATTTAATTTTATTGAGGCATTTCCCCAAGATTTACATTGTTTTTCAAATTTCTCTTTTTCAAGTTTGTGTAAATGAGCTTTATCAGCTAATCTTTGGTTAATGTCTTTTAAATCTGAAAAGTTGAGTTCTAAATCTTTATATTTTGCTAATTTATCCAAATTTTCAATATTTACCCTTTCAAGTTCTTTAATTGTTAATTTTAAAGCTTTTTCTTTTTGTACAGAAGTTTTAAGATCAACAAGCATATACTCAAAAATCTTGGTTTTTTCATTCACTGAATAAGTTTGAAAGGAACTTACCTTGTACAACTGAGTGGAATCCCAATCAGTATGAACACTCATCCTCTCAGCCTCTTTGATATCCTTTTCAAAGGAGCTCTTCAAATCATCTTCAGTGAAAGCCATAAAGGCTTTATTCTCAATCTCTTCTTCATCATCACTTAACTCTTCATCCATCCAGGCTTCTGAGTAAAGTGCTTGATGAGGTGCTCCATTCCCTTCTGCCCTCTTTCCCTTGCTCCAATTCTTCAGTTTGACATATTTGTCTCTATACCTTTTTGCTCTGTATGCAATCTTGTCATTTTGGTCAGTCTCAGAAGACTTGGTATGACAATTTGCAGCAATATGCCCAGGCTTTCCACACCTATAGCACAGACCTGATCTTGGGTCAGTATTAGAAGAGCTAACACCAAGCCTCTTCTTCTTCAACTGATCCATCTTCATAGACATAAGAGCCATTTGAGTTTCAAGCTCTTCTGCCTCAGCATCAGCAAGATCAACTTCTGGTTCATCTGGCTCAGTCACAGTATAGGCCTGTTGCACAACTAGAGCCATGCCAGTGGAAGACTTGTCAGTTTTCTTCCAGTTGATCAGTCTTGCAGCATTATTCTCCTCATGATTCAACATTAGACCATACAAAGTTTGAAGAGTGTATGACTCAATGTTGTTAGCAGCATTGACAGAATTTGTCATGTCAAGAAATTGTTGAGGAAGACTATCCAGGAACTTTTGAACAAGCTCTCCTTCCTCTTTTACAATGCCTACACTGATTAAATCATGGATAACAGTATTGAACCTATTATAGAGAGTGGTGATGTCTTCATTAGGAGTTGAGAAGAAGTTTTCATATTTCCTTCTCATGTTGCTTTTTCTTTGCAACTTCACCTTTGCTGTGCCTTCATAGGTGAATGATAGGCTATCCCACATAGCCTTTGTTGTAGGCAATTTCATAATTGCATTAAGTATTTCTTTGGTAACAGCATTACCAATCACCCCTTTAGCTCTGGAGTCTAAAGCATACAACTGACGGTCAGTATCAGTCCAGTTGTGCTTTAGTTTAGGTACAGATCTTATGCCCTCAGGAGCATCATCAGTAGCAGCAACAGGTTCCACAGTTTGTGGAATGATGGGACCATCATTTAGCACAGTGAGCATCTCATGGTGAATAGATTCAAGATACCACTGAGCTTTGAGCTTCCATTGATGGAAGTCTTTTCCATCAAAGATGGGTACTCCCTTTCCAGACATAATTGGTGCAACAATTGTAGACATTTTGGATTTTTGAGTGTTGGAGGGATAAATGTAGGAAATGGCTGCCAGGGTTATAGATCGACTAAATAAGAGATTATTTAGCCTGCTCTGATACCAGTTGTTAGGTCACAACACCCTGGTTTAGTTGGTTAATTGATTGGTTAATTATAGCACTAAGACAAATATTGTATAAGAACAAGATATGAGTCAAATGTATAATTCCACTAAGTGTGGTATGCTGCGGAAAAGCAATACCACTGATCAATTACAAATAAGTGAAAGTGTAAAGTAAATTGGTGTGTACTCCTTTGCAAGATGATCTCTATTTATAATGTTATAGAGATCTTACATGATGAGCAAAGGAGTAACCGAAGGACAAAGTAAGGAAAATGACTAAGATCAAGGGATTTGATCTTAGTCCGTTACTATAATGAGTATCACTCAGTCCTTCTACTCAGTCCTTGTACTCAGTATCACTATCTGATACTGAGTACTGATACTGAGTTCCAATACTGATCACTCAGTATCAGACCTAAACTTAGCTATATTATTCTACATATAAATCAAAGCTAGTCTAGGTTGTTTTGTTATCTTAAGATCTAAAGGGGCAAGGCTTTTTGCCTTAACACCAGTAGAAACTTCAACAGGTTTACTACTGATCATAACCCTAATTACAATGCTGTTGGATACCAGTACCAAAATACTACTGGTAAAAACCCTAATTTTAAAAATACTACTGCTTCCAAACCAAATACCAAAAACACTACTGGTCATCCCAAAAATGGTAAGTACCCAAATACTACTGGTCTATCAGTAGTAAAGTATTCAAAAGCTAAATATAATGGGTATAGACCAAGGTCAGACACCAGTAACAAATCCAAAAGGGCAGTAGTAAAACAAAACATCAGTACTAAACAGGTATGGGTACCAAGAATGTTTAAAATTAAATCTTCCAAATCTTATTTCTCAAAGGATGAACCCAAGACATATAAAGCTTGGGTTCCCAAACTTAACTAATCCTTTACTTACTTGTGCAGAGCATTCAGATCCCTGAAGAAGGTAGAACATGGCACATTGATAGTGGATGCTCAAGGCACATGACTGGAAATCTGCAAATTCTCAAAGATTTCAAGTCATTTGATGGAGGATATGTGGCCTTTGGTGAGAACCCAAAGGGAGGTAAGATTTCAGGAAAAGGTACAGTTACCAATGGTAAAATTACTTTTGATGATGTATTTTATGTAGCTGAGCTAAAATACAATCTTGTCAGTGTGTCTCAAGTATGTGATAAAAAGAACAAGATTCTTTTCACAGACATTGAGTGCATCATTCTTTCTCCTGACTTTGTTTTAGATGAAAAATATGTAGTTTTGAGAACGCCAAGGAGAAACAATGTGTATTGCCTGGATATAGGGGGAGAACTCATTTCTTCAAATGAGGTCAACTGTTTTATATCCAAGGCAAACACTACTGAATCAGAACTTTGGCATAGAAGGATGTGTCACGCAAACTTTAAAAACATGAACAATTTAGTAAGAAAGAATTTGGTAATTGGATTACCACAAAAACAGTTCATGTGTGATCATCACTGTGTTGCATGCCTAAAAGGTAAACAACATAAGTCTTCTCATAAGTCCAAAATTGTAAACTCTATTTCTGTTCCTTTACAACTCTTACATATGGATCTTTTTGGACCTACAAATGTAATGAGTATTGGAAAGAAACAATATTGTCTTGTTATTACTGATGACTTTTCCAGATATACATGGGTTTTCTTTCTCAGGACAAAAGATGAAACAAGTGAACTCATCAAGAACTTAATTATTAAACTGGAGAACACATCTGATCAAAAAGTTAAAGCCATAAGATGTGATAATGGCACAGAATTTAAAAATGCTAATTTAATTAACTTTTGTGATCTTAAAGGTATTGACAGGCAATACAGCTCACCTAGAACTCCTCAACAAAATGGTGTAGCTGAAAGAAGAAATAGAACCATCATTGAAGCAGCAAGATCAATGTTAGCAGATTCAAAGTTACAAATCACTTTCTGGGCTGAAGCTGTTAATACTGCATGTTATGTACAGAACAGAGTATTAATAGTTAAACCACACTACAAAACACCATATGAACTTTTCAACAAAAGAAAACCTTCCATGAGTTTCTTAAAATCATTTGGTTGTCCTTGTACTATTCTAATTACAAGAGAACAAATTGGTAAGTTTGACTGCAAAGCTGATGATGGAATTTTTGTGGGATACTCTACTCAAAGCAAATCATACAGAGTGTTCAACAAAAGATTAAGGATAATTGAAGAAAGCATCAATGTATCCTTTAATGAGAATGTTCCTAATGAACAAGGAAATGGTCCAGATTGGCTATTTAACATAGACAATCTAACCAAATCCTTTAACATAACATGGATTTAAATGCAGGTGATTCAAATTGTCATACTCAAAAGGAAGGAACATCATCCTTCAATTCTGGTCAAGAAGAGATGAGATACATAGTAGTTGATACTGTTCCCACAGTTAATACTGAGGACAGTAATAACTCAGATTCTGAGAGCAGTAGTGATTCAGACAATGAGGACAGTAGTAATTCAAACACTACTGGTACCAGTAATAGTACTCATAATACTACTGGTCCTAGCAATAACCTAAATTCTCTAAACACTACTGATCTCGGTAACAACCTAAATACTACTGACCCTAGTAGTAACTATGAACCAACAAATGATGATGAACCAAACATCAATGACAATGAAGAACCTCAAGAGGAACAATCTCCTGAAATAAATGAGTCCAATCTTGAAAACCAACTATGTGTTGATAAAGCTCATGGCACTAGAACTAAAAAGAATCATCCTCTGGATCAAGTCCTTAGTGATGTGAACTCAAGCATGCAGACAAGAAGCAAATTACATAAGAGTCTAACTGCAAACATGTATAATATAAGTTTAATTGCTAATGAATGTATGTTTGAATGCTTTCTGTCTCAGGATGAACCAAAGAAGATTCAACAAGCAATGGAGGATTCAAACTGGATTGAGGCAATGCAAGAAGAACTCCTTCAATTCAAATTACAAGCTGTTTGGACACTTGTACCTCTACCTAAAGGAAAAAGAGCCATTGGAACAAAGTGGATCTTTAGAAACAAGAAAGATGAAAGAGGTATAGTGATCAAGAACAAAGCCAGACTTGTAGCCCAAGGATACACTCAAGAAGAAGGAATAGACTATGATGAAGTATATGCCCCTGTTGCTAGAATTGAAGCAATTAGGATATTCCTAGCATATGCTTCATACAAGAAGTTTAAAGTCTATCAAATGGATGTAAAGAGTGCCTTCCTATATGGGAAAATTGAAGAAGAAGTATATGTCTGCCAACCTCCAGGTTTTGAAGATCCAAAATATGGTGACTATGTATTCAAACTAAACAAAGCTCTATATGGCCTACATCAGGCACCAAGAGCATGGTATGATACATTGTCATCATACTTACTGAAGAATGATTTCAAAAGAGGAGCAATTGACAAAACTCTGTTTACAAGAAAGGTCAAAGATGATATACTACTGGTGCAAATCTATATAGATGATATCATTTTTGGATCAACAAATGATTCATTATGTAAAGAGTTTTAAAATCTCATGCAAATCAAATTCAAGATGAGCTCCATGGGTCCAATGAACTTCTTCCTTGGACTCCAAGTCAATCAAAGAACAGATGGTATTTTGATAAACCAATCAAAATATGTTAAAGACATCTTGGAGAAGTTTGATATGAAAGACTGCAAAAGTGCAAGTACACCAATGGAAACACACAAACACCTACATCCTGATGCTGAGGGGAGGATGTAGATGAACACTTATATAGATCAATGATAGGCTCTTTGATGTACTTAACTGCATCAAGACCTGACATTATGTATAGTATTTGTGTGTGTGCAAGATATCAAGCAAGACCTAAAGAACTATACTTGCAGGCTGTCAAAAGAATAATCAGATACTTGAAAGGCAAACCATCACTTGGTATATGGTATCCACATGATTCACCCTTTGAACTCATAGCCTACACAGATAGTGACTATGGAGGTGAATGTCAAGATAGAAAGTCCACTACTGGTGGATGTCAATTCTTTGGATCAAGACTGGTGTCATGGCAATGCAAGAAACAAACAAATGTATCAACATCAACTGCTGAAGCAGAGTATGTAGCTGCATCTGCTTGTTGTGCTCAAGTACTTTGGATTCAAAACCAACTGCTAGACTTTGGTATCTCTATCCTTAAAACTCCTATTTTTATTGATAATCAAAGTGCTATTAGTATTGTGAACAATCCAGTAAAACAGTCTAAAACCAAACACATTGAAATAAGATTTCATTTTATAAGAGATTGCAATGAAAAGAAGTTAATCAAAGTAGTTAAAATTCATACTGATGATCAATTAGCAGATCTTTTTACAAAAGCATTTGATGTAGGAAGATTCAGCTTCTTGGTTAGCAGTATTGGAATGATTTTAATAAATTAATTTCTCACTCAAAATCATGTGTAAATTTTTTTGTTGTAAAAAGTTATTTATCTGTTTAAAGTGTTTTACTACTGGTAGGTCTGCTTTACAGGTATGTAGGCGTGTGCACAAAATACTACTGGTAGGTCACTACTACTGGTGTGTATTAGGTATACACAAATACTACTGGTAAGACAGTACCACTGGTATCCACATATACTACTGGTCTTGTAAGTTAGGTTAGTAATGAAATTCATTAGTTACTACTGATGTCAATAGTTACTACTGATGTCAAAATCCTTAGTTACTACTGATGTTCTTAGATACTACTGACGTTTTCTTACTGGCATCTAATTTACTACTGGTCTTTCAACTATCAAATTACCAAACTAACCCTCATGAAAATAGTCGTTGTGTTATAATTCGAAGGGCAATTTAGTATTTTTGCAGGATAAATCGTAAGATATAAATAGCTGAAGTCGATTAGTTTAGCATTATCCTCTCATCGATTTGCTAAATCCTCTCTATAAATCCTAACTCGCGATCATAAACCCTGCATCAGTAACAACTCTCTTGCTTATTTCTCTCAAATCAAACGATCAAAACTTCTCAAAATACATAAGAAATGGCAACTCTACAATCTCTTGATGTTCAAACAACTCTCAAATACTCCGAATTTCACAACATGTGTGCATTCCTAAAGAATCCAGACGGAACAAAGGATTTTCGTCCAATCGTAAATTTCTTGAAAAACTCATATATAAAGTTTGCTCTAACCGTAAATCCGAAAGCATATCAACAACACTTGGTTGACTTCTGGACTAATGCTGAAAGAACCGAAGGGTCAACTATGTCCATGATCAAATCAACCGTGGATGGCAAAACTGTCACTATAACTGAACAATCCATCCGACACCATCTGCAACTACATGATGATGCAGGTATGTTTTCTCTTCCTAAGGAATACATTGTTGAAATTTTAAGTAAAATGGGATATGAGGGAAGACTTGACATAGTCACTTTTCAAAAGGGTCTTCTCTCCCCACAATGGAAATTTCTTGTTCATAACATTCAACATTGTATTTCTCCCAAAAGAAGTACCTGGAATGAGTTTAACAAATCAATAGCATCTGCTGTTGTTTGTTTATGCACAGACCAAGTATTTAATTTTTCAAATATGATTTTTGAAGGTATGTTGTGAAATCTTAGTGCTTCAAAATTTTTAATGTATCCCAGATTTCTTCAACATATTTTAAACTGTGAATTACAAAACTTGTCAACTCCTAAAAATATTTTTATAAATCCTGAGTTGAACAAGAAAGTTTTCTCTAATATGAGAAAACAATTTAAATTTTCGGGCAAGGAAACCCCTTTGTTTCCTAACATGATCAAAGATCAACAACATATTGGAGAAGGTTCAATCAAAGATACAACCCCAATTGAACCTCAACCCACTCCATCACCCCCAAATGTAGCCCAAACACCACCCCAAATAGTCACTCAATCACCCACTCAAATAGATGTCCTGACTGTGTCCCAGGAACATGATATAAATCCTCAGAGTGCTACTCTTCACTCTGTGGAAGTCCTACCAAATGTAACCAAAAACATATCCACAATTTATAAAAGGAAGAAAACTTCCTTCAAGGACACCAGGGGACAAATTGAGTCAAACCCCAGGCTCCAAGAGTTGTCCTCCAAGGAGGAGAGAGGACATGAGGAAAGGGCTCTCACTACTGATGCCCCAAAGGTGGGTGCACAGGATAGTGAGAACATCACTAAGACCCAGACCTCGGCAACTCTAAGTGATGACTCTTTTGAGGAATTACTAAGAGGACCCTGGTGCCAAGAAACCAAAAGGGGGGCACTACTGCTTCTTCTAGGAAGAAGAGAGTGTCCAAACAACCCATTTCATCACCAAGAAGTGATGAGGGTAGAACTGAAACTGTTGAATTGACGGAAAGGATGGAAAACCTTAAAACCAATGTACCTGTTTGTGAGCCCGATGATCTTGCTAGATGGAGTGAGGGCAGTATTAAACAAAACCAATTGACGGATAGGATGGAAAACCTTGAAACCATTGTACAAGACTGTCTTAAATATCTCACCAATCAAGGAAAAACCATGTCCTATATGAAGAGGCACATGAACACAATCAACAAAAGAATGAGATTCTATGAGCACAGGCTTCATCAACAAACAAAGCTCATAAGGAAATTAAAAAGGAAGGTTGAAAATAGTGATGCTCCACCAGTTGAGCTCACTAAGGGGGAGAAGGACAATATTCAAAGCATGATAGAGGAATCAATTGCAGCAGCAGCAGCAACTTCTCTCCTCAATCTCAAAGAAACAAAAGTTGATGAAGGCCAGGTAAATGATGAAGGCCTAGAAGACATGGATACTACTGTTGAGCCTACTTCTGATGAACCTATAGAAGAACAAGTAGTAATTCCTACTACTGATATCATAGCAGTAGTAAATCAAGAAGAGGAAACAATTGCACCAAACACTACTGATGCCCTATCAGTAGTAACTCCTGAAGTCACACCAGTAGTAACTACCTTGGTTACTACTGAATAGGAAGAACTAGAGCTCCCAGAGCTAATTGAAAGAGAACGTTTTGAAGTCATCACCAAACCACCAACACCTGATCAACCACTTATCATACCTGACATTGATGATAATGTGAACTGGTTTGAAGTTGATGAATGCACACTTCCTCAACATCCAAAAATTCTTCAACAGAATGAACTTACATTATTCTCTCCATCAATAATAATCAGAGGTGTTCCTGATATGAAATATATTCCACCTCCACCTTCAGCTTGTATTGGAAAGGGTAAAGAAATTTATGATGAAGATTACCCTAACAGAGCACTAGGTCACTACATGGTGAACAAAATCAATCTTGTCAGAGGTGATAAACAATCAAGATGGAAGGTGAAACATAAGAGATACTTAGAGAAAGTGGCTATGTATCAAGCTCTTGAAGAGAAGAAAAAGAAGGCTCAAAATAAAAAAATCAACAACTCAAAAATCTCAAGAAGCTGAAGTACCTGTTCAAATAACATATAGGCAGTTAGAAGCTCAAAAGGCAGAATTTAAAAGACTTAGAAAAGTTGAAGAAGAACATATAAACTGTCTTGAATTTCTGGTATCTGAATGCAAAAGAACAAAAAGTGAATTAACAGATGATGTATTTGAACAGAAGACAAATATGATTGAATATTTGCAATCAAAAGGACACAGTGCAAAGTCCTTTGGCAGAATGAAGATGATCACAATCATAGAGAAATATTGTACTGCAAAGAAGAAAGAATTGGCTGAACAAGAAGCTAAAGAAGAAAAGAAATCAAAAGCCTTAATTCCAATCAGTCCAAGGTTAATTAAAACTGGTAGTATATCAACTACTGGTGAAACCTCAACTCCCCAAACTAAGAAAAGAAAGGCTATTACTCAAGAACAAAGTGCTCAAAAGAAATCAAAAACTGAACAAATTATTCCTGTTCTTGAAGTACCTGTTGCTCCCCTTCAAAACAATCAAATCATCAATTGGAGAGTTATGCCAAACAATGTAATAGAAATTATAAGGGACGACAAAGCTATTCAAAGATTTACTGGATGGTTACCATTGATTAGATCATGTTCAAGAAGTGATGTAATTAAACTTCTGATCATTGGAAGACCAAGGATGACAAAGAAATCATGGAAAGAGTCTGGTGCTGGATATTTAACAAGAATGATTGATGCTGCATTTTATCCAGATAACTACCCAGAACTATTTACAAATCCAGAAAATGTATATGTTTGGAATGTACTCCCAACTGCTAATATGTACTTCTTTGAAAGATCAAGCAAAAGATGTGAGCTATACTTATATGAAAAAGAATATCCACATTCTGAGAAGGTCATGTATCAGATATTCACTAACACAATGATGAAACCATATGATGATGTAATGTTCCAGAATAAATTGACCTATTTTACAAAGAAAAACAGCAGATACATCATTGAACAAAGAAAGCAACAAAATCAAAGAAACTTAGAGAAAAGAAAGAGGGAACAAGAAGAACAAAAGAAACTTGATTGATTGAAAGAGAATCAATAAGTTTAGGGGGAGATTGTTGGAGCAGATCACAGTTCAACTTATTACTGATGCTGCAGTTAGTACTGATCATAGTTACTACTGATGAAGACTATGATTACTACCGATGGGGCAGAAATACTTGTTACCGATGAGTTGATACTGGTGAAGTCTATAACTAAGTTACTAGTGATCATGCACATATTGAAGATACTACTGATCATTAGTAGTTACTACTGACGTTGGTTTTGGACTTACTACTGATTACCAGAGTTACTACTGATGATGCTCATTTACTACTGATGAATGGTATTACTACTGGTACGCGCTTTGGAAGCATATCAAGTCCGAGATCTTCGCAGAATTAGTTATAGAATGTCATTCAATGTATATCTTTTATATTTCGATGTAAATCAAGTCCTAGAATAACTAGGGTAAATAGTTAGGCTTCAAGGACTATTATATATAGTTCCTTACGAATTGTAAACGTACGTGTGTATTGTTAATCAATAATATACATTGAAGCTTTTTGTGAAACTGTGTTCTTAATATTATTGCATATTGTTCTTACAGTTCATTGTTCTTAATCATATTGATATAGTGTTAATCCGCTGTAACTTCTATTATCAATTAGATCTAAAGGTGTTTATTAACTAATTCATAGTTAATCGATCCTGACACTAGTTAAATTTGCTATAAACTAGAATGAAACAGCAAAATCGAATATAAAAAGAAAGAAAAAAAAAACTAGAAGTTGCTCACAATAAAATATCAAATACAACCACCCAAGAAAATTGAACCATAATAGCCGGCTTAAAATGGTACATAAAAGTTCCATACTTCCATGTCAACTGTTTTGCTAATAAGACACTAGCATTCCCGTCGGAGCAACGAGAGAAGCCGGCTATTGGTTTCTGCCGGCCGGCCATGCCACCATGTCACGGATGTTTAGTATATTTATCTTATCTGTTAGGCAATAAAGTAATTCAAATTTATTGGTTATTTATGCAACCTAAGCACCCAAAAATCTAGACAGCTTGTAGGTAATTTAAGTAGTGTAGTGCCTTGACTTTTACTAGTATATTTCTTGCTTTTTTATTCTATTCTTTAAGAAATATTCCGAGCTGTAAAAACTTTAATAAAGAAGTAGTTTAGTTTCTGTATAATACACAGATAATTTCAGTAAAGAGCTACGTACCATGTATTAATGTAGTAATGTAACATCCGTCCCAAAAAAACTTCTCATTTCACTCTAAATTTTTGTCCCACAATAAGCTTTCTATTTCCCATATTTGATGGGCTCCACACAATAAAAAACTATTATTACTAAAGACTCCACCACTAATATTCACTAATTATCTTTCTCTCTCCAATCAAACCTTATATTTTAATCAAAAGTATTATCAATGACCCCACCACTAACTATCACCTAAAAACTTGTACAAAAGCTAAATGAGAAGTTTTTATGGGACGGAGGGAGTATTAACTAAAAATTTAGTATATGACGGAAATGGGACCATGAAATCCTAACGGACACTAAACTATGATGAAAAATGACATTGAGAATGAAGAAGACAGGCCAATTCAATAGCGTAAGTAACAACAACCAATCCGATAATGAAACGATTTACATGAAAATTCGATTGCATTTTCATTTTCAAAAATCCCTAGATGTGATACCTTCAAACTTAAGGATAACTCACCAGCAAACAACTCCAACACTCAATTAACGTTGATGATGTTTTCTACTTTAAACTTTTCTTTATAATATTGTGATTGGCTCATACTTTATATCCTAAAAATGCATCATTTTATATTCTTGTAAACATTTTGTTTAGCAAATATTTGATTTAAGATAAATCAATTTAAAAATTTTGAATAAATATTTTTTTTCTTCAAGGATTTTAGAAGTATCTAGGGTACGTTTGGTACATAGAATGAAATTGCAGGGAAATGATTGCAGAGAATGGAATTGCAGAGAAAGGGAATTAGTCTGGAGAAAGAGAATTAACTCCTCTGTTTGGTAGCACAGAGACTTGAATAGAGAATTGCAGCAGAGAATCATTTCTCTTGTTTGGTATAACAAAAAAAATCAGTAGAGAATTGTACAAACTTTATAATTAGCAAACATATTTTTTTCCCACAACAATCATTATTATAACATACAAAATTCATGGATAAATTAATAACGAAAGTGCATTAATAAAATCAATAATAACATCCAAAAATATAAACTATTGTCACTTTCAAAAACATCAATTCAATCAAAATATATAAAAAAAAAGTGGCAGACGAATTGTTGCTGGACGGAATTGTGGCAGACAATTGACGACGGAATTGCAGTGGACGAAGATTGCAGCGGACGAAATTGAGGACGAAGGGTTTCTGCGCAAACGCATAAAGAAAAGAAGAGGGCTTTGTGATTTTCTACGTGTTTTTTTAAGTCTCGATATATCATTATCTCATTTTCCCCTTATTTAGTGGGGAATTAAAATTAGGGAAAAGGAAAAAAAAAATTTCTCCATCTTTTTTCTCAATGTAACCAAATAAAAGACTTTACCTTTATTTCTCTTTCTCTCCCTTCAAATCTCTGTACCAAACACGTATAATGCACAGAAAGGTTTTAACTTTCAAAGTCTGCAGGCTTGTGGATTCTTTACTTTACAAACTGCTTCGAGATGGGCCCCGCTTCCTCGAATAACCAACTTGGCCGTTGTTGTGCGCCACCCTAATAAATACATTTACTTTTTTAAATAACTACTACGTGTCATGCCCTTATTCGTAAGAAAATCATGCTGACGGCAAACTTGAGGTGTGTTGGAACCTTTTTTTTATATTTTAATTTTAGCACCACTGAATAAATTTAATTTACTTACATTTTTTAAAGGTTAATTGAATTTAAAGAAAAATAAAAATACAAACGAGGCATATTGAACCATCTTGTAAAAATACCCCTGTTCTCTAGAGCTAAAAACTCCATATTAAAGACAATGATATTTCTATGACTTGTAAGATATGCAATTTTCTTTGTACTTTAGTCTGGAATAAGATAATGAGGTTTTTGTGAAGTAAAAGAGAATAACGACCGAATAGTGGAAGCTTTCACTTAGGTAGCAAGACAAAGTAAAGAATAGTTGGGGCAGTTGGTTTCAAGAGTTGAGGAGAATATGATCTTGCTTCCACAGCCATAGATATGATCATTGTGGATCAATCTCAACCGTTGGATTTGTATTGGCGTAGGATTCTCAGTTGAGTACACGTGGTGCCATCTATCTTTGCTTCCATGCATGGGTTTCTCCATCTTAACCTCCAAACATACTCTCTCTGTCTATACTTCCTCCGTATCAAAAAATAAGTGACACACTTTTCATTTTGAGGTGTATCAAAATAAGTGATATACTTTGAAAACTTTCCATATTTAGTAAAAATAGTGGGACCCATACCCACTAACTATTCACTTTAATAAAGTGAAATTACCCTTATACCCTTACTTTTACTTTTAAAACTCATTAATATCACTTTATTCAAGAAAAGTGGGACCCATTCTCCACTAACTATGTACTTTAATCTATTTTAACCTCTATTTTAATCTTTTGCCTCAAAAAATATATAAGCCAATTTGTGTCACTTATTTTGATACGGAGGAAGTATATATTTCTAGAGAGAGAACCACCCCAAATTTTAGAGAGAGAAGAGAGTAGTTTTTTCTTGCTTCTTCTGTTGTTCATCAACAATTTTATTTCTTACTTCAAATCTCAACCAACCTAAACTACTAGTATCGATATTCATATTAGTATATCTTGATCTTGTTTTCCGATGAAATCTGAAATGGGTTTTCCGATTTTTACTTCAATCATGAAATTTTGCGGTTTTGATCTTATTTCTTGATCCGGGTGTTCATCAATTTTCGGTTTTGAGCTTGGATTTTGTGTTTTTTTGATCTGGGTGTTCATCAATTTTCAAATTTGATTTGAATTTTGCGTTTCTTGAAACATCATCCTCTGTTCTTGCATTTGTTTGACTTCAATCTGGAAATTTCGTACAAAAATGTCGAATTTGATCCAAGAAACTGATCAAGAATTGATGAAACACCTCTGTAAATTGTGTGACAAAAGCTTCCCTTCTGGTAGATCCTTGGGAGGTCACATGAGGTCTCACGTGATCAACTCCCCTGATCACGATCATCAACAGAAGAAGAAAAGACAGATGAAGAAGCTTTCATCAGTCAAGAATAACGAAAACGTGATGAATTCGAATGATTTGGGTTATGAACTGAGGAAAGATCCAAAAAAGACTCCAAAAGTCAAAGATTCACATGAAATTGAGGACAATTTGGTGGTTCTTGATAAGATTTGTAAAGAATGCGGTAAAGGTTTTCAATCTTGGAAAGCCTTATTTGGACACATGAAATGTCACTCTGAAAAATTCATAAACAATCGCACCAACAATTTGAATCAAGATAGTTTGACTAGTCAATCGGATAATGCGAATTCTGTTAGTCAAATCAAGAAATCAAGATCAAGAAACAAAAGAATCAAAAGGTATATAGTTAATTCTACTACAACTGCTACTGTTACCACTACAACAATAACTACAGCTTCATCTTCAATTTCCATGAATGCTAATACTAATACTAATAATAATAATCAAATTAGTAGTAATCATGCTTCAAATAGTATTGTGTCTGAAATTGAACAAGATCAAGAATCTGAAATTGCTATGTGTTTACTGATGCTTTCTAGAGATGAGGGTAAAGGGGGTAATGAAATTGAATCATCTGAAAACTGTAATTCCTCTGCTTTTATGAGGTCGACTAAAGTTGAGAGTAAAAAGCCAATTGAAACTGGTTTAAAAATCAAGAAAATTGTAGCAACACATATTGGTGTTGATTACATTGGAAAATCTGAAATGGGTTATACTGAATTGAAGAAAATTACTATCCAAAACGACGAACTTGGTGATGAAATCGAGTTAGGTTTTGAGAAATACGAGGATTCAAGAAAGAGGAAATTTGAGTGTATTACTTGTAACAAAAGTTTTCACTCTTATCAAGCACTTGGTGGTCATAAAGCAAGTCACAACAAGTTAAACGAAAACAAGCCCATGTTAAATCATGATCTTACAATCAATGGGTTTGTTGCAAAATCATCTATTAATCATCAAAAATCAAAAAGTGTCAATCTTGGTGTTAGTTCTTTGAAGAAAACAGTTGTGTTAGGAACACATGAATGCCCAATTTGCTTGAAAATTTTCTCATCTGGACAAGCTTTAGGAGGTCATAAAAGATCACACATGATTGCAGAAGCTAAATTGAATCAACAAACCAGCTTAACTCTGATTGAAAAAGTGAACGAATCCGTTGGCGAAATTCGACAATTTATTGATCTCAACATGCTTCCTGAAACAATGGAAGAAGATATGATCATGAACAGTTGTACCATAGAGTACAACCCGTGGCATTGGGTAGATACCACTAACCATGAACCAACAACACTCCTTGGGTTGCTTTGAACAAGTTAAAAAAAATAGTTTGATCATTTCAAGAGTGTACAGATTCATTGATTCTTTGCATAATTGATGTAATTTGCTGCTTAAACAATATCATAAGTAGCTATACACACACAAACACCATAAACACACACTTTGTCAACATATTCATAGTTTTTTGTGCTCATTTTTATGCTTTGTAACTACACTGTTTTCATCAAGGGATAATGGTTTCCCCTGATATAGAAAAATTAAAAGTTTCTTTTTTTTTTTTTTGGTTTGCATTTAAACAATCTACTACTCCCTCCGTCCCACAAAAAACTTCCCATTTGACTTTTGCACAAGTTCTTAGGTGATAGTTAGTGGTGAGGTCATTGATAATACTTTTGATTAAAATATAAGGTTGGTTTGGAGAGAGAAAGATAGTTAGAGGATATTAGTGGTGAAGTCTTTAGTAATAATAGTTTTTATTGTGTGGAACCCATTAAATATGGGAAATGTGAAGTTTTTTATGGGACAAAAATATAGAGTGAAATGAGAAGTTTTTTGTGGGACAAAAATATAAAGTGAAATAAGAAGTTTTTTGTGGGACAGAGGGAGTATATTAAGTTAAAGATGGGGTTAAAAGTGTAAAGTGATTGAAGGTATAAGGGGGCAGTTTTATAATATAAAGAAAGGTTAGTTGTATAGTCACCCACCATCACAATTCACAACACCTTGACAACTCTTTGTTACACTTGCCTTTCTTTAAAAAATTTAATGACCATCTTTACTAGTGGATTATATTCTATTTGGGGTTGATGGTAAATATAGTATTTTGTTAATGATGTATATTAAGCTATGATTAACGAAAACAAACCCATGTTCGATCGTGAGCATACAATCATTGGATATGGTGCAAAATCGTCTTATAATCATCAAATAACAAAAAGTTTTCATCTTGGTGTTCTTCATTAGTATGTCACCCAAGTTGATAAAATAAGTATAGTAAGTTACCTCAAATTGGAATTTTCTCCTAATAGTAAGAATGTGAGAAGTGGTAAAATCAAGGATATATAAGGAAGGGAAATAGCTAGGATATATGTCAAAATTTGAATAGGGATTAGATTAAATTTTAGATTATCTGATTATCAATTACTTATTCATCTATGGAGACGAGGATGAAAGAAATAGGTGTAAAATAAGTATTGCCCAAAAGGCAGTTTTATTTAATCATCAACTTATTATACGCAATATTAAATTAATTATTAAGAATTGATTATTTTAACTTTCCTTAATCAGAGAATTAAAGAAAAATTACCACTAAATCTTTCAAAAATAGACCGTGCGTCTGTGCAACTTGATGTATTTTGTGTGCGACTCTGGTTTTTTTTGCGACACGAATGTTTTTTATTTTGCTGCCAGGCTATTTTTTTTGTGCGATTAGATAAAATTTTTGTACGAACAGACCACCTTGTCAAAATTTAAATGGAATCACACAAGTTGCTATTTTAGGTAGATTAAAATTTTTACTAACTATATTTATTAAAGGAAAACATCAAAGGGTAAAACGTTACAATTTTAAAATCACGGTACATAATCAGTTTACAGTGCAAATCCGGTCAAATGCTAATTTTGGTCAAATGCTGTTTAGCAAACGCCTTTTTTATTCAAATTGTAATCGCCTATACACAATCAGAACCTACGCAAATCCGAAATCCACAATTTTCATTCAAAAGATTCCGTCTCTTCAAAAGAATACCTCAAATCTGAAGATCACAAATCAATCTCCGCTAATTGATCCCAAATTCGCCTGAATATCGCCGGTTTATGTCGCCTAATTCGAAACCCTAGAACCAACGGTTTTTGCCCTTTTCTCTCTCTCTGTTGTATACTTTGAATGTATATTTATATCTACAGGGATTTCAATTGTTATACATGTCGTTACATCATCAAGAATTAATATTTTGCTCACATGTGTTTTAATGTTTGTATATTGTAGATGTCTACTTGTTCTAGTAGTGGAAGCAGTTACTTTTTGGACGATGAGGAGTTATTACAGTTTGAAGCAAGATGTAAAGAGGTAAATTTGTTGCACGATTCACATCTTGAAGATATATTTGCCTAAAATTGTGCTGATAAAATATCACTTTATTAGTAGTATTTATTGAGTTCATATAGTTATAAAATTCACATTCAAATAATGTGACACAGATAAGTTTTTTCCTATTGTTCTTGGATGTAGTTGAGGATAGAAAAGGATATGCTGAAAGAATCAAGTGTTGAACTCATTAAGGTAAAAAAAAATTCATCACTTATAAAGGCATTATATATAGTAAATGATTCATATATATTTTATGTATATTAAATGCATTATGTGATTTGTCAAGATTTTGATCTGATAATTTGCTTACAGAGCCTGGAATCTCATGCAAAAGTATTATCTGAAACTCGCTCTAATGACAAGAAACGTATCAGAGATTTGGAAAGAGAGCTGAGTAACTGCTCCCAAGAAATAGGTGTTTTTTCTTTCTTTCTTTCTTATGCCAGTTTAAAATATATGTTTATGACTTACTTAAGATATAGTTGACCAAATATCAAATTATTAGCTATAAAACGTAGTCAACTTTAATTGAAAATTCTGTTTTGTTACGAATTACGATTCCAAGTAGGTGCACTCTGCTGACTGTAGGTGTACGGTTCTTCCTGTAGGCTTGAGTTGACTCATTGCAATAAACCTCACAGATTACTTGCAGGATCAACTGAACACAAGGGATTTAGAGATAAACAACATGACTAATTATATCCACAATTTAGAGCAAGAATTGAAGGCATACAATTTAAGGAATTTGGCTTTAATGGAGAAATTAGAGAAAAAAGAACACGAGTTGCTTAATTCGACATTATGCATAGAAAAATTAGAGGAATCGATTTCATATATTGGTTTAGATTTCCAATGTGATATAGAAAGCATGAAGCTCGATTTAATGGCAATTGAAGATAGCTTTTTTGAAGCTCAAAAAATGGAGGAAAAAGCTGCTCAAGAACATCATAATATTCAAATACAGAATGCTCAAATTGTTACACGCTTAATTAACGAAAATAAAGAATTAAAGGACAAGCTTAAAGCATTTGAAAATAAGTCTGAGTCGGAAAATAAAATGAAGAAATTATCATGTCAAGTACATGAATATCAACAACTTGTGAGCCAGTTAAAGGTACGTACGTTACCTTTTAGTGATCGAAAAAATAAAAATGGATAATAATGGTTATTTAATTTCAATCTCAAATTGAAATTGTTGGCAGGAACAACTAAAAGACGAAAAATTTAAAGCGAAAGAAGAAGCTGAAGATTTAGGTCAAGAAATGGCTGAATTAAGGTACCAATTAACTGGATTACTTGAAGAAGAATATAAAAAACGTGCGTATATAGAACAAAGAGCTATAAAAAGAATAACCGAGTTGGAATCTCAGGTATTTAATATTAAAGAATTTGACTTTATAATTCCATTTTTTGGGTTAACATGTGATTAATGGTTTCAAATATTTCAATTTTTTTTGTAATAAAGATTGAGAAAGAGCGAAGGAAAACTTTTGCTGATGTTCGAGGTCTTCCGGATGCTTAAAAGTTGATTAACAAGAACATTGTGACCGATGTTTAGAAAATATATGGTCTTGTTGAAAGATTTGTAGGCATCATGGTGTGTTATTGTATGATTATTATCACCATTGTTTTTTCTGGTGAAGAATAAGGTTTATGTTCAGCTATATTTAATTAGTAGTTGAAATGGACTAATCAAAAGAAGTGTACAGCTTTGGTTGTTTTAAGGATAAATTAATATTATTATATATGGTATGGTATTATTATTACCCTCTTGCATTAAATTATGTGCTTTAATAATGTTAAATTAGCTATTTTTAATTGTTCTTTGTTTCTTATTAGCAACTCATTGTAAACAGTTATACCTTTACCCAATGTAAAGAGACTGTTTGGTACTAATGTTTCTGTGTAAGCTTAAACTTTCTTGCATACAGTGATCAAATCTTCCTATAATTTATGAGCAGAATTTACTTGGATCATGAAAAGCAAACTATGACTTCTGATCCACAACTTCACTTTGATTATGGATCAATCTATTAATTAGAAACATATCAAATCGTATATCCTAGGGAGTTTTACATTATGTTACTGAGTTTTCTTGTCTATCGTCCATCAGACTATTTATCTATATCCATCGCGTGATTTTCTTAATAAAGTTTAGCTAATTTAGTATTACCCTTTTAGTGTTTATATGCTTTTTAGGTTTTCTATTTATACTCGATTTGAGAGGTTGGTATTTTTCTAATAATCAACCAAATACCCTCGATGCGCTTGTTTTCATTATCGTCTCACACACAAGCGTACTCTACACCTTTGTTCTAAAGAGAGTGATGTTCACACCACAACTTTTAGATTATCTACCACAATTAATGTTTAAGGTGTTTGTACAGTTTGCTGTAAAACTTTTATTATGTGGTATAAGAAGTAAAAATTGTGGTGCAGAAATGAATTCCCTTGTTCTAAGCCATGTGCGTTTTTAGGCAACTCAATCCCCTTCAGGATGATGTTGAGGAAATCAATTTCCTAAGATTCAACCGTCTTATGCTTCTGTGTTTCCTTAAATTTACAGATTATACTATGTCTTTTTGTTTAATTTATATTATATATTTAATTTAATTTAATGTTCTACATAATATAAAAAACTGATATCTTATCGCGATAAACGCTATTTTAAATCCCGGTCCCTGACTAATATTTGATTTCCGATGGAAATAGCTGGATACGCCGAACATGGACTGATACATTTGCAATAATTTAAACTTATTTATTTTTCCTAGACGAGTTGCTGCTATGAGTATTGCTGCTAAAGTATCTCAAGAAATGGGATTCAAAGTTGGTCATGAGGTATGTATGTATTTTCGTTTAATTTTAGCCTTGGAATTGAATAAATAACCGTTTGGTCCTCTCTTATTACAAAAAGAATTGGTTTCCAAAATTGTCTAATCATCTTCCAAATCATTTTATTCGGCTTCCAATTCGACAAATCAACTTCTAGTTCAAACGAGATTACAGTTTACATTCGAGGCACAAATGGTTTTCGGGTCGTCTGGGTGACCGGGTTTCACAAAAACGCGTCGGGTGACAACGTTACATTAGTGAGAAAACCCGGATAATTTTGACTCGCTCTTTTCACCGGGTCACAGTTTAACCGATTGAACCTTTCATGTCAAATTGGGTTTAAAACACTAGCATTAACCATTTCAACCGTGGTTAATTATTGTCCTGCAATTGTTAGCAAAATCGCTTAAATTTATTAAACTAAATAACATTAAGTAAATACATAGAAAATAAATTCAAAATACCATAATACTAAAATGAAGATTCCATTAAACTTTGTGAAAATGTAAACCATAACCACGTGAGTCGTGACCCTTGTCTCGTTTTTTCATGCCACGAACACGGTTCTTTTTCTGCCTTACCGGAAAAAAAATCACAACAAGTTCAATACAAATTCAGAAATTCCAATCGAAAAGCTTTTCACGACAAAATCATACGCAAATCAATCCATGTGTAAATGGATAAACTGCAAACATCCATGGATCTACAAATTTCTTGTATTTTTTGGCGAATATAATCCGTATATATTTACTCGTTTTTACTTTCTCGGTTGATTGCGTGATTAAGGATACTTGTTTCTGATTTAGGGTTTTTCTGTCCGTTCCCGGAATCTACGTCTTTCAAATTTGGATCATTGCATACAGAAAAACACAAATACACTCTGTAAGTATCTCTGTGTTTTGATTTACGATTGCAGTTTTCATTCTAATTTGACATTAATGTGGTTAATTTTACGTGTTAATACCTAATTTCAAGATAAATATAGTATTCATTTCTGGATAAAAATAAGATCCAGATGCACCCAAGGTCCCAATGTGCATGTTTAAATTCTATGGCAAACTACATGAACCTACCTAACTTTTTTTTAGAAACGATGAACCTACATATGATATTCTAAAACTTACTTTTTGATTTACATCTTGATGTAATCACATTAAAAAAATAAGTTTTGAAAATTTAGTACATCAAAAAGTAAGTTCTTAAGTATTATAGAAACATATACTTCTAGTAGTAAAACACGTATAGTTGGATATAATCTGGTTTAGACTGTTTACTTTTCCCTAAATTCTGTTACTCTTCCGTGATATTAATAAACGTGCACACTATTTCTTTTTCTTTGTAGGTGATCCATTTACGTTATTCCTAAAAATAGGTCTAGGTTTATTGCTCATGTATCAAGTATCGATGATTTAGCCCGAATCTTGGAAAATATATGATGACTTAAAAACATTTTAAAAAATTGGTCTTATGTAGGACCTTTTTATAATCTAGATGACGGTGTTACACAATAATTTCAACATGTTCTAAAAACTTGGAAAAAAAATGGACGATTCTGAAGATGATCATTTCCTCCCTGCTGCTTGGCTAAACATCATGAGTACATCTGAATTAACAGAACCAAATCTCTTCATAATATCGTGTTTTATCGCTGGTCTTGTTGGAATATTAACAATCGTTTACACCGCATTTCAATGGAGAAGAAACATAAGTTTAAGTTGGACAAAAGCAATTGCAGGAACAAAAAAAGATCCAAAATCAAGTAAAGATCTTATCTCATCACATACATGGTATTTAGACACAATTAATCGTGGAAAAAGTTTAAATTGTTGCGTATGTTTAAAATCCATGTCACCATCCCAGTCACTCGGGCCCATGGCATCTTCCGGAAGCTTCATTCATCGTTGTAGCATATGTGGCGCTATGGCCCACCTTAATTGTTCCCCGAATGCTCAAAAAGATTGTAAATGTGTGTCGATGGTGGGGTCCACAAATGTTTTGCACCAATGGGCTATTAGGTGGACCGAAGTAAACGACCAGCCCGATGGTACTTCGTTTTGTATACATTGTGAAGAACCGTGTAGTGCTTCGTTTCTTGGCGGGTCCCCAATTTGGTGTTGTTTATGGTGTCAAAGATTAATACATGTTGATTGTCATAGCAATATGTTTAATGAAATTTGTGATATGGGCCCGTTTAAACGATTGATTTTATCGCCACTTTATGTTAAGATATTGGGTCGGTCATCATCGGGTGGGATTTTGAGTTCCATAACTTTTGGAGCCAATGAGATTGCTTCTTCGGTTCGGGCAAGTATTGCAAGTCAAACTAAGAAAAATAAACAGGGGAATTGGGTCAATGTTGACGATGGTGTGAAAAATAGTGTAGGGGAATCGTCTACAGAAAGTATACCGGATAATAATAATAATTTGAAAAATGATGGTGGTAATAGTAATAGTAATAGCAATAGTGATAGCAATAGTAATAGTAACAGTAATAGTGAAATGATGAACAAAAAAGCGAGTTATAAAAGAAGTTTACATAGAGATGAGTCACAAATGGTGCAAATGAAACAGAGGTATGAGTTGTTTAAATTGCTTCCCGATGCACGGCCTCTTTTGGTTTTTATTAATAAAAAAAGTGGCGCTAAACGTGGAGATTCGATTAGGTTGCGAATGAATATTTTGTTGAACCCCGTTCAGGTTCGTATTTCAACAGATTTTTAATTTTATCTTTAAACGGATAATATTGTAGGTGTTGATTTTGACCCATTTATCTAAAACGGGCCAAACATATTGCAGATCTTTGAATTAAGCTCAAAAGAGGGCCCAGAAGTCGGTCTGTACTTATTCAGAAGAGTACCACATTTCAGAATTATTGTATGTGGTGGTGATGGTACCGCAGGGTGGGTATTAGATGCAATTGAAAAACAAAACTATGTATCGCCTCCACCCGTTGCTATTTTACCCGCGGGTACGGGTAATGATTTGGCCCGTGTTTTGAATTGGGGCGGCGGGTTAGGGTCTTTTGAGAAAGAAGGTGGTTTATGCACAATGTTACAACACATGGAACATGCTGCAATAACTATTCTTGATCGGTGGAAAATTTCTATTGCAAATCATAAGGGAAGACCGCTTCGATCGCCAAAATATATGAATAATTATCTTGGTATATATTTGTATATATGTTACATTCTTTTATTATATAGTCATGACTGTATATATATTGTTTTTAACCGTTTTTAGAAACGTGTAAGTGTAGGGGTTGGATGTGATGCAAAGGTTGCTCTTGATATTCATAATTTGAGGGAGGAGAATCCGGAGAAATTTTATAACCAGGTGAGGTATTTTTTCATTTTTATTTATATATATTTGAAGTATTTGTTTGAGTAAAATGGATGATAATAATATGTTTAATAATGATTTTTGTTGCAGTTTATGAATAAAGTATTATATGCTAGAGAAGGTGCGAGAAGTATGATGGATCGAACATTAGCAGATTATCCATGGCAAGTTCGAGTGATTGTTGATGGTGTTGATATTGAGGTTCCTGAGGTTAGTTTTTAAGTATTTTTTTCATAATCTTTTATCACAAAAACTTGCATTTTTTTATTAAAATTTTACTATTTTTTAGGACGCGGAAGGTGTTCTTATTGCGAATATTGGGAGTTATATGGGTGGTGTAGATTTATGGCAAAATGAAAATGAAAATAATGATAATTTTGAACCTCAATCAATGCATGATAAAATGTTGGAGGTTGTAAGTATATCAGGAACTTGGCATCTAGGAAAACTTCAGGTAACAATAAAAAATATTTGAATAAATTATTTTTATATTGGATCGCCTAAATTACAGGTGGGTCTTTCTCGGGCTCGAAGACTTGCACAAGGAAAATCCATTAAAATTCAGCTTCTTGCACCATTACCTGTTCAAATTGATGGAGAACCATGGATACAGTCACCATGTACTTTGACCATTTCACACCATGGACAGGTAATCAAATTATTTACTTTTTATATTTAATAAATGAATTTTAATCATTTGGAAAAATGTTTGTGGTTTTGTATGTGCAGGCTTTCATGCTGAAACGAACATCTGAGGAAGGACATGCTGCAGGAATAGTTGCAGAAGTTTTAGAAAATGCAGAAACAAATCTAGTCATAAATGCATATCAAAAGCAAACTCTTCTTCATGAAATGGCACTCAAACTGTCCTAGCACCACCACTAACCGCCACCAACCACCCACCCACCACCGCCGCCTTAAACAAGACTTCATTGTAGATGGCAAACGAGGGGCGGTTCTCACGGGGCCATGTACTTGTTACATGGGTATATATATATATATATATATATATATATATATATATATATATATATATATATATATATATATATATAGTCCGATTCAGCGCAGAACCGTTTAAAGTTACAGAACCGCAGAACCATCCTAACATCCAATGTTTTCTATGTTATACATAAGGTGTACATTTTCAAACACGCTGTAACACATTTACACATCCAATGTTTCAAATTTTTTATATAATATCTTTATATATTATGTGTATAAAAAATTAGAAACATTGGATGTGTAAATGTGTTACAACATGTATGAAAATGTACAACTTATGTATAACATAGAAAACATTGGATGTTAGGATGGTTCTGCGGTTCTGCACCTTTAAACGGTTCTGCGCTGAATCGGACACTATATATATATATATATATATATATATATATATATATATATATATATATATATATATATATATATATATATATATATATATATATATTCGGTATTGGAAAACATAACCTTTTTCATGTTTGATCCGTATATATATATATACTAGCAGGTACCCGCGCAATGCGGCGACGGGTACCCTGTATCAATATTTTACGGCGACGATAGTAATGGTGGTGCATAGTGATGGAGGGTGGTTGTGCATGGTGATGATGGGTGGTGGTAGTAGTGGGTAATGGTGGCATGGGCGGTAGTAAGTAGTGATGGTGGATATTGACCAATAGAACAATATGTGTGTATGGATTAATAAAGATAACAATATAGAGAAAGTGATATCAGAGAAAACATATGTCATTCAACATAAAAATGTTAATAAACATTCTGGCCAAATTGGTACAAAGATATGTTCAATATTCATCAATATAGTAAATTTCAAAATTCCGTCCCTCCAGTTATGCTAAACTATGAATTTAATCCCGAAACTTCAGATTGGTTGAAAAAAATACACTTCCAGCGGATGCTTGATTTCCAGCACGATTACTTTAAAAAAAGATTAGGTTTGATTACCTAGCAATTCTCGAACCAAAATGTAAACAGAGCAAGTGAAAAAATAGTGTGGTGATGTCAACATTATACCACAAGAGACACAAAATAGTAATGGTTTACATATAAATACAAGATACAGTTTGATATCATATCTCAAACTAATCTAACTAACTACTATAAGTTTTGTTGTGACTGATATCAAATAGTTATTCAAAACTTAATGTGATTCCTAACAAATATAAAGACGCTATCAACAACGTACGGTTGAATTGATAAAACAAGATGAGACTAATATAAATTAAGGGGAAAAAAGTTATGGACGACCCTTTTATAAGGTTGCAGCGTAAATTCCTTCATTCTTTTACATTGTGTTATGATATGTTTACAAAATAAAATAAAATTCACTCCCATTGAAGCCCAGAACACATGCGAGGCCAAAGTACACATTGAAATTGCTCTTTTCTCATCTTTTGACCACATCAACAATAGCATATTTAAAACCCAGTAAACATACCTTCAACTTTTTCTAGTGTAATGTTCCAACTCATGAGTACTCAAAGCGACTTTTGGCAGATAATTAACAAAAAAAAATGTAATTGACTAATATAAAAGTAATGAACTAAGTGAAATCAATAACTCCACCAATCATTAAAGCAATAACAACAACAATCGTTCTTATAACTACAAAAAAGAAAACAATATATAACAACGAAATTTAGAACTTATAAAGATGAAAACACAAACTGTCAAGGCCAATAATTTACCTGTTGCAAGGAAGCAAAAGAAACAACACAGGTAAGGAATGAAAACCTATGTTTCACTTCTACAAGAGCATTAGTCAAGTAAAGTTTACTTCAACAAAATTTAAATAGTGATACATGCGTTGACCAAAAGTTCTGGGATACAAATATTTTGAATAATGTTTACAGTAGTAATTAACAAATATGAAAATTTAAAGCAGCAAAATCAAATGCTCTCAATTTCTCTAGCTACTACTACATAAACTTGGTTTATCACGCCTCCATAAAATGAACAGATGAGTTTAAAAATCAGAATAATCATGATAGAATAAGAAATATGGCAGTGAAACAATTTACCAATACTATTGTTAGTAATCTAAAAACTCATAATTTCTTGTGCTATCTCATTTGTAAGAGCACTCATATACATAGAATATGATAAAACAGGAGGTATTAGATTTCAGCAAACTATTATTAATAGCTATCCTAATTGTATCATAAGCAAATTTATTTTCTTCATCATTAGGGTAATGCCACATTTATTAACCATTCTTCAAGTGAGGTTAAAGAATCATAGTGTGTAACATACCTGCGAAGATAAACAACATATAACTATCATTAGTATATATTTTAAATATAAAAAATATAATTGTTTTCATTGTTATTCGAACATTCTTACTTGATGGATCAATAGGATATGAGGATAATAGTGAACCAGACTTTGAAATAGGCCCAGCAAAACTTGATCGGCAACTATGTAACCTGTCAAAATAACAAAAGCTTTATTATAACAGAATGATTACACAAAAAAGATACAAACCACACAAATTTAACAAGATACTCCAGATAACTTACCTCAAAAGCTAATCAAGCAAAATGCTCAAGAAACGACTTTGGATGAAGAGATTAACATCAGTTTTCACAAATCATGTCAGCTCTTCATAACCTATAACGTCGCGAAAAAATTGTAAACAAAAACACGAAAAATACTATACACAATCACGAAAACCAATGAAATTCGAACCTTATAATTACATATTACACAGAATATGAGAACAATAGTAGAAAAGATGCCTGCTTTATTGCGGGTTGCCCGGGATACTTGCGAATTTCTTTCGAGGTCGTGATGTGGTGGTTTATTGTGTGCACCAGAGGTGGATGAGACCACCGGTAGCTTAATCTATGTTGTCGGCATCTTCACCGTTGCTTTTGGTGCCAATGTAAAGAAGGAGATGATAGGTGTTATGCGAAAGTAAAAATTTGAATGTAGAAGTTGCAGATTTTCTTTGATGATAAATAGGGAAAACAAAAGACTTTTTGTATCCTTGTCCTTACGGATTCCCGATGTTCAGAGGCTTATCGGGTGTGAAAGATGAAGAGGCGTTTGTTGTATACAAGGTTGAGTGAACCGATGGGAATCAAGGTGTCGTTTAGGTTTTTGAGGCAGGTAAGGTTGAAGGACACTATAGATTATTTATATTGATTGGTTAGGACTCATTGAACATCCTACCACGTAGTTCAGTTGGTTAGCACGTTTGTGTGTTGTGCCATAGGTCCTGAGTTCGAACCTGGTTTGTGGTAATATTTTTGAAACCATATCTCAAGACAAAAACGGAAAGTGTGTTGGCTGAATTTTCAGCCTTGCTAATTATGGAAGGGGTAAACTCTTTATAATATAGTAAAGATGTGAAACACATGGCGTGTTTTATTGTTACTTACGATGTTTGTGTACCAGTTTGTAGTTCAACCTTTTGTATTCTATAAATTTAACTTGAGTTTTTAGAGATTGAAAATGGGTTGGAATGAGATAGATCCGAAACGGGCTTAAGCTTGAGACCTTGGGCCAATCTGTGGCTTGATAACCCGAGCACAGTAGTGCATTTGTTAGGAATTTAGGATTGATGGTCTCATTTAGGTTCCAGTTTGACTAGTTTTGTACATGATTGGTTGGGACGTCCGAGCTTACGACTGGCCTTTCTTAAATTATTTCGTCATGTATATATTTTAGAATTCATTTATGGGTTTTGTTAATGATAGCACTTAGGGCTGTCTCTAACATGCATGAAAGGCTTGTACATTCATTGACAAGGTAGTGATCCTAAAATTCAGGGGGGGACGATTTTATATCTATTTTGTCTTCTTATTGACAGCCCTTAGGGCTGTCATTATCATTTTCCTTCATTTATATATAGTAATAGTTGTTATTTGTTACGGTGTAAAGATATACTCACTCCATCTCACAAAACACTTCTCATTTGACATTGTCACAAGTTTTAAAGTAATAGTTAGTGATGTGGTCATTGTTAATAATTTTGATTAAAATATAAGATTGGTTTGGAGAGAGAAAAATAGTTAGTGGATAGTTAGTGGTAGTGTTTTTATTAATAATAGTATTTTATTATGTGTAACCCATCAAATGTAAAAAATGAAAAAAAAATTTGTGCGACAAAAATTTAGAATGAAATGAGAATTTTTTTGTGTAACGGATGAAGTAGTATATAATGTTGTTTGAGATTCATAATGTTAGACTAGTGCCAACGGTAGGTGCAGTTGCACCGCCGGTTGGCCGCCGGTACTGCACACCGTTGGCACGGTAGGTGCAGTTTTTCCGTCGGTTGGGCTAAGCCGGTTTGGAGACGGGGAGAAGGGGTTCGCCGGTTGATTTTGGTGGATCCAAAGGGGTATTTTGTGTGTGTGTGTGTGTGTGTTTTGTAATGGTGGGTCCCAAAAAATTAAAGGGAAGTGGTATTGTTGGCATGGTTACGTCAGTTTAGTGCCGGTTGAAGGGTGAGCTGACGTGGCGCTGATTTGGCAACAACTGACGGTATCAGTTTGCCAAACCATTGGCATCGATCTTAGTACGCGGAAGTGACCACTTTTTTAGAATGTAAAATTGATATGTTTGTATGTGCATGTATATGTGAATATCAACATGGAATTACTAAACATCGAAATCATTTCTCAATTGGTATATATCGCTTACATGTACAAAATTATCTACCAAAGATGATATATTGACACACGTGCCAAAATAAAAAAACAAACAAAATATATAGAAAAATATAATGCAAAAGTTATGTATCAATTATTGATTAATCATGCAAGTTTTATAAAGTAATAAAAAGTTAGAATTTTATTAAAAAATATCAAAATTATTAAATTATATTCACACTATCCCACAAAAAAGTTCTCATTTCTCCTCATATTTTTTCCCACAAAAAATTTCTCATTTCTCACATTTGATGGACTCCACATAATAAAATACTATTATTACTAAGGACCTCACCCCTAATATCCAATAACTATATTTCTTTCTCCAAACCAACATTATATTTTCAGTAAAATAATTACCAATGACCTCACCACTAACTATTACCTAAAAACATATGCCAAAGGGAAATGAGAAGAAGTGGTTTGATTTCTCAAGAAGAAGTAGTTTGGTATGAAGAAGATATGGCGTATATAGTCCCATTTTATAGTGTTGTTAACGTATTAGAAATTGGGTGTGGGGTTTTTGTCCCTTTTTTATCTATATTTCTTTTTTTCTTTGTATTATTGGTTTGCACTTGTGTAGGAGCTAATACTAATTTTCATTAATAAAATACAATTACAATAAGGGAAATTGACGAAAAACAAATAAAAGATTGAAATAAGAATATGTAGAAACAAAGAAGAACAAGTTTTGGTTGAGTCTCGTGAAATTCACGATCCCCTTAAAATAGATTCGTTTTCTATTTCCTAGGGTAAAACAACCGAGTAGTTTTACACTACCGAATATAATCCAAGACAGAACACTTATCGAAAGTTTTTGTGTTTAAGGATCACTAAAAAATTAGAGAGAGCAAATTGTGATGCTTGTAAGTGGGTGTAGACAAGTGGGTGAATGTGTGTCTTACAAATGAACCACACCATCTCTATTTATACTAGAATATGGTCATGGGTATAATGACCTACATTAATGTCATTATGGTCATTATTTCAATTCAATACAAAGAAAATAAAACCACAAATTCAAATATATATTTTAATGACAAACATTAAAATATAAATATTATTATCAATAATATTATTTGAATACACTCCACTAAACCAAGTGGCAAAACCGAGTGGCAAAACCGAACCAACATGAAACCCGGGAGACGAGCGTGAATAGGTTCAAGTTCCCACTAGTTCATTTGTTTTATTTCTTTGTTCCATATACTCCACTTTGAGAGTCGATATCTCATTCACCACACTCCATTTTGGACATACCAACCATTAATTATATATACTTAAATATATAATTATATGTGTCCAAAAAGTTTCCAACAACTTGTACATGCTAGCCTCGTGCTAGCTTTCGCTTTTTTTGTAAATTTTATGTTGTGGGAAGGTCTTCGGGTGGGTGATGTCATTGCCGAAGCTCGTTCCGTTGTCTTCTTTTGCTGTTCAAAAAAAAAAGGAAATGAGAACTTTTTTGTGTGACGAAGGGAGTAGTATTTTTATATTTCGAAAGTTAAAAGAATGATTTGTTAAGGAGTGATCGACAGCTAATATATCTAATTAAAATCATCGATCATCGTATATGGAGACTACCGGGCCACCAGGGCCTCCCCGCCTTACATTTTAAACACGAGATAAGAAGTTACTTATGCTTTAAGATTTTAAAAAAAGTTAAGAGTTAGCAAAACTATTGAAAATATTTGTCAACTAATTATTACAAAAAAAACAATATACGTAACTTTCAATTATAAGTTATAGGCTCTGTTAAACTAAATATTACAATATTTTTTAATAGTCATATCTATTACGGAGTACTTTTTTATTTTTATAAATGTCAATTTATGTATTTGTTCTCTTCTAAACTACAATTATAACAGCTTTATCAAACATTTTTTTTTACAAAACTACAACTCACATCCCACGACCAACTCAAAACAAAACCATATCTTACATGGTTTTATTAAAACAAAACCATGTGTTATATGAGAACGACTAAAAGCTATAAACAGCCGTTAAAAAAAAACTATAAACAATTCTTAAAATCAAAATTAAACATCTTTCTTAAAAAACCAAATTATCCGTTATGGTTTCAATCTATCTATCTATAGTTCTATACTCTATGTAATTACTAACTGATACTATGTTTAAACAAAATTAGAATTTTATCCCATGACATCCATTTGTCTTGTGTATATCTTCATCCACATGTCAATTTCTCATATTTTTTTTAAATTTTTCATATTTAATTCTCTAATATTTCAATTTAACCCTTCATACTTTCATTAAACTAATATTTAATTTAACCTTTTCATTAAATTCGTTTTTTATTTGTTATCAATTGTCTTTACTATTTTTACTAAATTATTTTTTTCTTCTACAATTTAAAAATTTGCAAGTAAATAATATTTAAAATTTAGACATTAAAATAGATATTCTTATTACGACCAAATTTTTACTATAATATCAAATATTTTAAAAAATATGCTATTAGATGAATTTTTTTTTACATTAATATCATTGTCAATTTTCATTTGCAAAACCATATATTAATATATAACATGTTTAACGATTAATTATATTTTTGTTGTTACCTTAATATAACCTGGTATTTCAATTTTATTTTATCAACTAATACTAAAGATGTTTACGTGATCTATGAGTCGATTATCGGTATTCTCTTAAAAATAAAATATAATCATTATTTTATAAATCTAGTAGGTGAGTGCATTTATTATACTAGCAGGGTACCCGCGCAATGCGGCGACGGGTACCCGTAACTATATTTCGAAGTGACTACAGTACCGGTGGTAGGTGCTGACATTAGTGATGGTAGGATTAGATCCGAAATTGGCCTTTTTTGTGAAAGTAAATATGAGCCTTTTAAATAGAGAAATGATAGTTGAGTTCTGGTGACGTTAAAGCTTATACATATTAGTATCTGGAATAAATCAAAATAATCAAGTAGTTGAAGTGGTTAACACACAGTGACTATTAAGGAGAGGTCTTGTGTTCGAATCTTGTAAGCAACACTTTATTTTTTTAGTTAAAGAACTTACTAAAAGTGGAAATCTCCTTAAACTTAAAATTAGAGAGTTCCTTAAACTTACTAAAAGAGGTAGGCCTAAATGCATTAGTAAGTAGTAAGATAATAGATATTTGGTAGATAACATATGTACAAGATAACTTTTTCTTTTTACAAAAAAAGTATTATTGTATTATTGTTTGTAAATATATATGATACAGTCATTGTCGTGACCGTTTTCAAATATTTTTCTGACCATCAGATAAATGTTTACTTAGAAAAATGATTAAACTCATAACCTCTAAATTTTAGATGTCTTTATTGCTAGATTGTTACTAAATACTCCCTCCGTGCCATAAAAAACTTCCCATTTGGCTTTTCCATAATTTTTTAGGTGGGGTCATTGATGATATTTTTGATTAAAATATAAGGTTGGGTTGGAGAGAGAAAAATAGTTAGTGGATATTAGTGGTGAAGTTTTTAATAATAATAATTTTTTATTGTGTGGGACCCATCAAATATGGGAAATGAGAAGTTTTTTGTGGCACATAAATTTAGAGTGAAATGAGAAGTTTTTTATGGGACGTAGGGAGTAATTAGGTACAAGATAACTAAAAAATTCAAATAAGAATTCCATTATAACGTAATCTACAAATTCAAATTAGAAGTCAAACAATTGTTACATAATAAATTTTCAGAAAACAATCGTAAATAACCTCTTCATCTTTTTTCTCATGTAAATTAAAATAACCCTCATTATTACATGATTCAAAAAGTCCTGTAAAAATAACGACCACCTAGCAGCTGAGTTTGCTATTTTAACAGGTAACCGACACGTTTTGATGTCTTTTATCTTCTTTCTTTTCCCTTTAAAATAAAGTTATCTTTTTAGTCCCCACCGTTCACGTTCTATCATTTTCTATTCCCTCAAGCTTTGTTTTAACCCAAAATTTGGTAAAAGTGAAACGCTAGCTAACAATAGCAAGTACCCATGTCAAGTGTTTAACGTTTTTTAGTACTTCTGTAACATGGGTTTTTCACAAGTTTTTTTTATTTTTCTCATGAAATGAGTTTTTTTGGCTCAATGACGATGAAGAATGATAAAGATTCACGTTCTTAGGAACTACTATATGATAATAATCTAGTGGTAAGAGTAAGATCATCTGAAATGATCTTCTTGATGTCACGTATTAAATAAATATTTACCAGATAGTTAAATGAAGGTTCAGAAACGATTACAACAATAGTTAGGTTGCATGTATCATGAGTACGTCCATACCGAGTAAAGTTATTGGTAAGTATGTATGTTTTTAAATCAGCTTAATCATTAAAAAGTTCCGCATTTATGTTACTTTTGGTGCACTGGTAATCATTATGTAAAATAGGTTAAAATGTTTTAGATGAAAAAGAAACAATAAAGCAACTCACTCCACCAACACACACAAAACGCACCATGTTTCATTTTTGGTACTTGTGAAACATGGACTTTTTATGCAAAAGTCATGTGCTTCTGAATCGGATTTTCAATAAAGTTCACAAATTCTTGGGTGTGCTTAATTCAGATTCTTGGGTTTGCCTCAAATTCATGGGCGGAGGTATCAACCGTAACAATTGATATTTTAGTTTTTTTCCAAATTAAAGTGATGTAAATTACCATTCAAACTGACACTTAATTGATACGTTCATATAAACAATAGTATTTTACTTAAAATTTATACATAACATATACATATACAAAAAAGTAATACCACAAAATAACCCATAAATCTTGACATCTTCTATGTCTCTAAACCAAAACATTTTAATTACGCAAGAACTGAAGGGAACGTGAATTGATCTCCTTAACCAAAATAATGGTTGACACCCATTTTAAAAGTATCATAAAATGATCCAATGATTATTCCAATCTAACTCAAGATATATATTCAATTATTCAATCACAATGGGTTCCCCCGACCCTACAAAAAGTAATAAATCTAAGTTTTAAGGAGTGCGGGAAAGCTTCTTTAAACAACTACTTGGGCTTATTTACACAAAATACCAAAACATAACGAAATATGTACTCTTAAAGGTGAATTCGAATCTAATCGTATAATTTATTTCACACTGACAAGTTCGTACCAACAATATCTTTTCATTCTCTCTCTCCTCTCTCTTCCCTCTCCCCTCTCTCTAGAACTCATCCCTACAGTCGTCAGATATCCGGCGATAAGAAGGAAAACTTTCAATCGACGAGTTCTAGATGAGTTAGTGCCAACAGTGTTTTCAACCAACGAGTTCCACGCAAGCAACTGACGAGTTTGATTACTAGCGTTGGCAGGAGCCTTTATCAAATTCTTTCCTATAAATAGAAATCTTTTCAAATAAGCTACTCTAGAATTTCTTATAAAAACAATTTATTGATTAAATAACATATACCATGCAAGTACTTAAATTATGGTAAAATCCATATATGAATTTTAAGATAGTACATTTTTACAATTTTGTTCAGCTAAACATGCATGCCGATCTAGCATAAGATCTATGATTCCGTATAAAGGTCCGATCTTCACTAAATGATAGTAAAATCTTGATCTTGTTGTTTGGCTAAAATTTGTAAGAGTAATGGTATTTGTGTCTAACATCTGTGTCTACTCACGTGCCTACTAATTTGATCATGACAGGTGTTAAAATCAAGAGATGATATGAATAGAGAGAATTAGTGGATGACACATGTCAAACTTAGAAGTGAGTAAACATATAGGTAGGAACAAATGATAGGCACAAATATCATTTCTTAATTTATAAATTGGTTTTTCTTAAAGTGATAATTTAGTAAAAAAAACATTATTAGCCAATGAAAGGTACGTTTGGTAACGTATTGAATACTGTCACTCACATAAAATCTGACTTTGACACTTTGCTTTATTTTTGGACTTTTCAAAACATGAAAATTTAGGGCATTTAAACATCTCTTCCCTTCTTTCCATTTCCATACAAAAACTTCACACACAAAAACTGCCAAAATTAAATCTCTTTTCTTCCCCACAAGGTGAACAATTTTTATCCCAATTTCCAAAATTTCCATATCTTTTGATGCTTATAAATTCTCCAGTAAACTCTGAAAAATCTGATTATTCGAACGCTCTTATTATAATCCGTTTCTGCATATAAAACTTTGTAAGTAATTCCATCGTTTACTCTATACTTAAATCTTTCTTGAATAGAATGTAGATGTTTTTTAAGTAAACTTGTACTCCCGTTAATCGAATAATTTCATTTAAATAAATATAAAAAATTAAATTTTAAGATATTTTGAAGAAGATGTCGACTTTAATGCTGTAAAAGTATACTCTGCTTTCGGTTTAATGTTTAACCAAAAGTCTCAAGAAAACCCAGTAAATTTTCTTGTAAATTCTGCTTTTTGTTCTATTCCATATGTGATTTCTTATATCAATTAACAAAATTTATTATTTTTCATGTTGTTAGGTTGCATTTCTTCTGCAAATATGGTGAAAATTTGTTGCATTGGAGCTGGATATGTTGGAGGTCCAACAATGGCGGTTATTGCTCTCAAGTGTCCCTCAATTAAAGTAACAGTAGTCGATATATCGGTTTCTCGAATCAACTCATGGAACTCCGATCAGCTTCCGATTTACGAACCCGGGTTAGATGATATAGTGACGTCATGTAGAGGCAAAAACCTGTTTTTCAGCACTGATGTTGAAAAACATGTTGCAGAAGCTGACATCATCTTTGTTTCAGTCAACACTCCGACGAAGACCAGAGGTCTTGGAGCCGGGAAAGCCGCCGATCTAACTTACTGGGAGAGTGCGGCTAGAATGATTGCTGACGTGTCCAAATCTGATAAGATTGTGGTTGAGAAATCAACGGTCCCTGTGAAAACGGCTGAAGCGATTGAAAAGATTTTGACTCATAATAGTAAGGGGATTAATTATCAGATTCTTTCTAACCCTGAGTTTCTTGCTGAAGGGACGGCGGTAAATGACCTTTTTGCCCCTGATCGTGTGCTGATTGGAGGGCGGGAAACTGTCGACGGGCAAAACGCGATAAAAAAGTTGAAAGAAATTTACGCGAATTGGGTTCCCGAAGAGAGGATTATTTGCACGAATTTATGGTCGGCTGAGCTGTCCAAGCTGGCAGCAAACGCGTTTTTGGCGCAAAGGATTTCATCCGTCAACGCCATGTCAGCACTGTGTGAGGCCACTGGTGCTGACGTGGCGGAGGTGGCCCACGCGGTGGGCAAGGACTCGAGGATCGGGCCCAAGTTTTTGAACGCAAGTGTTGGTTTTGGTGGATCTTGTTTCCAAAAGGATATTCTTAATTTGGTTTACATTTGTGAATGCAATCGGTTATTTGAAGTTGCAAACTATTGGAAACAAGTTATCAAAGTTAACGACTACCAAAAATTCCGATTCGTAAACCGGATTATTACTTCGATGTTTAATACGGTTTCGGGTAAAAAGATTGCAATTTTAGGGTTTGCTTATAAGAAAGACACGGGTGACACTAGGGAAACACCCGCAATCGATGTTTGTAAGGGGTTATTAAGGGATAAGGCTCGATTGAGTATTTATGATCCACAAGTCACCGAGGATCAGATTCAACAAGATTTATCGGTCAACAAGTTTGTCTTAGATCATCCGGTGCATCTGCAGCCCGTGAGCCCGAACTCAGTGGACCAAGTAAATGTGGTACGCGATGCATATGAGGCGGTTAAGGGGGCCCACGGGCTGTGTGTATTGACCGAATGGGATGAGTTTAAGAAGCTTGATTATAAGAGGATTTATGATTACATGAAGAAACCAGCTTTTGTGTTCGATGGTAGGAATGTGGTTAAGGCTGATGATTTGAGGGAAATTGGGTTTATTGTGTACTCAATTGGGAAACCATTGGATCCTTGGTCGAAAGACATGCCAGTCGTCGCATAAAATATGGAAATCGTCGCGTAAAAGATGCATATTATTATAATGAAGTGTCATTTGTTTGAGAATTGGTTTGTTATTTAACATATGTGTTTTGTTACCTAGTGAAAATTAATGAAAAATAGGTAAGTTGCAATGACAGATCCCTGTCCTTGTTCCTTCATCGTTTTTCTTCTATAAGAACATTGTTTTGTATAATATTTATACTTTCACAGTCGTAATGATTAAAACATTCAGTTGATTATCGTCATATAGTATCAACTAACAAAAACTGCCCTCGAGACAATAAATAGGCAACAATATGACAAAAGAAACATGTGACTAGATTGAATGTCATTATTGGTAACGTTATCATATCTCGTGTTAATATAGCCAAATATGGTATCATTGACACGATTGCAAAATAGTTGTCCAGTTGTCCTCTTTTCACACTCTCGAAATTCTTACAAAACATGGACGTGAATTATATTGTTTATTATTAAATTTTCTTATTTAATCCAATTATATTTATAAACTTATAGACATATGTAGAGATGCACAGTAACCGGTTATGCCAAAAACCGGTTTCGATTTTGACCATAACCGGTTTTGGTCAACACTTCCAGTAACCGGTTTCTCCAATAACCGGTTTCGGTTAGTAACCGGTTTCGACCCTCGAAAACTATAACCGTGTAATGGGTATTGTAACCGGTTCGGTTCGGTTATAAACCGGTTAACCGGCCAAAACCGGTGTGTTGACCAAATTTGTGGTCGGTTATGGTCAAAACCGGTTTCGGGTAACCGGTTACTAACCGGTTCGAACCCTAAGAACCCAAACCGGTTCCTAACCGATCGGTTATTCAATAACCGAACCGGTTACGCCGGTTTTGACCGGTTACGGTTTCGGTTCGGCTACCGGTTTCGGTTTCGGTTTCGGGTATTTTATGCACGACTAGACATATGTGATCAATTAATTTTATTTTCTAATCTAATCATTTGATTTAGATTCCTGTTTTACAAAATTTGGATGCCGATGGATTTTTTAAAAGTAATTTACATAGATCATTTTATGGTATATAAATTACACTGGTAATCTCTATTACTGAACAATTGTGCACCTACACTTGTTTTGCTAAAGTCCTCCTTAAAAGCAATCTCTCTACCTCCTAGTAAAAGTATCAAATATGATTGTCTACATCTTACCTCTCACATTGCCTCTTTAGGAAGAATTAGATATTGTTATTGTTGTTTAGTAGGTTTTACAAAAGAGAGAGTTTTAATATATACTATTTGTGCTTACTTCATGTTGCAACTTAATACAGGATAGATATGTGTAATCTACGAATTCTCTTTACCCATATCACCACTTGATTTGAACATTTATGTTGATCAAATGAGTAGGCACATAAATAAGTACAAATAGTAGGCACAAATAACATTTTTTTTTGCAAAAAATACAAAATATTTGAATATATATATTCACACGAAACATCGGAAGATTTGAATGCAAATTTCACATAGTATCTCCATATTTTGATATTAAAATCTTACAATTTATTGAGAAAAAACATGTCCATAAAATCTCAAGGTAGAATCTTGCAACGAATACCAATGCCATGAGATTGTAAGATTTTAATATGAACCATATCAATTGCAAAAACTCGTTGGACAATAACGAGATACATTCAAAATAGAGAATTTTGCAAAAGGAAATTCATTTTTGCACCATAACTTTTACTTATACCAGTACATATTTTACAGCTAACTGTACAGGCCTATCAAGCAATCACCCCCTTTTGCAAAAACATATTTTTTTAAATCTATGTAAATAAAATATTAAAAATATTACTGCTCAAGAAAAACAATAATCTCAACATTAAGACTTCTAAGAAATAAAGATGTCAAAGGTAAAAGACAAACTTTAAAAACTAATCGACAAAAATAACACGGATGAAATTATCAATTATGTCTCGTGGGCATCACATAAAATAAAAATACCGTTAAAATAACTCTAGCCCACATCTGATAAAATTAAAACATCAGCAATTTGCATGTCTCTCAAGGAGTAGCAACCACTACTGTTCCAGCAACTTGGTCAAGATCTCTTCGTCCATTTGATGTAATTTTCCTTCCACTGTTGCACAAAATCACAATATTTTATATAGTTTATAATAGCAGTGTTTATCCATAAAATCATAAAAAAGTTAGAATTACTGACCCCTTTGAGTCAAAGTCAACAATGTTCATGCCCTGCAATTGTTGAAGAATGTGGCGAGCAATACCACCACTGCTCTTGCAGAAGTGAGGTGGGGCACTACCGTTCCTCTTGCGTCCACCGTAAATTCTCTGGAACGCACCTACACCGAGTCCTCCCCTCAGATAGATCTTCCTTGCAATGGATGCTAAAATTATTTAAAAAAATTGTCAGCATATGTAATTAGTTTTGCATGGGTAACTTTTAAAAAGAAGAATTACCAGCTCTGATGTAGTACCAATCAGGATCATATGGTGCAAGTTCCTTGAATGTGGCTGTCTTCACAATATCTGTCCAATGTGGAAGCTCCATCTGTCAACAAATAGGCAAGAATAGTATAGTAAACAAGTTATTAAAGTTCTAGAAACTAGACTCTATACAAGTTACTCTTTAAACTAGAATCTATAAAGTGAATCATTAATATAACTCTTTCAATTGCAGTTAGACAGACGTAAGCAAACAAAGTAAGACTAAGGAGTTTTAATAAGCTTAAGCTATTTGGCTCCATCCAAAAACTAATTTACTTGAATAAGCTTGCTCAAAACACACCGGAAATAAGAATGCACAGATTATCTAGAACTCATATGAAGTCAATAAATAAGTCACGTTAAGAGCTGGATATGTCTGCTCTAAAATCCATAGATAATCTATTTAGGTACAAAAGCCATTTACATTTTCTACAATTCCAGCAATCGGTCTATGAATTTACACCTACACAAATATTGATGACACACTCAATGGTACAATGCTGTTTGACAGATTAATTATTCCAATATTCTACAGTTAACAGTTGAAAAAGGTAAAGGCGGATGCTAATGAAATTAGGGCTGAAATAATTTCGTAAGTGGATCACTCGCCAGATATTTACCAAACCGTATCAATCAAACAATCATAAAAACATATATTTTGGTGATACGACATCGCAATACGTCAAATTCTGTTTAATATCTCGATCAGTAAGATTGAAAAAGAGATGGGAAATAAACCTTGCCGGATCGCTTGAGGTGAGCGGCGTACGCCTTGACGAACTCATGAGGTGAAACGTCTTTCACAGTTTTCGCCGTCTCCATTTTCAGGCTGCTGCTACGGCGGCCGACGTCTTTGACGAGGGTTATGTGTGTGTGTTTAGTGTGTGTGGATGTGGATGTAAAGAAGAGTTGGTATATGTATGTTAGGGTTCAAGGCCTGCACCAGGCGGCTTAATATTTGGGCTTCAAGGCCCAGATTTCTAAATTTTTGTTGCCTATGCCCAAATATAATCGAGTGTTTCACTAATTATCGAATTATAATAAGCTAAATTTCAATAAAAACAAATATAATACGAAAAATAAATGTTAATAATTCAAAGTATTTTTTAACCGGGGATAAACAAATAGCTATGATTTAAAAGTTCTCCCAAATTTTTTAAGACGTTAAAAAATAAAGAGAGGAAGTAAAAAGGTGTATGTTCGACAACATTTTAGTCCTTTATATACTTATGGTCATAGTTTTTTCCTAAAACCTTTTACTTTCTTGTGATTGTGAATTGTGATGTTGATCATGGCAGGAAATGGAATTTGCGAATAATAATTCCTTCTACGAAAAATATTATAATATATAAATAATTTATATGGTATGAAAATTAATAAATTAATTTTACTATAAAATTTTAGTTTTCTCTAAATTAAAGATATCCGTATCTCATTGCCACTTAAATTTGAGTTTCTAATTTAAATTCAAAGTAGATAAAGTTGGAGCTTATAATGTTTTAATTAAAATAAAATAATGCTCCATTAAATTTAAAAATAATTTAGAAAAATACCAATCAAATTAAATTAAATAATGTTTCAAATGTTTTTTAATTTAATTAAAGCTCCAATAAATTTGCAATGTTTTAGGCCTCTCCCAACCCTTACCCATCACTAAACTCATCACTAGCGCCACGTCATCGCATCCTTACTGACCCGCTACTGACACGTTCGTGCCAACCCTACCCATCACTAACCCATCACTTAACCCATCCTTTCCACATCATCCTTTTTAATTAAAAAAATATAAAAAAAATTAAAATTAAAACAAAATTAATATATTTTTTATTATTAAAACAAATATAAAAAGAATAAAATTAAAAAAAAACAGATAACAAAAACATTTTTTAATAAAAAAAACCACATGTATAAGTTTTTCAGCCTAAAGTACAACTCCCAAACCCCCTCCCTTCCTCCTTCTTCCCCTCTCTCTCTCCTGCTGGCTTTTCTTCTACCCCTCGACGCATTCTTCCACACGTCCTCACCACGACGAATATCTCACGACGGCCCGCACGACGCCTCCGTGCCAACGGCGTCGGCGGGCGACGGCCAGAAAAACCCACGACGAGTAGCGGAGACGTGCCGTTGGCACAGGTCTTATAGGCCCACAAAATTGTTATCCATGGTTGTCAAAATAGATCGGAATCCACCACCTGTACCCATCAAATCATCAACAAATCGTCGTCCCTATACTCACTCTAGCCCTCCTTGTTCATATCGCCCTTCATTTTTAACACTACTCGATTTCATCGCCCCCAAACCCATACAAAAATCCCTTCATTTTCGTCCGCCATTGCAGCTACTCTATCTCCCCCCTCCAATCTCTCTCTGTTTGCAACCAGTGTAGCAATGGCTTCCTTCACTGTTAATTGCCCCAAAACATCAGCTTTACTCCCTGCTAACCCAAACCCTAAGCAGAATCTCAAGCACCGTAACAGCTCCGTTGTACCTTTTCAATCGGATTTGAAATCCAACTGCGCATTGATCGCCGGATCTTCATCTCTAGGATTCCAGGTACATGAGATTCTAAAATTACTGTGTCGTATTTTTTCCCCTTTTAGTTGCAGTATGTTAGTTTTTCGATTGTTTCGGTTCTGAGCTTCATTAATTGGATTTTTAGAGTACTCATACCTAAATTTCAGATTTTTAGTGCGATCTGTAGTAATATGATTTATTACTGATTTCCGATATATAAGAAGTTCACAGTCGACCTGCTAACAGGATAAATTTGTTAACTTGCCGCCTAATCCGTTCTAGTTTCGATTTATGCAACTGTGGCAGTTGCTTCTCTAATGAAAATATTAACAGCATAGCATGTCAATTTTTTGGTAATGTTGTATCTTCCCGGATTCTTCAGAAACATTGTTATAATCATTTCTGATTCTTCCAATTAGTTATTTTAATAATCAGTTCTTTCTTATGAAAGAATCTGCTTACTTGATTGTTATATTTAGATGGTTGAATTTATAAAATTAAGCAGAATTATACTTTGACTTTATGCTAATTGATTCTTATTCTATGTAGTCATCTAAGAGGAACCAGAATGACATCATGAGAGTGTCTGCTCAGCTTAACGAGGTGAGCCACACCACACATTATCTTTATCAATTCCATAAAAATCACCTTTCTTAGTTTGAATTTTATAATATCATTTTCTCTTAAGATTGGCCTTGAGAAATCATCAAATTCAGTACCAGCTTCAGAGAAAGAAGAATCAACTGCTCCAGACACCACTGTTCCTGATGCTGCAACCCTTACTGCATTTATGAATCAAGTTGCAGGGCTTGTTCAGTAAGTCAATTCATTTCTTATATGTTAACACAAAAAAATGTTTTTTAATTGTTATTTCCTTTTACAGGCTCGTGGATTCAAGAGACATAATGGAGCTCGAGTTAAAGCAACAGAACTGTGAAATTATTATAAGAAAGAAAGAAGCTTTACCTCAACCACCGGCTCCACAGATGGTCATGATGCCATCTCAACCACAAGCTATGTATCAATCTCCACCACAGTTTTCTCCTGCTTCTGCGGGACCCGCTCCCTCTGCACCCGCCACATCAGCACCACCCCCTGCAAAACCTAAGTCCTCTCATCCTCCATTGAAATCCCCCATGGATGGAACTTTCTATCGGGCTTCTGCACCAGGAGCTGCTCCTTTTGTCAAGGTAACGGGTCGGGTTGGGTTGACCCACAAACACTTTCTTAGTCTATTTCTCTGTTGTGTTAATAATGAAGATTTTCAATTTATGTTTTTCAGGTCGGAGATAAGGTTACGAAAGGCCAGACTGTTTGCATTATTGAAGCAATGAAATTGATGAATGATATTGAGGTATTAATGAAGTTTGAATTACAAGCAATAACCTAAATTTATTTGACATTTAGCACTCATATTAATCACTAAACTTTATTTTTGTTAGGCTGATCAATCTGGAACAGTAGTTGATATTCTTGCTGAGGATGGAAAACCTGTTAGCCTCGATACGGTATATTTCTTTTTGCCATTTATTTCATATAACACATATATTTTGTATTGTTAAGATTAAATGACAAATACTATTGTTTATTGCAGCCTCTACTTGTTATCGAACCATGATTGCAAGGCGTATTGAGGTTTAAACTTTTGTTTGTTGTTTAGTTTCTGTTTCGAGGTTGTGTTAATGTAATATGGTTTTGTTACAATTCTCTGTTTTGGTTGTCGACTAGAGTCTATTTAAGAGATGTATAATGAACAAAATAATCTAATTGTTGCATTGGTATGTTTTATTTCGATGACTTTTTATATATAAATATATCCTCCTTGCTGTTCCAAACAAATTACATCATTTGTTTGAATTATCATGGTATCAAAACAATGATACATATTGAAGTACATGATTACTTGTCTTGAGTTGATAAAACGGATAACATGATTGTGCATTATGGAATTATAGCAGTCCTTATAGTTTGTACCAAAATTTATCAATGAGTTTTTAGTTTCTTACATAGGTAGTCCTTATTTCTGAATTACAATAACCAACGTTAAATGTTTTCTGTTAACTAACCCTACGAGTAATGCATCTTTCTTCTTTGGCATGTTTCTCTCACATCCGCACTCTCACATGTCTCCCCCCTCCCCCTTCTTCTTTCTCTACCATGAAACGTGAAATTATGGGTGCTAAAGGGTTAAGAAATAAGAATTAATAGTATAATTTTTTAAACTAAATGACTATCGATGAATTTTGTTACGAATCAGATGAACAATTGATGTAATTTCCTTATATATCTACTTTGGATAGGAAGTGGAATGTTATAGTAATTTCTCAAAGTTTAGGGATCAATCTTGTAACATTGTAAAACCATAGGGCTAACATATGTAACATCACCCCTTAAACCGAACGAAAATTCAAAAAGTGTCGAAGGTAGTTTGTAACAACACTCCGGTTAAATTCCAGACTATCCCGTTCCCTTCGATATCGGTATAGAATATTTCATCATGCAGATACTTTCATTAGTTGTTAAATAATCTTCAAGTCAATCACAAAATTCGCTCAAAGGAATTTTAGTTATCGCACTCTGATACCTGCTACTTCGAAGTCATTTGCTTCCGATTGGTTTATTTACGACGTTGAAGTTGGTATGTCATTCGTTTCACTGAGTCTTATTATACATTCCTTGATTTTCGATGCACGTCCTTTGTTTATTAAATGATTGATCCTGAATCACGCGAATCGTTATTTATGTTCTTCGTCTTGTATATACAGATATATTGATGATTTGGATAAATCTATGTTCGCTAAATAGACATTGTTATTTGTGAATTGAACTCCTTAGGAACCCCTAAATTCACGTTACTAAATGGATGAAGCTATTACGATTGTGATTGTAGGAATTTCGAAAGTCTAATCAAACATGAATCCTGACAAATTCACACAAAAGACAAATGAGGCAATGGCTTCAGCTCTTACGCTGGCGAAGGATGCCGGAAATGCACAAATCACACCGTTACACAGCTTTAATCTCCGATCTCAACGCTATATTCCAGCAAGCAATTAGCAATGTTGCCGGTGATGAAGCCGGAAAATCAGCTGAACGCGTTTTCAATCAAGCATTAAAGAAACTCCCTTCCCAATCCCCTGCTCTTGATGAATTACCAGTAAGTACTTGTCTAACCCAAGCGATCAGTCATGGTCAGAGCTGGCCATGGGGACACACATTTGGCTGTTGATTTTAGGGCTTCTTAAAGATCCACAAATCAGTGATCTGTTAAAAGAATCTGGAGTTGGTGCTTCGAGAGTGAATATCGAGATCGAAATGATTCGATGTAAAGAAGGTGGAAAGCTGTTCTGGTTACACCAATTTTGTGGCATTGAAAAAGTACGGTCGAGATCTAGTTGAACGAGCTGGAAAACTGGATCCGGCGAGATGAAGAAATTAGAAGAGTGATTCGAATCATGTCCAGAAGAAGCAAAAACAACCCGATTCTAATCGGTGAGCCTGGTGTGGGTAAAACTGCAGTTGTTGAAGGGTTTGCTCAGAGGATTTTAAGAGGTGAGTAATCTTGCTGATGTCATTGTTGTAGCATTAGATATGGGGGCTTTGATTGCAGGAGCTGTATACAGAGGAGAATACGATTAACAGGGGTTTTGAAAGAAGTTGAAAAAGCTCAAGGGAAAGTGATACTATTCATTGATGAGATCCATCTTGTTCTTGGAGCCACAGAAGGATGCTGCAAATCTTTTCAAACCCATGCTTGCCAGAGGTCAACTTCGGTGTATTCACTTTGGAGGAATATAGGAAATATGTTGAGAGAGATGCTGCTTTTGAGAGACGGTTTCAGCAAGTTTTGGTTGCTGAACCGAGTGTTCCTGGCACCATTAATATCCTCAGAGGTTTGAAAGAAAGATATGAAGGGCATCATGGTGTTAGGATTCTTGATCGGGCTCTTGTTGTTGCAGCTCAGCTTTCGAGCAGGTATATAACTGCTCGTTTTTTGCCTGATAAGGCGATTGATCTTATGGATGAAGCGTGTGCGAATGTGAGAGTACAGCTGGACAGTCAGCCTGAAGAGATAGATATTCTTGAAAGGAAGAAAATGCAGTTGGAAGTTGAGCTTCATGCTTTGGAGAAAGAGAAAGATAAAGCAAGCAAAGCTTGTGTTGTTGAGGTGAGCTCCAGGAATTAATCGATAAAATCCAACCGTTGATGAATAAATACAAAAAGGAAAAAGTAAGAACCGATGAAATGCGGAGGTTGAAACAGAAACGAGAAGAACTTGTGGTGGCATTACAAGAAGCAGAGAGACGAAACGATATCGTTCGGGCAGCCGATTTGAGATTCGGGGCAGTACAAGAAGTTGAAGCTGCTCTTGCAAAGATTGAAGGAACCACAAATGAAGATGCCGAAACAGTGGGACCGGATCAGATAGCTGAGGTGGTTAGCCGGTGGACCGGTGACCCGGCTCGGGACCAACGACAAAGAACGGTTAATCGGGTTAGCCGAGAGTCTGCACCAGCGTGTTGTAGGTCAAGACCAAGCGGTTAGTGCTGTGGGTGAAGCGGTTTTGAGGTCTCGGGCTGGTTTGGGCCGGGCCCAACAACCGACCGGTTCGTTTTTGTTTTTGGGGCCAACCGAGCTTGCTAAAGCTCTTGCAGAACAGTTGTTTGATGATGAAAAGCTGATGATTAGGATTGACATGTCGGAATACATGGAGCAACATTCGGTTTCCCGATTAATTGGTGCTCCACCTGGGTAAGTACAATTTATTATCTTGACCAAATGATGAATGAAATCGATTATAAATTGTGATTTTATTTATTTTTTAGGTACGTTGGTCATGATAAAGCTGGTCAACTCACTGAAGCTGTGAAAAGAAGACCGTATAGTGTCGTGTTATTCGATGAAGTAGAAAAAGCTCATACTTCCGTATTCAACACTTTACTTCAAATGTTGGATGATGGAAGGTTGACCGACGGTCAAGGTCGGACCGTTGACTTCACCAACACGGTCATCATCATGACTTCCAATCTCGGGGCCGAATATCTGTTACAAGGTTTGTCCGGAAAGACGATAATGCACGTGCGATGGTGATACAAGAGGTAAGCAATAAAAATTTAAATAATAAATAAATAAAATTTAATATGGTACTTGAAGTTGAGCTAACATGTTTGGTCAAAGGTGAGGAAGTACTTCAAACCCGAGCTTTTAAACCGGCTTGATGAGATAGTTGTATTCGATCCACTTTCTCACGAAGGAAAGTTGCTAGACTTCAATTGAAAGATGTAGCCGCTCGTCTTGCAGATCGGGGTGTTGCTTTGGGAGTTACAGAAGCCGCTTTAGATGTTATACTAAACGAAAGTTATGATCCGGTAAGTATCCAATTCAAGTTGACTTTCATTGACCGTGAATATGGTACTGATTTAGTTTTATTGTGGACTTTTTAGGTGTATGGTGCGAGACCGATTAGGAAAGGAGGGTGGTAACAGAGTTATCAAAAATGTTGATTAGAGAGGAAATTGACGAAAATGCCACTGTGTATATAGATGCTGCAACAGGGGTGAAAAATGGGGAGGAACTGAGTTACAGGGTGGAGAAAAATGGTGGATTGGTGAATGCTGCAACAGGGGTGAAATCCGATATATTGATTAATGTACCCAATGCAAATGCAAATGATGTGAAGAGGATGAAGATTGAGGAAGTAGATGATGATGATGATGCTGATGAAATGGGCGAGTAAGTGGTGATAAGTCGGACTGACCCGACCCGAGCTGATTGGACCCAGCCGACTCAATAGTTTATCATTATTTTTATTGGCCATTATCTTGTTTAAAGATTTGGGTTTATCGTTAGGAAAGTTGTTTTCTATTTTTTTTAGGATCTCTATTATTTATAGGACATTTGTTTTCATTGAACGATTCAGTTTTGAATATTGAATACAATTAGTTTTCTGGGAAAACCTTGCGCGAGTTTGTGCAGGAAACTGCATCAATTGGGATGTGAAAACGTATGAGACGAGTTTGCTTTCATGATATCTGAGTATGTTTTTGGAGTTTATGCTGATAAGAATCAACAGTTTTTTTTATTTTATGTTTTGGTGTAATATGTTTTTGTTTTAGTCAATGAAGTGGAGTTACTAACTCCTTTTTCTTTTATGATACTTGGCAATTAAGTGACAAGTTATTTTTAGATTATACAATCCTTTAGTTGATTTGTTCGTTTAATTTTTTTAATTAAGGATTTATTGAGTAGAACAATTGTACCGAATACAATTTAGGAGATAGGGTTTGGATTTGTTTATGCGAGTTTGAGAATTCATAAAAGGTAAAACAATAGTAGAAGGTATTGGGAGTTTGCTTCTTGAAAATTCTAAATAAACAAAATTCAAATTAGTTTAATGAACATTTTAAAGTATAAGATTAAATACTCTCATAATTAAATAAAAAGTTAGAATTAGCAAACGCTGAAAAAAATTATACTCTATTTCTATAAAAAGAGAGAATGTTTTTTAGAGATAGACTTAAGGCCATTCATTGTAGTAATCGATAAGCTTATTTGTTGATTGAGACTTAAATTGTATAAACTATAACTCTATATAGCTTACATCAATTTGAATGAAAAAAGGACTTATATATGTTATTATAAGTTTGTTTCTTAACGCTGTGATCCGAGTTTAAATTCAGAATGATGTATACGATTTAATTATTTATGTAGTTGTTTCTGTATCTTTTTCTCGCTATCTATTAGATGTTTACCGAGGTTATAAAAAAAACGATTTTTAGAAAATCTTTTAGACCGAACTACATGGTTCATAACACTTCTAAATACGCTAACACAAACATCCTTTAAAATAAGCCATATCCCAAACACAACCTTTTACATTTAAGAAACTGAATTGATGCTTAGACCGGTCCCAACAGGTCGTCAGTTTCTGTCACATCAGCGTCACGTCACCAACTGACACTAAATTGATGTAAACATGCCAACAGCACCCCTTCCATTCACCAAATTTGGGTCCCACCATTTATTTTACTTTTTCTAATAAAACTAATAAAAAATTATATTAATTAAAAAAATATATTGATTAAAAAGAGGTGTGGTTGGTTGTGGTTGACTGGTTGATGGTATTGAAAGTTTAGTGGAGGTTGTTGGTATTGGAAGTTGGGTGGTGATTGTTGGTACTGAAAGTTTGGTGGTTGAGAGTAATGGAAGTTGGGTGGTGGTTGTTGGTACCAACCGTGGTAGTTTGGTGGTGGTTGAGAATATCGTCGGGTTGAGACTTTGGTGGTAGTTGAGAGTAAGCCGCAAAACCCAACGATGGAGCCGGGGTGCTTGCTTGTGTCGACGAAGAACTGGCGGGTGAGGGTTGGGTATCGATGGGGTTTTCAATCACCAGATCCCACATATCGTTGGCTACCAATTGGTGACGTTTTTTTGACATTTTTCAAGTTTGGGTGGAAGTATGAATTTTTTAGAGAGAAATGTAACGACCCGAAATTTGTAAATAAATAAATTTTATAAAAATATGATAATTAAGGATAAATCATTTAAAGGACGTGGAAATTGGTTTCGTGTCAATCGGGTATCGTATGAAGAAGTTATGGGTGAAACCGTGTTGGAAAGAATGAAGAAAAATGCAGCCTCAGCTGCATAGCCCAGATAGCGCCGCTATCTGGGAGTTCGCGGCGCGATCTTCGACGGATGCAGCAGCGATCCGAAATAGCGCCGGGGGAAACGCGATCTTGAGATAGCGTCGGGGTTCGCGGCGCGATGTTTGGCGCGAAGTGTGGCGCGAATTATCACGGGAAGGCGATCGCGACACGATCTCCAGGTTAGCGGCGCGATTTCCTGTCTGAACAACATTTAAGTCGGGTTTTGGTCATTTAATGCATACAAAAACCCTAGTTTTCTCCCAACTCGAGCTTGTGTATGTTTTTTTGGTGTAAATCATCATTTGGAGCCGATTTCTTGGTCAAATCTTGTGATTCTTCACTCCTAGTTGAAGATTTAAGGTATATCTTCACTCCCTTGTAGTTATAGCTTTAGATCTATGGGTTTATTGGCTTGGGTTTGAAACCCTAGTTATTGAGTTGGTGATCTATGGTTAAATAATGGTTGTATACATCTTGTAGATGGTATTTTAACAAGGGAAACAAGTGTATGATTAAGATTTGTAAGAATCTTGAGATTGTTAAACCTAGGGTTTGGTAAATCATCATAATTGGGGGGAAATTGTTAGTAAGTGTTATCTAGTGATAGATGAACACATTAGTAGTAATAAGTGATGTTGATCATGTTGTGATAATTGTATTAGGCTTTGGTGAAGTCTTGGAAAGTTGATTGTATTGTGAAGCAAGAGATTGGGTGTCAAGGACACGGTTGGAGCATCATATTGCTAAGGTGAGTACGTGTGGCCTTTACTGAGTACATAGTCTTTGAATTACTTTCTTACTTGTGTTATGGTCTATTTGCTTGTGTGTGTAGACTTATAGTATGTTGAGTTAGTGGTAGATATTATTGATAATATTGGACTAACTTGTTTGATGATGACGTGATAGCCGAGGGCTAGATAGGCATAACCATTGAGTTATGAAATGACTGAGATGATGTGATGATGCGGGGGACCCCCGGTCATGAGGTGTGGTGTGAGGGGCAGTTGGGTGGATTCCCATCGACTCAACCACGTTAGTAGTCTTGCTAACTGGACGTATTCCGGCGAGTAAGGCAGGTATCGGTAGATTGGGCGAATCCCTCTTGCCGGTATCTTGAAGCTTATTAATGGCGATGGATTTCGGTTAATAAGCTAAGTTGCCTCTAGTTAGTGCGGTGGATTCCGGTAACTAGATATGATTGTTAAGGATCGAGATCGATAGGTCACAATAGGGTGACTAGACTGAGTAGACGTGTTTGTTATATAATTACGTTTATATAATTAATTGTTTGTTATCCTTGGGTCTAAAACCCATGTATCTCACGAGACTTTTTGTCTCACGTACTCCTTGTTTGTTTTGCTATGTACTCAGGTTCGGGATCGAAGGTTTAGGTACGCATGGATAGAGATGTGGGGCCTAGAATAGAAGAGCACTAGATTGGATTTAAACTTAGCTTTGGTTTTGACATATTTTGTAACACCAAAACTTATACTCTGATTTCATACCAAAGGTTTTTGAAAATCCATATTTTGGGAATAGTTCTTCTATTTAATGAAAATGATTTATTTTGGCCAAATGTTTTTGTTATAAAATTTGAGGTGTTACAAGAAAAAGAAGATGAAATCTGATGTAAAAAAATAGAAGAAATTGGCGAGTATTTATAAATATAAAAAATTTAATTTTTTAAATTTTTTTTGAATTTTTTAAATAGTTATCGTTTTTTTCAAAATTTATTTATTTATTTATTTTTTTACTATTGAACGGCTAAAAAGCCTTTGGGGCCCACCTCTCACCGTCCTCTCTCCCGTCTTTAAACTCGCGCACCCAAATCGGCGGCCAAACCGACGGGTTCGTGCCAAGGGTGGACTACAGCCACACCGACGGGGACCGTTGATAGAGGTCTTACTATCTATTTACGTATCTACTCACTAGATCATATCAAATGTAAAAATCAAATGATGATATATAAAAAATTATTAGTGAATTATATATATGTCACATTACGGTGAATACAAACACATAATATAGATATTTTTTAGGTTTTGATAATGATATGTATTAAAATTTTATACATGTGTTCAGGGAAGTACACCTAAATTATAAAGTCCCAAGGGACAATCCACAGCCATCAGATCAGATCTAATCAATGATCAAGATCAATTCAAAAATTATACATGGAGGGGTATTATTGTCATTGAAAAACATTAAACAAACTTCTGAATCAGGGTTTTCCTCACTTCTATCAATCTTCCTCACCTCTCCTCACTTTCCGGCGATCTCTAAGGCACCGTTCATCGAATCCATTGAATCACAAACAGTGAATCACGTTTTTGTTGAATTCGAGCAGATCTGAATCATAAAATCATGAAATCAAAATCGCGATTGGATAAAATCGTCGTAATCAAACGCAGATCTGAATCACAAAATCAAAATATACGATGTTATCAATGAATCTGGATCCAGAATCTGTCAATAGCAACGAATCCGAAAAGAAATCGATGATTCAGGTAAAAAAAGTTACAATGGTAAGCTGTGGAGTTTGTTACATAACAAAATCAGATGTGATTCGCTTTTGCGATCACATGTGATTGTAAGCTGTCCTTTGTTTAAATGCGATCAGGTGAGATTGATAAGCAAAACACATGTGATTTTTTGAAGGAAAAAACAGGGAAGTTTGTTAAATAACAAAATCACATGTGATTCGCTTCTACGATCACATGTGATTGTAAGCTGTGCTTTGTTTGAATGCTATCGGATGAGATTAATAAGCGAAACACATGTGATTTTTTGAAGAAAAAAAACAGGGGAGTTTATTACATAACAAAATCACATGTGATTCGCTTCTACAATCACATGTGATTCGCATCTACAATCACATGTGATTGTAAGCTGTGCTTTGTTTGATTGCGATGAGGTGAGATTCATAAGCGAATCACATATGATTTTTTTGCGTAAAACATGAGAGTTTACTAGATAAAAATCACAAGTGATTCCCTAACGAATCACATGTGATTGTAAGCTTTGCGTTAATTGACTGCGCTCAGGTACGATTGATAAGCGAATCATATGTGATTTTTTTGCGTAAAACATGGGAGTTTATTAAATAAGAAATCACATGTGATTCGCTTATGGATCACCTGTGACTTTGTGTTATGCATTAGTTGACTGCTTCATGTGAGGTTGCTAAGCGAATCACATGTGATTTCTTTGCTTAAAAAACAGGGGAGGTTGTTAAGAAACAAATCACAAGTGATTCGGTTTACAAATCACATGTGATTGTTTGCTTTACGTTATGTGACTACGTTGAGATGAGGTTGCTGAGAGAATCACATGTGATTTCTGCGCTTAAAAACATGGGATGTTGTTAAGAAATAAATCACATGTGATTCGCTTTATAAATCACATGTGATTGTATGAGCACAACTTTGCAAGTAGGATGAGATTGTGCAGAGAAGTAACAAAGTCTTTCAAGAATTAAAAAAAATGGATTTTCAAACATATTTGGATGGTCAATGACCTTGGTTTGAGAAGAAAAGAAAAAGCAAAAAGGAATTTCCATTTTGGTGATTAACTTGAAAAGTGGAAAAGTAGTGTTGTGTCTTGTGAGGAAAGTTGAACAACTTTGGGAATGCATGTATGCATGAGAAATTGAGCTAATAACCAAAATATGAAAGTCTAGGGGATGGGAAATGGAATCTTGACAGGAAGAAGAGACAAGCTAAAAACCATTTGACTTTTGAGAAAAAGGAGGAAGAGTGTTAATTTTATGTATTTAGTATAAGTGGGTATTTGTACTATCAAATGATGTATTATTTTAACTTATATTTTATTTGATAATTAATGATGGTTAATTATTAGTTGTAGAATATTATTTGGATGACTATTTTGTCATTATAAATATTTATGTTTAATTCACAAATTAAATTATTAGTCTCGTTGTTAATTATTAAATCACATGTGTTTTATTATATTATTTTTTATTTCATTAAAAATCACATGTGATTTTGTTATGTAAAACAGAGTTTTTATTATAAAACAGAGGAGTCTATATACATAACAAAATCACATGTGATTGGAGAGTAAATATCAAGTGCAAAAAAAAACAATGACATGTACATAGAAACAATAACATGTGATTGTTAATAAAAATCACAAGTAATTGGAAAGTAAACATCAATTGCACAAAAACGGAACGTGTTACTTAGTATTAAATCACTGGTGATGCTGTTCCCAATCACATGTGATTCAGGTAAGTAAACAAAGTTATTTCATAAAACAGAGGAGTATATACACATAACAAAATCACATGTGAGTGGAAAGTAAACATCAAGTGCACAAAAACAGAGCATGTTACTTAGTATTAAATCACATGTGATTTTATTAACTTTCACTTGTGATTCCGTTAGCAATCACATGTGATTCTGTTAAGCAAAACATAGTTATTTCATTAAACAGATGTGTATATATACATAACAAAATCACATGTGATTGGAAAGTAAACATCAAGTATAAAAAAACAGAGCATGTTACTTAGTATTGAATCACATGTGATTTTATTAACAATCACAAGTGATTTTAGCATTCTATACATTAATGCAAAAAAAATCAAAAGTGAGCATTAATTAAATCACATGTGATTTTTATTTACGATGCACTAAGTGCAACATTGTTAAAAACATACAAAACAAACACATTGTGGCAAAAGATCAAATGCATCAAGTACAAAATGTTTTAAAATAAATATTGTTTTTGCATAATTTTATCAAGCTTTACGTGGAACTTTATAACGACTTGATCTGTTTGAACGTGCTGCAAGTATCATCTTTTGCATTTCTTCCTTGGAATTTTCATTGTAGAACATTGTAGCCTTGTCAATAATCCTTTTGACATGAAAGTTAACCTCATGAGTCAGATGCAAAACGCATTCTTAGCTTGTTAAGAATCATCTGCTATTGAGAAGGATCTGTGGGCATCCTTGTGTTCCATGACTTGTCAAATTGAACAGTAAATAACTCCATGTGCAACAGATAGAATAAAGAAGAAAACAAACAAATAGAAATGTTCTGCATGAATAATAGGGAAGAAAACCTGCAATAGATTTAAATGTCAGAAACCAACTAAAACAAGGTAAATTTTAAAATCACATGTGGTTTTGTTATGTATACAGACTCATCTGTTTTATGAAATAACTCTGTTTTACATAAGAATCTCATTTGATTGTTTATGAAATCACATGTGATATTGTTATTTATATAGAAAATCCTGTTTTATGAAAAAACTCTTTTTTTTACATAAGAATCACATCTGATTGTTAATCAAATCACATGTGATTTTGTAATGTATATAGACTTCCTTGTTTTATGAAGAATAAAGACTTTGTTTTACATAACAATCACATGTGATTATTAATCAAATTACATGTGATATTGTTATGTATATAGACTCCCCTGTTTTATGAAAAAACTTTATTTTACATAAAAATCACATGTGATTGTTAATCAAATCACATGTGATTGTACTCAAATCACATAAGTACAAACAAACTTAAAATAAATAACAATCATATGTGATTCTAAAGACAACAGAGCATGTTTACTACAAATCATATTTGAACACACAATGAAATCACATGTGTTTTACTAAAAACAACGGTTTTCAAAATAAAGGGGAACATGTTTAGTACAAATCACATGTGAACACTCTACGAAACACATGTGATTTCTAATAAAAATTAACTAGAAAGTTGAAATCACTTGAAAATCTATAGTAAACTATAAATCACGCGTGATTTACTAAAAAAACACTAGAAAGCTGAAAATGACTCGAAAATCACTTGTGATTTAAATAGAACACAACAAAACAGAGAACAAATCAAAAAACAACATATGAAATCGACTGGTTATCAAATACAAACCGTAGAAAAGTTTGAAATATAAAAAAAAATAAGTAAATGAACAACTATTTGTGCATAAACGATAAAAAAACTAATAATAACAGCAAAAACATGATTGAACTTACATAGAGGTACATCAGAGGAGGTTTTCGAAGGAGAAGACCGAGATTTCGCCATTATAAGTCGATAACAGAGTAATGAAGAAGAAAACCGATGTTAAATGAGTGAAGAACACACGATTTTAGCGAAAATCCGGTAGAAATCACCGAAATAGAGAGAATTTTGAGGGTTTTGTTCGGTGTGATGTGTGAGAGAGAGAGAGAGTGGGGAGGAAGGAATGAGAGAGAGAGAGAGTGGGGAGGAAGGAATGAGAGAGAGAGAGAGTGAGAACAATGGTGAGTGGTTCAGAAGGTTCTTTCAAGCCAAATGACCATTATACCCCTCCGTGTTAAAAACCCCTTTAGTTTCAGATACAATCTAGACCATTGATCTTCTTGATCCAAGGGTCTATGATGGTCCCTTGAGACTTTAAAATATATGTGGACCTCCTTGAACATTCCACTTAGTTTATAACCAATTTATAAATTTCAGAAATTACTTTATGCACTTAAATTCTTAGTGTTGTCATTATTAAAAAGTGTTGTCATTATCAAAAGCGTACATATTTTATAGTTTCAATTCAATCTATGAGAAGAGAACTGCCACATAACCCCGTGACCGGTAGTCGATTCCTATGATGCCAGCTACGAACGCTCAACAATTTCAACACCGACACAAATTAGGGTTTCCGTTACACAAAACCGAAGACACTACGATCGATCCAAACGAACACACAAAATGAGGTTTCTACATCACAGATTCCTCTAATTGCCAAAATTCTGTTTCAATATCATGAATAAGAGATGGTGAATTATCCAGTTGGAAGCATTCCCGCCATAACCGACATCCGTCATCATCGTGACACGTCACCACCACCGTTATCATCTTCGCCGTTGAATCAGTACAAATGCCATGGGTTATGGTACACCGCCATTCTGTCGATCCCGACGGTATTATTTGTACTGTATCTAGGGTTTCATCTCAAAAAGAATATCAAAAAGCTCCGTAATCGTCGATCACATGTTATGATCACTTATTATGTCCTCCTTTGGTTCTCTGCTACTCTCAATCTCACTTGGTGCTCTCTTCAGGTAACACTTCATTCATTTTGCCTATACATATATGTATATATCTATATCTATACGTACAACTATTCCCCTTAGCATACAAGGTAGATGCAGATTGTTTGAGTTGAATTACAGACCTAGACCTTAGCTTTTATCAATCATAGTTTTCTCTGATTGGCAGCTTAGTTTAAATTGTAGAATGAGTTTAGTTAAATATTGGATCAATTTAATTTTAGTATTTGATAACGACAGCTTGCAATTTAGGGACCTGTTCAAGTAGCAGACAGTCTAAAGGAGATTTGTGTAGTATTAAGTTTAATCTTCATTTTAGGTCTACTTTTTGGGAGATTAAGAAGTATTTATTCTTGGATTATGTTAATGACTTGATGCAGATTTGGCAATGTGTTCCTGGGAAGGAAATGTCTTGGAATTTATTATCATTACTCACAGGATTGGGAACATTATGTTTGGAAATTAGTTTGGTGGCTTTCTTACTTCAAGAAAGTTATGCAAGTGGGTTAGAAGCATTAGCTCACACTTTCATCATTTCAGGGCTAATTGTTGGAGCAGATATACTTTTAAAGGTAATACATGAATATCGATGATTTATCATTTTATTTAATAGTCAAAATATGCCTTTTTCTTCACATTAGTCTTTTATCTTTATCAGGCAATTTGTGTGTTTGGATTCCATGTTCCACTTTTTATAGACGATGAAACCACTCATGGAGGAAAGTGGGGATTATGGACATTTGATCAACTGTTGCTGACATGTACTTATGGTTATATTCTCTTTGTGCATTATTCAAAATGGGGTGATAAGTTACCTCGTAAGTTGGTTTTTTTAGAAAAAATGCCCAAATTCGGTTTTTACAATTATATTTTTACAAATTCACAAAGTATGCAGCTAGACCAGCCTTTTACAATTATGTTGTTGTCATGTTTGCGGTCACTGGAATTGCTTTATTTGGTTGTGGGCTTGCTGCACTTGGAGTGGGCTTTGGGCTTTGGTACCTAAATATAACTATATTTATATTAATTATTAACATACAACAAAGCATCTAAAAAAATAAAACAATTTGTATATGATTTATCTTGTTTTTGCAGGCTGTATAGTTTTGTTGCTATTTGCTACCACACTCTTTATCTTCCCTTTGTGTATGTAACTTTTCTTGCTGATTTCTTCCAGGTATATTGTTACTAGAGTAAATTATTGGTTTACCCGATTCTGCGTTTTTGTCCCTGTGGTTTTTTTTTTCTGTTTTTTTGTCCCTGAACTATGCCAAATTCCGTTTTTTTGTCCTTCCGTCCACTCTCCGTTTCTTTTTGGCCGTTAAACCCCTCACGTGCTGAAATCGTGAGGGCATTTTGGTCTTTTTCATTTTTGTTTTCTATTTCTTTTTTTCCCCCTCAAACATCATACTTCTTCCTTAGGGTTTTTTTTTCCCCCTCAAACATCATGCTTCTTCCTGGGTTTTGTTTTCCCCCTCAAACATCATGCTTCTTCCTTAGGTGGATCACCAAATCAAACACCTCCGACCACTAAATCAAATCAAACAATGGTGGATCTGATTTTCAATGGTGGATCTAATCCGACCACCTTAACCTCCGTCACACCTCCGACCACCAAATCAAACAATCTGATTTTCAATGGTGGATCTGTCAGGTGTTCTTTAAACCACCTCCGTCACACCTCGAAGCTTTGAAGGTTTTGAAGATCGACGCCTCCGATGAGAAAATTCAGGTGGGGAGGTTTCAGCCGGAGGAGGTGCGGCAGTCGCTGGCGGCAATGGTAGAGGAGAATCGGGTACTGCTGGTGGTGGTGGCGGTGATGTATCAGGTGGTGGCGGTGTAGGTGATGCATCTGGTGGTGGCGGCGGTGATGTATCAGGTGGTGGCGACGGTGATTCATCTGGTGGTGGCGGCGGTGGTGTTACGGTGGCCTGATGAGGCTGAGAAACATGGGGAATTTATGAGGGAGAAGAATCATAAGAAGGTGATGTTCAAAGATCTGATTTCCATTGATTTGTTCCTCCTCCATCATCTTCTTCACAACAAAAACCACATAGTACAACAGTAAAGAAATCCCAGATCTGGTGTGAATCAAACGGCTTATGATTTGTTCATCCTCCATCATCATCTTCTTCAAAGATCTGATTTCCCTTAGCTTATGATTTCCAGATCTGGTTTGGTGTAAAAAGACATAAATACCCTCATGTTTTAAGCACGTGAGGGGTTTTAACGGTGGAAAACTAACAGACTTGGACGTAAGGACAAAAAAACGGAATTTGGCATAGTTCAGGGACAAAAAAACAGAAAAAAAAACCACAGGGACAAAAACGCAGAATCGGGTAAACCACAGGGACAAAAACAGTAATTTACTCTTGTTACTATTATTATTATATATTGTTGGTTTGGTTTGTTATTTTTTTTTATTTTTTAATTTTGTAGAAATGACATGTTTTTGGTGTTTTCAGGAGGAAGACTTGTTTTTGGATAATGCTTACTACTCTGAGATGAAGGATGCTGGTTTTTTCGATTCTGATTTGGAATAAATGATTATTGTATATTTGCTTAATTTGTTGTTTTCATTTATATCAATTTCGACCAAATTAATTTTGGAAAAACATAAATTGTTCAATATTTTATATAACCTTCTTTAGTACATAAACTTTTATATGACATAGACAATATGGACCAAAGAAGTGTTGGCTTTCAAAAAAATTGGAACTAAATTTGTTTTAAAGCTCTCAGTAATATTTGACACCATCACATAAATCCTGACTTTTACTTCGAAATCCAAAATATACCCGTTGAGAAAAGCCAACAAACAACCAAATTTAAAACTTGATATACCCCACCCGACCCGACATTTGCTAACAAGGCCCTTTGTCAGCACCCCCACGTCCACCCCACCATCAAATAAACCGACTTTTTCTTAAACATTTTCACATATTTTTACTTAAAATCCTGTTAACATATAAGAAGTTCTCAATTAAAAGAATTAACTATTTCATAACTTTTCATGTTAGTTCATAACCATTATTTGTTTTATTTTTTTTCATGTATTATATACAAAAAAAAAATTTAACCAAACAGTATCTTCAATAATTTACTTTCCCAGAGCTGTAATAGTCAAATTCAATCTAATGTACAACTGACTCTGCACCATATGCAACCCTTAGACAAATCTTTTTCTGGACTTGACAATATTTTCTCTTGAGAGAAGATTTACCTTTTTATTTAAAGTTTAAACCCATATCCAATCCATACCCATACATACCCTCACACTCTCTCTTCACTTCTCCAAGCTTCTTGTTCTTCAGCATTCAACACAACAATGGCTGCTATGGTTCTTCTTTTGCTCATCTTCTCCATGGTTACTCACTCCAGTAAGCATTTCTTTCCTTCTTTCTTATCTCCCATATCTAAAAATATATATTTTTTTAAATATATATATTTCAACACTGAAATATATTCATGTAACCAACACCACCAAGAAAAATCAGAAAAAAGAACCAACAAGAGGTCTTAATCCATATTACCCAGAAAGTTAGAACCCCAAATACTTGGATATGACCAATCCAAATAACTAGTGCTTTAGTGACTTGTACATGTTGCATTGAAACTTGTCATTTAAGAAAAAGTCCATATAAATTCCTTTTGCAGCATGAATATGAGTTGATGTAAAAAAATCCTCTTTCTTTCTTGTGTTATATATTGTGCTATGCTGACTTGTACTTGATGCTATGGAAGTTGTACATTACTTAGAACTATAATGCTCTTGTCTAGAGGTCCAGAATAATCATACTACATAAATGACCCATCAGAACTAGCATGATATTCCAACTTGCACTTGATGCTGTAAAAGTTTGTACATTCACTTATCATCATATAACTATGGGAATTCATTTTTACACCACAACTTTTAATGCCTACATCACACTGTACTAGTTTGACAGCTAACTGTACAACCCAACTAAGCAATGCTTGTGGTACATACAATAAAAGTTGTGGTGCAAAAATCACCCCTTAAAACTATGGGTTTGTATGTATAGTTGGAACATGGTGTATATGCAAGAAAGGTGGAAATGATAAGGCATTACAGATGGCAATAGATTACGCGTGTGGAAATGGTGCAGATTGCACCCAAACACACCAAGGTGGAAAATGTTACAACCCTGACACCGTTATTGACCACTGTAATTACGCCGTTAATAGCTATTTTCAGAAGAAAGGTCAAACCCCTGAGGCTTGTGTGTTCAACGGTGCAGCCATGATCGTCACCTCTGACCCTAGTTAGTATTCTTGTAACCAAACACTCGCCTATGTGACATGTTTATGTATTTTATTTTAATTAATGTTTTTTTTTATTGTTTATGAACAGGCTCCAATGGGTGTACATATCCTTCTTCTGCCAGGTACTTTTTCTTGTATATTAGATGATTTCTAATTCTAACCATCAACTATCAACATATTTAAAAATAGCAATAGATTTTAATTTTTGCAATTTAAAAAACACTTTACTAGAGTTCTAGCAATGTAGTAGCCTGTTATTCAATTTTTACCATTTTATTCCAATTAGATGGGGCCACCAAAGCCTCAAGCCAAACAAAACCTCTTTAATCTTTCACCTTTTGACAAAATCTAGATTATGTCCTTTCTCATATTTTGACTTGTACCATCCTGTTCTTTTATGCTTCAACAAGTTGTACCATTCCAGCATCATCTCTAATTACCCGGTATCCAATGTCCATTTGGTTTTTTTTAACGATGTGGACCTACATGACTGGTCCATCAATTGTTACTTTAACAATTATCACAACATTTGGGTTGCACCTTGTGCTTCTACACTTGTACACTCCTCTGACACAACATAACTATTAGCCTGAGTGTGCCAGACCAATCTGAATAACTTTCATGCCCATCTTTCAAGAGTAGTACCATCTTGAGTAGTACCATCTTTTGTGTGCTCGCTCTTGCAACCTATGTATTGATAGTTGTACATTGAGTTGCTGTAGTTTTAATTGACAGAAAGAAAATGTTTAATACCAGAGACATTATATTTTGAAAACTTTATACGTAATAATAACATTTGGAAAAATACTTATGGCACATGAATAAATTTTTCTTTTATTTTTATAAAATGGTATTTGAATATTATGTTTGATTTCTCTCCAAGCTTTTCAAAACAATAAATGTAATGTTTTATGTAGTATTATGAATATGTTACTCTGTAAATATGTTGTGTCTTTTTTCAAATTTGTCGCGAAACGTGGACACATACTCATCGTTTTTACACAATTTGCCTTTTATTAGTAAAGAGTTATTACACTTTTCACATTTATATAAATTGTGACTTGTGAGGGGCTAGATAAGATCAAAAAGCAAAAGCTAAAGTAGATTTGTCTTCTTTTGATCAAAACTCGAATATAAAGATTGGTCTTTTTCGCAATGTATCATGTAGCTTTTATTTTGCACAAGGAACAAACGATTATGATTGAAAATATATTTTCACAAGTATGGAAGATGTTGGAAAATTTTGGACACATATAATTATATATTTAAGTATATATAATTAATGGTTGGTATGTCCAAAATGGAGTGTGGTGAATGAGATATCGACTCTCAAAGTGGGGTGTATGGAACAAAGAAATCAAACAAATGAACTAGTGGAAACTCGAACCTATCCACACTCGTCTCCCGGGTTTCATGAGGTTCGGTTTTTATGGTTAAGAAATTCAAATAATAATAATATTATTATTATTAATATTACTTCCTCCGATTCAAAATAAGTGATACACTTTCCTTTTTGGGGTGATTCAAAATAAGTGATACACTTTGAAAAGTTTCCTTATTTGGCATGAAAAATGGGACCCACACCCACTAACTATCTACTTTAACAAAGTGAAATTACCCATTTACCCTTACTTTTTACTTTTAAACATCATTAACCTTACTTTATTCAAAAGGTGTGGGACCCATTCTCCACTAACCATCCAATTAATCTAATTTAACCATCATTATAATCTTTTGCATCAAAAACCGTGAAACCCCAAGTGTATCACTTATTTTGAATCGGAGGAAGTATTAAGAAGTTTAATGTGTGTCATTAAACATAAAATTGAATTTGGTGGTTTTATTTCTTTGTAATGAATATGAATAATGACATTTATGATTCTCATTAACATGTGAACCAAATTCTATTATAAATAGAATGCGTATGGTTCATTTGTAAACACACCAAAAAAGTCTTAGACTTTCTTACACTCCAAGAATTCTCACACACATATACTCTCCAATTTTTAGTGATCCTTAAACATAAAAACTTTCGATAAGTGTTCGGGCTTGAATTATATTCGGTAGTGTAAAACTACTCGGTTGTTTACCCTGGGAAATAGACGACGAATCTATTTTAAGGGGATCGTGAATTTCACGAGACTCAACCAAACGTATTTCTTCTTTGTTTCTACATATTCTTGTTTCAATCTTGTATTTTAGTCATTTCTCAATTGTATTGTATTTTATTTAATGAAAATTGATATTAGCTCATACAAGGTACTCTTTATAGCTTTCCCCGTATGCCGTACTACTAAAGACAGATAATGACTTACCGTCTTATCTGGCATTATAAGGCCTCTCCCAACCCTAAAGCATCACTAAACCCATCACTAGCGCCACGTCATCGCATCCTTACTGACCCGCTACTGACACGTTCGTGCCAACCCTACCCATCACTAACCCATCACTAAACCCATCCTTTCCACATCATCATTTCCACATCACCATTTTAATTAATAAAAAAACACATTACATTAAATAAAAAAACATTACATTAATTAAAAAACATTACATTAAATTAAAAAAAGACATTAAAATTAAAAAAAGACATTAAACTTAAAAATCTGGAAGTGATCATTTGACGGGGAGGAGTTCGATCTACGACTCATGATGAAAATCTGGAAATTAGGTAATGAAGGTAATGAAGAAGTGGGAGAAGTGGTGTAAAATTATGAATGTGAGGGTGTTGTATTTATAGGTAAAAAATAGGATTAAAAAAAAAAACAAAAATTGAATTTTGAATTCAATTTTGGACGCTCCCTCGGCCCCGCACACGCTCCCGACCCCTTCCCAATGCCGTCGAAAAGACGACGTATGTGCCACGACGCAAGCCACGACGGGCTGGTGCCAACGCCGTCGTGACACGACGGCTCGAAAACTCCCCCGACGGGTGGTGGTGACGCGTTTACATTACATTGCGTCAACCTTTTATATTTTCTTGATTTGAATCATTTATGAAACCTTAAACTGATTTTTGCAATTATGGATGCAGTGGTACTACTATCGGCACAAAAACACCAGGTACCGTGACAACTGGGGGCACCACCACATCTCCATATGGCAACAACCCAACCAACACCGGTGTATTAGGTGGTGGAATTGGGCCGGGTATGGGTCCATCAGGAGCTGGAATCAACACGGATGTAAGCCATGGGCTCAACCTACATCAAGGAACCACCACTTTTTTGGTCATCATGGGTTTGGCACTTGTAGTACTTTTGTGGGGTTGATGAATATGTACAAGTGGGTGATGCATGTAGTAAGAGTACAAGTGGGTAAACCATGCATTTTGTGTTGTAGGATTAATATTACAAGGTCTTTTTTAGGTTAGGGGTATGTCTAAAGACAAAGGTTGCATTTTGGCTTTTATTATTTTCCCATTTGGGAAGTTTATAATATTCCTTTTTTGGTGGTCATGGCTCATGTGAATGACTGATATCTTTGTGTTTTTTTGTTAATTACAATAGGGTTGTTAATAATAAATAAATAATTTAATTTAAAAAATAAAATTAATTAAGTTCAGTTTTTCTTACATTTATAATATAAATTATCAAGAAAAATATGGAATAATCATTTATAATATAACTAATTTTTTTTCTTTCTTTCTAGACCGTTATTTATTTTTATTGAAAGTGTTTTATTATTAAAACCTTTAATTTAATTACATTAGACTTTGTCACATCTATGTGGACCAACAACAATGAATCTTGTCCGTTTATAAACTAATAACTTGATCATAAAGCATTAATCAACTTATCAACCACATCATGTAGGTTTTAAACGAGAAAAAAATTTATTTATTAACTGTAACAATTCCAGGGTATTTGAGAAGGCCCAAAAAAATATTTAGGGTTTCAGACTTTAAATATCACGTACAATACAGTCCATGACATTTGATTTTAGTCGAACCCATATCGTAGGTCCCAAATCGTGCGTCTCCACAGTAACAAAAAGAGAGAGCGATACAATATTTTACCAAAGTCACCTCGAGTCCCTCCCCAAGTGCGACCCCAATTTGAGTGCCTACATTAATATCGACCGTTTGATCGTATTTGCCACCTTTTAAAACGCACAAAGACGTACACGATTAATTCCACATCATATCTTTGTCGGCCGCAACATTTGTATTTTGTATTGCAGGACCAGATTCGCCCCACATGGCCTCCAAAAACGTCATGGTAAAACTTCTTTTTCTTAGTAAAATCCTAAGTAAATTTTATAGACTTGTCTCGTGATTCCATTACAGAATTTGGAAAGTGATATTTGCTTTTTATGTTTGTTAATTTCTATGTTCTATAGACATATACATCTATTATCTGTACGTGTTCTTTTTATTTTTTGTATTATTGTAAAAATTTCATTACTTAAAGTGTATCAGAATATAGTTATCATAGATCTAAGTATTTTGTAGTTAATGGTTAATGTGTAAATTTAGATATAATTATTGTTCACGTTTTAGCTAGTCATATAATGGTTGGAAGTAATGCAAATTGGCAACTTATTTGACAACTTATTAAATGAATTTAATAGTCTTAAAAATTAGACTTTATTTAATTGTCTTTTAGTATGTTAAAAAATATTTTGTTCAATACGTTTTATGTCGCACTCTTAGACATGAATTAAACAGACACTAGAATAAAATATTAGAAATACGCTGAGATAGAAAAACGTAAAATTTCAATGGCTTGGATATTATGAATTTTTTAATAAACTGTTAACGGAATTTTTTAAAATATCTATAATCTTCTCTGTTTTGTTGTAAATCATTTAATGCACAACTAAAACAAAGATACGATCTGTAAAATAAATAAGAGATCTAGATTTGTTACATTTGTTGTGCACAATCACGGACTTTCCATATAGGAGAAGATTGTGATTAACTTGACATATTTGCCGGTTGATGACCAAAGTATAACTAAGCTATGAAATTTGACCAGTATTTTAATAATCCGGTTGAACCAGCCCTTTAAACTAGAAATTTATTTTGAAATTAGAAAGTATCAAATTTAGTTGAAAATAGGTTTTTATCTTAAAAAAAATTATTTATGGTATATATTTTGTATTTTTTTAATTTTTGACATTTGTACATAATTTACATAATTATCACTCCGTACATAATAAATACTGGTTCGATGGATTTGTCCTCATTCAAGGCATTGCCCTGTTCAATGCAAAACTGGTTTTTAAAATTTAAATTTTGGCTATTTGCTGATTATTTCATGGAAATTCATATTTTATTGCTAATGTTCCTTAATCGAACTTATTATTTTGGTAGGAGAAACCCTGTGAGATTTGCGGTGATATGGGCCTTAAGGAAGCAATTATAACTTGTTGCGAATGCAAAGATACTCGTGAACATATGTAAGATTTCTTCCTTACTTCTTTTTATTCATATTGAGTTAGAAAAATGTTTAAGGAGGTCCATTATTTTCATCAAGTCCCGAAGAACAAATCTCAACCATTGATCAATAAGATCTAATGGTCAAGATTAATCACATATTTTATACATGAAAGGGTATTTTGGTCATTTGTCACTTAAAAAAATTTCAATTATTTTTTATTTTTTATTTTAAATTTTTTTATGTTTTTATTTTTTAATTTTTAATTGAGGGGTATTTTGGTCATTTAAAAAAATTTATTTTTTTATTTTTTATTTTTTATTTTTTATTTTTATTTTAAATTTTTATTTTATTTTATTTATTTATTAATATTATTTTTTAAACAATTATTATTTTTAATAACACATAATGTTATTGCATAGTGAATCACATGTGATTGCATACTGAATCACATGTGATTGCATACTGAATCACATGTGATTGAACTAAAACATCAAATGTGATTAAATATAAAATCACATGTGATTTTACACTTAAATCACATGTGATTAAGTTATACACGTAATTATCAAATAAATATGATTTTTTTAATATAAAAAAATAAAAAAATAAAAAAATTTTAAAATAAAAAAAATCAAATTTGTTTTGAAGTGTCAAATGACCAAAATACCCCTTCATTATAAAATAAAAAAATAAAAAAAAATAATTTTTTATTTAAAAAAATGACCAAAATACTCCTCAATGTATAAAATATGTGATTAATCTTGACCATTAGAGCTTATTGATCAATGGTTGAGATTTGTTTCTCGAGACTTCGTAAAAATAATGGACCTCGTTGAACGTAACTCTGTAAACTACATACAGCATAATAAGATATAATTAGATCATACCTACCTTGATTTAAAATAATTTTTTTAGCTAAGAAAAAAAAAATAAACGATTGAATCTTTTTTTTAATAGCGCCATCAAGAGACATGGAAGAGTTAATATTAACTTAATTGTCACGAACTAACAACCACCATGGAGGTGGGGTATTGCAATTGTAGGACCCCGCCCGAATAAAATTTTGACCCATAGAGTTTGTTGCCAATATGTTTGAGATTTATCTCTCTCTCTCTCTTATTCTCATTTCAGGTACTGTATGGAAATTGAGATTTTTAAACCACCATTGTTTTGGTGCTGTCATGATTGTAGCAAGCTGCCCCCGGTAGAAACAGGTATTATATGTCATCTACTTTCTTTTCTTTCATTTTTTTTGCGCAATTTTTGCATGATTCATGAAGTTCTAGTGACCGTTACATTATAATTATAAGTTAATCTTAAAAAGGAGCCCATAAAGTAAATTTCCCCAAATAAACAAAATTCTTCCATCAAAATTAAAAGTGCGGGCACAATCCCCAAGTTATATATCCGTTTTTTTTCTTTTCTTTTAGGCCCTTTAGTTGGCACCTTTCAATATTTACTTGGGTTCGTCTTGATTCAAGTGTGCTTACACACATATATAGGTTAATATTTTGAAAATATTCCCTTAAATTTTGTAGACTCTAGACGGCTATGCTAGTGACCCATGTCTAGAACCGGCCATATGCACATGCATATGTTATATGATAATACGTTCCTGTGTGTTTCTTTGTTGTGGCGTAATTAACTATCTCCATGCTAATTAATTTTATTTTGTAACCATTTTTAGCAGAAACCACAAGTAAGGTTGCTTTATCAACAGACAATGGATCACTGCCTCCAAAAAAACGAATGGCCAACGATATGGTGTAATGTATTAATCAAAGTCCCATTACCATCAACACAATTCCCATTTTAATAATTTTATTCCGTTGGAGAGAAAAAAAGTTAGTCGGGTTTTCTTTTGACTGTCGGGTTATATGTTATCAATGCTTGTATAAAACTATAAACCCTTAGTTTGTTAACTTTTTTATTTTGAAGAACTAAGACCACTCCCAATGGTGGCAGCGACGTACGACGTCAGTTGCTGCCAACTCAGCGTCACGTCAGCAGACAAACTAACTAACACTAAACTGACATAGTCATGCCAACAGCACTCTGTCACTTCACCAAAAATAATTAATTTACTTTCTTTTTAATTAAAACAAACATATAACTAAAAACATAATATTTTTAATAAATAAAAAAACATTACAATAATTTAAAAACTTTAAAAAAAAGCAATACGAAAAAAAAAAGTACAATAATTTGAAAACTTTAATTAACGTTGGCGGAAATTTGGTGAGAGTTGCGAAATGTGGTCTACTAGTGCATTGCGGAATCATATTCGGAAGAGGAATCAGAAACATTGGACATTTTATAAGTATGGTTGGGTGGGAGAATAGAGAATTTTTGGCGTAGGCACAACCGGCGGTAAAACCGGCGGACCGTGCCAACGGTGGCGGTACCGGCGGAAAACCGGCGGTGCCAACCGACGGTACCGTTGGCACATGTCTAAATTGAGTTAAACGTAGCCTCACAGTTAGCAAACCGAACCTCAAAAACTTTGTGCCGGTTAACTTAAATGGTTAGCACATATGAATCTTACCAATTCAAATATATCCACTTAATAGAATTATTACACTTTTTGAACAAATAGAAATATTAAATGGTGAAACAACCAGATAAAAAAAAACTGAATTTGCACTTTGATATAATTTTAATAAGAAATACAACATAAATAGCACATCACGTGCTTGTGTATCATTTGATGTCCTAAATTAGCAAGTCCCACATGCCTTCGTTATTTAATTAGCAAATAATTAATAATTAATAAAAAAATAGAGTAAATTACAAAAATTGTACTTATGGTATAACTAATTCTATATTTTTGTCCTTATACTTTTTTCTGTTTTTTATCCGTATACTTTTTTTAATTCCATATTTTTATCCTTCCGTCCAATCAATTCTAGCCGTTAACTAAATGAAATACCAAAAAAATAAGGTAGTTTCGTCATCCTCCCTCATTCTTCATCTTTATTATTTATTTACAAAACATAATCTCCAATTAAAGAACCCTAATCTTAGATCACAAAACCCAAAAAACAAATCGTAGTCAAATTCCTATTGCTTCACTCAAAACCCAACAAACAAATAAACATAATTTTGGAAATTATGTATACCCAATTTGCAAAATCCCAACAAACAAAAACAAGATTTTTCATTAATGACCCCAATTTCTCTTGAATTCAGGTTATAACTTCCCCAATTTCTTCCTTCTTTTTTCTTATGTTGAATGCAGTGTTATAACTTCCCCAATTTGAGTTGAACCATACTCAGTAAACACCACTGACGAACAATGGTGGAGATTTCAAGTAAACTCTTCTTCTTCTTCTTCTTATTCTGAATCAGATACTCTTCTTCTTCTTATTCTTCAAAATCAATGCTTTAATGAAGAGTTTTATTCTTTTAATCGAAGATCCAGTATTCATAGACCGAGATCCAGAAATACTCTCTTCCCGGTTATCACTCCTCCGCACGAACCGCCGTCCGTCGACCAAGAACTCTCCGATGAAGCGGAATCGAATCTCAGATCAAGTAGGTGTTTTGTTTTTGGTATATGATGCTAAGTTATACTATAATTTATACAAAATTAGGTAGGGAATTTGAGATCCAAGAGGTTGTACACGGCAACCAATGAACAAAATTAGTAATCTCATTTCAACGCGAACACAATTGGTTATCCATCTGCACACAATTTCATTATCTTAATTGAAAAAAAGAGCTTTATACTTGCACATGTTCTTACATCAAAGGGCTGGAATGTGATCTTGTAGAATTATCAACTCTTTTATATCATACCTGTTTTTATTTTATTTTTTAAATTTTCAGGCATGGAAGCTTTGATGGTAGAGTGGAAACACCGGTGCAAGATTGGTATGCTCTATCTTTTATTTTAATTAATTAATATGCTAATTTAATTATTATATATGTTTGATAAGCGAAACTCAACAACTCCATCATGTTCAACAATCTTGCTTTTCTTTTCTTTTCGTTATGTATATGTTGATGCTACTTAAAGTAAACACCAAGAAAAAAACAAGAAGTTTATCCATATATGTCACATGAATCATATTAATTCTTCAATTCAATTTGAAACCCAAACAATTAGCAGCATATTAATTCTTCAAATTCATTTCAAAAAATGAAGATCACAGAATAAGTATGTATTGTCTTAATGCTTTTTATTCATGAACAAAATCACAACTTCATACCTCCAGCCTGAAAATGACATGTACAATATCTAATCAGATTAGATTTTAGACAATAGTAAAACATATTCTGCATCTAAATACCTCTGCAAAAAGCATCAGGTGGGGGGTGGATATGGTGCAGGAACCCTACCAGCATCCTGAGCACTAGCAGCCCAAGCAAGCGTGGCGGTAGGGACAGGGCGGCAGACTGTGTTGCTCGCGACCCTTTAGCCAACCTTTTGGCCTTCAAATCTTCCACTTTCTTTTGTTTATCTTCAGTACTAGCTAGAATTTGTGCTTGGATTTTGACTTGAATTAATTTTTATTAGTTAAGAATTACATTATATATTTTTAATTAGTAACAAAGGAGACTTACTCTACATGTCTTCAAGTGCTCCTCGGTGCTCTGATTTATCAAAGCGCTTATCACAATGTTTGCACTTAATCTCGACATTGACTACAGTGTAGCCCATGGTTCTGTATTTTAAATAATTATCCATAAACAGAGTAAAAATTAATCAAATAAATATTAAATGTAATCAAGAAAATAGTGTAATTAATCAAAACAATCTACAATAAATTAATGATTAGCTACAATCAATGAGTTCGAGAGTATCAATAAAAGAGTACAAAATGAAGATTTAAATGCAATTGAAGTTTTAACGATAAGGGTACATTATTCATAACTAGAGTACAAAATACTTCTAAATAAGAAACTGATCAAAATACTTTTTATTGATAATCAGGTACTCTTATCGTTAATACTTCAACTGCATTTAAATCTTCATTTTGTACTCTTTTATTGATACTCTTGAACTCATTGATTGTAGCTAATCATTAATTTCTTGTAGACTGTTTGATTAATTACACTAGTTTCTTGATTACATTTAATGTCTTTTTGATTAATTTTTACTCTAATTATGGATAATAATTTAGAATATTGAACCATGGGTCACACTAAAGTCAACGTCGAGATTCAGTGCAAACACTCAGTGCAAACACTGTCATGAGCCCTTTGATAAATCAGAGCACCTAGAGGAGAATTTGAAGACATGCTATGTCAGTCTCCTTTGTTACTAATTTAAAAATATAGAGTGTAATTCTTAACTAATAAAAATTAATTTAGGTTAAAATCCAAGCACAAATTCTAGCTAGTACTGAAGATAAACAAAAGATGGTGGAAGATTTGAATGCCAAAAGGTTGGCCAAAGGCTCACGAGCAACACAGCCTAACGCCCCTGTCCCTTCCGCCCCCACTGCTTCTGCGCGTACGCTTGTTCGGGCTCGGGCTGCTAGTGCTCAGGTTGCTGGTAGTGTTCCTGCACCATCTCCATCCCCCACGGCCCCACCAACTAATGCTTTTTGCAGAGGTAATTAGATGCAAAATATGTTTTATTATTTTCTAAAATCTGATTAGATATTGTACATGTCATTTTCAGGCCGGAGGTAGTTGTGATTTTGTTCATGAAAAGGATGTAAATCAGTGTATTTAGACACTATATAACCTCAAATAACAAAAATAAGGTAGGAAAGAATCAATTGTTAACATGTAATCTCATTATCCCTACAGGAAAAAAAAAGTATGATCAAATCAAAGGCTCTGGTATTTAAATTTAAAATACATAAATACTTTACTTTAATCCCCCAAAACCTAAACTCAATAAGCAAAACAGCCGACTAAAGCAACAAGAAAAAAGAATAACTAATGCAGCATATACTGCAACAAAAATTGGGGGAAACAAATAAAACAAGAATTAACAAGTTACTAACCTTTTTGTTCAAATTCGCAAAGCAATTTGTATCGATAAGCTGTTATAAACACCGATTTTGTGTTTCGTGTCTTCTAGGGTTTGGTTGTTTTGCTTTCTTCACGCTTTATTTAGAGCGTGTATTACACATTTCATCTCTTTCATCTCCTTCGTTTTAAGCATGATACCCATGCCTTTCCCGTTTCCACCTACCGCTGGGCCCTGCCCTTCCTTGGGCCGAAGACTAAATCGTAGAGGCTTTGGGCTGGGCTGATAGGGAATTAATCCTCAATTTTATATCATTTGTTAAATCATTTTATTATGTCTCGTTTGGTGTTTGATGCTAAAGAAGTCGAAGACAAATATATTGCTGCAGTTCATACCAATAATCACATTAATTTAATCATTTGTTTAAAACCAAAGGTACAAAACACATGGATAGTTTACTTCGTCAAATCATTTGTGAAGTAAAATCATTTGTTTATAACCAAAGGTCCAAAACACAACCAAAATAAGTATTTGATTATTAGAGTATATACGATCTACAATAAATATATAATCATAAAGTAATGACCTAGTGGTAAAGGTTTTTGAATAACTTTTTATAAGTTACGAGTTCAATCCACCCGTGGGTAAACATTACCAGATGGTCAGAGACATGTTTGAAATCGATAATGTCAATGTCATGTCGCCTATATCACAAACAAAACTCGGCCAACCCAATAGGGCAACAAGAATATCATTTAAAAATAAATTAATAAAAATAATAATCTGGTCATACGAACAGATGGAAAGTAAATGTAAACTATCATTCGGCTTTGCTTTTTTGAGGAGGGAAGAACAAATCACAGCTTCTATAACTATGTGTTTCCATGCTTTCATATAAAAAAAGAAAGAAAAAACAAATAAAAATTATTAGAGAAAATAAAAGATTTTTAGAAAAATATATTTTATAATTTCATATTTCCAAATTGGAAAGAAAAAAGAGTAATTAACGATACTTTGTGTTCTTAAATTGAAAAGAAGGCAAAAAGCTAATTTAATACGAGTAATTAATTTTTTTTCTTAATAAATACTTCCTCCGTATCACAATAAGTGATACATTTGGAAGATCACGGAGTTTGAGGTAAAATATTAAGGTAGAGTTAAAATATATTAAAGTAGATAGTTAGTGGATGATGGGTCCCACTTTTCTTGAATAAAGTGATATTAATTAGTTTTAAAAGTAAAAGTAAGGGGTATAAGGGTAATTTCACTTATTAAAGTGGATAGTTAGTGGAGGTTGGGTCCCAAATTTTTGCCAAATAAGGTAACTTTGAAGTGTATCACTTATTGTGAAACACCCATAAATGGAAAGTGTATCACTTATTATGATACGGAGGAAGTATTTTTTTGTCGAAAATTACAAATCTTCCTATTTTAAAAGGAAATTGATAACACAACATTTTTCTTGCATCCTCTGAATTAAAACTCGCGAACACTTAAATGTATCTTTCAAATTTCAATTTTAAACCTCACTTTCTCCTTTCAATTTCTTCACTACCTTTCTGCCATCATCTATGGAGATTCCGCCCGATCACAGTAATGGAAGTGAAGCTCAAGTTTCACCATCGGTATCAGGAAAATGTCGCCGTGTCGGACTGATCTACGATGAACGTATGTGTAAGCATTCAACAGCCGATGATGAGAATCATCCCGAAAATCCCAATCGTATTCGTGCGATTTGGAATAAGCTCCAGTCCGCTGGAATTCCTCAGAGGTGAGTGTTTTTACACACGAACGCACACTCGATCCGCTGAATTCATGTAGCTATATGCTTGTCTTAGTGTGCTTTTAAGTGATATTAGTGGAATTTTACTGTCAGATCGTTTAAACGTGACATAAATTTGTTCTAAAATAGTAACTTTTTGTTAATTTTCTATGTAGTTACTAATCTTATGTTTGATGATTAAAAAGTAATTATATATACAGCTACAAATTACTTGCTACGAAACGGCGAACCATGCATTTTGAGACACAATTATGCTTGTAAAAATCCCACCCATTGCAGGTGAAATGGAGCAACTGATCATAGAGTATTACAGTAAGTAGTGTAGGGATATACAGCTTAGTTGATCTCCAATTGATTTTATGGAGTAGATCTACCGGATTTGTTCATTTTTGTACTGTGATGCTTTCATAAACTGTTGAAATGTAAATATACTAGCCTTTTTGACTAAATTTTACTCACTTCCATATGCTACTTTTTCATCTTTGTTGAGTTAACTTATTGCTAAATATATCAAATTTTACTAGTTTGTTACTTTGTTATAACTACTCATACACTGCTTGTGTTCTTACTAGCAAGTGAATTAGCAAGTAATTAACCATAAGCTTTTGTTAAATCATTTTGTGATGTATTCATGATTTACCTTGAATGCTATCTTGTATTTCAGATGTGTGGTGTTTGATGCGAAAGAAGTTGAAGACAAATATATTGCTGCAGTTCATACAAATAATCACATAAATTTAATCAAGACTATAAGCTCCAAAACGTCAGCCTCACAAAGAAACAGTATAGCCGCAAAATACAATTCAATATATTTCAATGAAGGTTCATCTGAAGCTGCTTATCTTGCTGCTGGCTCTGTGCTTCAGGTGAGATGTTTAGATATCATATTCATCACCATAAATTAATAATTAACTGTCAAATTTTAACAGAGGAATTGTTTTATCATTTTCATGATCAACAGGCTGCTGAGAAAGTTGCAGCAGGGGAACTTAACTCTGCTTTTGCTATTGTTAGACCTCCTGGACACCATGCAGAAGAAAGTCAACCAATGGGATTCTGCCTATTTAACAATGTTGCAATTGCAACAAGCTTTCTTCTTAACGAAAAAGTGAGAGAGTAATATTTGTTCTTATGCCATTAATGTGCATAACACTGGATTAAATCTTGTTATAATTTTAGGAATTAGGTATTAACAAGATACTAATTGCTGACTGGGACGTTCATCATGGAAATGGTACTCAAAATATGTTCTGGAAAGATTCCCGAGTGCTATTCTTCTCTGTTCACAGGTAAACCACCCAGTTATATTTATTTATTTTAAATTATTATTTTTAAATAACTTGCCTTGCAAACATGCAGGCATGAGTATGGATGTTTTTATCCTGCTGGTGATGATGGTTCACACTTCATGATGGGTGAGGGGCCCGGTTTAGGTTATAATATAAATGTCCCATGGGAAAATGGTCATTGTGGGGATGCAGATTATATTGCAGTTTGGGATCATATATTAATCCCAGTTGCAAAAGAATTTAGTCCTGATATAATTATAATTTCAGCAGGATTTGATGCAGGTCAGTTCTACTAACTGTCATGAACACAGAACATATAACTATATATAGATATAGATACATAGTTATTGTCCATAATTGAATAAATTTCTGAATTTTATTTTTGAGCAGCCATTGGTGATCCTCTTGGTGGATGTCGTATCACACCACGTGGTTACTCTATAATGTTGAAAAATGTTAGCCTTTGTTTAAACCTTAAAAGTTTAAAACTTTTTGAAACTTATATATTAGATTAATGGTGTATATGATGCTTGATGATTTAATTAGTTGATGGAATTTAGCAAAGGAAAGATAATTATGGCATTAGAAGGAGGGTATAATCTAAACTCATTAGCAAATTCAGTACTTGCTTGTGTTGAAGTTTTACTAGAAGACAAACCTATTTCTGAAACCCTAGATGTTTATCCGTTTCAATCCACCTGGCGAGTTATCAACGCGGTAATTTTTCAAGTTTCTATTTTTTATTTCAATTAGAGGAAAATAAAATCTAATTTTTTTTTATTTTTTTTTTACAATATACATAACTTCAGGTCCGTGAGGAATTGAGTGCATATTGGCCAATACTTGCAGAGAAGTTGCCAGAAAAATTAACCAGTAGAATAACACCTCAACTTCAGGTAACACTTTTGTATTTTTTAGTTTTTTTAATATCTAATGATTTTTATAAAATCATTACTACATTAAATGCCTGTACATTTCCTGAATCTTATTATATTTAACATTTAATTGTAGATTTATAGCTCACAATCAGAAGATGAATATGAAGATGATCTTCAGGATGATGTCACACTACCACTTTCAAAACTAAAACTTAGTGAAGATGCTCATGGTACAGGTCAAATTCTCAAATCTGCTTACGAAAATCTTTATTTTAATTATTTATTTATAATATATCTAATAAGCTGCAAATTTCATTTCTTTCAGATCAAGTTACTACTGCTTCTTCTCAATCTTGGAGATCCGAGTTATCAAAAATCGATGTTTGGTATGCTTCTTTTGGGTCAAACATGAGCGAGTCAAGATTCCGTTGTTATATAGAAGGTGGTCAGGTAAAACAGTTTTAGACCAACTGCAACAAAACTGGTTATCTAAGAGAACAACAAAATTACCAATTTACCTGATACGAACCCATCCCATACTAGGCTCGCACCATGCTCATAAGCTCAAGTGTAGAACTCACTCCCAAAAGCTAGCTTGAAGGAGGAGGGGACACTTAGGCTTATAAGCCACCATTTAGTTTTTACTCTAGCTAATGTGGGATCATAACAATACCCCACGCTTTGAAGAACCAACGTCCTCGTTGGTCACGGCTATGTTGGTCACGGTCGGCACCCTCCTTTCGGGTCCAAGCCACCACTCCACAGGCCACCACTCCGAGTGTTGGAACCTCGCAACGTAGGGCTAGCTCTGATACCAATTGATACGAACCCATCCCATACTAGGCTCGCACCATGCTCATAAGCTCAAGTGTAGAACTCACTCCCAAAAGCTAGCTTGAAGGAGGAGGGGACACTTAGGCTTATAAGCCACCATTTAGTTTTTACTCTAGCTAATGTGGGATCATAACAATACCCCACGCTTTGAAGAACCAACGTCCTCGTTGGTCACGGCTATGTTGGTCACGGTCGGCACCCTCCTTTCGGGTCCAAGCCACCACTCCACAGGCCACCACTCCGAGTGTTGGAACCTCGCAACGTAGGGCTAGCTCTGATACCAATTGATACGAACCCATCCCATACTAGGCTCGCACCATGCTCATAAGCTCAAGTGTAGAACTCACTCCCAAAAGCTAGCTTGAAGGAGGAGGGGACACTTAGGCTTATAAGCCACCATTTAGTTTTTACTCTAGCTAATGTGGGATCATAACATTACCCCTTATGTTAACCTAATTCATAGGCAGAAGGCATGAAAAGGGCATGTAAAGGGGCTGTTGATAAAAGTCAACCAAAAGGGGTTATGTGGAAAACCGTTCCTCATCGTTTATTCTTTGGTAGAGAAAGTACAGTCACGTGGGGCCCGGGTGGCGTGGCTTTCATGGATCCTGAAAGTAATGATCAAGAAAAAACGTTCATGTGTCTCTATAAGATCACGTATGTGACTTTTAATTATAATTCACATTTTTTTTATAATTTTAGTTTTTTTTCGTTTCTTATATCTATTGTTGAATTTGATTTTGTTGTTTTATGCAGTCTTGAACAGTTTAATGATGTTTTGCTTCAAGAGAATGTTTGCACGGAAACGAATTCTCCTTTTTTCGATCTGAATGGTTTAGATTCTATTGAATATGAAAAGAATATTTCTTTAGAAGCTCTCAAGGTACAAAGTTGACTTTCGAAAGTCAATCAATTTTCAAATCTGAAAGTACACATGTTCATGACTAATTTTAGTTATGATTTTATGCAGAACGGTTGGTACCATAATGTTCTTTACTTGGGGAAGGATGACGATGTTCCAATTCTAACAATGACGTGAGTTTGTTTTTTTCTTTTCCTTTTTCCTTTTTGTTTTAATCAAAGAGCGATGTTTTAGAACCTTTTTTTATATAAATTTAGGTGTACTCGCGATCATGTTGAGGGATTTAAATCTGGGAAATTTCCGATTCGTGCACCAGCTAAAGAATATGCAGACACTTTAATTAGAGGACTTGTGCAAGGAAAGCAAATGTCAGAAGATGAAGCTATTGCTTACATACATGAAGCTTCTATTAAACCAATGTGATTGCAAATTTGTAATCTTAGTCATAATTCATATGTATATTCCTTAGAATTGGTTACTTGAACCACTTATGTTAGTAAGATTCATGCTTTTGACTTTTGGAGTCAAATGATACTATTTTTTAACACCATAACTAATGAAGTTATGTCTTCATTGATAAATTACAACTATAACATCCTTTCACTTGCAAAAATGATACAAAAACGGTAACATACTAAACTTGTGTGGATTTCTCAGGATTTAATTCACCGTGATTTGATTGCAGCATGACCAGTGTCACTCAAATGCTTATGTAATTTGTTCCTGACATACATAATTATCTCAATTATATAAATAAAAAAAAAACTAGAAATAACTGTACACATAAAAATGTTGTAAATAATACCTTGAATCAAAGTCAACCCCACAAGTATCGCATTCAAGCGTTGCCTGTTGTCACGGGTTAAATAAATCATTTTGTAAACTAATATGATTACAAAGTTTTTAACATATAATTAATGATTATTATGATAATACCTTCTGTTTTTTCCCTCTAGTGGAGATTTTTGCTTTGGAATTCACCTTTTTTTTATTAGTAACTTTCATTGAAGGAACAGGAGCTTGTTTTGAAACCTTAATCTTTTCAGTTGGCTCATTCTCTACACAAGTTTCAGATGATGATGATGGTTCATAAACCTCAGTTTTGCTACTATTTTCAGGTTCATTCACCTCGGTTTTGATATTAATTTCTGGTTTATTAATGTTTTCATAATCTTCATTTCTGTTTTCATCTCTTTTAGTTGTATCCTTTCTACCACCCCTTTTTCTTCTACCTTTGGTATTATTGTACTCCATTAAGTCTACCTCTTCAGCTTCAACTTCAACATAAACATTCTTTGAATAAGCCTTTGACTTTTTTGTTGACCTGTTTTTTTAACATGGCTTTTAAAACACTATCCTCGTCATCATCGTCATTATCATTGTCAATTTCATCTTCATTATCATCCAATTTCTTTCCACCATCACCAATTTCATCCTCTGATTCACTTTCTTCATCATCATCATCTTTTTCTTCCTGATGAATCTCAACATTTTCAAACTGTTCTTTCAAGTTCTCAATCTCATCAGCAGACACAAACTCATCATCATCTTCATCTTCATCTTCTTCTTCTTCAAAAGCTTCTTTCAACTCTGCAACTTTCTCCTTATGTTTCTTAGACTGCTCATGATTCTTCCATTGTTTATCACTTTTAAACTTCTTCCCACACGCCACACAGTACAACTCATTCCTCTTTTCGTCTTCCACCTCATCCTCCACGTCATCCGCCACGTCATCATCCACCCTGGCCCAATCAGGTTCCTCATACGTTCTCGCTTTCTCTGCTTTCTCTCTAGCAATTTCCATCTTTTTCAATCTCTCTTCTTCTTTCTTTTTCACAATTTCTGCATTCCTCTTCATCTGCATATCAATCACTCTTTTATCCCTCTTTTTAACAAACTCTGCTAAACCCCTAACAGTTTCGTTATATTCTCGTTTTCCTTTCTTTCTAATTTTCTTATTCTCTTCTTCCATTAATCTTCTAGATTTCCGATTCGGTCCAGCCATTGCATCATACTCATCAGCCCAAACGAAATCCATCACAGTTACAAACCCTAACCAGTATCCATAAAACGCATTCACTTGTGCATACGGACTATCCAAATTCCCCATCAACGGAGCCTCTTTCACCACATTTCCTAAACCTAACGTCTTCGCGAAATTCAATTCGTTTCGATAGATTTTATCAAACACATCACCGTAAACCTTATAGAAACCCTTTCCTTTATCAGAGAATCCAGAAAACACAGAATTTGAAAAGAAACTGAAGAGATCGGGCACGACGGCGGAAGATGAATTGTTAGAGTTTGTACCGGAGAAGAGGATTTGAGACCGGTGAGAATCGTACCACGCGCGCTCTCGAACGTCGGAGAGGACTTCGTATGCGTTTACGAGCTCTTGGAAGGAAGCGGTGGCTTCAGCTTCGGTAACGCCGGATTTGATTAGTTTGTCCGGGTGGCGTTGGAGAGCGAGCTTTCTGTATGCTGATCGGATCTCGTCGGCGGTGCAATCGCGCTGGACACCGAGGACTTCGTACAGGCAACGCTTTTCCGGCGAAGTCATTGTTTCTCTTATCGCCGGTGTACGCTCCGTCAAGTAGGGTTTTGATCCTCTGATATGTTGTTAGCTAGTAGTCCGTATCATGTAACATTAAAAATATAAAAAAGTTATAAATAATAAAAAAATTAGTGAGTATTTATCATCGCAATTAACATGAACCATCTATCTCTTTTATACAACTACTAAGACAAGATACGAAAGATATGAGATATAAGTAGTCAACCTATAACTAGAAGTAGATAAATAGCTTCTTAAAAACCTTTGGCAACGATGGGTGGAAAAAAAACATGAAAGGTATATAAAGCAAGTAAACCTATAAAATCACCCCCTATAATTTTAATAGATCATATAAAACATAAACATATAAAGGAGTATTTATGCATATATATGACATATAAAACAAGTAAAACATACTACAAAACATAAATATCATGTGAGACATGTTAATAACATAAATCTAAAAATAGTTAAAACATATAAAATATGCAGATGTCAAACATGACATCTTAGACACGTAAACAAATAAATATAAAAATCTCAAGACCTCTTAGTAAATATGTTTAGTGCAGAAAAACGTAAAAGTTCAGTTTTTGTAGAAAAAACTTTCAATGAACAATAAAAATTGAATTAAATAATACCAAACGTTTAATATGAATAATAGCAGTAAATTTAATTAAATAATTTATATAAGTTGTTCAGGGGATCACAATGTTTCAGATAATCTCTATTTTATTTTCTATTAATAGTATGAGTTCAATAAATGGAGTCAAAAATATTTGAGTGAGCTTTAATTTTATATTTGAGTGAGCTTTAATTTTAAAGAAGTGAAGCATAATTATTCATCTAACTAGTTATGTACTAGTGTTCTGGATATTTTTTTAAAAGTCGTTGCAACGATTATTTTGCATACGTTACAAGCAAGCTTGACCACCCAAGATAATGAAAATATCATTAAAAGAAAACAAAATCACTCATTTCTATTAAAATATTCTCACAATTTGTGATTTATGCTAGGCATGTATGTGGTCCATGAACCGCACCGAACCGTCTGGAACCGCCAACAATCGTGCACCGAAAAATCCATGTTGAAGGATCGAGAACGGAACTGAACCGGTTAGTCCGGTTCTGATCGTTTTTAACCGACTTGGACCGGTTAGAATCACATTTTTTTGAATTTTTTCCTTTCTCTGTGATGTATTTCATACTAATTACCTAATGATTTATTGCAAAATATTGTGGCATTCAATCCCACAAAAACATCATGTCTACTGCAACATCTTTGTACAAAACCTAAACCAGCCATGAAGGCATTTAATCCCATAAAATCATCATGTTTACCGCAACAATGAAGTGTCAACATATTGGCATGTGCTGGACTAGTAATTGGGCTATGGGAATTACATAGTAATTGGGCTAGGGCTAACAATCAGTTTCGGCCCTTCCGGTTCAGTTGGATACGGGTTCTTCTTGCACGTGCCTAATGTGTGCCATTAAATCATGATTTTGAGCGTCCTTAAATGGTTAGACAATGACCCGTCGCATTTTACCAACCAGGCCCGCCAGTGGTTGGTGAGATCCAATAAAAATCCCTAATCAATTCCCTAATTTAAAAAAATCACATCGATTCGAAGACCATGTCTATGGTGCTTGCTTTTTAAATTAGATTCACATTTGAATCTTCAGAAGAAGAAAATTAGATCAAAGCCTCTCTCTTTCTCCTTTTCTTTACTCTTCAAGTCCTCATTCAATCGACAATCCTTCACTTCAAGTAAGAATTTTCTATTCTTAACCTTTGATTTTGATTTTAGACTTTGTTTTTGCTTTACTTTCAGTAGAGATGTTCGTTTCATGTATTTGTCATTCCCCCCTAATTTGTGTGTCTTCGAATGCTCGATCTAGGGGTTTCTTTTGAATTTACGATGCTTCTGTAATCTGTTAATTGATTTGATGATTTCATCTAGAAATGAGCATGGCTGATCATCTGAAGTACTCAATTCTGTCTTGACGTTTTAATTATTTGTTATTTGTGCACTCAAGTATAGACTGAGATTAAAATTTGTATGATAAATCAATCACTGTATCTGCTTCTTTTTCTCATGTAGTTGTTAATTCTTCTTCTTTCGACCAACAGGGAATCAAGTAATCATGCCGCTAACTGAAATTAGGGCTTGATTCTTGATTTTCATAAATCTAAGCTCATTTTTGTTGCTGTATCTTAATTGTTTATGCTTTCTTTGTGGGTGATAAACTGATAAAATGCTGTTACTATCGTCATTTTATCATGACGAGTTAATTTTTTTTGTTGGGTTGTATTTACTCTGTTCATGTTTCATTTCTCGTTCTTTCACTATATTCAAAGTAGATCATAATTCCTTGCAGTTAATTATCTCTAGGAACTACATATTTTTTCATTTAATTGATTATCTGTGTGATTGAACGAAATAAAGATAATCAATTAATCCTAGTTCCTGTCAGTTGGATCAACTTAACTATAATCATAATAATGATCGATATTTAGCTCAATAGATAAGTTATTTATGTCACGTAGTTTGGTATTGAAGCTCACATGTTCATAATTGTCATTAATTTTCCAAATACCAGATTAATTTGATGGAAGGATTAATCAGTTCACCTATAATTCCAATTCGTGTTTACTATAGTCAACCAAACACCCCCTTATTTCTGACACATACATCAAGCAAAAAAAGAGTATTTTATGGTCCAATCAGAATGATGGGACTTTCCACATCATCAAACTCAAAAGCAGCTTTCATTAAACCATTAACAGCTTCATCATTAAACCGATTCGACAATACATTACCTTCTAAAGGTATTTCATTTCATTAAAATAACATTAATTTCATCAAAAATTGGAATCTAACTGTTTTTTTCTTAATCATTCAGATGTTCTTGATTTATGGCAAAAAGCTGATGCTGTATGCTTTGATGTGGATAGCACTGTGTGTGTAGATGAAGGGATTGATGAACTTGCTGAGTTTTGTGGAGCTGGGAAAGCTGTTGCTGAATGGACCGCTAGGTATAATTAATTAATTATTATAATTATTTTTGTTTTTGAAATGGTTGGTATTAAATTGGTTGTGCTTTTAAAATTTTAATTGATGTTTATATTAATTTAATTGTGTGTATTTAGAGCAATGGGTGGTTCAGTGCCTTTTGAGGAAGCTTTAGCTGCAAGACTTAATCTTTTTAAACCGTCATTGTCACGGGTTAACGAATTTCTTGAGAAAAATCCCCCAAGGTATCAATATAATGTTGTTTATTGATCCACAAAAGTTGTCGTGGTTGACTTTTAATATTTCATATTCACATAGTTGACATTTTTTGTCTTCGAATTGGTAGACTTTCTCCTGGAATTAAGGAGTTGGTCCAAAAACTTAAGGAAAATGGTAAAACCGTGTATCTGATATCTGGAGGTTTTCGTCAAATGATTAATGTAAGCAATAAAAAAATCATTAATTCCTTTCAAGATTTTATTTTTATTTATTTATATTATTTTCATTCGTGTAGCCTTTATCCTTGTAAATGTAGACATTAACTGTGTATATATTCGCTAATGAAAAATAATGATGTTTTTGTAGCCGGTTGCATCAATCCTTGGGGTACCAACTGAAAATATATTTGCTAATCAACTGCTATTCAATAATTCTGGTGAATTTGCTGGATTTGATGTAAATGAACCAACTTCAAGAAGTGGAGGAAAACCAACTGCAGTTGAATTAATCAGAAAGGTTGGTCTTTTTTGTCATTTGTGTTATAAAGTAATTTAAAATGAATTCATTGGTAACATTATAAGAACTTTTCAGGTTCATGGATACAAGACAGTAGTAATGATTGGTGATGGTGCAACTGATCTTGAGGTAAAAAATAATTTAAATCTCATTTTCGACCCATTATTTATGAATGGGTTGATTCGGGTTATGTTTTTATCTCTAATGGGTCAAACGGGTAAGATCAATAATCTAGTTTAAAAGGAGAGTTCAAACGGGTTACACAGGTCGAAATGGCGACCAAAATGGAAGATACATTACAGGTTTTTTTAATCTTATAATAACAACTTATTTTTACATTTGTCCCTATTTAGTCATTGTGCACATTTTTGTCCAATTGAGTCATTAAAAACTTCAAATTAGTTATTTTATATAATAGTTATAACTATATATAAATTTACATTTTTATATATAAATTTAACCTTTTTTTAAGGTTATCATTTTTGAAACAATTTTTTTTTTGTAAATTTGTTTATTAGTTTTGATTTCTTTTGTAGGCTCGAAAACCAGGATGTGCTGACCTGTTTATCTGCTACGGTGGTGTGCAACTTCGGGAGGCCGTTTCTACAAAAGCCGATTGGCTAGTATTTAACTTCGAAGACTTGATTAACTCTTTGGAATAATATCAACCACCTTTTCTTATTCTTTTTAAGGGAATTTTCTTTATAATTATGTTGTTGAAAATTCACAAAATTCAAAAGATTAGTGATAGAGAGACCTAATTAGTGTGCCTAAAAATCAACCTAAGAAAGAAAGAGATGCAGATAAATGACACAATCAAATGCTGATATGAGGAGAGAGAAATTGGATAAGAAATGTGTTTCTTTCTGTATGGATTAGGCTCATTTTTAGGTTTATGAGTTAGGTCTCTCAAATCATTTCTCATATTTTATGAATATGAATTATAATTATTTTTTGTTTGTTGAAATGATTAATAGAAAGGAAGAGTGTTGGTTGTTGCTAACTTCCTACGTTTGTTAGTTTAGTTTATTTTATGTATTTACTTATTTATTTATTTATTTTATTTATTATTGTGTGTTGTTGTAAATTTGGTGATCATTAGTTAGGGTTTGGTTGAGATGATTGAAAATTATGGGTTACGTTACTACAGTCATTACATTCCAAAATCATGTGAATCTTCTTTCTTTTTCCTCCTTTTTTCCTTTTGTCACAGTGCATTTTGGATCACCACTATATGTTCTACTTTCGGTCGTTTGATTGTTTATGTTGTTATCATTGTTGTATGACTAGATAAAAAAAAGACAAACAAAGAAATGATAACTTTTTCTTTGACTAAAATACACACCGTGAATCAAGATTTATTTATCACTTTAGATAAGAAAAATAATATGTTTATCCTTAATCTTGTCTCATCGATTTAATCCGAAATTTGTAACTATAATTTATTGGTTCGTCGATAAGACTCATAAATATGAATTTACAATTTTTAAAAATATAAAAAAGAGTTTAACCCAAAAGTAGTATATCAAGTAAATGCAAGTACGAATACATCTTAAGTCGTGTACATTTGCAAGTCGATATGTAAAAGAAACACATTATAGCTGTTTTGATTCTTACTTTTAAAATTTTAATTTTTTTACTCAACAATAAATATAAAATAAAATTCGGTAACGTTAAAAACAAGTCATAATTTGGATTAATAGTAGGTGAGGTAATCAAGGGACATGACGATGACAAGTACGATACTTTTTATATTCACTGTCTTATAAAGAGTTAGTTAAAAATTAATCGTCTTTCAATTTTAAATTATTCATTTTTTAATACCATAGAGCCATTTTACCATTTTTTTTTTTTTCTATTTAGCCCGAGATATATCGACATATCGTGCAAGAGATTTTGTGCCTGCGTCGTCACTATTTTTTAAGATTAAAAGAAATGATTATTTATTAATTTGGAATTAGTCCCATGAGATTATAATTTTTTTATTGATTTTAAATATATGCAATATCTATTTTATGTATAGAATTCTTTTATTAGATTTGGTATGAAACATACGTCATATTTTGCAAGTTAACAATATTTTAAAGTTGTTACAATGCTTATTGTAAACTAAAGTCATTTTGTAATCTTTTGTCAATATAACAAAACTTCTAAGAACTATAATTTATATGGTGTTGTAACTTGACCAAGTGTGAGCATTATATATTTAATCACAAAATTAGAAAGTCTTTTAGCATTGTTACATGGTTGAGTAAAGGGTAAAGGAAAAAAAATAACGTTTTTAACTTTTAAACCTTTTTAGACATTCATATTAATTTCTGTCTTTAATTTATTATTATTATAAACTTCAACAAAAAGATTTTGCTTAATAATAACCTCGTGTGTAAATTCTGTAATCAAAACTATATTTCACAGTTGTAAGAATAAAATAATTGACAATTTCCAACTTATATTTTATTTCATTTAGCTTTTGTACAAGTGTACACCATTATCATTTATCATGAATGTTAATTATAGTAAAATAATTAAAAAGTTAAAATTAGTAAATAAATAAACTACTAGAACATACTATCTACATATACGAAATGATTTTTAGTGGTTACAAATTCAATTATTTTCTACATAAATATTTATTATAAGATAATTAATATTGGAAAACTATATATCCCTTTTATTTATATTGAAAGAAATTTGAAAGAAGAAAAACCCTAGAATAATTTCAGAGAGGTTTCAACTCTCAAGAATCCCCAAATCACCCACTCAAATTCACACACAAAACCCGTATTTCTTGCCCTAATCAATCGCTTAATCTGAAACTGGTAAAAACGTAATTATTTTAAATCTCTAGTATCCATTCATATCATCTTTTTATCCCTTTTCTTCCCAACAGATTCATCTTCAACCATACATATAGTCTGGTTATTTTTATCAGTTAATAAATACCATTCTGTAAAATGCTTCCAATACTTTTCAACTGCTAGCACTCATCAAGTTCTTCACGTTCCTTACATCGCTTTCAGTTGGGTATTCATTAAGAATTTAATTCCATTTATACGAGGTTAGATATACATTTATTATTTCAGTATTCAGCATTCCAAAGCACCCCCATTTCCATTAATTGAATGGGATATGACTTCATTTTCTGTTCAAATCTGAGTTTTCTTCATTGTCGAATCTAGTCTTCAGAATCTGAAGTTCAATTCACTTTGAATTCCTGCAAAAAGTTTCAAAATTAGGGTTCGAAATAAAACTCTAATTAGGGAAATTTCAATTTGATGGAATATCCATTACTTAATTTCTTGTTTTTGACGGGAATACTGTGTCGTGATTGTGGAAATTGGTTAAATTAGTTCATTTTTCTTGGTGAAAAATGGATAAATGGATGGTTGCAGTTGCTGCTGGTGCTGGTTATATAGCCCAACATTTTAATAAATTTAAGCCCGAAAGCAGTCAAACAAATTCAAATTCATCGATTGAGGGTTCGTTTAATGGCAAACCCGAATCACCAAAACAACCACCCGATCAAAAATGGCCTTTTCGCAGGCTGTCAAGGAAATCAAGCTTGAAAAAAGACGAACCTCAAGTTAAAAATAGCAAATTTGATGGCGAAAAAGCGATAATTTCAGGTAATTATGATTGTAATAGTGATGGTGAAAGTGTAGGTGAATTGCAGAATAAACCCTTGACTCCTAGAAGTAAAATGTTTATCAGAAAAAGACGAAAAAACGGTTTGACAGTTAGACCGTTAAGCTCGTTAGAAAGTTGTCTTATGGCTCAATTACACTCAGAACACATTGAAATGAAACATTCTATGCAACCCGTGAGGCCGTTTTTTGTGACTGATGGCAGTAATGTAATTAATAGGTCAAATGTGGATTCTTTTGTTGTGGAAAATAATCTGCAAACATATTCACAAAAATCTAAAACAGGGTCAACAGATGCAACATTGCTTGTTTGTCTCGGGATGTCATTTGGGATATTATATTCTTTTATGGCGAATAAACGTGAAGTTGAGAAATTAAATCGGTTGTTGAAACAGAAAGAGAATTTGGTTCAAGATCTTGAAGAAGAACTTGAGATGAAAGATTCATTAACCGTGCAAGAAATTACAATTGATGATGATAATAAATTGGAAAATGTTATTAAAGATGATTCGTTTGGTGAAATCGAAGCAGAACTTGAAGCAGAACTTGAAATGCTTGAATTGAATATGAGTTCATCCACATTAGAAAGAAAGATTTCAAATCTTGTTGAGGTAACCCATTTCTATACCTAATTATTAGGGTTTAAACTTAAAGTAGCGTGTCCCAGTTTAGTCTGTGTTTGTCTAATTGGGTCATTAAAAGATGTTTATAACAAAAGTTATTGCTTCAAAACAGATAATTTGTACAAAAAAATGCTAAATTTATGTATAAAGTTGATAATTTACTTAAACATTTTGCAGGTTGATCCAGAGTTTGAGCCCGATTATGCAGAAGGTGAATTACGGGCTGACATGTTACATAAACAAGCTAACACTGATAGAGATGAAATTGGAAGCACGGGCACAACTCATTCTGCAAACTATGCAGTTTCACCAACAGAATTAAGGTTGCGGTTACACGAGGTTCTTCAATCTCAACTTGAAGAACGAATCAGAGAATTGGAAGCTGAAATCAAAAATCAAAATAAAAAATCTTGGGATGATTACTTGAGAGGTGATGAAAAGTATGGGGATGAAGCGGTTGTTTTGAATTTGTCAGGTGAAGCTTTAGATGCTTATAATGAAGCTTGTAATGAGCTTGCAGAGTTTGATGTAGAAGATGATGATGACGTGTACTCTAGTTGTGGTACAGGTGGCAATGGTGACGTGGATTTTGATGAGGATGAGATGGAGAAGATTTTGATAAAACATATTGTGGAGAAAGCAAGACAAGGGTCTCCTGTAGTTTTGAATGCACAAAGGGCTTTGTTTTCTGAATGACAAAATATGTCATAATTTTGTTTTGTAAACGACATTATACAAATACTAATGTTTTTGAGATGAATCAACATGTCTCTTTCTTTTCTTCTTTCCACCATAAGACTCGGTCGGGTCGGGTTGAAACAAGTGGCATATATTTGGTAAAAAAAACAGCCTGATTTGGTTTGGGTTGACAAGTTATTTGTCCATTTTTTTAAATAATAAATTCATGAATTACTACTACAGAAGCACAGTTTTACGACATTTATAATACTCCCTCCGTCCCACAAAAAACTTCCCATTTGAGATGGGCACAAGTTTTAAGGTGATAGTTAGTGGTGGGGTCATTGACAATAATTTTGATTAAAATATAAGATTGATTTGGAGAGAGAAAGATAGTTAGTGGATAGTTAGTGGTGGGGTCCTTAGTAATAATAGTATTTTATTGAAATGGGAAGTTTTTTGTGGGACAAAAATTTAGGGTGAAATGGGAAGTTTTTTGTGGGACGGAGGGAGTATGTTTCAATAAAATTTAATTAACAGATTGAAATGTTGTATGCATGGACTAACCAGAGACCCAAGACTCCTACGAGGCTGAAGAATTGTGTTGAAAAGCAAGGCCGTATTTGCTATAAAAAATGGAAGATGGAATAGAAAATTGTGAATGCTCATTTGCTCCTCTTTTAAGAATTTTCTCTATTCCTAGGAATATATTTTAAAAAATGTATTTTAATTACAAATTTAATTAAATATTCTTAATCATATATTATGTCTATTCATTTTGTAGGAATTAAATATATGTTCTACTGAGTTATTTATCAACCAAAATAAACACACGTCTAGATTCATAAGTAACATGAAATAACGAATTTATTTACTAAAAACAATAACATGTCATATTTAATGATGTTTTAAATGTAAAAATAGTAAAAATACTAAACACAACACAATGAATCATTCATTCCATCAACCATTCCATTATCTTAACTATTCCTTTCATCTGACATTTCATTCGGTGCAACTGAACATAACCTAGATTTTTAGACAATATTATTATGACAAGATAAGACAGGAATCAATCTTTATATTCTATTAAAAAGTAAAAACCACAAGAACACTAACTGTCCTCACAAACATGAATGCAGTTTTAACCGATTGAGACCGTAAGTTTTACATTTCAGATTCAACAAAACACTTAAAAATAACAGACCATAATAAGCTAAGCTGGAAACAGCTGTCCACTTCAAAATAAAACCCCAATGCAATCAAGCTCTTTTGGCAAAATCATCAGCATCATCATTATCCCTGTAGCTTCCTTCTACCTGCTGGCCATCACCACCACCAAAGTTGCTTCCACCATCATTTCCAAAGCTATCACCACCACCAACACCAAAGTTCTGACTTTCACCGCCAAAACCACCACCACCAGAAGAACTACCATAACTGTTTCCACCATAACCACCACCACCAACTGCAGCATCACCACCATAACCACCACCACTTCCACCATAACCACCACCGCCGCCGCCATAACCACCTCCACCATAACCGCCACCTCCAAAGCCACCGCCACCGCCATAGCCTCCCCGGAAACCACCACCGCCACCACCTTGTGGTCTATCGTTGGCGTAGTTCACTCTCACCATGCGACCATGCAATTCCTGCAAAATTTGTTCATTAATATCAATATTAGCATTAAAAATAAATTCATATATAAACCAAAATAATAATAGAAAAAAGATAAATACCCGTTGATCCATGGCTTGGATTGCAGCAGAAGCAGCCTCAGTGTCACCAAAAGTAACAAAGCCAAAACCTCTGGACCTACCAGTTTCTCTATCCATAATCACTCTAGCTGTTGCATTACACAAGGTATCAGAAATTTGCCACAAACTATAACTTTAATTTAGAATCAAGCAATATATTGATCTCAAAGTATAAAAAAGTAACAAGAATCTCAATTGCAGACTATTAAAACACATGTTTAGAAGTCACATCTTACCTTCATGGACTTCTCCATATGCGCTAAAAGCTTCTCGCAAGCTCATATCATCAGTAGCCCATGCCAATCCTGCAATAACAATACCAAAAACACGATTATCAATACACAAACTTTAAAACTGAACAAGTCAATCCCATTAATTTTACTAATTAATTTGAGATTACCTCCAACAAAGACTTTTGAGCTCGACATGCATCTTATAGCTTGAAAGATGGATGGACTTGCCACTGACATTTCATGATTGATGTGCTTAGTCGCAACTTGTCTTAGAATACCACGAGCTCTGTTGAAGAAAGCCATAGCGGTATCGTGTAACCTAAAATACATTAATTTGAGCAATTAATAAAAGAAAAATTCATAATAGAACTCAGTGGATCAGAAAACCTGCCAGAATAATGTAATCAGCATCCTAAACCTAGCATGTCAGTGGACCAAAAAAAGTAAGGAGCTAGTAGAACAGCACAATTTATGGGAGAAATTATATCGAAACTATAATTCAAAACTCAAACGAATTTTAAATTTAAGCTTGTTTGCTCTAACTAACAATCATAACCAATCATTTCGACGAATCATTTCGGTGTCATGGAGATCAATTGTTTTGACATATGAATTTATAAATCACAGACAAAAAATGATAAATTAACATCACCGAAACTCGATTAATCTCAGAAATGGAGTAAGAACTGCGAACGGAGTACCTCTAGTACGCTGATCTTTTTGAGCGACCGTCGATGAATAAAACCCTAGACGAGGGCTTTTTGGCGTTTGCAGCTGATAACGAGGGTTTATGAGATTTTTTAGGGGGGATTTTCTATATAGAGAGGTTGAATCGGTATACACCGTTGGATCTTACGCTTGGAGTGTACATCGTCGATTTCCGTGGACGATTATGCACCATAAATTTTGTATAGCACCGATAAAATAGAGCAGTTCTGAAACACCCCCTTACGTTTTACTTTTCACATTTTCACCCTTTCTTAAGCAATAAACTGAAACGGGTAGGAAAACAGAGGTTCTCTCCAAACGGTTCTACAGATATTTCATTTCACGTCAAACACCCCCCTATTTTATAGGGGTGAACATGGTACGGTACCACACATATTTTCCTCATACCGTGTACCGTACCAACTATACTTGGTACACTAATCTAGCTACCAGTACCGTACCAGCTATACTTGTTACCAATTTATTTGGCTACCAACAATCATGGTTGGTACGAATTGGTAATGGTATATATCATGATCACAAACTTATTTGGAATTATTACTAAAAACAAGATATTTTTCTATACTATTATATTTGGTAATGATATACGTTAAATTTTATGTAAACACTATCTACGATAAAGTACAAATTATGTAGTATTCTTGTCATAATACACTAGCTTGTAGCATTATCGTTTGCTTCACACGCTTAATTGTTAACATTATATATAAACATAATAACAAAAATGTAATATATTGGTCGGTTAAGCTAAGAAGTTGTAACTTGAATGTTTTCATGTTATGATATCATATCTTTTGTTAAAAAAATAATACATACGTAGTTTACCTTTCTCGAATTCTTCTAAATAATATATATATATAAAAATTATTGGTTGGTACGGTACTACCATGGTATTTACATTTTTATACCGTTACCGTACCATGATTACTTATTTGGTATGGTACTACCAACCAAACATGTTGGCTACCAACTATTCTTGGTATGGTTGGTAGCATGTTGGTTGGTTTTGTTTGGTACAAATTTGACACCCCTACTATTTTATATATTTTTCCGGGTCATTTATTGTGTTGATGTTGTATCAAATTCAATACAAAGATTTAAATGGGTTAAACTGTAAAACCAACTATTTGGTCCATACGGGAAATTATTATTATAATTTTTCTAGGGAAAACTATTACAATTCATCTATTATTAATTTTTTTTTTAAAAATATAGTAATAAAAATATATTTGTTTATAACATGATGTGTATTTTTATAAAATCATCACGAAATGTGAGTACATGATCAGATGAAGCAACTCCTTCAAAGTTAAGCAAGAATTTAATATTTAAAAACATTTTGTGAGAACATCAATACTATTCAAGATAGTCGTAAGTTGTGAACTACATTTTGGTATTTGTATGGTTTACACAACTTTACACTTTTGAACTTCTACTTTAACAAGGTTAACTTCTCCAAACTCAAAAAGTATTTTTAGTTTTCTTAATCTTCTTTTTGTGGGTTTAAGAAAATGTATAATCAAACAAATATCATAACATTGTCATATTACAAGGGGCATGTCGGCTTTAGTTATAGTATAGGGAGGAAAGTAGGAAAGAGCAATATCTACAACTTTTGAGTTTTGTGGGCATTACTGACCCGTGAACTGACCCGCATTTGAACCCCCGAACCACCGTGTCAACACTACTAACGAAACGGGTGATTCAATCAGACAGCTGCAGAAATCAAAATCGAGCATTTCAGTTCTGTCTTCAGTCGCCCCCAATTTGTCAAACAAACACGTAAATATATCCCCAAATTCAATCATCTTCAATCAAAATTTTATTTTGAAACCCTACAAAACTTCAATTTTTATCAAAACCTAGATCAAATTATGGACCAGAATCCAAGACCCACAGGCATTCTTCATTCATTAGGCGAAGAAATCATCAGAATTATAACCCCAGTTTCAATCTGCATGTTTTCAGTGGTCATTTTAGTCTCTGCATTGAACACTGATTCATCAACATCTTCTTCAATATCCATCATAGCTTACACTGAAACCACATCCGATTCAGAATGGGAAAAATTCAAAGGCGCACTCTTGAACTCCCTCGTGTTTGTTGCAGTCGTGACAGCTGTCACATTCCTATTGGTACTCCTTTTCTACTTTAGATGCACAAAATTCCTGAAATACTACATGGGTTTCTCTGCTTTTCTGGTTTTAGGGTTCATGGGTGGTGAGATTGCCCTTTTCTTAATTCAAGCATTTCATATTGCAATTGACTGTTTCACATATCTATTGTTGTTATTCAACTTTACAATCGTTGGTGTTTTAGCGGTATTCATGTCGAAAATTCCCATTTTTGTAACACAAACTTATATGGTGATCATTGGGGTTTTAACTGCTTATTGGTTTACCATGCTGCCCGAATGGACCACTTGGGTGCTTTTAGTTGCAATGTCATTATATGATCTTGCTGCTGTTTTATTACCTGTTGGCCCATTACGGTTACTAGTCGAGTTAGCTATAGCAAGAGACGAAGACATCCCAGCCCTTGTTTATGAAGCCCGGCCCGTTATGGACCCTAGGGTTAACACCATAGTCCAAAGACGGGTATGGAGAGATAGAGCGGTTAACCCCGAATCACAAACCGAGCCCCAAAATGTGGAAGCGGGTCGGGCCCGTGAGCTATCGGCTCCACTGATTCAACGGGTTAGGGACCATGGGCCCGATAGTGAGAATGAGAATGTGGTTCTTGAGGGGATTGGGTTGGGTTCATCGGGTGCAATAAAGCTGGGTTTGGGGGATTTTATCTTCTACAGTGTGTTGGTGGGTCGGGCTGCAATGTATGATTATATGACGGTTTATGCTTGTTATCTTGCTATTGTGGCGGGCCTTGGTGTTACTCTTACTCTTCTTGCTTTGTATCAAAAAGCTTTGCCTGCACTTCCTGTGTCTGTCTTGCTTGGAGTATTGTTCTATGTTTTGACCCGAGTGTTTCTTTGTAGTACAATGTTCTTCAAATCTTTTAATGTTTTAATATATTTGTTATTGAATTCATTTTGTTTGGGATATACATACGACTTGATTCTTTTTGGCTGCATTATGTCCTTTTACTTTTAGTGTTATGTTGTTACTTTGACTTTGTTTAAACTTGAGCGCATGCTTAACCAAAATTTGTATTGTCCTAACTCATTCAACCATATTTAAGACATTGGTTGGTTCAATGCAAAAGCTGGTTTTTAAAACATATCTTCACAGCCTACTATAGAAACCGCCAGATGCAACTCCCAATCACAACTATACAGACTAAGTATAAATTTCGATACTCAAGATGATTACGATTTATAAAACTGTTTTTTTAATTAAACAATTTATCGTAGTAATGAATTGTATCTTTGCAATTGGCGCTAGGTTGCTAGCAAAAACCCTTCGTTAATTATAAACTTAAGAAACCTAACCAGGCAGATATGTTAAGGTGGCATTAGGCCACATGATTTAATAGATAGATGAAAAAAATCAAACAGTTAGTCAAATATGCATCGCAGGTTTAAAAACCTCAAACCGCTTGTAGGTTTAGATTTTCAAACACACATATCAAATGTGATTATGTGAAGGTGGCATTCGTCCACATGATTAAACACACGTGAAAAAAATGGTATTACTTTCTAGAGTAATGGTATTTGTGCATACTAATTGTGTCTACTCATGTGTCTACCAATTTAATCATGACAAGTGTCAAAATCAAGGAATGATATGAAGAGAGAGAATTAGTGGATAACACATGTCAAGTTTATAAGTGGGTAGGCCTATGGGTAGACACACATGGTAAGCACAAATATCATTTCTCTACTTTCTATTAGATCTTTTGAATATCTTATTACTCATTTAATCAATATAATTTTGCAAATCAAAATTCAAGATAAGGAAAAATAATTAGTGAATTACGCATTACAATTATTTCATTGGTAAAAAGATGAAGTGAGAAGAAAATATAGGAAACCATACATTTTTTCTATTAAATATATAATTTGATGTTAATATTGATTATTTAAAGGTTAAAAGAAGAATAAAATACTTTTAGTGCCTATTGGAAGATCAGCTTGAACCCAACCGGTCCAGATTAAACTTAACCAATTGGATCTCAACAATAATACTCCCTCCGTCCCTAAATAAAGTTCTCATTTCTCCTTAAAATTTTGTCCCTAAATAAAGTTCTCATTTCTCAAACTTAAGGGCTCCACTTAATATAATTATATTATTTACAATACTTTCACCACTAACTATCTTTTAAAATATTTTCTCTCTCCAATCAAACCTTATATTTTAATCAAAAGTAATATCAAATACCCCACCACTAACTATCTCCTAAAAAGTTGTGCCCAAATGAAATGGGAACTTTATTTAGGGACAGAGGGAGTATATCTTAGAGCATCCCCTATGGTTAAACCTCATAAAAGCTTATTAGTTTTGCCACATCCACATTCCACTAACAAAAAACCTTTTCATAAATGACATCTCCAATGGTTAACCTCTCCAAAAGCTTATTCTTTTATAATATTTCTAATCTACCTTTATCTATCTCAAATGTTTTATAAATACCCTTATATATAATTTGACAATTTTTTTGACATCTTACTAATTATTACTTCCTCCGTATCACAATAAGTGATACATTTGGAAGATCACAGAGTTTGAGGCAGAATATAAAAGTAGGGTTAAAATATATTAAAGTAAATAGTTAGTGGATGATGGGTCCCACTTTTCTTGAATAAAGTGATATTAATTAGTTTTAAAAGTAAAAGTAAGGGTATAAGGGTAATTTTACTTTATTAAAGTGGATAGTTAGTGGAGGTTGAGTCCCATATTTTTGCCAAATAAAGTAACTTTTGAAGTGTATCACTTATTGTGAAACACCCATAAATAGAAAGTGTATCACTTATTGTGATACGGAGGAAGTATATCTTTTAAAATGTCTAATACAAAAATATTATACTAATTGACATTAAATATTATATAATTTATTTATTAAGTAATAAAAATATAATAAAGAATTTATATATAACAAATCTAAGGTTAATGTTATTAAACATAAGGGGCTAAAAATGACAAATATTAAAAGATGGTTAAAAGGTTAGTAGAGAATAAGTCTTTGCAATAAGTTTTTCAAAAAGCTAGGCATTCCAATGGTAAAAAGTCTTTTAAAAGCTTATTAGAATAGTAATAAACTTTTGAAAAAACTACCATTGAAGATGCTCTTAATTAACCCATCTTAACCCGTATTATCAATCACCCATGTCACATCCTCTATATAAATATATCTTTAAACAAAAGGTTTCTCATTCTTTAACATACTTACCTATCTATCTGGCTAGCTACCACCATTTCATATACACACCAGATATGGCAAAACCCAACTCTCCCTTGACCTTCACTGTCCGGAGACAAGCACCGGAGCTTATCGTTCCGGCCACACCTACACCTCGAGAATTGAAGGCTCTATCAGATATCGATGATCAAGACGGCTTTCGTTTTCATTTACCTGTGATATATTTTTATCCTGCTCACAATCCAAAATTGAAAGAAAAAAATCCGGCGAGTGTGATCAGGGAGGCTCTATCTAAGACGTTGGTGTTCTACTATCCGTTTGCCGGCCGGAAGGTCCGGGGAGGAAACTGATGGTGGATTGCTCCGGCGAGGGTGTATTGTTTATCGAGGCGGTGGCGGATGTTACACTGGAGCAGTTCGGAGACACGCTACAGCCGCCGTTTCCTTGTATGGAAGAGCTCCTTTATGATGTTCCGGGCTCCGGTGGCATCCTCAATTCACCATTGTTGCTCATTCAGGTGAAATCACACACATGTATATGTATAGATCGACACGTTTATTCGAGAACCTTGAACAATTTGATAACAAATTAAAGAACACTTACATGAGTTACATGTGAATTAAATATAACCAGTGGCGAATCCATGATCAAAATCAACCGGGGCCTTCATACAAATCTACGTAGAGATCATATAAAAATTTACACTAAAAAAATTTTACTAGGTTTTTTTCCACATGGGTGGTCCACCAAGTGGTGGCCATAGCTAGACCCCCCTTAAATACATGTAGATCCGCCACTGAATATAACTTATATATGAATTGATGTAACCAATCGGTGTAGATGCGACTATGAGTTGCCTTGGGGTTTGTGTTCAAGAGATCTTGAGTTCAGGACTCAGGACTCGTTGAAGGTATTTCTCTAAGTTATAAAAAAGGAGGTGGAATTTATTCTTCAAAAAAGGAGATAAGTTCGACGAATGCATACTGCCCGCTTTCATGTCACTGCATATATCGAACCAATAACTTACTAACTTGTGGTTCAAAAAAAATTAAACAAAAATATGAATTGATGTAATAGCTAAATACTTAAAAAAAAAAAAATTCTTCTGCGTAGGACTCAACAAATCAAATGAAATCAAATGTTCAACAAATCGTTTAACAAAACGAATAAACATAAATAATTTTTTGTTTGTTTGATGAAAAAACACAAAATATATCGTAAACATTGTATATGTTCATGTTCGATAACAGTGTACGTGTGTTTTTAGTGTCTTGAACAAAAATAGATTTACTTAGACAAACAACCACACAAAAAATATACTTCATTCGTTTCAAAATAAGTGATACACTTTCCATATTAGGGTGTTTTTCAAAATAAGTGATATACTTTAAAAACTTACCATATATGGTAAAAAGTAGAGGGGTCCACACCCACTAACTATCTCATTTAATATAATAAAATGACACATTTACCCTTACTTTTACTTTTAAACATCATTAACTTCACTTTAATCAAAATATGTGGGACTATCCCCCACTAACTATCCATTTTAATCTAATTAACATTAATTATCATATTTTGCCTCAAAAAACGTGAAACCTAAAGTATATCACTTATTTTGAAACGGAGAAAGTATTTTTTTTATATTAGTTCATGTATGTTCGTTAATTTCTAAATGATAAGTATGTTGATTACGAACCGTTCATGAATAGTAACTTTCTTAAGAAATGAACACGAACCCATAAATCTTTTCTTTTAAGTATTCGTGTTCATTCGGTTGTTCGATTTAACTTAAGCAAACAATATATAAATCATGTTCGTTCGATTCATTAACATGTCTGTTTGTACCAATATTACTTTTTTTGTAATTAGTCAGGGAATGGAATTAAGTTTTTTTTTTTTTTTGAACGGCAAATCCTAATATACTCCTAAATGCCACATATGTTCACAATGTGACTCGAATCCCCAACCTCGTGGATTTTAATTGTCAAAATTAAGGACTATGTTAGTAAAACACTTAATGCATATACTATTTGTTTTGACCGAGCACTGGATTAAAAATCTATGTAGCAAGTACTAGGGCCTAGGGGCATAGACTCATAGAGACAAGAAGATTACAAAGCTAGCTAATGGTGGAATCGGGTTACAAATACAATATATCCTACTAAATACTAATATCAATTACTTTTTTGTTCCTATTGGACATCCAAATGGTTATATAGTTAATTCATATGCTATTAGATAAATTTAAACTACATACAATTCTATCTTTACGTTGACATATAACAAATGTGAAATGGTCATTTACTGTCAATTAGTGTTAACAGGTCAATTAAATTGGCATATGTTCACTAGTTTTGTTTAATAGGTGACCCGATTGATATGCGGTGGGTTCATCTTTGCTCTACGATTCAACCACGCCATGATTGACGGGGCAGGAGGTATGCAATTTTTGACAGCATTAAGTGAAATAGCTCAAGGTGCATCAACACGTCAACATTGCCCGTTTGGCAACGCGAGTTGCTTTTTGCAAGGGACCCACCACACGTGACATGTATTCATCACGAGTACGATCGATGAGGTGGCAGAGACAAATAGTACAACCATCCTATTGGGCGACAAGACACACAAATCGTTTTTCTTTGGTCCTAATGATATTTCAGCCATTCGTAGGTTTGTTCCAACACACCTACAAAATCGTTGTACCACCTTTGAGGTACTTACAGCTTGCCTTTGGCTCTCCAACCAACTGATCCCGAAGAGAAATTCCGTTTATTGTTCGGCGTCGATGCACGTTCCAAATTCACCCCTCCTCTCCCCGAAGGGTATTATGGGAACGTCGTTTGTTACCCTGCGGCTATCGCAACAGCTCGAGACCTATTTAACAAATCATTAGGTCACTCATTGGATGAAGGCGAAATCTAACGTCACAGAAGACTACATAAGATCTGTTGCTGACCTAATGGTAACCAAAGGACGACCCAACTTCACACTTGTTAGAAGCTACATTGTATCCGATGTCACACGTGCTAGACTTAATGAAGTTAATTTTGGGTGGGGGAACGCGACCTATGCAGGGTCTGTCAAAGCAGGGGCAGGCGTTTTCCCGGGTACTAGTATCTATATATCTTCTATTAACTATAAGGGGAATCGTGGTACCCGTATGTTTGCCAAGTGTCGCGATGGATAAATTTGTGGAAGTGCTGAGTACCATGTTGGTGCAAGATAACGATGATTAAGATATCCAAGATGGCAAGTGTAGTTACCCGTTCTTTCCAAGATATTATTCCCCTATTGTGTTTGGGTATGCGATATGTTACATTTAAGTGTGTTTTTTTTTTCATACAGAATGATTTATAAGTTTATATATGTATTATTAAGTGCATGTTCGTACGAACTCCCTACTTTTGTTGCACGTGTTATATTATCGTTGTTTTTATGTTAATGAAAGTTGTATGTTGGGAATCATATCATGTTTAATATTTCAATTTGGATATCTTTACTATATTATAAAGAGTTACCCCTTCCATAATTAGCAAGGCTGAAAATTCAGCCAACACACTTGCTAATTATGGAAATAAATGTGTTACTTAAAAAACATATCATGTCAGGATTCGAACACGGGACTTTGAGGTTAGTAACACAACAAACTTAACCAGCTGAGCTGGTTCAGCCGATGTATAAAATCTGTAAAATTAGATCTATTTATTAGAAACAGTCAGCCCCTCTATACCAAATTACCATGTGTATCTGATACGCTTTAGGTATTTCAATAGTCCCTTTTGCTTGGGAAGCGGAAAGGACAATCTAAAAGACCGATATGATTAAAGCAATAAAGCCTCATCAAAGACGATTCCTCTCATCTTGGTACTCTATCATTCGTCTAAATCCACTTTATCTTCAAATCCGATCATCAATTCATCATCGGTACGTTTTAAAACTCATGTTTTTTGCTTTTTACTTGATTCATGTTTATCTTCGTATCCGGTCGATTTTTATATGGTAATTTGAATTGTTAACATTGTTAGGGTTTATACATCATACTGCAAGTTTGTGGGTTTTTTTATTTTGAAGATTTTACTTTAGAAAGCTCTTGGTGGATGAAACATTCTCTTGAAAGGTTTGTACCATGGGTTTACTTGAAATCTTGCAGGTGTTTTTACCCAACGTTATAATGCTTTCCCTAAATTTATATCGAAACTCTGTATATGATTATATATGAATTTTTACAACTATATTAGGGAAAGTGTTGATGAATTTTTATTTTTTTCAGTGCACGACAAGTTCTACAAGGCCTGTAACAAACTACTAATGAAACTCTTGCTTTGAAAAAGATTCATTTTGAGAAACCTGATGAGGGAGTACCTAGCGCAGCTATAAGAGAAATCTCATCATTGAAAGAGATAAAACCTGAAAACATTGTGGGATACAAACCGTATAATCTTTTTATGAATTTTATTAAGCAATATTTAGCCATTTTATATGCAATGCTGCTGCAGTGGAGGTATTTTTAATATTATTTATTTTTTTGTTTGCTATAAAAGCAGTTCAAATTTTATTTATATGAATTGCTCTCCCAATTTTCGTCGACAGTCTGGTTATAGCGTGTGGTGGTATTCTTTTTTCATTCACATTAAGTCTTCTGTTTGGAGAGGTCAGAAACAAACTAAGGCGTAAACAGAGACAACTACTCAAGTTCTTAAATGAAATTTAAGCCTTGTAGTTAATGAAAATGAAGAAATTTATCGGCCTCCTTCAGTTGCTAATGCCCTTAATCTCATGGGAATGTTTTTTATTAGCTTATGATCTTAAATCGAGAGATAGTAAAGTAAATGAGAATGTGGTGACTTTAATTGCAGTATCATAGATTCATAGTATGGCGTCATTGATTTCACATCTCTATCAATTGGGTTTCATGAAACCAATTGCAATCCCACAAACTGAGTGCTTTCAAGGTACGTATACTTTCTTTTTTAGATGTCTGGTTAAATATTGCATCATTTTCCTTTTTGGGAAACAACATAAAAATTTATTAAAATATCTGAATTTTCTACTTGTGAAACATTTGTTTTAGCAGCCAATAGCTTTGAAAGAGAGCTATGCTATAGGGAATGAATAATTTCGTTTATAGTGGTCGTTCCTCTGTTAACGAAATTCCCACAAAACTAACAGGGTACTTACAAATGAAAATAATCATTCATTTTGGAGGTGGCCAAAAAGGTGGTCGGATAGGTTAGCTTAACGGTAAATTTGTAATTTTGGGTTAAAAACTGTACCATTACAAGAATAATTTAATTTTCTTATAAAAGAGGAATTTAATTTTACAAGAAACTTTTGACCCGTTTGACCTGTTTAAATTAGCCGATATTGCTACTTGCTAGGTTTTTTGTATATGATGTGAATTGCATTGATACATGAAGGCGATGCAGCTTGCTAAATTTCAGTACATAAACCTAATACATAATAAGAGACAAAAAAGTCATCAGAATTAGTCCACTAAAATGAACATGATGTTTCTGTTTTGTGCTTTTGAATTAAGCTGACATGTACTTTAAGTATGTTGCTTGTTTAGTTTAACAAAATATTCGTTGAGCTGATGGATTTAAGCACAGGTAGAAATATTAACGATGTCTTTATGTCATTTAGATAGAAGATATATGAACGCACGAGCAAGGTTCTGAATTGGATGAGGCTGATTTTTAGGAGACAAAGCTACCACAATAATGATCACCAACTTCATTCTTTCTCGTGACATTTATGCTAATGCAAGGGGACTCCTTTATCTTCTTCATAAAGGAATTCTTTTTTATCAAGGCAACAAGCTCATTTCTTCTATCAATTGTTTATCAAATATTGTTTTATGTTTAAGTTTAGAGATAGGGAGTTTTTACAAGGCCTATCTATTAATCCTTTTTTAATATTGCGTGGTATGTGAAGTACTTTTTATTTATTCAAGTGTAACCTTTTTTGAGCAGTTTTTATGTATCTAAATCCTTTACTAAATTCTTGGTTTTAACGTTTGTAGTAAACTGATATTAGTGAAATTCATAAATTTGCAGATTTCCAGTTGTAGTGGAATCAATGCGGTGACTCGAAAGAAATTAGATGTTAAATAAAAACCAATATATTGTCACTTTGAAACCATGTATCTAGCTAGCTTGGTATTCAAATACTCTGAAATTTTTCCAAAGACGACCTCAAATAGTTGAAGTTGATCAGGATCAAATGGAAAATGGAAGACTTGAGTGTATATTTCACAGTCTTGTTTTAGCGATGTGTTTTTCGGTCCCCTTTTTTTTTTGGTAACCAGGAAGGCCTAGACATGTTGTAGGCAACCCTTGTGGCGTTACAAGATTTTACATTAGACAACATGTTTGATGAAACATGTCGGAAAGTTTGTTTCCTGAATTTACTCGCCGTAAAATAGCCGCATAGGGTAATTGCCGCCGCATTGCGCGGGTACCTGCTAGTATAATATAATGTACGTTTTTTCTCTAACTCGCTAAGAGTTTAAATGTAAAGAAATGATATTGATTTACACTAAATCTTTATATTTATCATTTCACTCATTTAATCAATATAAATATCTAAATTAAATGATTAGATTAAAAAAGAAAATTAATAGATTATATATATAAATATAACCGGTAAAGAATACAATTTTACTTGAAAGGAATGAAGTTAATGGGAAAGGATATAACTGTGAAGTGGGTTGATATAGATTTGTCATTTGTGTAGTGGAATGGAAGTGGGCAAACAAGTAAATGGGCCATGCTACTCAAGTAGTCCATGTTAGTTAATTGGAATGTCTTGATCGAAACTTATTACTTCCTCCGTCTCAAAATAAGGGATAGACTTTGAAATTCACGATTTTTGAGACAAAATATGATAATGAATGTTAACTAGATTAAATTAAATAGTTAGTGGATGATGGATCCCACATATATTGATTAAAGTGAATTTAATGATGTTTAAAAGTAAAAATAAGGATAAATGCGTCTTTTCACTATATTAAAAAAGATAGTTAGTGGGTGTGGGTCCCATTATATTTTGCTAAATAAGGTAAGTTTTCAAAGTGTATCACTTATTTTAAAACACCCTAAAATGGAAAGTGTATCACTTATTTTGAAACGGAGGAAGTATTATTTGTAAATGTTGAAGTTGACCCCAATTTTTTAAACTAACAATTTTTTCCACACTTCACATAACACATAGTATCCGCTAATAAGATTCGAATCCATAATTTTTTAGATATATAACATATACATGCTGCTAGACTATAACCAAGTTGGTAGTTGACCCATTTATGATATTGTATACATCACTACTGAAAAGAAACATCATTGGGCAAGATCTGTTGGTATATGGGTTAAATCCGTTGGTGTTTGGGGTTTTCAATGGAAATTGGCTGTTAAAAAAGCGCGTAGCTAAACACATTTACCAAACATTTGTGCATAATTTAGCAACCGGTGCTGTTTATGATGAAAAGTGGCCGTCGGTAATTTTAGGTAACCAAAAACCTTATAACCCAAAATTATAGTTTACTAACCGGGTATTGAAATTTAGACAGATTATTTACCGTTGGTATATTATTATCATCAACCTCTTAAAACTAGGCTTATATATGTAAACTGTAACAAGAACTGCCTGGAACTGCGGAACTTGACCGGACTGAAACTATATTTGTTCGATTCTCGGTTCTAATTTTCATACAAAATCAATTATCGGTTCTCTCCCGAGCAGTTCAGTTGGGTCCAAAACCGAAAAAAAAAACTAAGAAACGTTGAAGAAACTTTCTCGGTTCTCGGTCTGGTTCGGTTCCAAGCGTCATCAATTCGGTCCTCAGTTCAGCAGAAACCATTTTCTCAATTCTGGATTCGGTAAAGTTCTGAGCGATTTGGTTCGATTTTTATATTGTCCACAAACCTACCTAAAACCATTGGTATTCCTACGAGACCACAATTAAGATTTTGATCATGACACTATTGATGATGTGGTTCACAATATTTGAGCAGAATATTTGGGCATTTCATATCTTCTAAACTTAAAACGGCGAAAATAAAATATTTTAGTAGATATGAAGTTATTCACTACGGATGTATTTGATGGGGGGAAATAATTTATTTTTTTATTTTTTAGTAAAGGTATTTCAAACTCACTTGAGTGATAGAGCTTTGCTCATGATATTAATTGTTCCGATTTAACGTGGGTGTTTCTGAACCATAATAAAGTGAATGTTCATTATCACACAACAATTTTTATCTATATGTAACAGTTTCATATCAATAGACAACAATTATGACTTTTTTTTTTTCCTTTTATCATACTTTGCTATACTAAGAATATAATTATCTTTTAATATAAAATTAGTAAGTATGAATAAATAGTAATATGTTATAATTAGCTCCCTAATATAGTAATTTTTTTTTACAATAAACACTCTATTTAATTTTACACCATTTTATTCACATCGGTACTTGAACCTATAATATTGTGGTACATTATTAACACCAGATACCATTGGACTATAAATCATTGGTCCCAAATATAGTAATGAATCAATTCTATCTTAGCACAAAAATATTATTGTGTATATACCTTATTCAGGAAATCGAGTAAAAGAATTAAAAATTATACTAAATATACGGAATTTAATTAGTCAAAACTTTTGAATTACTTTTCGTTACTATATAAAGTACTTTAAAAATGTAGAAAATAAATCATTGCAAACACAACCATAACAAAAAAAATGGCCTCCTTCATCTCGTTGCTCCCATTGCTACTATTACTTGCCGGAGCCGCTGCACGCCACCACCACACTCCGACAACCTTCAATGTCTTGTCTTACGGTGCAAATCCCAATCGATTCACAGATAACACTAAGGTACACATTCTTCATTTCAATTCTCCCCATAATATTCAATTCATCAATTTCTTCATATTTTTTATTAGGCGTTTCTTCGAGCATGGGATGATGCTTGCGATAATGACGGTGGCGGTAGGGTTTTGATTCCGAGAGGGATGTATATGCTCAGTACGGTTGCGTTCGTCGGACCGTGTAATGGTCCGGTGGAATTTATTATCAAGGGAACACTAGAAGCAACCAGTGATCGATCGAAGTTTTTCACTGATCACTGGATTGTTTTTAGGTATGTTGATCGACTGATGGTCGGAGGTGGCGGTTATCTGCTTGGTCGCGGCGGTGCAGCGTGGCGGTTTAATGACTGCGCCACAAATTCCCAGTGCAGACCACTTCCCGTCGTAAGTCCATGTTTTTTATTTTCTTTAAGTAATTCATTTAATTTTTTAATGATTTAGTCAAAAATGGAAACCGAAAAGTGTAGATGTTAGTTTTTAATTTAATTGATTTAATAATGACGTGAAACGGTAACGGAAGTTAAAATCTTCGTAATGATTAAAGAAATTGGACAGTTACACGCAAAGTTGGATTTCCGTGTAAATATGGACAGTTACCATATTAACCACGTTTGATTCACGTGAATTATGGATTTAAGTTCGATTGGTTTTTGACTTTTGTAGTTTTTACATAATACATTTTCCATTATAATTTTTTTATATTTATTTTTAATTGATTACTGACAATTATTTTTTATTCTAAATGGAAATAGACGATGCGGTTTGATTTTGTTACTAATTCAAAAGTACACTACATACACTCAATCAATAGTAAAAACGCTCATTTCAATCTATTCGCGTGCCACAATTTAACCATGAGCCACATTCGGATCCATGCCCCAGAGAATAGCTTGAACACAGATGGCATTCGTATCGGAGCATCGAGTAAAATTAATATCCTAGACAGTATCATAAGTACCGGTGATGATTGCATAGCAATGATCTCGGGTAGCCATGATATTTTTGTTTCAGGGGTCCATTGTGGTCCCGGACATGGATTTAGCATTGGTAGTCTAGGCGGGTCCCACAATGAAGAATACGTAAGTGGTATAGTTATACAAAATTCAACTTTAAGAGGGACTCAAAATGGATTAAGGATCAAAACATGGGCACCTTCTTTGCCTAGCCTTGCTTCGGATTTTTTGTTTGATGATATCGTTATGGAGGATGTTAATAACCCTATTTTTATCGACCAACAATATTGCCCGCGAGCTCCTTGCAACGATCAGGTAACTTACTCTCATTTTAGGATATATAATATATGTTTTAATTTAATTTTAACTTTATTTCTAAAGGTTATATTTGTTTTTTCTAGGCGCAATCAAATGTTCAAATAAGGAATGTGACATTTAGAAAAGTTCGTGGCACATCGAGTTCTAAGGTTGCGGTTATATTAAATTGTAGCAAACGCGTGCCATGTGAAGGTGTGAAACTCGAGAACATTAACTTGGTTTATCATGGGCCCGAGGGACACGTGGCTTCGTTTTGCATGAATGTTGTAGGAAAATCTTATGGCCATCAACTTCCATCGGGGTGTCTATAGTTTATAGTTTAAGAACATTTTACTTCTTTTATCTTAGTGCAACCTAGGAATGTTTTTAAATGTCTTTAGAGTTGTTAGTGTAAATGAAAGCTTGCAATGCTTTCTACTAGGATTCTATATGAAATCCTAGTTTTAGTTTGGTTTTGTGTTTTGTTGGTCTTGTTTTAACATACAAGAATGTAATGGTATTGACCCATATAAAAAAGGTCTTTAAGATGGATTAAGTAATTATTTGTTATATTCAACAGATTAAATTAATAAAATTATTAAAATAGGTAAAAATAAATTGGATAATACCGATATGTCTCTTAAAATGTATCAAAAGCTTAACCAACTTAATAAGGATTTTTCTAATATGTTAAACATTAAATAAATCTGAATTTTCTTAATTAATACTTCCTAGCTTCAAAATAAGTGATACATTTTTTATTTTGGGGTGTTTTAAAATAAGTGATACACTTTAAAAACTTATGATATTTGGTAAAAAATAGTGGTGTCCACCCCCACTAACTATCTTATTATTATAATGAAATGACACATATACCCTTACATTTTACTTTTAAGCATCATTAATTTCACTTCAATCAAAATATGTGGGACTCATCCCACACTAACTATCCACTTTAATATAATTAACATTCATTATAATATTTTGCCTCAAAAAACATGAAACCCAAAATGAATCATTTATTTTGAAACGGAGGAAGTATAAAATATTATTAATGAATGGTTAATTCTGATGTTTTATACCAGTTTATAAGCTATAAATGAAAATGGGAAACTTTTAAAGAATTTATATAAAGGTGGTAATAAATGTTCCAAATCTTTTAACGGATACACCACAATTACTGTTTCATATGCTTATATAATTTGCAGTAATATTTGTACACTGTGGTATATATATAAAACGTTGTGGTGTAAAAATTAATTCGCCTTATAAGGACAAAAATAATGTTGAAAATTTGATATCCGTTAGTCACATTAATTTGATAAAAAAGGAACATATAAAGTAAGAATAATGGTATTTAGTTCTACCATTTTGTCCTATTTATAGTCATACTCATTAGATGAAGACATGTATCAAAATCAAGAGATAATATTAAGAGAGAATTAGTGAAGTACGCATGTCATCTTAATGTCACATCTTTGTCATCTTATGAAATGTTGCATATAATGCATTCATATGATACGCACCATCGTTATCTTTATCACATTTTCCTTGCGCATTAAAGATCTCGAAACTCATTCTCTTCAATCGTCCATGGTTTATGTTGTTTCAAAAGAAGTAGTTATTTTGATTTAGTTATAAGTATTTTTAACAAGAATTTTTCTAACATGTGTCTAAACATATTTAGACTCATTAATTATCATCAACTTTCCATTAAACTTGATAAGAATTCAGGTTATTAGTTTTAGATAAATCATTTGGTGGTGGCTTCATAGAGGTTAAAGGTTCAGTCTCTCCTTAGATAAACATTTATCAGATGGTCAGAGGAAATTCAAAAACGATCACGATGATAGTTAAATCACGTACATCACGAACATAATTTCCGCTACTTAGAGTATCTCTTATAATGGTAATACCATTAAAAAAATGTTTTAGGTAAATCAGTTCGGCTCAGGTTGTGTATTTTACTACTTGTAACCTGAATTAGTTGGACCTGATGGGCTCTCAGCTTGGGCCGCATGAGTCTATCATTCATCTAGTATATTTCCCCTGATTCGGTTTAATCTTTAAACATCAGAGGCCAAGATTTGAGCATGTACAAGATCATCTATATGGCCCACAATTTTTGAGATTTAACGGCGAGTATAAATTAAAATTTGTATGATTTAATGCAACTAAACAATATTTGCAAATATTTTTATATTATTAGGAACTGTTTATTTAAACTACAAGGAAAAACGAGGCTAAAACCTGTGCTTTAATGGAATAACTACTAAATACTGATCATCCTTGAATCTTATTTCGATTATTAGTTTCTGTTTGATGTCAAATAAACATTTTGCCTATAATAATGTTGTAAGAAAATTCCATATAGAGTTCAAAAACCCCAAAGGCTTTTCCTATAAATAAAAAAAGATATATTCAAAATTTAAATGATAAATATATAAGTAAGTTACTATAAAAATACAGAGGTGAATATTTTTAACAGAAAAATCAATCAATATCATATCAATATCAATATAAATATATAAAATAAAGCCCGGAGCCAAGGCTACCAAAACAGAAATGATATTTCTTTCTTTTTTTTGAAACGGCAATAAAAATCAAAGACAGTAGTGGGGATCGGATGATATTTTTCCAATATTTTTTTATTCATATTTCTACTAATTTCTATATACTTCATTAATTCTCTTTCCTCATATATTTCCACTAATTATCCTTCCTCATATCATTATTTGATTCTGATATTTGTCATGATTAAATGAGTAGAAACACAAGTAAACACAAATAGTAGGAACCAATATCAATTCTCTTACTAAAATACTTCCATACAAATTACAATATTGGGTTACATTAAAGCCACAAGGTCCAATTGATTTTAGATTGTTTGTTCCTATTACAAATCCATTTAAAAGAGCCGGTAATGACAAGATTCGATAGGCCCGATTTGCAGGGCATCTTGACATCGAATACACATGAGTTTCTGAATTTCCACAACATCAACAATGCGGACTCTTTTTGCACAATCTCATGTACAAAAATCAAATTAAAGATAGCATCTTTTACATATAACTCAAATTTTCGTGTTTATGGCCTTTCTAATTAATTATCGCACAACCTCTACTAGAAAACCGACAGTTTCCCACAGCAATATCCGTGGAAAACCCGTCGCTAAAAGTGATCCCCAAGGATTGCCCAAGAATTTCCTACTAATGTTGTCCCGTTGGTAATATGAAAAGTGAAGTAACGGACTTAATTTATAAATCTACATTAAAAGTAAACTTATCATATAAATTCCCACATTGCTTCTGTGCCATTCACCACAAATGACAAATCAACAACTTCTTTAGCACAAACACCGGCCACAAGAATCGATCACAGTCACATGACTTGTAGTGTAGCCGTCCCTACAATCTGAAGCAGAAACATGGTTCCTCACCCGTCTAAATCTCATCTTCAACTGTCTAAAAAGACAACAACACCCATAACCCATTTCAACGTTCAAATGCCTTCCTCGAGTCTTTTGGAAGCCGTTATAAAATTAGCTAATTACTATATACAAGTCCTTGAAAATAAACCTGAAATTTATAATTAATGGCTGTCAATAACAATGGATAGCAAATGATGTCTAGCTCAGCTGGATTGATGCATGAGTTTTACTCTCATATGAGGCGTGAGGTCTGGAGTTCGAATCCTGTAAACACCTCTTGTGGTGCCAAATATGGAGGATTTTTCCCTGGAAATCTCTATGGGGGCTGGGTTTGCCCTGTAAAGGAGCTCGAACCCGGGGTGCTCGCTGGAATAATGCGAGTAGGCTTCCGTTGTATCATTTGCCGTTTCTAAAAAAAAAACTCACAATTGATAAGATTGAGCAGTTTGGATTTTGATTGGTGGAGGAGATTGAATGTTGCTAGAAAGAATGAAGATAATTTGAATAATGAAGTTTAAAGGGGATAAATTGTAGATATTATTCATTGTTAGTCACAGCCCTAAGGGCTGTCATTATCAAAACACTGTTTTTATTAGGAGGTGATTTTCCTACCACAACTTTTAATTCATCTACCACAACTGTTGCTTAATATACTTGTATAATTAGTTGTAAAACTTGTACGCTTGGTAAAGAAGTAAAAGTTGTGGTACATAAATGAATTCCCATTTTAATTCAATTAAATCACGTGCTACTAATTAACAGTGTGATCCAACAAATGAATATTAAACGGTTACACTTCCTACACACCCTCAAGGTCAAGGATGGCCATGCCCACTTCCACAATAACAACACGTGCCCAAAAATAGTCCTAAGTTAATATTGTATCCTAAGTATACCAACTAAACCTTGCAAAATAACAACATAATTAAATGAGTACAAGGTTCAATTCAAAGAAGATGGAAGCGTATATTACTATTGAGTAGATCAAACATTTTAACATAAATTTAGTAGATAATTAATAAATGTTAATCGGCTTTGGAATTGCTTTATGATTTTGAAATCTCCTTATGGAGTATATTGATTAAACATAATAAAAAAATTCAAAGACTAATTAAGTAACTAGATTTTGACCGATACAAGTAAATGTTTAGCGGTTTTATCAACACTACTTAAGATTTTTCAATTCCGTGGTCAATCGCGTGCTTCTTTTTGTTTTGTTTTTTTGTTTCGTGTGATCGATAGAAGGCGATGATTTATCATTACGCTTGGCACGTCTCGTGTTCTTGTAGCATTTATGGCTATGCAGCATGCAAATGCAACAAAAAGAGATATGATGAGTTTTTCTGCACATGAAAATGACTTAACAATCTTTCCATTTGTTATTGTCATCATTTCTGGGGATCATTTCGTCAATCATTTTTCTAATGATTTATTTGTTTCATGACTTTCTCCTTGTAGATGGTGACAGTTAATACAGCATACTGTCTACTAAATGACACTATTTGACTCTTAAATCAGACATTTTCTTCTGACACGTTTTACCAATATTCAATCTTTACATTTATGGCTAGTCTACACATAATTACTGCCTTCAAATTTAATTGATTTCAGCATTATTTGAATCACTTAATTGCTATATTGAATTAATTTCTTAATTTTGGTCAGTCAATCAAATTTTTTTCTTTTAATGTATTCAATCAAAATGCTTCAACTATAATGAGTAGTAACTTTTGATTTTGTGAGATGTATAGACCTATATATAATTTGAAGGGAAAAAAATGAGTTTATATGCATAAATTTAATTACTGAGCTGCAGTGGTAGTGATAGTAGTCTGTAGTTATTGTCTTGAAGAATAGAAGCAAATGTCTGAGATTTTTATGGGACCATTTAGTTTCTTCTTAAGCTTTTTATTATTTTGTCGTACCAGAATTAAATTTCTGTGGTCTCCCTGCACATTTAAAGTCATGAAAAACTCTCTCTTAATTTCTCTCTCTCTCATGTCATGTCTTTATCTATGATGGGCTGCCTGTATATTACTCAGACATAGAAGTTGAGAAATCTAAAGACTAGTGCCATCAAGAAATTTATATATAGACCAAAAAAGAAGTTTATAAAAAAGTTACGTTTTTTCAAGGCTATTCTCATTTCTAACAAACTCCCCATAGTGGCCGAGTTTTACTCCTAATTTACGCGACATAACTATTGTTATGACCATTTCCGAACCATCTCTAGCCATCTGGTTAATATTTACTTAGGAAAGTGATCTAACTTAATATTTACATATAAATGTTAACATATATAAATATATATTTTTGATTAATTAGTTTTCTTATATACGGAGTATATTTTTGATTAATTAGTTTTCTTAATTTATGTTAGGGTTAAAGATCAATTTTATCTAATACCAATGATGAAACCACATATATTTAACTAAAATGGGAGAGATATGACCAAATTCTCGAAACCCTAGCTAACGGCATCATAAAAAAGGGATGGGCTAACAATACTAAAGTACAAAATAATAAACTAACTCTAATAACCAATAGTTTTTATTTAAAGAAAATGACAACAACAATCCGTGATTAAAATATTAAGATATGTATTAGAATTACATTTCAATTTTAGAAATTACTTGTTCACTAAAAAAACCCTTTATTTATTAATACATCGCAATTTATAAACACTAAATTATAGATTTATTGTACTGAGTAATGGTATTTCTTTCTACCCTTTACTCCTACATGTCTCTAAACTTGAAATATGTCATCTATAATTCTCTTTCCGCATATCATCCGTTGATTTTGACACTTATTATGATCAAATGGGTAGGATTATGGATAGAATTAAAATGTATCATTTCTCTTACTGTACTGTACTACTAACACCAATTGATCCATCGATTAATATACGAATACAACATTTTAAAATTATATAATGTAAAACACCTTTCCGGTTGTTGAAAGTTATAGAGGAAAACCCCGTACACTCAAAGAATAACGAATTATTAGAATTTGTAAATTGAAATACGGGATACATAAATTGATCTGTAACAAATGTCAGGGTAAAAGGGGGTGAATTATCATGTATGTATGCAATGCATGATTCATGCCTTTTTTGCACCTTTCTTGTGCCAGATCTCAGAGATTGTTGGCACGATAGTACGTACGTACTAGGGTTTGCTCATCGACAGCCACTTTCTTTATAACAGATCGAATCTTTGGCCACAATTTTGCTGTTATCTTTTTCCCAATTATTATTTTAAACTGCAGTATCGTTGATTTTAGGGTTTCATCAATTCAAGGGCTCTTTTCCTTTTTTTTTTCTCTTCTGAAACTGTATATCGATCGTTCCTATATATTTAGGGTATCATGCTTTAATTAAGGATTTACATTAATTAGATCAAAAAATTACTAGAAACAGTGTAGTAAAATCAGATGAAAAAAATCCTAAAAGTCTATCGTTGATTATTAATTAGGGTTTTTTTCCTATTTTGATGAAAGATTAGGGCAATATAATATATGGGTATTTGATTTGATTTTGGGTGGTCCCTGTAAGAGTGGGAAATTACTCGTATTCCTTTGGTCCCTCATCTACATATATACAATATTAGCTGGCTTTATCTAATCTGCAAGCCTAAATCTGTGGTTCACACCTTTCTCATCCTGCAGACCTCATCTAATTAATTAATTACATTTAATTTCCTTTTTCTAACAATTTGATTGATCGATCAAATTATTCTCTTTGTTTCAGTATACATATTATGATTAAATTGCCTATACGTACATATCATTGACCATATTTCACATTAATTTGATGTCTTAATTTCCTGTATATATATGCTTTAATTCAGAATCTTTAATTAGTTAAGAATTGTACTGTGATAATATTGTTAAAATGCCAAAACCTTGTAAGTAAGAGAACAGAAGAAAAGAAAAAAAAAGTAAGAGAACAGAATATACACGGATGACCCAAATAAGAAAAGACTGAGTTAAACATCCAAAGTTGTGTAACTCTTTCTTTTTCTTTCTTGACATATATATATGTATATGTAGGGAAGCTAGAGTTTATTTACGAACCGTAAAAACTTGAGAACAAGAAATTTACATTAGAGAACGTCATAATTCACATGTGGCTCATAATAATTCACATATATGATAAGTACGTATATATATATATGTATATTTACTTATGTATATATGGAAAGCATCTTCTTGTATTATGTATTTATGTGTGTGGGTAAACAAGCATGCATATGTATATCTTAGAATTGATTGATAAAGTTGGCTATATGTGGATATCAATAAAGCATCAAGTCTCTTTTTCTATATAATGGTCCACCATACAGTTGAAGTTTTTTTTTTTCATTTACTGTCTACCTTGATTGGTTTAATCACAAACCATCATAAATATATCATCGACAATATATATATAACTATATGATTACTAAGGGAAAACTAGTAGAAGTTTCTTCACTAACCAGATTAATGTTCAGTGTGTGGTGTGCACTTATCTAACTTTCTTACGTGTCGGTTGACAAAGACACCACATGGTCACGAAATCGCCATTCCTTTTTCTTTTCTTTCGCGTGCAACATGGTAAGATTCCAAAAATTATTATCTTTTCACACAAACAAAAACAAAAAACAAGAGTTATATATATATAGATAGATATATATGTGACATAAATATATTATGCTTTCCTTTTGTTGCAAATTATTGAAAATGTCCAAGAACTTGCATACAGATTCTTCATAAATTGCATTTGGAGACTGGAGCTTTTCCTCTCTTTAAAGGAAACTTCACAATTGAATGCTGTCTGATATCTGCAGTAGTACCAAATTAAGGCATATGATCATAGTTTTAATCGATGTGAGTTCATTTCTGTGATCTGTACCTTTCTATGCAATATTAATTCCATCACTGTAATGATCTTAATTTTACTTGCTTGTCCTTGTTCATCTCCACATATTTCATCAAGTGCTTTAACAATCATACAATATACAGATCTGAAAAACAAAAACCTAGTTTGATGCTCTAATCTTCAATGAATTGTCAACACATATATATATGTATGATCAGTTATCTACTTTTGATCTCCTAACTAATTCCTAATTGTCAACATAATTGAGTCGTTAATTTTGTCTTCAATTAAGCTATGTTTAATTAATATAGCCTAATCAAAGATATACCTTACATGATAAAGATCGATAAGTAACCTGTGAACAGTTGTGTGTTTAATTAGCTGCTTTGTTGCAGTCAGATGATGCAAGAAGTAAGATGTTCAACAACAATACTTCTGGAGAAGAAGACTTAATTCGAGCAAAACAAGAAGGCGATAACAATTTACCAAAGAACACATCAGCTTCAAGACAATGGGCGGGTTTCAAAAACCCACGGATCGTACGGGTATCCAAAGCTTTTGGAGGGAAAGATAGACACAGCAAGGTTTGTACTGTAAAAGGATTAAGAGACCGAAGAATTAGGCTTTCTGTTCCAACTGCTATTCAATTGTATGATCTTCAAGATAGATTAGGGTTAAACCAACCAAGCAAGGTTATAGATTGGTTGATAGATTCAACTAAAGATGATATTGATAAGCTTCCACCCCTTCAAATGCCACCTGGAGATTTCAACCAATTCATGAATCCAATATTACCAACACCTTTAATTCCTCCAGATTTGAATTCTCCACAAATATCTTTATCTCAATTCTTTAGTAATTCTCCAAATGCTTCATTTGTGAAAGATGTAGGGAATCGAACCTTATTGTATACCAAACAAGGACTCAAGCTTGACAATGATATTCATGGCAGTAATGGTGATCATCAGATCAGAATGAAAGGGAAAGAAGCCATGGTCAATGAACAAGAAAATGGTGATGGAAATGGAGGTTTGAACTTTTTCCCTATACCTAATTATAATTCTTATCCAGGAATGTTTCCGTACAATCCTAATTACTATAGTTGGGAACCTTGTTCAAATCTATCATTATCCCAATTTGGACTAGTTTCATCTCATACTCATGATCATTCATCAACAGCTGCATCTCAGTTTTTCATCACACCTTCACCTTTCGCTCCTTATAATCATCCCATGCTAAATTTTGGAGAAAATCATGATCTTAATCGACAAAATAATCACTTTCATTTGTTAAGCTCAAGTTCCCAACATGTACCGCCAAATTCTCTCATGCCACTATTTAACACGAGTGATTCTCAAGAGAAACTACACTTTGGTTTGGATGCACAGTCCAAGGTTCGTTCCCAGAACAATTAATGGTGAATTATCGGTATGATTATGAAAACATCATTTCACATGCTCCATAGCTTTCAATTCATTTCACAATACATATATATGATTTCTTGTAATTAGGTGTTAATGGTGTGTAATATATATAGCGACTATATATATTTTGTATTTACTCGATCGATGTTTAAGGTATTTGTTTTGGTAGCTTGATTTCCATAAAGGGGTCATAGATCTAGCTAAATTTTTAATTATTGAAGATATGGAGTTTAATAGCTAAGTTTGCATCATCTGCAACTCTAATTGTATCAAGTATTGTGATTACATTCTTGTTTCTATGGTTATTATAGTTGATTCTATTTCATATGATCAATTTTTATAACGAAAATTGTCAATGATAATTAGTCATTTGTGAACTTCAAGAGTTCTGACGGGTTTGATCGTTAAATTCCATTGGTCTCTCCGATTAGTACCAAGGAACGTAAAACAGAAATGTATGATGGATTATGTAATGCAAGTCGAGTCTTTATAAACATATATACATGACACATTAGTTATATATCTAGGAAAATTAATGAAATACTTGTCAGGCCGTATCTTACATCATAGTTTTATTTGATATAAAATATTTTCCCACATACATGATTTTATGCAATTTACATGATCGACGACAATTCTCATCTCTCTTGAAATCAAAGCGAATGCTCCAATTTTCACCATAAGTTTAGTTAATAGGCAGGTTATTATGATGTTACATCACTTACATTATTCTTGGGGCATTACGTACAGATTTACAGCTGCCAAAGGAACTTTTGAAGGCAATCTGATGTAGACTAAAAAAATGAGTATATAGATTGGTTTCGTTGATTCTTAGAATACTCGATCAGGACAATCTAATCCAAAAAGCAAGTTGAAACAAAGAATAACGTGAATGTGTTCTTCAAAATCTGTATTTTGAGAGAAAATTCAACTTTCATAAAATTATTAACAAAAAATTTAAGTGTGTCAGCCAAATCCTAAATAAGACCTAGATTTTCGAATTGACCAAAAAAACACAAATGATCCGAAAATTGAGTCTAAAACAAAGTCCAAAAATTAAAAAAAAAAAACTTTCAAAATGCAAATAACTCCTAAAACATTTTGGGGCCCATTTTCTAACCAGATCCTGAGACTCAAAGGAATAAAATTTGGGGGTGCATGTTCCTCCAAATTTTGAGTTTGCATCACAATCCCTATATCCATCAGATTCTGAAGCAAGTTGACACTCCAACTTGATTCCTCAAAGTCTACAGAACATAATCTTTGCATGATCCATCTTATTCACCAATTATTAGTGATGTGGTATGTTAGACTTTGAATCGTAACAGTGTTGTTGGAATCAAATATTTAATGAGTGGTGTCTTTTTAAACTTCCATTTTGGCTTTGTCTCTTTAGTTGTTCAAGGGTCGGTTGGCATTTCCGTTATACTTCATAGGTGTTTTAATTTGAACAATTTCACAGTGTCTGAGCGAAAAAAGTTTGTGTGGTCACTTAAGTGTTCTAATTTTCTAATATAAATACTAATTTACTGTCAAGATGAATTTTGATACGTTCCTAATCCTAATTTATAGAGATAATTCTGTTATTTAAATATTAGGTATTACTCCGTATCTATGAATTTAGGAGATATTATTTTATTTAGTTTTCCTTTTACGTTTTGGGTTAGGGTTTGGGCCGAATACTATTAATAAGGTTCGGCCGTCGTTTTGAGGGGGAGGAGAATTTTGTTATCGTGTTTTACTGTTTTATTAGGGAAACACCCGGGTCTTCAATTCCGGGATTATCAAATAAAAGCATTCGATTATCATTATATTGGTTTGTGTTCTTGTGATTCACTGGTTTGTTAATTGATTCGTATCAAATTGGTATCAGAGCTGTTCGGTTCTGGATCAATCGCTCAAAAAAAAAAATACTGTTCGTGATTACTGTTCATCGCGAACACTGTTCATCCGGAGGTACTGTTCAAAAAAAAAAAAAAAAAAATCGATTTATTCAAGATGGCCAGAAAAGTTGTTGAAGTTGATGCAGATTTGATTCAATTCAAAGCTGATGTTGCAGCGAATCAAGGGGAAACCAGGGAGCAGTTCGTGTCGTTGCAGGTTACTATTGATCGAAACAAGGCAGATACCGACAAACAAATCGCTGAGATACTCCGGGTATTAAAAACCCTATAGCAGCCAGTCAACACCACCACCCCACCGGCGAGCAGTATATCAACTACGGTGGCACCGCACACTGTAGGCAGCAGCGGTACAGCTCCTGTTCCGTCCCCAAGTCGAGGGGTTGTACGCCCGACAGTTCCGGTCATGAGCTCAACAATGCCACCACCTGTGGCATACACTAGTTTCTCAGGGCTGCACTTTGATTCACAAGGTTTTCCGCAACCCACCTGGGAGATTCCGCAACGAACCCGGAACAATGAAAGATCAAACCAGAATTTTTCCCCGGACATATCTGGAGGTTTCCACAGCGGAATAATAGGGCAGACACACCCAAACAACTCGGGTACCAGTTACGACCGAGGATGGGGTCAAGGTAATGACCATAGGATGCGGAAACTCAAGATGCCCATATTTGAAGGGGAAGACGCGTTTGGATGGGTGTACAAAGTGGAACGGTTTTTTGATATGCAGGGTATGTCCACTTCGGTAGAAAGGTTACGTGCAGCTGTTTTGTGCATGGAGGGCCATGCTTTAGCTTGGTACAGGTGGAGCGATCGACGTGAACCGTTCCGACATTGGGAAATGTTGAAAAATAAACTGTTGGAACGTTTTCAACCGTCACAAGCCGGGGATTTGCACGAGCAGTTCCTGTCCATTAACCAGAATGGAACAGCTCGCGAGTATGTGGGTGCATTTGAATCTTTAGCCGCTCAGTTGGAAGGCCTGCCGGAACAGATTATGTTGGGAACTTTCGTTAAGGGTTTAAAACCCGAACTCAGATCTGCGGTCCGTCTACTACAGCCCCAAGGTCTCACTCAAGCTGTGAAATTATCGATAATGGTAGATGAATCCGGAACGGTGACGGGAACAAAAGCACCGGGAACTCGACCGATTGTGACCGGATCAACGGGAAAGACCACGGGCGGTCTGCCTACGGTAATCCCGCAAGGTAACGGGGGTGGAACGGAACAACCCTTCAAACGAATGACTGATACCGAATACGCAGAAAAACGCGCGAAGGGATTATGCTTTCGTTGTGACGGGAAGTATGCACCCGGCCATAAATGCCCCGAGAAGACTTTGCATGTTATGATTATACAGGAAGGTGAGGAGGAGGATGAGATTGAGTCACAAGACAGACCATGGGACCCCAGACTCAAGAACGACTGAGATGAGATTCAAGACCACACCTTGAGGACAAGGTGTGTTTTTTGGGGCGGAGTAATGATACGTTCCTAATCCTAATTTATAGAGATAATTCTATTATTTAAATATTAGGTATTATCTATTAATTTAGGAGATATTATTTTATTTAGTTTTCCTTTTACGTTTTGGGTTAGGGTTTGGGCCGAATCCTATTAATAAGGTTCGGCCGTCGTTTTGAGGGGGAGGAGAATTTTGTTATCGTGTTTTACTGTTTTATTAGGGAGACACCCGGGTCTTCAATTCCGGGATTATCAAATAAAAGTATTCGATTATCGTTATATTGGTTTGTGTTCTTGTGATTCACTGGTTTGTTAATTGATTCGTATCAAATTTAACATCCATGCATTATGTCAGAAACAAAGCTCATTAACCTGTGTAAGAAGATTCTAGTTAAACATTGTAAATACAGATTACGAGTGACGCCTATAGAGGTCTAGCCAGTGAATAATCATATCAATTCATATTTTAGAACTCATTAATTGAATATCAATTTGATTTTGTATTATATTAGATTGAAATTGAAATTTCGATGTGTTTATGTTGCTTTTATATCGGTATCATAAGAACTTATAATATCAACTATAAAGGTTAATTAAATATCAATTTGCTTTTATGTTGATCAACCAAAGGGACAATGGCCTAGCGGTAAAGATGTTTGTCCCCAACCATTAGGTTGAGGGTTCAAATCTCATAGTGCACATAAGTGGATTTAAGATTATCTTAGGTTGCCGTTCAAAAAATAAAATAATAAATAAAAATAATAATAAAGGTTTTGATCAACAACTTATAATTTCCATATTCATTCTATTCAGAGACTAATCAGTCTGATTATCCTTATTTTCAAAACGTATAACACATAATTTAAAATCAAAAAGTACTATTAAAAGCAACGAGGCCAAAATGTTGTGTTTTGGTACAACCAACTTTTCATTGGGTTTAAAAGGGGCTGGGCTTGGGCCAATATACCCAATATGACATGGGTTTGGAGGAAGAAAACACCCCAATTACAAAACCTATATCATGAATTCAAGGACTACTATTTTAATGATATTTTATTCACACTAATATCATTTAAATTCTATATACTTTTATGATTATTATGATTAATTACCTTTAAAAAATTAATAGAAAAGAGACATATACATTGATTGGTTGTATACCAAAGTCCAAACTAATACGAGAGTTAATCACCTAAATTCTATCTATTATACAACAGGGATTCAATTTTTATTGTTCACATGAAATTTTAATTTTACCCCCTACACTTTTTTGATAATTACATACTTGAAGACACTTTGGTGAAATCCAAGGAGAGAAAGAGACGTGTGATTTGAATAAGAGATGTTCTTTAACTTATCCAATTAGTTGTTATTTTCTATTTTGATTTTATGGGTTTGATTACTATATTCATTATACAATAATGAATAATAATGGGGTTAAATTGGTTTTTTCTTCTTTTGAAAAACCTCTTAAAATAGGATTGATTTTTATCGGTAGTTTTAATTTTAATTTTTTTAGTTTTTTAGTTTCTTTACCTCTTCTTCACTTTTTAGTAATGATAATAAACATATAACTATTATCTTAATTTTATATCTACTCAAGTTAAATATTATTTTCTAAAAATCTTATTGTTCAAAAGGTATATTATAGTACATCTGATCTTTATATTATCTGAAAAATATTATTCTATCTTTACATAAAAATCTCATTTTGTTAACTCGAAAGAAAAATAATAATAACTTCGCAACGAATATAAATAAAATTGCGAAATAAAAATTACTAAATACTAACTTGAAAAGAAAAAAAGCTACCTACCGAAAACATTGTAATTACTAAAGGGTATTACACTCAAATAATAAGTAATATGATAGTAAAGTAAAACCGTATGTTATATTTTTATTTTAAATATTTGATGTTTGTAGCATTAAATTCTATGTAAGTGATTAAGTGAATGAAAAAAGTTCAAAGTTAAGCGCGACTCCAATTATATAATGACTATATGTATTTTAATTAGTAACTAATAAGAATATATCTATATTTTTTGAAACATAAGTTTTTTTTCTTAATCACATGCAATTGAAGTTTTTCCGGTCTCTATATGATTATTAAATTTTATTTTAACCTTTATCTTTATTGTTTCTTCCCTGTTTATTATTATATCTGACAAAACGTATAATAAACAAAAAATTTATAAAATCCGCAGCGACGCGTGGGTCTTATTATGCTTGTTCAAAACAATGAAGATTAATTATCATTAAACTTTAGATAAAATATCATCAAGTGTAACAACAATATCCCCATACAATTTCCAAACACGTGGCACATCCTTATCCCTTGCTGCATAATCCAATTCAGTAACTCCATTGAAAAGTTTGGAATACAGATTCCGGAGTTGAGCTCTTTCCATTCCAGGCTTCCCTTGAATTATAGTGTAAATATCCTGTTTCAAAAACGAAGCACTCTTTCTCAATTCCTTTTGTGCCTCTTTCCACGATTCCAATTCCAATAACTCTTTCACTTGCACCAAACTCATTGCATGTCCCCTGATTTCGTTCTCGGCTTCTTCAATTGTTTGGTCAGGAACCGTCATTCTAAACATGTCTAGAAACGATGATTCCGTTGCAAATGCGGGTTGGGAATGGAATGGAATTGAAGAAGATATTAGGAGGAATAGTGATGAGGCTTTTCTTCTTGTGGTTTGGGTGTGTTTGGGGTGTGATTTTGTCTCTAACGTGCGGTTTTCGTTCGGGTATTTTGCATATGAACATGTTAATGCGTAAGTGTTTGTTGATATCATATGGGCTGGTTTGGTTTTATGAGAAAATGGTTGTTGATGGTGGGAAAAGAAGAAAGGGTAGAGAGAATTTGTGGTATTTATAGTCAAGAATTAAAATGACTAATTAAATGAAGATGGAAAGAAAATTGATTTGATTATAAACTATGAAAATTTAAAATTTATACATCTTTGATCTGTGTATGGTTCAATAATTGAATCGAGAACCGAGAAAAAAAATTAGTTGGACTGAGGATCGAATCGATGACGTCTTGAATTGAACCGAGAAATGAGTTTTTCCGGGTTTTTCCGACTTTTTCGGTTTTATAGCGGACCTAACCAAACTGAGAACTGATTTTACATAAAAATTCAAACCGAGAACCTAACAAATATAGCTCGGTTGATCAATTTACGCATGCCTACGTTTGTATATGGGAAAGAAATGAATTCACGAGGCTTTACATTACCTGTGTGATTTGGACACCTTTGTATATTATTATAGCGCTGGGACCATAGGCCAGAATGTTGCATGTGGGACTGTGTTATAGATTGATCGAGAAGGATATTGTTTTTAATTATCTTCAAATACTAGCTTATTTGTTTCTCATAATATTATAGTTTAAAAAACAAATAATATCTTATGAACCATATATAGTTACCAAACCTATGTTTCTTTCGCCTTTTCAAAACATATCAAACAATTTTAGTTGTATCAATTTCAAATAAACGACTAAAAAATTAGGTTATCTAAAAACAAAGAAAAAAGAATAACAATTCACTCAGAAAGTTTTTTAAAAACTTATTTATTTACAGCTAAATAATACTTAATGTCTCCAGAAAAATATAAACTCATAACCTTTTCTTGTTCGTTCTTCAAACAACGCTAGACTAATTCCTTCCAGCTTAAATAAACCTTAGTTTAAAAAAATTATTGGTGGACCAGAAAGAAATTATTGACCTTGTTTGATAATTAATTTAATTATATATCATTAGGTTACAAGTTATTCTGTCATTGACTTACAACATGTTTATGGATCCAGCACCGATTACAATACATAAAACATAAGATAAGTGTGTTGTATATTCCACTTATTGCCTTTTAATTTTACTCTGCGATTAGTAATGTCTTTGTTTTGTTTATGAATAGATAGCAGTATCAAAATTACTTCGGTCTTCTAGGAATGCATAAAAACTTATGACATACGGAGTATTTACAAAAAAAGAGTTGAATGTATAGTAGTTAAAACAAAGTCCAGGGGCCTAAATGTAACACACCGAACGTACTTTGCAGGAATTTGTAATCCTCAAACTTGAAATGCTAATGCAACATAAAATTGTAAGAAATGCATAGCATTTTGTACAATTCTTCGGTTTCCGAAAATTCTTATCTGGCATAATGGATAAATACAAAACCCGAACAAATCCGGGTCCGGTTTAACATTCAAGTTCGATAGATTTGGGCGGCGGAGGATCACTCCTAATATATACGCCGACAACAGATCTTCTTCTCTATCTTCGCTTTGCTTCGATCCAGATCTGATCTGATCCAAAACGCACTCTGGTTAGTGGTTTCTCTCTCTCACATTCCACTGTTTCTGCTCGATTGTGTACAAAATTGTAGAGAAATTCGACATTTATACAACTGATTGTACTCATTTTATGTTTCAATTTGATATCTAGTTCCGATTCACGGTGAATCTGGAATTTGGTGTGTGTTTGAGCAAATGTTGAAGTTTAATTGCCCTTATCCGTTGATTAATATAATTCGTTTTAGAAATCCATTGTTTGTTGATGTTTAACATTTAACCCTCTGTAATTTCCAAAAAAGAAAGTTGGAATTCGTTGTTATTATCGAAAATGGGCTTATCACTTTTTCAAAAGGTCAATAGGTTTGTCCACCAATTAAACATGTTGCTATAGATAATAAGCAGTTTTGAGTGTGTTTGGATGTACATAAATAGCTTATTTTTATCATCTTATGTGAGTTTTTCATAAAAGCAAATCCAAACAATCTCTTACTTTGTGTTTTGAGACCAAATAAGGTATCTTTATAAACAATTAGAAGTTGTTTAAATATGTATCAATTAAAGTTTGTATTTGATTGTATAGCAGCTTCTTGCTAAATACCAAGCGAGAGAGAGAGAGAGATCATGGGTCGCGGAGTTAGCAGTGGTGGTGGACAAAGTTCACTCAACTACCTCTTTGGTAGTGATGACCCAAATCCCACCACCACCAAGCCCGCTGCAACCACCTACGAGCCACCCCCAAAACCTACCGCCATTGTACCCCAACCAGATATTACAAAACAGATTCCCGCTGGTATTCAACAAGGTAGTCAGGCCAACAACTATTTCAGAGCCGAGGGTCAAAACACTGGCAACTTCCTCACGGTAGGTATTTTATGGTTGTTTATTATGTTGTTTTACACGTGTTAATGATGTTTTAATTGTGTTGTAGGATCGGCCTTCAACTAAGGTTCATGCAGCACCGGGTGGTGGATCATCATTGGGTTACTTGTTTGGTGATGCTAGTAATAATAATAATTGAGTGTTGTTTGTTTGATGTCAATGTATACCCTGCTTATGGTTTAAACAAATTCTGCTTTCCATTTCTTGGTAATTCTATTTGTAATCAATTATCGATTGCAATTTGCACATCTCATCTTTATTTAGTTAGAATGCTGTTTTAAATAACGAATTCATGCATTTCAAAATGTAGCATAAACAGAAAGATTGGGATTAAGCTCTATTTAGTTATATAGATTAAAACAACCCATATTCCACGGTAAAAAGAGCTCTACAACTAAAGCTTAAAGTGTTCAATTTTGGTAACAAATCCGTGACTGCTGTTCTACATTTTTGATGTTAAGATGCAAGCTTACTCCATGCCTACTTGTTGGAGAATTAGAGGCTTTGATGTTTATTTACTGATCAATTTCTTCAAAATAATCATATTTGTGTTGGAGGATTCAACAGACCATGTTCTTCAGCAATCGATGGTTGAGATTGAACATCTGTCAACATAAAGATTGTTAATGGAAATAAAAAACATGACAAAATTGTACACAGGTTAAAAGATCCCATAATACCATGGTTAGGAATTGAGTTAGCAGTGTCTTCAGCTGCAGTTGATGTATTCATCTTGTTAAATTCCAAAGACGACTTTTTACCTCCTGAAACCTGCATAATTAATTCCCAAATAATATAAAAATACATAATATTATTTATATTTATCAGCCATAATATAAATATATATCATTAAATGGCTAACCTCATGGGCTGGAGACACATTAGAAGCTGCCGGAGTCTTCATATCTGAAGCAGCCGAGGTGGCACCGGGAGTCTGGTGTTGTTCAGGGCTTGTTGTATCAACTGCAACTCTTTTCCTGTTATTCATAAACCATTTATAAAATGCATTTAATTATAAAATACAGATTTATAGTCAACGACATGTATTACCTTCTCAAATCATCAGCTCCAGGAATCTTGGAACCTAAGTTATTTGAGAACAAAACTCCACGCAGTGGCTTCCCATCTATAATTGTCTCAATCGTGTAACAATTTGTAATATTTTTTGTAACTTTTGCTTGAAATGTTCTCTTCCCATTTGCATTAAGATATTCATTTGAATACACATTCGGAACGTCTGCAAATATTATCAGATTTATCATTGGTATAAAACATGCCAAAAAGTATATAAAAATAACCATTAAGATAACATACTTGGTGAAAACTGAATATTAGTTGGCATATTCATGGTGAACATTGAAGAATCACACACAGGATTCACATTTTGCTGTTCTTGACTTTTCAATCTTAACTGTTTTCTCAAAGATAATTTCTCCAGCTTTCTTTCATCTCGTTCGTTTTCAATCACAAGCCCTAAAATCCACATCAGTTAGCATACATATACATATACATATAAGGGCTAGTTACAGAACCCATTTTAGGCTACAGAACCCGCAAAACTCAATCTAAACCATTGGCTTTTAAAATGAAATGATCATTGAAGATACATGAAGTGATTTAATGAGGAACCCCCCATGCATGTATGTTATTCATGCACGAAAACATATATGTTTTTGTGCATGTATGTTTTCATGTATATATACATAAGTGTTATTTTTGCATTATTTGAACATATATGTTTTTCAGTATTTTTGATGTCTTTCTTAAAGTATATGTTTAATTTGGGTTAAATGTTATTGTTTTGCATATTTTTTTACTAAATTCTAATATTCTTAGATGAGTTCTGTTTGGTTCTACGCAAAAAATGGGTTCTGTAAATAGCTCGCCCCTACATATACATATACATATACATATACATATACAGAAGTGGGATCCGGTGAGGACTCGCGAGGACACCTCAAAAAAATTTCAAAAAATTCCGAAAAAAATATATATAACTCCCCATGATTATTACTACATTTGACAAAAAAAAAAAATTTGAAAAAAAATATTATGATCCACTTTTTTTTGTGGATCATAATAATGATCCATATTTTTTTGTGGATCATTATTATGATCCATATTTTTTTTTTTTTGGATCATTTTTGAATTTTTTTTTTTTGGATCTTATAGGCTGTGATTTTTAAGTTTAAAAAAAAAAAAATTTGAAAAAAGTTTGTTTTGGATCATTTTTAGGGTTTTTTTGGAGTCCTCGCAGTCGTCACCGGTTTTTGAGTCCTCACCGGATCCGGACCCTACATATACATATACATATACATATACATATACATATACATATACATATACATATACATATACATATACATATATAATGATATAAACCTGTGTATAAGTAAAACATGTCATCAAGTGCTTCAAGAGTCTTATTGCAACCACCCATGAAAATAAGAACACCTCCATGTTGTGGATGTAAAGCGGTCCCCGCCATGGAAAATCTGGCAGAGGGACCCACTCCAGCTGTCATAACCTTTGTCCACTTATAAGTTTCTGCACAAATTTAAAACAAAATCAAGATCAAACATATATAAATGAAAAGTAATGATTCAAATGTCAAACTTGAGTTACATACCAAGATCAAACATATACAAATCATCATAAAGATCTTCAGCATCAGTAAACCCTCCAAATACAAACAAGTTTTTACCCAATGCAATTGTTGTATGACCAGCTCTAGGTGGCAACAGTTCACCATTTGTTACCAATTTTGTCCAAATAAGAGTATCTATTTAAAATTTAGAAAAATAAAAGTAGATATTAGGTAATTTCAGATAAATCATAAGTCTTGGTCAACAAAGTCAAACATTAAAACCTGTATCAAGCATCTGGACATCAGAAAGATAATAATTCTGAATATCTTCCCCACCGATCACAATAATCTTGTTTTTCCATGAAACACAAGTATGACTGTTACGCTTAGCTGGCGGAATTCCCGTTGTTGCCACTCGTTTCCACACCATTGTCTCTGAAAAAAGGGGATAAAATCGTCATTTTCCAAGATATAAATATTCATCAAATTATATTCACCACTTACCGGTATTTAAAATGTATAAATCATCAAAATATTCTTCAACAGGAGCATCGGAAGACTTCCCACAACCACCAAAAATAAACAGTCTTTTTCCGATTAGTGCAGCACTGTGTCCTTCTCGTGCTTCTGGACCATCTCCTCTTACATATGGTGTAATCCATGTATTTGTGGCTGAAAATATCATATTGTAAATTTGTAACACCAATTACATAACACATTTGCTTTAGTATGACATTATTTAATTCGACATTAAACTCACATGTGTCCAAAATATTCAAATCTTTGAGAGGTATGTTTCCATCTGTACCCCCAAAAACAAACAATTTATCTCCAACTGTTGTGCAGCTGTGGCTATCTCTAGGTACAGGTAGTGCTCCTTGTATATCAGGTTCACTCCATGTTTTTGTAGCTTGACAAATAAAAAAAATATATAATTAAAATGAGCAAACCCTAGATAATGACTTCATTAGCCCCAAGATCAATTCTATACACATTTTAACTACAATTAATTATTGCAACAACAAAATTAATACAAAATAGGAGATGCTATAGCAAAACCCTAAATCAATGCCTCGTTTGTAACGAACGTGCAGAATATAGATATATTCGTAAACCATAAATTGAAGTTATATCGATGATATTAAGAGCGGAAATGATAAAAACCTACTGGTGTCGTAGACATGAACTTTATTAGTCTGAGTGTTATCTTCGCCGTAACCACCGAAGATGTAAAGGAGCTGTCCGCCGCGTACGGCGTTGCACGTGTGTCCCCATCGTTTCCCTGGGCCGCCTCTCTGTATCTCCGATTTCTCCCACCTCATCATCTTCTTGGTGACGAAATCACTGCAGAAATGTGTTAAACTGATACTGAAATTAGGGCTAACGGCGAGGGTTTCTGAATTAATGTTGCGATTGAATTGAAATTGTTGTGTTTTAGGGAAGTATTGATTTGGATTTGGGGGAGGGGATGGGAGGGAGAGATTTGGGTTTAAAGTTGAAGGTTTGGGTATTTGTTTGTTGGGATATGTGAGATCGTTTTCATGCAGGGCAGACTACAAGTGTCCCATTCTTTTTGTTAAACTTACAATACAATGGGTTTTAATCAATAAGAATGAATAACTTATTCTAAAATAATAATAATTAATATACTTATTCTAAATTCTTGCATTAATAGTCCTTATTAAACTGTTTAGTATCATATAAATCTCCTTCACTGAATTATTGGTTTGTTAAATACGTTTGTGTTTGTAATCTATAAATTTATCAATAAAAGTTATAGTTGATATGATTTTATTGTTTAACATAGTATCAGGTTTAGAACTTTTAATACAAGACGTAAGAAAATAATCATCCTTGAAGGTAGGAAAAATCTCATTTCATTTCGATGTTGTGTTTATATACTCCCTCTGTCCCATAAAGAAGTTTACATTTCTCTTGGGCACAAGACTTTAGTTGATAGTTAGTGGTGAAGTCAATATTAATACTTTTGATTAAAATATAAGGTTAGATTGGAGAGAGAAAGATAATTAGTGGATATTAATTGTGAGGTTCTTAGAGCAACTCCAATGGTAGCTTTTTCTAAAGCTTATTACTATTACAATAAGTCTTTGAAATACTTTTTACCATTGGAATACCTAGCTTTTTAAAAAGCTTATTGCAAAGACTTATTTTCTACTAACCTTTTAATCACCTTTCAATGTTTGTCTTTTTTAGTCCCTCATGTTTAATAACATTTCATTTTAAACCTTAGATATGTTATATATAAATTATTTATAATATTTATATTAGTTAATAAATAAATCATATAATATTTGATGCTAATTATTACGGAGTATAATACTTTTGTATGAGACATTTTAAAAAATATTATATTTAGTAAGATGTTAAAAAAATTGTCAAATTATATATAGGGGGTATTTATAAAACATTTGAGATTGATAAAGGTAAATTATAAATATTGTAAAAGAAAAAGGTTTTGTAAAGGTTAACCATTGGAGATGTTATTTATGAAAAGATTTTTAGTTAGTGTAATGTTGATGTTGCAAGAGTAATAAGCTTTTGTGAGGTTAATCATTGGGGATGCTCTTAGTAATAATAATATTTTATTATGCGGGGTCCATCAAATGTGAGAAATATGAACTTTTTTCTGAGAATTAGGGAGTATTATTTAGTCATATTTCATTGCCCTGGTGAAAAAAGTGTGCCATCATGCAATAGTCATTGGATATTTAGATCATTGGATGGCTTGAACTTCAAGTTATTCAAGTTGGCTTGGTCGATTTTCATTTAAGTCATAAAGTTACCCAAAAAAACAAACCCAATAGTGGCTTACTAATTTAGGTTAATCGGGTAAGGGTTAGAAACGAAAAATAAATAATAGGAAAATAAAGCAAAGAAAAACCTAGAATCCTAGATACTGCCATATGGATATGGTTGTTGCGTCCTAACGAGTAACGACCTAACTTATATTTGTTAAAGAAGCCCATATAAATCTGACCGATTGAAAATTTGAACCCATGGTTAATATCTTAATGATACAGCCCATATTTGTATGGGCCTTTAGATGTATGCAAATTCAACCCAAATAAATCTGGAGTAAAAGTCGGTGAGAAATAAAATCACCAAATTATAGAAAACTAAAAATACAAAAAAAAAAAAAAATATAGTTTACGTAAAGTGATTTGCAACAATATTTAATTTCCATATTAGCAAATTAACTAATTACATAATTTATATTATATTAGAGTCTCAAATAAAATATATGCATGAGAGTAGTATTATTGACGTGAACCGGTTTGATATTGTAAGTGGTGATAAGATCAAATCTTGGTCCGATATTTGGCTAGATACGGTTCCGTTGTCTGAGAAATTTAATCGTTTATATCGCCTAGATTTGGAAAATGGAAGTTTGGTGAATAAAAAATGGCGTGAAGGTGTTTGGACGTGGAGTTGGAGAAGAGATTTAAGAGGTGGTTTGGAATTTGAACAATTTGAAAGATTAAGTTTAATGCTTAATAGAATTAACAAGGATAATCCGTGCCCGCGCGTTGCGGCGGGTCTTTAAATCATACTTATTTTTAATTTAATATTTATTTTCAAGAAATATGCTATTGGTAGTCCTAATATTTTTTTTATAAATGTCTCAAATAGCCTGAATAGAACTAATAAATGTATATAACATTTTATGGTTTTAGCTGTAGTGTTTTAAATAATATTTATAGACGTTCAGGTAATATGAAAAAATTAAATAAACCTAAACGATATTCTAGTTCTTTTAATCTTTTAAATAAATTTTATAAATAATGAAATAGAAAATCAAGAAACATTCTTTATCCAATAAGGTAAGTTTTAGAAATGTATCACTTATTTTGATCCATTTTTAAATAGAAAGTGTATCACTTATTGATACAGACGTAATATAAGTTAAGTTTTGATGAAGGGTTTTCTAGTCATTGTAGAAAAAACTAAAGTTTAGGGACTTTTTGTTATGTTAGATAAATTTAAATAACAAATGTATGATGATAGTTCAAAATATATTAAAGCATATAAAGTTAAAATCATATGGTAAAGCGTAGAACGTTTTATCTATATTATTATTATTTAATTTGAAGTATTTATAAAAACTATAGATTAAGGTGTATATAGAGTGGTTGATAGAATGATAGAATAAAATTGATATTCAAAAAAATATTTGGTTATTGGGTTGTGAATTAAAATATAAAAATCAAATCAATATACATAAAGATACATTTGTTCTTTATTTTTATTTTTTCAACGATACCCAATATACATTATTTTATCTTCATCGGGACTTGAACTCATGACTTTTAAATCATGAGCAATACCTTCACATTAATACTACTATACTATAAGTTTTGAATTTCTTTATTTCTATTATCATAAACCATTATAATATTAATAAAACAGTTTATGATTAGAATTAATAACAAAAAGTATACATTACGACATATATGGAAATTACTATTAATTTATTTATTTTTGACACATGTAAATATAAGAGATTAGGAGTTCTATTTATTCACTCCGTGTTGAAATATAAGTGGCTTTCGTATGAAACTAAAGTTAGACATCCTACAACATTTTTTTGTTTTTAACAATTAATTAAATGAAACTTTTAGAAACATGCATAGAACGGAACGGACAGTATAACACCGTTTTGCAAAACTAATGAACAGTAATATTTTTACCATTAATGTATATATAAGTAATATTGGTGCGGGAAGTGACAAGCTTTGCTGGTCCCTTGATCCTCAAATGATGTTCTCGGTTGCAGGGGTTCGTCGTGTAATTGATAAGATTATTAATCCGGGTCTTGTATTTAATCCGATTTGGTACAAAATTGTGCCAATCAAGGTGAATATTTTTATTTGGCGTCTTTCTTTGGACCGGCTTCCGACTAGACTAAACCTTTCTAGAAGGGGGTTGGAGATAGATGCTATTTCGTGTCCAGCGTGCCAAGGTGGGGTTGAGTCGTTGGCTCATTTGTTCTTTGGGTGTAGCCTTACGGTTCAAATCTGAAAGAAGGTTTGTATTTGGTGTGATTTGGGGGCTGCTGGAGTAGTGGGAATGTCCAAGAGTGGAGCATTTTTTATGATAACATCACAAATACAAAAGATAGGAAGGTGAAGTTTCAAGTGATCGGGTTTACCACATGTTGGATGATCTGGAGACATCGGAACTCGATTCTTATTTATAGCGGTAGGTTAAAAAAGTCGGAGTTGTTTGATAGTATTCGTGTATTTTCTTTTTCGTGGATCTCCCATCCAAATCATACAATAAAGATTTTGTGGAATGATTGGTTAAAAAACCCTTTGTATTATTTTTTTTGTCTAGCATTTTGCTAGACTCAAGTTTTTAATGTTAGTGTGGAGGTCCTCGGGGGGTGATGACAATGTCGAAGCTCGACTCGTTGCCTTCTTTTTGTTATTCAAAAAAAAAAGATAATATGATTTACATGTAGATAAAGATTGTATATTTTTTTTTTGGAACGGCAACCTAATCTACTATTAAATCCACCTATGTCCGCTATGAACTCGAACCCTCAACCTTAAGGTTGGGGGTAAACACCTTTACTGATAGACCATTAGGCCTTTGGTGCAGATAAATATTGTATATTACCGTTGTATAAAATGATTCTTGCAAACCCTTCGGATCACCAAACACATTGTTCATAATTTTGAACACTTAATATAGTACTCCCTCCGTCCCTTAATAAAGTTCTCATTTGTATTGGGCATAACATGTTAGGAGATAGTTAGTGGTGGGGTATTTGGTATTACTTTTGATTAAAATATAAGGTTTGATTGGAGAGAGAAAGTGTTTTAAAAAATAGTTAGTGGTGAAAATATTGGTAATAATATTATTATATTAAGTAGGCCCCTTATGTTTGAGAAATGAGAACTTTATTTAGTGACAAAATTTGAAGGCAAAATGTGAACTTTATTTAGGGACGGAGGGTGTAATAAGTTAAAGTCTTAGTTAGCATTTGAGAACTTTGTTTATCAGGCAATATAGTAACATTAAAATGTACGGAGTATTATGCAAAGAACTTTACGAGAAATGTTATGTTACATTTTTTCACATTAATAAAGAAATATTAGAAAACGATGGCCAAAAAATTACCATTTATTGGTGTACGATTGCACAATTATAATGGCCATGTATGATGAAAAATGGCTAAAAAAAATAACAATGGCAATGCATAAAGTATAATCGTAAAAGAATAAAATAAGGTATGAATAAGATTTAACTGATTAAGTTAATCAGTGTGATTGTTTAGTTCACAATCATTCAAGCTAAATTTTATTGGGTCATTTTAGTGTTTAGATTATAATTTTTATAAAGAATGTATATTTATCGAAATAAAATTCGGTTAAATTTTAAAATTTTCGAAATTTGAATTTGAATTTAAAAATATACGAAGTCAAAATTATACGGTTGAAACATGTTTACTATCTTGTACTTACTCACGTGTTTTGTATGACATGAAATATGGGTACTCTTACATTTAAAAAAATGTTGGTAATAATATTACATGTTTGACTTAAGACGTTATTTGTTTGACCAATAATTATTAGTTAATTTAAGGTTTCGAATTATTAAATGGGTTTTGATAATGACACACTGGTACACAAAATGATTTTTAAGAACATTTAAAAAGGTATTTTAGAACGTTTTTATGTAGTGTTCCCTATGTGACTGTTCCAAAAGAAATTTTCTTTTTGGAACGTTCTGTTAAATGTTCCCAAATATTCATCTTTTGTAACTCTTTTCACCAAAAGTGTTCCATTCCATAACTCGTTGTCCCCATAATTATTCCATTTTTTGGAACACTTTTACTAGAAGCGTCCCATAATCATTCCATTTTCTGGAACACTTTTACCAAAAGCGTCCCATAGTCATTCCATTTTTTGAAACGATTTTACAGAAAATGTTCCATAAATCAATCCAATTTTTGGAACACTTTTGAAACGATGATAATTATTCATCTTTCTGAGTAACACTTTCTTGTTATCCCGAGCTACATCATCACTCATATTCCAAGTTTCCTAATATTTTTTTGAACAAAATTAGTAAACAAGTAAAACAGTATATATATTAAATAGATGAAAGCACATATGTAGAGTTTAAATATAAGTAATACCTTGGCCATAAGCCACAATTTATCTTTATCATCTTTGTCAATTTCCTTCCAACCTTTGAGGTAAGAAACATGTGCTCGCACCTTAACTCCCATCCAAGAAGCGAATCTTGCGGCTGTATCACTATTGACTAATCCAAGATCATTGAATGAAACAATATAGGATGTTGCCAGATAAGTTTTTTTGCACCGGGATAAGCCTCGCTTACCTCTTTGATACATTTCATATATGTATACTATTGACAAATACAGAAAAATCAAAACAGTTAGAGGATTATCTCATTAAATAAAATAAACAAAAGATAATGAAAAAGCCATCATATTTACCAGCATACTTTCGCCATCTTACAATTGGTAATACATCATTTCCATCTTACAAAGAGTTAATCACACAACCATAAATTATTACAAATTAGTTTAACCAATTATGAATTATAAGTTAGTAATTATAAAATTAGTTTGACTTAATTGAGATGGTTACTTGTCGATAAATTTTATAAAATCAAATTCAACCTAGAAGTTTTGATTCCTTTAGACAGTGATTAAAATACGTTGATTCGCTTTAGTTAACACAAACAATATTAAAATCAGTTTTTTCGGTATCCATATATCAATGACACATAATACATGTAAAACCCATATTTACTTACCAATTTCGAGAGTTGAGCAATGAAATGCATTCCAAATTCCAAAGTAAAATTTTACATTTAATTAAACATCCCTAACCATAACCCCCCTTTTAACATGCAAAATGCACAATCAAGTTTCAAAGTGTGTTTCAATGGATTTGAAGCTAATTCTAAGCAGAATAATAATGAAAAACATTGGTTTTAGGGTTCGAGTTTGAACTCGAATTGGTTAGAATAATCCATAAAACGAAAATAAGATGAAATATTACGGAAAAGCAACATGAAAATATACCTTAGATGCTGTAGATTGAAGTTATAATCTCAAACCAAAATATTGTGAGCTCGAATTGATCGGTTAGAGAAACCCATGAAAGGGAGAAGAAGATGAAACGTTTTGGAAGTTTAGCGAAGAAGCACGTGCTTGGAGGGAAATATATCCGTTTAGAAAATTTCGTCCGTTTTTTCAAGAAACTAACCATTAATTTTGTAAAGCACGTTTATTGATTTTTTCCGGAATATGCTCACGAGTTTGTTGACTGAAACCCATATTCTATGATATTATTCATGAATTTGTTAATGGGACCATTGTATTTAATATGATAGTTAACATTTAAATAATAAGTAATGGTATTTAGACCTACCATTTAGACCTACTCATAGACCTACTCATTAGATGAAGACACGTGTCAAAATCAATGGATAATATTAGGAGAGAGAATTAGTGGAATACACATGTCATCCTATCAAGTAGGTAGGCCTATGAGTAGGTCTAAATGGTAGGACTAAATATCATTTCTGTTAAATAATATATGTTTAATTATAAAATACATTAGTTCGTACAATTTTATTATGGTTTAATCTCAATATATACTTAATATATGAATGATGATTTTTGGATGGATAGACTGTATGAAATTTGTGGACATATATACTTAATATTATAAACTATCACAAACATTTTTCTCGATATGCATAACGTCGAGGCAATGCCGGACTTCCAAATGCTTCCAATAAGGCAATTCCCAAAATATTGACTTTTTTTTTTTCCAAATTCCTTTCACTAGTGGACTTCCTTTTCCATACGTAATCTCTAAGTTTTCAACCCGAGAATATGCTAAACGCCCATCAAATCGTGTTCTCACCTTTCGAAACTCGGTGTTGCCGTTAAACTCCTTTTTCTTTCTACGATAAACATGATTAGTCTGAAGCAATCTTCGATGACCAATGAACACGTGTTTTTTGCAATTGGGTAACCTTGTCGAATCGGTTTGATCTTCACACACAGGATAAGCTAATTTACCTTTTGTACTGTATCCAGACAGATTGCCATATGCTGGAAAATCATTTATGGTGCAAAAAATCATAGCTCTCAATCGAAACATCTCTTTCTTGTACGCATCATACACGTCAACGCCCGACTCCCACAAAGTTTTCATGTCATCAATTAATGGCGCCAAATAAACATCAATATCATTACCAGGTTGTTTTGGACCTTGAATTAACGATGACATCATGATATATTTGCGCTTCATGCATAACCAAGGTGGTAGGTTGTAGATGCATAAAACAACTGGCCAAGTACTATGACGACTACTCATATTTCCAAACGGATTTATTCCATCTGAACTTAGACCAAAAATTTAGATTTCTAATCTCATTACCAAAATTATCAAACATATTATCAATCTTTCTCCATTGAGGCGAGTCAGCCACATGTCTTAATTTTCCATCCTTTTTGCGTTCATCATAATGCCAACGCAACAATTAGGCCTCTTTTTCATTGGCAAATAATCTTTCAAGTCTAGGTATGATGGCAAATACCACAACAATTTAGCTGGGGGCCCGTTTTTTGTAACATCATTATTTTCATACGTTTCTTTTTTATGTTTATACCTTGATGCACCACAAGTAACACATTCATGTAGATCTGCGTACTCATTTCTATACAATATACAATCATTCGGACATGCATGTATTCTTTCAATTTCTAATCCCATTGGACACATTAGCTTTTTAGCCTGGTATAATGAAACAAATATCCCATTATCTTTGGGGTGTGAATCATGTAAAAGTTCTAATAACCGTGTGAAACTCGTATCACTCCAACCACTGTCCGCTTTTAAATTTAACAACTTCAAGATGAAATCTAGTGTGGTTTACTTTGTACAACCAGGATACAATTCTTTTTCTGATTCCATAAACATTTTTTGTAATTTTTCTTGTTCATCATCACCAATAGTACGCTCTAAATTATCGAACATCTCACTCATATCTTCATGGTCGTTATTACTATACGAACTAGTGCCTTGGTGGTCATTATTACTAAATGAATTAGTGCCTTGATGGTCATTATTATTATATGAACTAGTGCCTTGATGGTCATTAGATACAGAAACAAACACGTTCTTATCAATTAGTAATTCACCATGTTGTGACCAACACGTATACTTATGCATAAAACCACGTTTAATCAAGTGCCCCTCAATTACGCTTTTATCTTCAAATTTACAAACGTTTTTACAATCTTTACAAGGACACCATATGTATCGAGCTCCACTACTCGCTCGATTAGTCTGAGCACATGCGAGAAAAGTTTGCACACCCTTTACATATTCGGGATTAGAACGTGAAATATCGTACATCCAATTTTGGCGATCCATCTGAAACTAAAACATAGAAAATTTGGTTACGGTTTGTCTCTAAGGCTGCTCCGCTGCGACTATATAAAACTTATCTTACTTATTTATCTAGTTTTAAAAATTATAAATATTTAAGAAATTAAATGATACTATAACTTTTTTTCAACATAGTAACTTGGTTGAACTTGTTCTTCCCTACAAAGTGTTATATTCTATTTATCAAGTTACCAATTTAAGATCTTACGATAAGATACAATTGTATTTTATAAAATAATAAAAAATATTATAGAATTAGGTCCGTGATGTTGTAATCCAGTTAGATTTTTATTGACACTTTTTAGAAAATTAAATATTGAATTTCTTTAACAAATTTTAGGTAATTATTTTGAAAAACTTTCAAACCACATTTTTCATTTAAAACCTCATTTTGCAAAATTTCCACCGTTCACATTGTACAATACAATGCTTTTACTCAATTATTTCATAACTCCACCGTCAAAATCTCACGTTGATATGCTTGACGTTGATATGCTTAACATTGAATTGAACATTGCATTTCAAACCTCATTTTATCAGTCGAGCATATCAACATTCTTTTGGTGATTATAAAAATCTTAATTTCCATGTTTTAACATTTCATGCGTTAATACATATTTTAGTTTTATAAATCCGTAATCCTATATGACCACGGCTATAATTCATCTATCAATTTAATTATATCTTTATTATACAAACCTCAGGTTTAGAAAAATTATGTTAACCCGTAAATTTTCACGGGTTATAACCTAAACTAACATACACAAAAAATACCTATATAAATAAACTACTAAATTTATATAACAAATGTGTAGAGAATGTTAATGTGATTTACCTTGAACAAGATCTTGAAGCGGTTCTATGTAGTGAGCTAATGGAGGTGGATTTTGAAGTGGTAGTACACGGGTAAGTATGAGAATTAATGGATGTTGTTTTAATACTTAATATGGAACAAATATATAGAATTGGTAGTGAAGAGTTGCGTAGCTTTCAAAATCCATATATTTAGAATAGTTTATAGGAAAGTTAGTTATATATCTTATTATTTGAAAAGTCCGTTAACGTTTGAACACTTAATTATTTTGGAACACCTCATGTAAAAAAGTTTCGTATAGTCAAATTATTTGTTCAAATTAATTATTTTGGAACACTTCATTTAACAAACGTTCCGAATTATCGAATTATTTGAAACAATATAACCTAAACCGTTCTAAATAATTATTTTAGAACACTACATTCAAAAAAACGTTCCGGATAGTTACCAATTATTTGAAACACTTTAGCATGAACAGTTCCAAATAACTATTTTAGAACACTGTATTTAAAACCGTTCCAAATTATTTGAAACACTTTAACAGGAAGCGTTCCAAACAACTCTTTTAGAACACTTTATTAAAAACCGTCCCGTTTATTAAATTTTTTGGAACGTTTAACAAGAATCGACTATTAGAAATCTTCTTTAGAAACACTTTATACAAGAATCGTTTCTAAATATAATTTTTCTGTAGTAGTGACAGCCCTAAAGGCTGTCAATAGACATGCATCAGAAGCTTGTATATTTATCTATAATTATCCCCTGAATTTTAGGTACCACTTCCTCCCATGAATTAATATACAACTTTTATGCACTTAGAGACAACCCTTCGGACTGTTATTATCAAAACCCTTAATTAAATTTGCAAAGTTTTGAATGGTAAGTATAATTAGTCAAATGCGTTTGAACAATCCATTAATAAAGCTATACATTTCAATCTATCATTCTATCTATGATATATCCTTAATTAGTCAACCATTATTTGTTTGACCAATTAGCTGATGTTAAGGTATGAACGGAAGATAACGATATAGACAAAAATTTCAATTTACAAATCACATAAATAGAAAAAATTACAATATATAATTAGTCAAGCTATACATTTTAAACTATCATGTGTACACGGAAAGTTTTCCATCTTTCTTGTTAATCCTGTTTTTAGGGTGTTTTTTTTATATTTTAAGTTTCTCTAACTATATTTGCCTTAATCTAACCTTGTAAAACAGGAACCAAAAAATAGAAATACTTCGTAATATTTTTATTTTACATAACTAAATAAATAATCTACTTATATTTTCGAAATTATTTCATTTTTAATAGACTGCTTGTGAAATACTTGCAAAAATAAACAATGCCCTTGTAAGAATAAGAGTCGTAGTACATTAATAAAGTCTTAAGTAAAAAAAGATAGCATTATACACATTAATTCTTAATGTTTCTCTATAATGGTCATTTATTAAAAAAACGCCTCACTTATAAATCATATCTTGAGACGTTTTATCATCTACTGATCATCTTCAGTTCGTAACAACCTTAATGAAAGTGATATTTGATAAATCCGTTGAGGGATCCTAAGAAGCTTTGGGTTGAGATAGATAATCCATCAAACGTTTTTGCGTTAACAAAAAAAGAAACACATTAGAAAAGGGTCAAGATCCACTTTTTAAATATTAAATATAGTTCTTTAGTGACCTAAAATGATCAATAACCTTTTCTATACATTCTTTAAATTTATTGGTATGTTTAGTAATTAGCTTTTTGAAGCTTACTTTAGATTTTAAAATTTTGTTTTGAAAAACAAACTCTTACAAAAATAAAAAAATATGTTTGGATGCAATAGCTTTTAAAGCATCAGAAATACAACTATTTAGCTACGCAAAATGTATTCTAGTTCTCAAAACTGATCTAATAAGAAAATCTACCACAATAAACTATAAAAAATACTCCTACAAAATAATAATACTCTCAACTTGGAAAAGAATCAATTTTAAGCCTTCCATTTGCTTCACTCAGTCACAACTCACATGCCCTCCTGTGACAATTTTTTAGTTGTAGGTATTACGACGTATTTTTATTGGTTCATGGTAGTACATAATTTCTGTTTTTTGCCAATTAATTTTTTTTAGAAACAACTCTCATTAAAAAAATTAGTTAAGAGCTAGAAAAAATAAAGTATCTAACAATTACTCCAACTAATTATTCGGTCCAACTAATTTTATACTTTACTCTACGATTACAAATCCAAAGATACGCGACTTCTTTTATGGACTCGACGAGCAGGTTACTTCGAGAGTCACCATTGTTGAATGTAATTGTATTTTTATGCCGCCACATAATCCAAATGAACCACCGCCTCAATAATCAACTTCCGTCTAGTACTTATAGAACTAGAATCCAAATTATTCAAGAATTCATCCAAATATTCCACATTTGTGCGTGTCGACCACTTGTAACCAATTCCCAATTGCACGTCATACGGCTTTAGTAACATCACAATTCCAAAATATGTGATCCTTATCTTCGACACCATCCCCACACATCACACATTTTAAATCATCAAACGGAATTCCTCTTAAGAACAAATTCACTTTACAAGGAACCCGATTTAAATTTATCTTCCAAATAAATCCTGGTTATCTTTACTATATTATAAAGCATTTAGACCTTTCTATAGTTAGAAGACTTAAAATTCAGCTAAATACTTTCCATTTTCGGAATTTGCTACCTTTGTTAAAAAAAATGCGTAACACAAGATTCGAACACGAAACCTGAAGCTCAAATACAAACAGACAAACCAGTTGCGCTGGTCTCCATCTGCATTCTTATTCCTAAACATAACTCTATTAAACGGACAAATATACGCCTCTTCACAATTAAGCCACCAAAATTATTAACTCTTCTAACCATCTGCCTATCACCTATTCGGCCGCACGCTTCATGCCTTCATCCGACGGTTGGAAATCCCTCCTCGGCATTGCAAAGCGATAGAACCAAGAAGCCTCAAAGAAAGTAGTCAATTGCTATTCCTGGCTCCTCGGTTCCTTCAATTCACACATGCTCCTCGGTTCCTTCAAGTACTGAAGAGGTGATGAGGTTGCTCTGCCCCGTTCTTTGTCGTTGACATTTCAGGATTAGTACATTTAAACATCGTTAGGACACTAAATATTTGCAAACAAACTCCTCTTTTTAGCATGAAAATATGTCTTTTGCCTTTTTGCATTTTGTAATTATGGGGATGTTTTGTACTGGGAATGAAAATGGTGTTTTACTGTGTTTCTTATCTACATTTTAGTATGCATCTTTTATTCGTTAAACTCCATTTTAATTGATATATTATTATGTATCTTCTTCATTTATTCGAATTATGTATTCGGGCCTTCTTGTTATAAGTTTTTCCCAATTGAAATTTTGAATGTATAGTTTGGTTTAGAATCCTCACAAACATAAAACATAACTCTAACTTGAACTATTTAGGAAACAATAATAACTTTGATTTCAACAATTTGGACACCAATAACATATGTGTTGCTGATCTGTGAAAGTAATTTTAATGGTGAAACTCAAGTTATAAAGTCATAAAAGATCATGATGTGGTATGGATTTTGAAATTGTTTTAAAAATAATTAATTTTATGGTTGATAATGGTAAAAGTACTTTTAAGGTATAATGTATTTGAGACTTGCTATTTGGGATAGATTTGTGTTTATGAAAAATATGCACTTGCGACCCCTATTAACACAATTCCCTAACCAACAGAGCTACTATAATATACGTTCCTTAAAAGTTAAAACGTTCAAATTTACCAACACTACCCACCATATGCGAACACCACCACCATCATAACCGCCGCCACCACAACCACCATCATCCCACCCTCCAATTAATCGCCGTAAAATATAGTCACAGGGTACCTGCCGCCGCATTGCGCGGGTACCCTGCTAGTAACTCACTAACAAATATTGCATACCTAATCTTACTTATATTTGACAATTCTAAGATGAAAATTTAATAACTTAGATGACAATATAAAGTTATTATGGGAACAGTCACACACCCAGAACGTTGGAGAGGTAGAAAATAAAGATGAAGCATGGGGTACTATGTACTTTTGAGATGTTATGTCATACAGTCATAGTCATATGCATTTTGCCAGTGGCGGTGGTACCTAAATCAACACACACCTTTCGTTTATTTTTGACACGTACGTTATCATTATATTCCTCTTCATAGCATCTCCAATATATTCAACCAAATATACTTTTCTACTATTTTGGTTTAAAAGACACTAAAATAATGATATATTAATTTTTACATTACTTTACTATGATAAAAAATTAATGGTTAAATTACACAAATTTTGATGTAATGCTATTCACTACAATAAAAAAAATACTTCCTCCGATTCAAAATAAGTGATACACTTTGGATTTCACGGATTTTGAGGCAAAAGTTTATAATGATAGTTAAATTAGATTAATTGGATGGTTAGTGGGAAATGGGTCCCACTATTTTTAAATAAAGTGGAGTTAATGATGTTTAAAAGTAAAAGTAAGGGTAAAGAGATCTTTTCACTTTGTTAAAGTAGATAGTTAGTGGGTGTGGGTCCCACTATTTTTTGCCAAATAAGGTAATTTTTTAAAGTGTATCACTTATTTTGATACACCCCAAAAAGGAAAGTGTATCACTTATTTTGAATCGGAGGAAGTATTTGTTATTACATAACATTTTTTCTCGAACGTTCATTTTTAAACTACTTTTAGACTAATAAAAGATTATTTTGTGTTAAAATTTAGTGTGTACATTGAAGCAATGTTTTCTAGTGTAGACATTATTATTTATTGTTTATTTTATATATTATTTTAGTGTAAAATTTAGTGTACACATAGGAGATTGACTAATAAACAATGTAATAACACACACATAAATAGGGATGTAAATTTAACTCGCGGGTACTCGAGTCTTACGGGGCGGGTATTACCCGTCTAAACGGGTAATGGGTCGGGGATGGGTTTAAATTTCATACCCGAGAGCGGGTACGGGTCGGGTACGGGTTTTATAATACCCGCACCGTTTATACCCGACCCGAATTTTATATATTTATGTGTTAATTTTTTAGTACATGTTTAGCCCACGAGTCACTACTCAAACTTAACCCAACACTTAATCTCTCATTAGCCCAATTTAATAATGGTTAAAATTTGGCTCGTCTCCCGTTAATCCATTACGTATTGAACAGAATAAGCCTGAACGAACTAAGAGTTTTAAATGTTTTACCTATTTTGTTTAATTTTTTTATTGAACGGGTACCCGTCGGGTTACCCGTACCCGTCGGGTATTTTTATACCCGAACCCGACGGGTATTTGACCGGGTACGGGGCGGGTACGGGTATAAGAATAGCGGGTCGGGTACGGGTACGGGTTTTGCAGTACCCGCTATTATCCGTACCCGTTTGCATCTCTACACATAAACAATGTAATAAACCCTAGACTAATACACAACTGAGCAGAATCGCAGATGTGCTCAATCTTATACGAATATAGTCAATAAAACTCGAGTTTACTGATATCAAAGAACGATTAATAAGGAAAACAGTATTAATCAATTTTCTAGTTAATTCAGCTGTGAAAAAAGAGTTTTGATTTAGGAATTTATGTTGTACAATACTTTTGCAGATTTCTCCAGTAATGTCATGTTTTCGTTTATTTTTGCAAACAAATCTGATGTTAAAGTCTATAACAATTTATCCCAAATTGGTATCATGTATCTACGTACAATTATAATAAAAAAATCGTAATTCGTACATATATTGCTACTCAAAATATGTATAAATATAGCAATAATACACTCTGTAACGGAACTCATTCACATAATAATTATTATCAACTAACCAAACATATTAACATACTCTGTAGTTAAGATAATAACTCTAACTCTAAATTAAACTGTACGTAAAATTAACAAGAAAACATGTGGAATTCGGGTTTAATGTGTATTTTAATTTTTAAATCATTGACTCCGTCACTCCGCATAGGTTTTACGCTTCTTTAAAATTTATAAAACTATGAGTAAATTACCGAAACACCCCTGTTAGTGAAAATTATCATTGTACAGTTTGGGAGATGGAAAGAGTTAAAAAGGAATGAAAGTAATTGGGATGGAACTAGATTAGTTGGTTAGTACCAAGAATGGAAACATTGGTTGAAGACTGAATTAGGTAAAAGATACGAATTGTACAAATGTAGATTGTCATTTGTCGGAAGCTAAGTGTAGCACCAATTATCATCAGCCATGTCTTGTAGACTACTAGTACCCTAGTAGGGCCTCATTAAAAAGAAATTATTTTTGACTATTTTTTCATTAATTCTCTATTATAATGATTGTCATAAAATGATTGTGATTTGTAATTCATTATGTGTGCTATTATTTGGGGTAAAAATCGCGTTTGAATCTTGAATTCATAATTTTTTATGTATTTTTATAAAGGAATATATACTAGGGTGATCTTCCTTAAATTATCGTTGAATTAGTGTATTTTAATTATTATAAATTCAAATAAATGTACATTCCGTACCCATACTACTTCAATATTTATTAAAATATATTTGGTCAATAAATTTATCCTTACACTTAAATTATATTTGTGATATAAATCACTAATTATATTTATAAAAAAATATAATTGAAATTAATATAATTGTATAAATATAAAAGAAGGGGAAATTGTGATTTAATGGGAAAGATATCATCTTATGACTTTTTCAATTAAATTATATTTTATGAATTAAGATATAAACAAACAAATTATGAGTCTTTACACATTTTATAATTTAATATCAAGCTTATTAAGTTGAAATCAAATAGATCTACAATAACGTAGCCAAAATTCATTCTGTATACAAAAAGAATTGATTTTATGGGTTAGGACCGTTAGGTTTATATGTTAAATTTATTAAGGATATAAAAAGACGTTTTAATTGATTTTTCTTATATAGAAATAAAACATTACTCCGGTATAATTAAAGTATCTATAAAATTTACGGAGGTGTTGATTGTTTTTTCCTACAACGTTTCAATGTCATCTCATTTGTTTCATTGTTTACCATGGGATCTGTAAAAGATACACTATGATATATTGAATTTGTATAATTAGGCAATTTAATAAATAAGTTGTTAATTTGATTGTGTTTTCTTACATAATGTACATCTTTTAATTATAACATGTACTAAAAATATATAAATTTATCTCAATATATTAATTAAATTGATTGTTTTTCTAAGTTCATGTATTATACATTTATACTACACCTCAAATAGTTAATGATAATAGAATACTCAATTAACCAAGTTCAAGATCTTAAAATGCATTTTGATCCTTATGTTTTACGTCACATAACCATGATTTTTATCTGTTAAACGACGTGTATGAAATAATCCATGCTCCTTAATATGATTATATTCTATTTGCTTTTGATTGGCAAACAAAAGAAATTTCATCCAGAGCCTCATTGTCGTCTTCCAAGTTTACAATAACAATTTTATATCAATTTAAAAAGGAACAGACTGATATTAACACACATATTACGATAACAAACTTAAATATCATATAAATTTACACTTGATCAAAATATAAAACGAAGTTAGACCTGTGTCAATGGACTTGCTGGTCTCCTCGTCACTTTAATCAGTCAACCGACACCATTAGTATGGATTCATCGGTTGAATTGTTTGGTATACCCAAGAAGAGGTGATGGTATAAGGAACCAAATCATAGATGTAGTTCAAGTTTAATTCCATAGATAATACAGATGAGATTTTCTAAAACAATAGATAAAAAAAAATCTAAGATTTTTGTTCATCTACTTGATAATTTGGTAAAGTGGTCAACCATTCAATAACAAGTGGATCAAATGGAAAATTTTAGAATCTAAAACCGTTGTTGAAAACCTTTTTGTTTGGTTTATTTACAAGAACATATTCTTTACTTTTTATATCTTTATTTGATAGAATTTGTGCCTTCAAATTTAACTATATCAAGAAATTAAAGGTCAAAGACACTTACTAAAAATGGAGATTAGTGTCCAATAATCAGATACAACTTCATCTGCTTTCAAGTTATCTTATTGTATAATAATCATGATTTTCGTTGATGCGTTGATAAATCGTTTATCAACTTGGTTTACATTCTCCAAGTATAAAAAAAGCTTTTATACCGTATACATTAAACGCTGTAATCAAAAGTAGAATGAAGAATGACACCATATTTAGTGTAATTTACGCATATTTAATATTAAAAGCATAAGAAAAAAACACAAAAATAAAAACATTGTTCACGAGCAAATGCAAATTAGATAGTAAGACCACTCGTAATGTAACGGTGATCAAACTTTGATCGGTCGCCCTAAAAAACGTGTCCGCGTCATTTACAATCTTGCACAAGGAACATGTCCTTTCCTTTTTTAGCTTGGTTTGGTCAGCCAACCGAGCAAATGGTTGTGCCGCAAGCGACTGGTTGCGTCGGCTCTGTTTCGTCAAATGTATTTTACCACGTCTTTTTTATTGAGAGAATATTAATACGGTGTTGATGTCACGATGATGACCATAGTTACTTTTAATCACCATTACTATTAGTTTACACGCAATTGAGTATGTCATTTGGTTTGGGGGTTTGGTTTGTTTAACTCACATTCTCAATGTTTCATATTTAATGTTTCTACTAAAGTACTAAACAAGCACATTTTTGGATGAATTTAGGACAATCTAATTGGGTGGAAATTGACATTAATGTTTCTGTTGCAGTAATATTTAGTGGTTTTGGGCTTTTGGCCAATTATTATTCTGAGGTACTAATATATTAAAAAGACCAAGCGAGAAGTTAAAGAAACTGCTATTAAGAGGGATGGTGGAATGTTCGAGGGAAGGCATACTGCCCCTTGTGGATGTCACTGTCTAGGCTCGAACCACTAACTTACTAACTAGCCGTTCAAAAAAAAAAAGGGTGGGTATTTAACCAATTGGTCTAGATCAATTGGCCACTAAGGATAGTCTTGGTGTTTTCTTTCAAGATGTCTTGGGTTCAAGCCTTGTTAGAGGTAAAACTTGGAGTTTAAAAGATGGTGGGGTTTATTCCCCATATGTGGAGGGTTCGAGGGAAGATATATTGCCCCTTGTCATTGCTATGATCGAACCACTAACTTTCTAACTTGCCGTTCAAAAAAAAGAAAAGAGGGGTGGGTATGATGGTTGAAACCAAATGCCTACCTTAGCGACATAACACCAAATCACTACATTTTACATTCAAAACCTCTTATACTTCCCTTACGCTATTTCCACCATTGCAATGATTTGAGCGGCCACTATTATTTTATTACAAATAAACCAATTTCTCCCTATTATTTTCGGGAGAAAACTCCTCTTCATATATAAACCAATTAAAATTAAAATATTTACGTATTCAATAAACATTTACATATTCATTTAAACACTATATATTAAAAATGAAAATGAAGCGATACATTTCCATTGGGAAGTGATTTCAATATAACATAAGTCGTTTTATACGCCACATTATACAATAAAAAAAACGTACAAGTAATATAAGACCACTCCCAACAGTGGTGTAAACTGACGCCGTCAATTATTGTCAAATCAGCGTCACGTCAGCTCACCCTCCAACCGACACTAAATTGACGTACTCATGCCAACAATACATCTTCCCTTAAGTTTTTTGGGACACACCATTACACAAAACACACACACAAATACCCCTTTAGACGCCACTACGCCTCCCTCCTTCCCCGTCTCCAAACCGGCGTATCCAAACTGACGGGACCACTGACGGTCCCATGCCAATAACTTCTCCAAAATGGCGGTAAACTCACACCAAACTAACGAGATGGTTCACATTGGTCTAAGTAGTAGTTGTGAATATGTGATGTCAGATGTATTGAATATTTTATGTTGTGTGAAAATCAACTCATCCACAATTCCACATGGAGGGCGACAATTGACTCAAAAAGTCATTCACAAATCTACGATTCTACTTTCTCCAATGAATCCGATATATACACCATAATAATGAACGGCTTAATTTTATATCCTTTAAAATTTAAGATCGGCCCATTGAAGAGGCGCTTTCGGCCGATTGTAACATACAAGTTTCGCGGGGGGTGTTGAATTAGAGGTACCGTTGGGCAGTGTGTTTGGTTTGATTGGACATTGGGAAATGGAGGTTTATATTGTTGGTCTCTTCCTTCAAAAGGATTTCTAGCTGCCAAACCAATATTTGGCATGATACAATTCCTCTCGTGAAGATTCCTTGTTAGTTTGTTGTATGTTCTATTTCTTCCTAATTAATCTCAAATACTCCCTCCATTCTCATATAAGTTACACATTTTACGTTTTTAAAATTCTAAAATAATTGAAACATTTTTATAATTTATTATAGAGTAAATTATATGAAACGTTACTGTGGTTTACCACTTATTATTGTTACAGTCGCTGATCTTCGTTTATTATACCGGAAGTATCTGATGTATTCAATTTATTACATACGAAGTAACTCTGTCAAACGTACGTCTAAAACCAACATTAAGAGAGTCATGTGAAGTGCACATGATGGGCACAATAATAAATTCCAAGTGTAATAAACGAAGATAAGAGATTGTAGCTATAATAAGTGGCAAACCACATAAACCCTCAATGTAATTTACTCTTTATTTTATTTGTAAAAGACAGTGAGGTTCAAATTACTAAATATCTAATTTAATACTCCCTCCGTCCCTTAATAAAGTTCCCATTTCACCTTCAAGTTTTGTCCCTAAATAAAGTTCTCATTTCTCAAACTTAAGGGACCCACTTAATATAATAATATTATTACCAATACTTTCACCACTAACTATCTCTTAAAACACTTTCTCTCTCCAATCAAAACTTATATTTTATTCAAAAGTAATACCAAATACCCCACCACTAACCATCTCCTAAAATGTTGTGCCCAACACAAATGAGAACTTTATTTAGGGACGGAGGGAGTATAATAAAAATAATTCGTTTACCTTTACTTTTACTTTTAAAAATCGTTAATTTTACTTTGTTTAATTAGGTGTGATACTCATCCACAATTAACTATTTTATTTAATATAATATAATTATCATTATAATATTTTAACTTTAAAAAAATTAAATCAACAATGTAGGACAAACGTAATATTTTTATTTATCTTAATAATAAGGTAGAAATAAAAAATATTATTACTATAATCCAAACTTAATGTTCTAAATAATGTTATTTGTTGAGAAAAATTCAAATAAAAGTTGCATTTGCGATCCGATCCATACGTCATGTTCGTTTCTAAAATCTCTATTTAATCCTTCAAAACACCCTCCAATATCTGATCATTCCCTCACTACCTTCCTCCATTGTCACTGACCTTCCATCTATAATGTCTTCTTCTGCCACCATTAACATTCCAAACCCTGCCGACTCTCCATCTGTCTTAAGCTTCAACCTCTTCCTATGCGTCGTCGTTTTCGTCTCCGTTTTCTCGTTTCTCCTCGCTCCCGGCGGCCTCGCATGGGCTCTCTCCAAACCCCGCCCTAAAACCGCCATACCTGGCCCCGCCGGCGCCCCCTTCGTCGGACTTGTGTTCGCTTTCACTTCTGCATTAACACACAGAACCCTTGCAAAACTTTCAGCTTCCTTTAATGCAAAACCTCTCATGGCGTTTTCTGTCGGGTTGACCCGTTTTGTCATCTCAAGTCATCCGGATACAGCCAAAGAAATACTCAACAGTTCCGCTTTTGCTGACCGGCCGGTGAAAGAGTCAGCGTACGAACTGTTGTTTCACCGTGCTATGGGTTTTGCTCCGTACGGTGAATACTGGCGTAATCTTCGTAGAATATCGGCGACCCACTTGTTTAGCCCGAAAAGGGTGTCCGGGTTTGGGGTTTTCCGGAGAAACATCGGGTTGAAAATGGTTAGTCAAATCATGTCATCCATGGAGAAAAACGGCGCTGTTGAAGTTAAAAAGATACTTCACTATGCTTCCTTAAACAATGTAATGATGTCAGTGTTCGGAAAATCCTATGATGACTTTGGCGAAAATGACGGCGCCGCCGCGGATGGATATGAGCTTGAGAATCTTGTGAGTGAAGGCTACGAGCTTCTTGGAATCTTCAACTGGAGCGATCATTTTCCAATAGTTAGTTGGTTTGACTTCCAAGGAGTGAGGAGGAGGTGTAGAGATTTGGTGTCAAAGGTTAATGTCTTCGTTGGGGAAATTATTAAACAACACCGAGAAAAAAGGTCTGGGAGTGTCGGAGGTACGGCGGTTTACGATTGTGATTTCGTCGATGTTTTGCTTGGTTTGGAGGCTGAAAACAAGTTTAGTGATGCTGACATGATCGCTGTTCTTTGGGTAATTTTTTTAATTTTTGGTGGGTATTTTTATTTTATATTTTCTTGGACATGGGGATCAAGAATAATATCTATGTTTAACTTTTAGCTGATTTATTTTAATTAAGAGTAAATTACTGTTTTTGTCGCTGTGGTTTACCCGATTCTGCGTTTTTGTCCCTGTGGTTTTTTTTTCTGTTTTTTTGTCCCTGAACTATGCCAAATTCCGTTTTTTTGTCCTTCCATCCAAGTCTGTTAGTTTTCCACCGTTAAAACCCCTCACGTGCTTAAAACATGAGGGTATTTATGTCTTTTTACACCAAACCAGATCTGGAAATCATAAGCTAAGGGAAATCAGATCTTTGAAGAAGATGATGATGGAGGATGAACAAATCATAAGCCGTTTGATTCACACCAGATCTGGGATTTCTTTACTGTTGTACTATGTGGTTTTTGTTGTGAAGAAGATGATGGAGGAGGAACAAATCAATGGAAATCAGATCTTTGAACATCACCTTCTTCTGATTCTTCTCCCTCATAAATTCCCCATGTTTCTCAGCCTGATCAGGCCACCGTAACACCACCGCCGCCACCACCAGATGAATCACCGTCGCCACCACCTGATACATCACCGCCGCCACCACCAGATGCATCACCTACGCCGCCACCACCTGATACATCACCGCCACCACCACCAGCAGTACCCGATTCTCCTCTACCATTGCCGCCAGCGACTGCCGCACCTCCTCCGGCTGAAACCTCCCCACCTGAATTTTCTCATCGGAGGCGTCGATCTTCAAAACCTTCAAAGCTTCGAGGTGTGACGGAGGTGGTTTAAAGAACACCTGACAGATCCACCATTGAAAATCAGATTGTTTGATTTGGTGGTCGGAGGTGTGACGGAGGTTAAGGTGGTCGGATCAGATCCACCATTGAAAATCAGATCCACCATTGTTTGATTTGATTTGGTGGTCGGAGGTGTTTGATTTGGTGATCCACCTAAGGAAGAAGCATGATGTTTGAGGGGGAAAACAAAACCCTAAGGAAGAAGTATGATGTTTGAGGGGGGAAAAAAGAAATAGAAAAGAAAAATTGGAAATAGAAAACAAAAATAAAAAAGACCAAAATGCCCTCACGATTTCAGCACGTGAGGGGTTTAACGGCCAAAAAGAAACGGAGAGTGGACGGAAGGACAAAAAAACGGAATTTGGCATAGTTCAGGGACAAAAAAACAGAAAAAAAACCATAGGGACAAAAACGCAGAATCGGGTAAACTACAGGGACAAAAACAGTAATTTACTCTTTAATTAATTAATTAGTTTTGTTTTATTATTATAGGAAATGATTTTTAGGGGTACTGACACTGTGGCCATTTTGTTGGAGTGGATTCTTGCACGAATGGTGTTACACCCAGACATTCAAGCCAAAGCCCAATCCGAAATTGATGGTGTAATTGGGCAAGGCCGACCGGTAACCGATTTGGACCTTGACAACCTTCCTTACCTACTTGCAATTGTAAAAGAAACATTACGTGTACACCCACCGGGCCCACTTTTATCATGGGCCCGACTTGCAACTCAAGATACTCAAGTGGGCCCACACGTGGTTCCAGCCGGAACCACTGCAATGGTGAACATGTGGGCAATAACTCATGACAAGAGTGTATGGTCCGAGCCCGATCGGTTCAACCCTGACCGGTTCATGTTACAAGATGTTGCGATTATGGGCTCGGACCTGAGGTTGGCACCATTTGGTGCTGGGAGGAGGGTTTGCCCGGGCAAGGCAATGGGGTTAGCCACGGTTCATTTGTGGCTAGCCCAACTCTTGCAGAATTTTGAGTGGGTTTCGGCTGGTACGGTTGATTTGTCTGAGTGTTTGAAGCTGTCTTTGGAGATGAAGAAGCCTTTGGTGTGCAAGGCTGTGGCAAGGGCATGATGGGTATTTTTATGGGTAGTATCTAGTAATCAAGGGGTGGTTAGTTAGGGGATTTAAAAAAGTTCGGGAAACATGGGGTTCTTGTACAGAGCTTTTTATTTGTTTCATTTCCACGTACGAATGTATGCACCTTAATATTTTATGGTTTTATGAAAAGTTTATCTCTAAATATTGTCACGTTATGATTCAGTTTAATTTACATACAAAACAATGAATGAAGTCACGACCAACTTGTTTGAACGAAAACTGATCGAACTTATAGGTGATCAAGTTATCGAGGTTTTAATCAATTGGGTTAGATTAATTGGCCACCAATGATAGTCTTGGGGTTTTCCTCCAAAAGGTCTTGGGTTTAAGGTTTGTTGGAGCCAAACTAGGAAATAAAAATGTGGTGAGATTTATTCCCCATAGGTGGAGGGTTCGAGTGAAAGAATACTGAATTTGTGGATACTGCCATTTGTGAATATTGGGCACACTGGCCGTTCAAAAACAAAAAAAAAAAGGTATCGAGGTTTTTTATATTACAAATGTGATACGGGTATGTAGCATACTGAGCATTTGTCCTTGAGGTTCCAGTCTCGCTTATCTTTATTTCTTTGATTTATATACCGTTGCATTATATAACTGTTTAAAATAAAGTAAAATGTTCAATTTTTTATACTTCGTAACATATTTTTTTTGCTAAATTAAAACTCGATCCCACTTAAACCTGACTATAAAGACAACATAACCATATATTCGTTAATATAAGATATGGTTTCATGCAGGGGGGTACAAGACAAATTTTAAAGGTGGGCAAAATTTTAGAGTGCGAGTCAGGTTTTTTGAGTGATGTTTTATTTAAAGTCATATCGTAAACCAAATCAAATCAGCTTTAGTTTGAAGAAAGTCAAAACCTAAACTAAATTAGTCAAAATCAAAATCCACGTGTTAGTTAATTCGAGCATCATATTTTTAAATCAATAAACCTAGGGGAAAATGAATCAAAAAAGAAAAGAAAATTTTAATAGGAAATAGAGTAAAATAAAAGTTAGAACGGGAAAGAAAAAAAAGATTTAAAAAAAATATATGCATATGGAAGGGATTTAAACTAAATGTTATATGTTTTAAGATACACGAGTTAGCCACTGAGCTAATATATGACGTGTATTAGTTAACGCTCATATATTATGTATATTTAGATGAACAAAGCCAAAAAATGAACCGATACCTAAAAATTTATACTAATCGGAAAATTTTTTGGGGTGGGCACCTTGGTACCGCCCCTGGTTTCATGACGTAGAGATCGATATCCCGTATCAACGAATCATGGGCCAAGACAGATTCTTTCTCAAATTATTTGTAAAAAAACCCTAAATGATTGAAGAATAAGAACATAAAGAGCACCCAAAAAAATACATTTTTTTTAATCTTCTATAAGGTTATTTATGTTATAAGGGCTCCGCAAGTGACCATGTTTACTCTCATGATCATGATGTAGTTGTTGTGATCGTTTTCGAACATTTCACATGATTATATGATAATGTTTATCCAGTGAGCGATCGAATATGTAATCTTTAAAAAGTAATTTCAGAGTTATACTAACAAAGTTACCACAAGGTTCACCCACAAAATACATAAATATATTATATGTGGCTCATTTAGTTTTTAGGGGGTGGGGGATCCTACCCACACATACACAAGAATATAAATGTACATAGCCCTTTTGAATTGAATTGGCCCTATGTAAAGTGCCCTAACTTTTCTTCCATCACTATACTAAAAAGATGACACTTGGGATTTTATTATCCAAACATTTAACACAAGTAACATCACAACTTGTCCCCTAACATATATTCCCGTTCCTTTTGCTTTATCATATTCCAAATTCTTGAAACAATATGTATATATTTAACGACACGTACTGACCTACGTGCGTTGGTACAAATTCAATGTTATTTTTATTTTATGTTTTTGTTTTATAAACCTTTCTTTTATAGGGCATATTAAGATAGATGGATGCCCACTTTGTTATACGTTTCTTGAACGTGTAAAGTTGTGATGTCGATCGATTATGATCTTTTTCGTGTGCATGTTACATCAACGTTTATGTGCATCTATAAAAGGCCGGGTAATCATGAATAAATTGTAAGACAAGTCTCATTCTTTCAATGCATATATAGGCTACATTTATTCGAATGATGAGGTAGGGATGGCAAAGGGAATGTTCTAATGTAGTGCATAAAAATGGTCTTGTTAAGAAAGTATAAATTCTTTTTACTAGGTACCCTAAATGTATGTTTTAACCTTCTTATGCACGAAAAAAAAAATCTTCTTTATTTTCAACAATCTTGTTTCAACTTTGAATTACTTTATAGGAACAAATATCCGTCAAACGGAACATTTTGTTGTGCATTTTTTTAACGGCTCTTAAATTTATCATAATATTGTCCATAGCAAGATTTGAACTAATGATCTTAAGTTATGAGCAATACCAAATACCAAAACCATTAGCTAAGTCTTGGGTTCGTGCATTTAACATAAGCTTTAGACATGCATATGATCGTAATTAAGAGAAAGCACAAGGAATTTATTTATGTCTAAAGGATCATTGTGAAATATACTTTGATTGGTGCAAATGTCCTATTAAATATGATCAAAATCAAAATGCTTTAATTTACAAATCTTACTTCCATGAACTATAATCATTTGTCTCTCATGTGTAATTTGAGATTAAGTAAAGTTAAAGGTAAAGTTTAGATGAGATTATGCCATAACAATCTTCAAAATTGTTCAAGTCATGACGAATCGATATTTTCAAAAAACATGTAAAAACGTGGTCTTATTTTTCGAAAAACATAAAATTTGTTTTCGTCATGCAAAAGAAGAGCTTTATAACTCGTTAAGCAAAGATAATTGAATTATCGCATAATGACTTTTTTCAGCACGAGCCTAAAGTGATTATCCTTTTTCTCTTTTGCATGAAAAATGATGAGTCGGCTGTCTAATTATTGGTTTGAACCCCGAAATGGAATCAAACGTATACTCAAATCTGATGTTTGGTTATGTTTGAATTCATAACCAAATTGTATATTTGTTTTGTTTTTTCAAGTCGATGTGATCTGAATATTGAATTGTAGACTAAATGTTAATTTAATTTCTGAAAATAATGATAGTTTATTTAGATAAACTAAAACAAAATTAAAGAAAAAACCAAAAGGGAAAAAACAGAGTGATTGTGTTGTGTGTTTGACATAATCTCCTTAGAGTATGCGGTATGGTAACGAGGGGGAGGAGGCGTCGGAAGCCACCTCAGCTCGCCGGCCTCGCCACCACACCGGGCGCTGCGTGAGCGAGGTGGTTCGTGGGAAGTTCGACGAGAGCAGCGGACCAATGGGGAGATGACACGTGGACTAGCCGTTGGCAACGGCTACTTTGACCGAAAATTAATTTTTTTTAATAAATAAAACCTATTATAAATAACCCCTTTAACCATAACCTTTTTTCACACCATCTCCTACACACTCTCTACAATTTTTTACACTTTCACTCTCAAAAACTCACAAAAATGTCTCAATCACCACATCCCGATTGGATGAACGGTATTCTTGGATGGGGAAGTTCCGGCTCGCCGGCGTCCAATCCGTCAACACCTTCGTCCCAACAATCGGTATCGTTCACCCGAATGCCGACTTATTCCCAAGAGCAATATAATCAATTTATGCTTCAACAATAATTTCAAAACCTTCAACAACACCCCCCGCAAATGTGGTCATAAACACAATGGTCACAATCACAACCTTCACAACCACAACCTTCACAACCTCAAGACCCAGCGGCCGTTGAAAAGGCGAGAAGAAAGAGGGAAAAAGTTGCAACCAACTTAAGTCGGACAGTCATTCGGTGGGACGCCGCACAAGAAGTGTTATTGGCCGAGTGTTGGGTTAGCGTTTCCGAGGATGCCGAAAAGGGAGCCAACCAATCCGATGAATGTTTTTGGAACAAAATCCTTGTTGAGTTCAACAAGGATGTTGATACGCCACGTACCAAAGACATGTTGACGGGGAAGTGGACGACTTTAAACGGTAATTGTCAACGTTTCAACGGTATCTACAAACGTTTACAACGTTCAAGTAGAAGCGGTGAAAATGAGGTTGACTTTTTGGCCCGTGTCCGACAAGCGTACCGTGACGAGTCGGCGTCAAAAAAACAATTTAATAACGAAGGTGCGTGGGAAGTTTTGAGAAAATGCCCGAAATGGGACGCCCCCGAGCCCATTTCGCTATCCGATAACGAAGAACTTTTCGGGGAAGATACGAGACCATGTCCGACGGGAAAGTCTCGTAAGGCATAAAAAAGTAGATCGGAAGTTCATCCGACACTAACAACCCCGGAAGTGCCGGACCACCGGACCTTGGCGAGGCTATGATGTCCGAGTTTAGGCGGAAAAGTGAAGCCGCTCAATCCGCATACGAAAGGTCAAAGGCGCGGAATGACGTTTTCGTGCGGTTGGAAGAATTGAGATTCCTCGGCACTAGCACCGAGGGGTTGGGGCGCGCGGATAAGGCGAGAATTATCAAGCAAAAAAGGGCGATCCGCGAAAAATACCCCGTTGACGAAGATGAACTTGACGTGGACGATGACGATGATTAGTTTTTTTTTTTTGTTTTTTTTCGGTATTTTTTTCTTATTTTTCGGTATTTTTTTTTATTTTTCGGTAATTTGTTTTTTATTTTTAGGTATTTTAATTTGTATTATGTAATTTTTATTTTAATGAAGTATTATGTTTTTTAAAAAAAGAAAAAAAGGGGGTGGGACCCAAATGGCTTAAGTGATGGTAGAGGGGGTATTTAGGGGTTTTGAATGTGAAATGTGAAATGATGATATGGCGCAGAGGTAACGCATATATGACTTCCGACTTAAGGTGACCACACCTTATGCTCTTAAAACAGATTGTCTCCTTATAACAGATTGTCCTTCAACTATGAAGCATTATTTGTGTCATTTAATGTTTAATAAACCAATTAACTATCAATCCCAATGAGATGACCCCACCAAATTGATAGTAATTACTACTAACATGCATGCAATCAAAGTGGTCACCAATTTGCTAATGATGCTTATGACACTTACACTTATATTCTATGAAATTTAAAAGCTTGATTTAGATTCATTATATCATCATTATTGCTTCTACTACAACATTATTTTATACTAAAGTTATTTTTACAACAATAACGATACTCAATCACGCTCGGGCCATGGTACGTACGTATGGAATTAACGGGTAAACATAAAGGATCCTTTTTAAGTTACCCCTGGGAAATTGAGGTTTTGGCTGTTGTGTATTTTGAGTATTATATACATAAGTTATATTGAGTATTTTATACATAAGTTATATTGAGTATTTGATAAATAGATGGTATGTATATAAGTAATTTTATAGGACAAACGGCCTAGATTAACATATGTGTCTAAGTTATCGACTGCGCCTACAATCACACAAGATTAACAAAGAATCGTTTACTATCTGATTTATTAAATTTGGAGGTAGGAAAATTTGGTAACTATCAATCATAGTCTAGAACAAAGCTTTTCCCCCACATTTTGTAATCATTCTGCAGATGAATCATGAATGTAGCATATGATGCTTCCTATGTGGACTATATGTAAAATATGACCAAAAATCATACATTAAATATTAGTTTTTCGCTTTCTGCGATTGATGTTTTTCTTTTTTTCTGGCCCCCATTTTGGTTCGGTTCATATGAATAAACCTCTGGGAAAGAAAGGATCAAACTTTAGAGTTTAGATATCGATCTTTGATTTTTAATGAATAAATTAATTTGTAATAATATCTACGCAAATTATCAATTATATGTTGATAATTGATTCTAAATTTTGGTCAAAATGATATGTTGTAATATTCATAAAATCGCATCTAGAACCGAACAATATCTACGAGTATCGTGATTAGTTAACAAAAAAAGGTGTGTTTTTTTTATTGTTAATGCAAGTGTGATGATGCAATGATTGATGCTAATAAGCACAATGGATCCACTTGCCATAGCAAGTTGTTTGCAACAATCTTTACATGTTCTAATGATCCTATGATTCTTGATATGAATCATGGAACCTTACAAGTTGGTAGTATTATGTTTAATTAATATAACTTGGAAAAAGACATTTGCCCATGCTTAATTGTACATTTATGCAAGTGTAACTAATTAATTAACACACTAAGTCTAAGTAAGTTGGTTAAAGTTTTTACTCTTTCTGAAATCTAATTTGTTTAAATAAATTAATAGAAGTATAAAAAAATATACTACTAAGTGTCACGCCAACGTCACATAAAATTTTTATCATCCACCATCAGCACTGCAAAATCATATGTTATTGTCCACACCCACAAATACCCATATTTTTTAATAAAAAAATAAAGTAATAAAATCTTCTCTTACTACCATGTTCTCTAGTCTGCATGACGAACATGCAAGACGAGCTCCACCACAAAATGATGGGTGTGGCCAACACCACCACCACAATCATGGGTTAAATAGTTAGTTCGTTACCTATGCAGGACAAACATTTCCTAACGAACTTTTCAATGATATGGTGTTTTATCTTTTAGACACTAGTTAGAGCGGTGAATAACACATTTCTTGATTGTATGTACGCTTTTCAAAAGCCCGAATTACTGTTCTAAGCAGTTTTGCAAACTAATCACAGAATTTTATGTAACTTGTTAGAATATATAAAATGCTAATGATATCTGATTTATTTTTCAGATTGATATTTTTATTACGTTGTTATAAAACACAAATATATTATGTATTCTGACTTCTGAGAAAATGCAATGGTCTAACATTTAGTCCATCTTCATGTGGGCTCAATTGAGATCCAGTGAAATAAGGGTCAAGATATGGGCTATCTTTTACAACTTTACTACTACTATATTTATTAGTACATTACATTTACAGGCTTGTGCCTTTACTGGGCCTAATCATCACCCCCAAAATCCCCAATATATATCTACAATAATTTAGCATATGTTTTAATTTTAACATTTTAATTGATATAAATTAAAATTTATAGCTAAGAGACAACTTTGAATTTTTCTTTTTTTTTTCCTTTTCTCAGGATGTACTCAAGTTGGTTAATTGTAACGAAACTCGTCCAGTTATTAAATATTCAATATATATGAATATGAATTTTCTATAATGCTTGTTAATTTTAGTTTTATTATCAATATTTTTAGCGTATTGAAATAAGTGTTTACCATCTTATTGATATATATCTCTCTACCATCATAGTAAGTTTCTCTACTATTATATATTTTTACGATGATGCATGATGGTTGATATTTATTTGTTATAAAGCTATTGTTTGTTTTTCTGCTTTTAAAAAGAACGAATAGAACAAATATATTAAGTGAAACTTACTATGATAAATTGATATGGACGTTTAGACATTTCTTTCCCATGGAAGAAATAAAGAGCCCATTAGACTACCCGTAATGGGTGACCAAACAAAGTTTTCTCTCTCCTGATCAAACACATGACCAGACAGCGACCAATAGCCCGTAATGGGTGACCGAATCGGCGACCAATTTTTTTTTAATTTTTTTTTAGAATTTTCGTTTTATTAATATATATATATATAACTATAATATTTATTTTATACATAATATATTATTAAATTATTAATTATTAATATATATATATATATATATATATATATGTGTGTGTATAAAGGAGAAAGAGGAAGAAGAGATCCCTGCGAACGGTCGACTAGTCGACCACTCGACGTGTGGGACGCGTCCTCGGCTCGATCCCGTAACGGCGGCGATCGGTCGGCAATGGTGAGGTGGCCGGTCGCGACCCCCTATTTGGTCGTGCATTACGCTTGGTCTTAATGCTCTTCCATGCCCTCTCGTATGACCATTTTTGGTGTGTTAGATAATGATCTCTTCGATCACTTTTGGTGATATGTCACTTTCCATATTGTTTCTAAGTCAAACTATATCAAGAAAATTGTTTTTTTTATAAATAGTTTCATTTTGTTCGACGAGAAACAAATTAAGCCAACTTGAGTGTGCATATAAATAAAGCTTCATCAAGCATATACATAAAACCGTTGCACTAGCATCAATTGTTACATTTATGAGAATTGATAGATCAAGAAGCAAATATATAACAACGTTGGACTATCATTAATTGGTTTTAAAAAACTTTGTTTTGATGCCTCAGTCACAAATAATTAAATTTTTTCTGACCTTTTGCGGAACAATAATTTTAGATTATTTGTATTGTAAAAAGAAATAAATAAAATAAAAAAAATAAAAAAAAAATTAATAACTAAATAATCTGCTCCATACTAAGCAGAAACTAAAAATGAAATAAACAAAGCTTCCAGAGCATAAGCAAACCAAACAAGAATCAATCACAATCTTTAACCTTATACACGAGACAATATATTTTTTATAAATAATTTTCGTAAATATATTTTATCTTTTACAGTCTTGTAAATCATACATGATTCGTTTTTTAAACACATAAGTAGAATCACACAACATTTTAAGAATATTTTAACTTTACAACGAAGTGGTTTAAATATTCTAATTGTATGATTAGAAAAATAATGTTGGTTACGAAAAAGGTAATGGATGGTTTGTATGTTTAATGGGAAACGACACGTGGGTTGTAGAGTTAAAGTTAAATGGAAGGACAGCAGGGGCATGGGCGCATTGATATCACCGACAGCGCTCGTATTCGTACGTAGTTTTTCACCACCGACAAACGACTCTCCTTTTAGTCTTAGATCTTGCCAACCATTGTATTTATTCCACCTGCCTTTCTCCCATTTGAACAACAAAACACCCCACAATTTTGCCACTTTTGTGGGCCTATTTGGCCAACGGACAGATATTTTGAGTATGTTTGGTGAACTTAATTTTTAAAATCAAAAGAGCTAGATAATGGAAATGTGTGATTATTTCTGAAAGTTTTAAACATCCGATTGAACCGATTGAACAGAAAATGAGAAGTTAGCTGTTCAAAATAAGAGGGTTAGATTGGTATTTATAATTTTGTCCAGACTAACTGGTTGAACATAAAAATACGGTTAAACTAAACGCTCGAATAAGTAGAAAAACTAGTTTTTCTTAGGATGGATGGTATGGGCACCCATACCACGGGACCCATACCCCATAGTCTAAAAAAAATTAGATTAAAAAAATAAATATATGAATCTTTTTATATATAATTTGAAATTTAATAGTATTAAATTTAGTTAAAATATGTTTTACATATAATTTTTTCGTATCAATAACTCAAAATAAAATGAGCTTACTTAGAATGATATTGTGGGACTCTTGCACCAAAGGAACAAATTCTGTCATATTTTAAGTATCTAAAATGATATTGGTAGTCTACAAATCAAATCCGTACTTCATACTCCCTCCGTCCAATAAAAAAGTTTACATTTCTCTTTAAAATTTTGTACCACAAAAAATTTATATTTTTCAAATTTGGGGTCCACCTAATATTACTAATCATTTCACCAATAAAACACTCTCTCTCCAATATTTATTTGAAACTTGTCGGGTAGGTTCATGTGACCATGGGGATTTAGTTCTGTTTATACAAAAATGACATGTTATCTAAAGCTCGTAGGTTAGAAAAAATATATCAAATCATCACCGTAAAACTTTAGAACTTAAGAAGTGACATATAAATGAAAAAGAAATATATATATTTTTAAGATTGATGACAATATGCTTTAATTGGCTAAACATGTGGATTTTAAAATCATATTTTTTTTTTCATTAAATAATTTTTTACATCGCATATTATGAATGAAATCACTCGAAATTTGTACCATAACTATCTATGCTTGTTTATTTAAATTATAGAGTTTTGATCATGACAGCCTTAAGGGCTGTCTCTAAGTGCATTAAAAATGATACAAATGAGTAATTCCTAGAATTCAGGAGTCGGTTATAGATGAATGTACAAATCATTTATGCATGTCTTATGACAGCCCTAAGGGCTGTCATTATCAAAACCCTAAATTATATAATAAAAGTATAAGAGTAAATTACTATTTTTGTCCATGTGGTTTGGCCGTTTCTGCGTTTTTGTCCCTGTGCTTTTTTTTTCTTTTTTTTTGTCCCTAAGGTTTGCAAAATTTCGTTTTTTTATCCTTCCGTCCATTTTCTGCTGTTAACAAACGAGAAATGCTAAAAAAGTGAGGGTATTTTCGTCTTTTCTTCATGTTTTTCATATGTGTTCTTCAAATTGATGAACCCTAATTCCCAAATCCTAATTTCTTGAATAAATTGATGAACCCTAATCCCCAAATCCCAATTTCTTGAACCATACTTGATGAACCCTAATCCCCAAACACAATCCATAACTTGTTGGAATGTTTTATTTCTTTGAATTCGGAAGAACATCACAGAGTGATCTTTGAGGTTTTTACAGAGATTTGGGAGGCTCTGTTTTCGGATTTGGTTTAATCAAGCACAATCATCCTTTTTGTGCTTCTGTTATCTATTTTTAGTCTTATTATAAGCTAATTAGTTAGTATTGTAGTTCAAATAAGTAGTTTAGTTTATATTTATATAATTAAATTTGTTTTTGTTTTAAGTTGAATTATGTAACCACACCACTCTGTTTGTCTCTAAACATATCGTTGTTTTAGAGAGATAAACTTCACTGTGTGTTGTGTGTGTGTGACAGATTGCAAGAGGATCGAAGACGACGATGCTGACGTCACTCTCACTCCTCACCTTCCTCCTTATTTTCCTGCAGCTTTCTCACCTTCTTATCAAGGTTAGATTTTTCTTAATTACATTCCTCTTTAATGGATCTCTATATCACGAATCACTTAATTTAACTTGTTCGTCTGTTAATTTTGCTAGATTAGTATATTTGACCAACTGGATTCACAATCGATTTAATTTCGCCTTTTTATGCTTACATTTTGCTGTACTGATGCAAATCCAAGCCTTTCGGATGACAGCTTTGGTAAGAGGGGGCACGTGCTTTGAGAAAGCAAAAATTGGGAATTTGTCATAGATTCGAAGTTCGCGTGATTGAAATCAAGTGTGAGATTTCAACTTCTAACTAAACATTTATTGACCAGCAAACAAATTTGGGTGAAAAAGTCAATGTTTTGGGTTTGTTCTGTTCTCAATTAGGGCAATTGGTGATAAATGAATAATCATATATATCAAATTCCTACCTTGAAGTGATCACTAAGCAGCAATCACATTTAAAACAAGTATGGTTCAAGAAATTGAGATTTGGAGATTAGGGTTCATCGATTTGTTCAAGAAATTGGGATTTGGGGATTAGGGTTCATCAATTTGAAGAACACATATGAAGAACCTGAAGAACATGAAGAACATGAAGAAAAGACGAAAATACCCTCACTTTTTTAGCATTTCTCGTTTGTTAACAGCAGAAAATGGACGGAAGGACAAAAAAACGGAATTTTGCAAACCTCATGGACAAAAAAAAAAGAAAAAAAAAGCACAAGGACAAAAACGCAGAAACAGCCAAACCACAGGGACAAAAACAGTAATTTGGCAACGCGTTTTCAAATTTCAATATTTCCAAATCGCAATAGAGACCGAAGTATCGTTTACGTTTGACCTATTAAAACCCCTCACCTATTTCCTATTGGACGTATTTGCATTTGTTTTCTCTAAATTTTATTTATTTTAAATAGAATAAATCTGTGTATAATGAGAACGGCGCTTAATTTCGGATACCTAAAATGATATTGAATGTTTTTATGGGGTGATACTTGAAATGAGTTTTTAAAAATCACATGTTTGATCTGTTTTCCTAAGTAAATATAATAGTGAAAAAAAAAATCAGAAACAACTATAACAACGATAATATCGTATAAATCACAAGCGGAACTTCATCAAAATGGGAATCAGTTATAAACAAAATATCCTTTTTTAAGAATGCTAGATAGCATTAAATTGTACATACAAATATAGGGAGCTGATTCGCACATAACAATTTTTATCTATAAAGCAATATTATGTCAGATGACATTTATGTCATTGCTTTCATTTTACCAAACTTTGCATTTCACTCATCCCACTAAGGATATAATTATTTTTTGATATGAAATTACTCTATATGAGTAAAAATTGTCTTGTACGAATCAGCTCGCATATATATATATATATATATATATATATATATATATATATATATATATATATATATATATATATATATAGTGTAGAATTAAAATCAGAACCATTTTTAGCGTTAGAACTGTAAGAACTAATTCAAACCAATCAAAATAAAGGAAATCTTTTTTTAATTCATTAATTCTGGAGGGGTATAATAGGTTTTTGACAAATTAACCTCTCTCCTCTTTAATTTGTTTAAAAGCGTATATCTCTCCATTCCTTCTTCCCATATTTTAGATTACCCATATTCTCTCTCTTTCTAAAATAACAAAAACCACCACCATTTTAATTCCAATTTCCGGCCACCTTAAACGCTGAACCAAGGAACACCCGTACCACCATTAAAACCAGCGTTTTCTTCCGATCAAAACGATACCCGCCACCATCGAAACCGGTATGGACGACGATTTTAGGGTTCCAGAGGCGGCGGCGGTGGAGTTTCGTCGTCATCGGAATTTACTTTTACGATCGTCCAGAGGCGGCGGTGGTGCAGCAAGTTACCGACGGTAAGTGGTGACCGACATGTTTAAGAATTGCATCGAAACCAAACCCTACCCGCAACCCATCGAAAGTTCTACAAATAAATCCACAAGATCTGTTGTGGTGGTGGTTGATCCATGTCGGAAATGGTCCATGCTTCAAGAAGGAGATGGTTGCTGTGGTGATTTATTACTTGTATGACTTACTGTTTACATGTATGTATGTATGTATGTTTTTAACTACTGTATTATTTTATTGTTGTACATTATTATTTGGTATTGTTGCTGATTGATTATGTGAAGGATTGTATACATATGTTTTCTGCAACTCTTGTGTAACATTCGTATCATCTAATTCAGAAAATTAATGGTTTCATACATTCATATTCTGTTTTAATCATACATGTATGTTTTGATAATGTATGGTGTTTCAAACATACAGTTTATACTTTCTGATTAATTTGATGAAGAACAATACGAATCATTTGATGAAGACGAGGACAAAATGATGATGTTGTTGAACTATGTTTTTAGTTTAAAGTACTTTTGAATTAGTACAAAATAAATACATCATGGTAATTCTCAACGCATATTTCATATTTCATAATTTTTGTGTACTTGGCATTCATGTATATGTAATATTAATAAGTTAGAAAAAAATATCTTTAATCATTCCATGATACATTCATGTAAACATAACATGAAAATATATATGTTAATAGTTAATATGCCGATTTACATGAATGTATTAAATCATCCCCTAATGCATCCATGTTAATCAAATTTTTTATACTTTCCCGTGTAAACATAACAAGAAAGAAATATGGTAAGTGTTAATATCCCGTATTACTAACCTAATGATGACGAAATTGGATGCTTAATAACTATATGGAAATTTCGAATACATTGATGTCCTTTAACCGTAGGGTTAACAAACATGGATGTACGCCTTTCGTTGATGCCTTTCCAGTTTACTGTAACTTACAAATTTGTATGCCTTACATCCCCGAATTCTACATTTAATTTTCTTATATATCTTTGATTAATATACTTTTAACATCCAACATCATAGCAGAAACGAAAACAACCATTGACAAATTTACCTTACAAACATTGGTGTTCATCACCATGTGTGGTTAGTGTTCATCACCATGTGTGGTTAGTATACACTGATGTATGGCGACTTACATCTATGTATTATTACTTGTTGCATTTGAGAACAAAATCAAGGAACCCATTTTCAAGTTCGAGCTCAAATCCAAGAACATGATTCTTGAAAGGTTGCAATGGCGGATGGAATCACACCGCTAATATCATTATTGCTTAAATTCAAATGGGTAAGATTTATTTGGGAATGAAAAAAACCCTACGAAATCTCCCAAAAACTTCGAAGATGACGATAGGTACGATTCTAGTAGGTTGATGAGAGATGATCTAGTAGGTTGATGAGAGATGATTAAATATTTTAGGAATCCAATGATGGTGGTTTCCGTAAAAAACGCCTCCATAAATGATATACATATTTTAGTTTTATATTTCCTTATTTATTTGCACAGAAAATTGACAAAACTACCCTTTGAAATATTAAATACCCTTTAAAATGGACCCACTCATCTCAGCCATCTAACTTAGACTTTCAACGGACCAGATTAAAAATCGTGGGTTCTGTGGGTTCTTCTTATAAATTGGGTTCTGTATTTAATGCACCCATATATATATATATATATATATATATATATATATATATATATATATATATATATATATATATATATATATATTCTACTATATATAAAGCATTTAGGACCTTTCTATAATTAGAAGATTGAAAATTCAGCCAAATACTTGCTATTTTTAAAATTGATTTAATTTAAAAAAGATGCGCCTGTCAAGTATCGAATCTGAGACTCCCAGCCTATAAGCTCAAGCTATAACCAACTGAACTGCAATACAGTCTTGTTAAATTTTTGTGCTTACGTTGATTTAAACACTTCTTATCTGTAGTAACTTAGATATGTGCGGAGTATTTCAAGGGTTGCTTTGCCTAGGAAGTTGACAGAGTTCATTGAAAAACGAATTTGCATCGGGTAATGATATTTTTGCATCGGATAATGAATCAATTTAATAAGTTGAACACGACACACATGACATGGTTAAATAAGTCCAAGTGATTCACTTTCACTTCCCGTATCTCCCTCATCGGATTTTCTCCAGAAAATCATAGAGAAATGTTTACAGAAAAAAATTGTTTACGCGTTATTGGCACCCCTTTTCACATTTGAAAACCTAGATCACACATCTGGCCTCTCTCCACATTTCTCTTTATGCCGCTGCAACCCTGCAACAATTTTGACCCTTAACCACTGGTTATCTTGTCTCTTAATAACCTCTTATCGTCGGTTGTCATATTGTCTCTATTATAACCTCTAATATTTGTGTAACACTTTTACTTGATATATGCAGCTTGTGGTTGTACGTGCTGATTTAAATGGCTATTTGAAAGCCATAAAATATTGTTTTCTTATAACAAAAGCTGATTTTATTCTTTCAGGTAATGCTTCTGTTTACTGTTTTATGCTATCTGATTTCAGAAACTTTTATATTCATTTTTTTTATTCCTTAAAGTCTTAACTATTTGACAAGATTTTAGTAGTTTAATAGAGTTTCCTTGAAGAAAGACGTCAGTTGACGACTTGACGCGTTTACTCACTCAACAATAGACTGTTGAAGCTGAGCATATGGTCCTTTTTAGAAGTAAATGCTAAGTGTGACGAGATACTAATAATAAAATAATTTTGTTTAATAATAGATACTTTGATGGTGAATACTTCAAATATAGGAAGGTCTCGGCACAAGGCATCAGAATGTCTCAATAAGAAAGATTACTCATGTGCCCCTTAGAGCCTCGACTACACGTTCATACATCTGTTTTGGTCATCTCCGGTCAATTTAAAAGAGGTGTTGAGGGTACTTGATTTTGGTCAAAAAATCTAAAAGGAATGAAAATGACAGACATGTATTGAAAGAAAACTTAAATATATAAACTATGATGTGGAATGGTTTTTCTTGTACGGAGTATTTTTTTTATTAAATCTATGTTATATATTGATTAATGGTAAGAATCAAATATGTGTACAACTATTGTACTCTGCTTAAACGTGCGTGACTGTTTGCTTTTGTTTTAAAGTACCACCAAAAACACATTTGCAGCTTTCAGGAGAAACCGTAAATGAGGCTGCAATTGTAATTCGTGGAAGAATAAATACGGTGTTGTTTGTTAAAGTGGGTCCCTTTGGTTAAATTTTAATTTATCTAGTAAATTAGATGTGGGTTTTTCAAATTAGTCAAAAGAAGAAGCTAAAAGAATGGGTTAAACGGGTCAGAGTGGTTGAAACTTGCCCAACGAGGACATTTTCTCCCTAAACCCATTTAAATACGAGTGATATGAAGAAAATAGTGTCACAAGTTTAATGAAGGGAAATATCAATGTTTTGAATCTTAAAAAGTTGAAACTAACACAACTACCCATCATCCGTGATCACAATCACTAACGCCACCTCAACCCACCGAATGAGTTTCCGCAAAATGTACTCACAGGGTACCCGCCGCCGCATTGCACGGGTACCCGGCTAGTACTATATTATAAAGCATTTATCCCTTCCTTATTTAGCAAGGCTGAAAATTCAGCCAACACACTTGCCATTTTTGTCATTTTTTGCGTTTTAAAAAACATTTGCGGAAAACAGGATTCGAACACGCGACGTGGGTGTCCATAACAACTATCGCTTACCAACTAAGCTACATTGATAACTGGTTATTTTTCTATTCTTCTTTCTGTTAAACACTACGTAGTTGTTCCTGATTTTTGTCTAGGGTATTTTAAGAGTTTCCTGACAAAAAGGGAAGTCGACAGGGTTTGTTTTGGGAATCCAAATATGCATCGGGTAATGACCCGTCGTTTAAACTCCATTAAATACCCACAGGCCATAGCCACACGCGAAAATGAGAAAACGTTTTGGATTTCAAATACTCACACATCCACCCTCAGGCGATCAGATCTACCACATCCACCCTCGCCTCCCTTGTCGCAACCTCCTCTGTTTTCAGTTAGCAGCTTATACCACACACACATTCGTTTTCAGTAATTATATTCAACCACACCCACCTTCGTCTTCTTTTGCTTGAATTCAGTTATGAAGTTATGAGGTTTGTTCATATTTTAGCTTTGATTGAGTTTACTAAAAGTTACGGCTAATTACGTATATTGTCAAAATATTGAAGCTTGGGAAATCTATGATAGTTTTGTCCAACATCGCAACTTTGAAGACGTATATTAGGGTTTCTCTTTTGTGGATTTCGGTCGTTCCTGAAATGGTAAATGGGACAAATAAAATTATAAGGAAGTTATATGGTTACCTTTTTTATTGTATGGTTAAATACATATTGACATACTATAAGTTGTATGAACTGAAGATACCTTTTTTCGTGTCATTTGTAGCTCTGGAGAAAGCTTTAAAAGAGAGTCTAAATGATTTGGATATTCACTTATTTTTTGGTATTTTATTATTTGCAGGTATGAAAGAACAATGACAGTTTACGAATTATTGTTTTAAAGAATATGTGAATAGCATTAATTGTATGTTTGGCAGTTCACAACTTCGTTCAGTTGAATTATTGAGTTTTAATTCATATTATTTGTTTAGTTGTTAATTAATTTGTGGATATTGCACAAGTCAACAACTGTTTTATTCGAATTTCGTTGTGTTTGTTGACTTAATTTCATGCACGTTTTGAAGGATTCAGGCTTTCAAGATTTATGCTTTGACAATGGGTCGAGGATAATCAAGATGATCTCCTAACTGCAATTTTAAAGGTATTTATGTACATACATGTTTTTTAATGTTAAATCTTTAGTGATGCATTTTTATGGTTGTAGTTTATGACTTTATGAAAATATATATGCACAACTATTTTAAAAACTCCTAACCTTTTTATCAATATTAAACATTGTTACGCCACAGCCACAAGGAAGCTTTTGACAGCTGGAAAACGAGTTTGGATTAGACAGTTAGGTCTCAATGTACGTTAAGTAATACAAATTTAGTAATTCATAATTATAAGTTTGTTGAACAGGTGGGTCAAATGGGTAGTAACGTAAAATAAAAAATTTAAGCTAAAGTAGAAACAGGTCAAATTGGTGGAAACGGGTCAAAGGTAAAGCAGAGTTTAGTAATTTAGCATTAATTGTTATTTCAATATGACTTACCATGATCGAAAAGTTGCAGGATTTTGTCCTTTGAATGCAGTGGAGGTTACTTGGTAAGCTTCTATAAATTGTGTTTCTTAACTTAGGTTTTAGTCTTCAAATCATATGTGTGTTTTGAAAATGGTTATTCGATACTAAATAATCTGTAAAATACCAAAAAAAATGGTAGTTCAAGATCTCAAATTTGGTAATGTGCAATATCAAAGTTTTCTTGCTCGCTAAAATGATCCTGAGTTCAATTTTCTTCAATTTAGGTGTGTAAGTTTAATTTTTGGCGTTTATAGGAGCCCAAGTTCAATATTAATTAGTATGAATGGAATACTTTTAGTCTAAAAAGTGGCAAACTGGTCCTTCGGGTTGGGTAATATGTCAAATCGCGCTAAGATGCAAACGGGTCATTTTTAGTTTAAGTCAAAACAAGTTTAAGTGGAAACTGTTTTGATCAACTTACTAGAACTCACAAATTAGATTTTGGTCAAAAGTCAGCAACATACTTTTACAAATATGCATTTCACCTACTAGACTAATTTGTAATTTGTGGTATCAAGCTTTGTACTTCAGGTATTAAGCTTTCACTATGCGTTGACTTGTGAGGTCCGACAAACTAATTTCTGAATACAAATTTGGATTAAAATTTGCTTCAATTTTGTCATTAACGTCATTCGATCTGAAAAATTATATTCATTGTTTAGATAATTCATTTTTTTGGGCTAGGAAAATTTGTTCAAGATGAATATTTAATCGTTACGCATATACGGAGTACATATTTTATATTTATCAGTTACCCATTTTTTGTTGTATAAGAAATTTTGAGAAATTAAAGTAATCGATTTATTATTTATTACATATGTTTTCCTGCCATTTATTCTGTGATCTTGTTTCGAGAACCTTTTGGATAAAACTTAAGGTTTAAAAAGCTGTTAGGAAGAGTACTATATTCTTAACCAAAGACGGAATGACAATTAAACAACGTTGTAAGATTGACACTTAATACATAGAGGGAGGGGTGTGGTGGTGAGCCACCCCTCGCCACTTGCCACATAAGCAATATTACCTTTGCTACCATACCTCACGTTACGTGAGTGAAGGCATTCGTGCGTGGTCCGGTGGATGAGAGATGAGAGAGAGATTGGATTTTTATGAGTATTTTGTGAGTTAGAGGTATTTTGTGAGTTAGAGGTATTTTGGTGGTCCAAAAAGACCATTATTGGTTAGTGATGGTAGAGGGGGTATTTGAGGTTTTGAATGTGGAATGTGAAATAGTGATGTGGCACATAGGTGGTGCGGAGGTGGCACTCCGACTTGGTGTGAACACACCTGATGCTCTTATGGGATCTTCATAAATTAGTAATATTTAATTTTCAGTCAACACACTTCCTATTTTAAAATATAATTATGTTTTACAAAATTGACAACACTAAGATTCGAAACCTACGTTCTTTTTATTATTAGCAATGGTAACTAACCAAATGAGTTACTAGAGCAGATATTAAGTTTTGATTGCAGTTACTTATTTACACTATCATTACTCATATTATTCTATTGAGCAAACCCTATACCATCGCCGCAGACACCCACCAATCACCAACACAATCGCTATCAACACCACCATCACTAGCCACTACCTCCCATCACCATCGTTACCTAAAAATATAGTTATAGGGTGTCTGTCGCCGCATTGCGGGGGTTCCAGCTAGTATATATATATACTAGCAGGGTACCCGCGCAATGCGGCGGCGGGTACCCTAAAATTATACTTTGTAGCGACCAACTGGTGGGCGATGGTGATAGTAGTGACGGTAGCTAGTCGTGGTTGTGGTCGCAAATGATGGGTGGTGGTGGTGATTTCTTACTTTTGAGGTATAAGAGATTGATAAATAATTATAGTCACGGAGGTGGTCGGCGGGATTAGCTGATACTAACATATAAAAATCGTACAAATAAAGTCACGGCAGTGGTTAACCGGAGTGGCTGATATTAACTTAAAGGCTTGAGGTGTAGCAAAGATGGATGAGAATGTGTTTTTTCAGACGCCACTATACAATCCGAGATCTTAAACCAAGTATGTGATCCTGGAACTCGGTAGCCAAGCACTTTAGATATGAACCCAAGTACGTGATTGCTAGACATAAAAATAGAAGTTGGAATTTGCATGAAGTTACAATAGACATACAACAAATTTAGGACTTACTCGTTTCATTTTGCAAAACCTTGCAAGAATGAAACAATTTTTTTCACAGAAACACCAAATTTAGGGAAACAATAATATAAGAGTTATATTTTGTCAAGAGAAGAAATTCCTCTTAAATATTTGAACCTTAAAACGAAGTAAACATAACTATAACTTGAAGCATTTTTCATACGACCTCCGATTACAAATTAAATTTCTATTAAAAATGTCAGATATAACCACACAATAATCTAGTAAAGTCATACCCAAAAATCAATAATCACCAAATTTCACAATCATCACAGTTATCAGCTCATACAAACAATTTAACTTCAGATCATATAACAATTTAACTTTATCACCTTGAGGTAAGGAATGAAATGTAATTAAATCCCATGGTTCAACCCAAGAAACTCATGGTTTAAGTTCATCTTCCTATATTAACTTAACCAACTTTATTCTAACACTATATGATGCTGAAATGCTGTCACCAATCGAATTAAGTACCTTCAAACTTTCCTTTATTTCCTTCCTCAAACCCTAGCTGTATGATTACAAATCTTTTGGTACCACCAGTGAAATCTATCAGACATTGAACCACCTTCAGAGGCGCATAATAAAATCAAGCCAAATTGAATTCTAAAAACAAAATGCCAAATAGTCCTCATATTTACTTAGCAAAATAAACTTGTTTAGAAACCAAACATAATAAGGCTCCCCAGATGAACGTTAAACCAAGATAAGCTTGAGGTGGCAACAATATTATTAAATTTAAAAAAAATTCAAAAATTAAATAAAAAAATTAGAAGACAAAATTATGAAATAAAAATAAGATGCTATACCAAATATGTAATACTTTTCATAAGGTTTATAGCTGCTATTGAACTCTTCTAATCTGCAAAATAAGGGTTTTTACTTTTAAAAATGCTTATTAAATCAAACCCTGGGGAAAAAACTAATAAAGACTATAAGCATGATCTCCATCTCTCAAAAAAATAATCACATGTGAATTGCAAAATGAAATAAACAAAGTTCGGTTTTTTATGTTTACTCTTAAAAAGAAATATTAAAATAAAATAAAGTTAATCAAAATTTTTAGGAAATAATTACATATAATGAAAATGCATTATATGGAGTAAAAAAAATATGGAAAACAAATTTTTTTTGCATTTAGAGGTCATGGAGTATATTTATTGAAAATGCAAATGCAAATGCAACAAACAATATTTGAAAACAGAACCGTAATGTAAAATAAATTTTAGGAAATAATTACATATAATGAAAATGCAAATGCAACTGACATTATGTAACACATGAAAAACAGTGTAGAAAAAGTATGATAAAATGAAAATGTAAATTCAACTATAAAAGTATGAAAATGCAATTATGAATGTCAATTTTATTTTTATAAACTGATGAAAGTTCAAATTGATACACATCATAATAGATAGAAGATATGAAGTTTTGTTTGAAGGAAGCAAAAATTAAAAAAAGTTGATTTATGTGACAAAATGAAACCAAGACTTGTAGAAAATGATTACAAAACAAAGGAAAATTACACAAATTCTGGAGTTTTTGCAATGAGGCACTTGGAAACTTACTTTGGAGAGATGTCACCATCATGGAATACACACGAATGGACGACAAGGTTTAACACAAAAAGAGCTGACAAGAATTGGCAGCTGGAAAAGCTAAGAGAAAAATATGCTGTAAAGATATTGCTTGCTGATATATATAAAGAAAAAAATGTGGTGGTTAAATATGTTGAAGAGTATCAAAAATTAACAAAGGAAGAAATTAAGGATTACAAATGCTGAAGATGCTCAAGTAAGAATCATGAATAGGTTACGTAGGAGTCAGAAAGAAATGGATGTTGTTCTAACTATAAATTAGGGTTGTTATGTATAAGTATAAACCAGGTACTTTGTTGGCTTTTGATAATACGGATTGCTGGATTTAGGTGGTTGAATGTGTTTTTGAGGTTGGTTTGTTTTTTTTTTCAAACTTATTAGTGATTGTTATGATTCTGATATTTTTTCTTTGTTTTGGTTATGATATCAATACAACAAGTGCAGGTTCACAAAATTTGATCACTTGGTGATGATACATGAAAAAGAAAAGGAAAATAGAAACTGCAAAAAAATATATATATGTAATGAAAAGGCAAATGCAAATGCAACTATGAAAATGCAAATGCAAATGCAAATGCAACTATCATTATGCGAAACAGTTGGATAAAATTTTAGGGAATAACTAGGTTTAATGAAAACGCCAAAACATTGGTAATATTGAAAAGACAAAATGCAAAAACTAATGTTTGAAACAGAACTAGTGTTTATAAGTTCACGGTAAAACTGTATAAAATGAAAGGCGAAATTTAATTGCAAGTATGAAAGTGAAAATGCAACTGCAAGTACGAAAATGCATATGCAACATAGTATTAAAGACGGAAACATAAAAGTTAAAATTCAAATTACATAGAGTAAAAATGAAACTGTAGGTATGAAAGTTTTTAAAGCAGAAACATAATGTAAAATAATAAAAAAACTGCTTGAATTCAACTATGAGTTTGAAAATGCAAATGCAACTGGCATTATTTAAAACGTAATCATTATTTCAAAATTCAGGGAATTACCAGATTTAATGAAAATATAAATGCTAAAGTATGTTTAACTACATTTGGTAAGAATATACAACGAAACCAATAAAAAAAATAATGTGTCACTCAAGAAAATCCTGCATCATCATATGGGTGTTGCGCTTTTTTATGTGCGTCTTCAACTTTTTTTCTTTCTGGACAAGTGCAAATATTATGCGGATCACGACTTTCACGGTAACCACACTTTCTCCAGTAACTCCAACATCAATTTCATTATATAAATGCACGTCATCTGCAACTTTCAAAGTGTCCACAGATTTACCATTATTTACATTCTTACCATACTTAAAACACCTAAAAATCTTAAGAGTAACAAGTTCACCATTTCTTAATGAGAGAGTATTCTGGGTAGATTTAATGGGCTCAAAGCCACCTAAACTAGCATACTCTTTATAGAAATTTTAAGCATCGCCCAAAGAACCAAATTGCATACCATTAGCGGGTCGTTTACCATTTCTTATTGAGAGAGTATTCTGGGTAGATTTAATGGGCTCAAACCACCTAAACTAGCATACTCTTTATAGAAATTTTAAGCATCGCCCAAAGAACCAAATTGCATACCATTAGCGGGTCGTTTAGAATTGGGAACATTAGGAACCCGATACTTATCACCAAGAGCAGAAATTTTTTCAAACCAATTCAAAGAGAAGCTGGAACATGATCAGAATTTGTATATATAAAAACACAAAATATATTAAAGCTACAAAACAGGGTTATACTTTAGAAACTAAGTACATAAGATGAAAATGCAATTGAAATATATGAAAATGCAAATGCAGTCACTGTTTAATATTTCCGATGAAAATGCAAATTTCAGTCAGCTTTCCAGTCAGCTGTTTAATATTTCAGATGAAAATGTAAATGCAAATTCCAATTAGCTGTCTAATATTTCAGATGAAAATGCAAATGCAAATTCCAGTTAGTTGTTTAGAATTTCAGATGAAAACGCAAATGCAAATGCGAGTATGAAAATGCAAATGCCAGTTCTCAAACAAATGTCTAAAATTTATTTATATTTGGTTCCAATCGATATTAAAATACCTGTGTAAGCCAATTCCATCAATTTGCATAGCGGAAAGTTTTGAATTAATTCCAAAAAATTTGCATATACATTAATTCCATCAATTTGCATTAATTCCAAATTGGTAGCATCAAATTTGAAGATTTGTGACCTATATAGATTTGGAGCTGATTGAGGAGCTGTTCATATAGGAGTTGTGCGACATGTAGCAGATTCAAGAGGAGAAATCATGTGAACTTGAGCAGATTGAGCATGAGAAATTAGGAGAAATCGTGTTTGAAATCACGTGAAATAGAAATCGAAATTAGGAGATGATAAACGAAATAGAGATTGAAAATTTGGAGTTGTTCCTTACCTGAATCACTGGATTTCGATTAAAGAGCTGGGGGGTTTTGGTTCGTATGGGGTTCTGCTCATATAGGAGAAATACAAATTCGGAGATGATAAACAAAATTAAGATGCAGATTCGGTAATAAACGAAATAGAAATCGATACTTAGGATATTTTACATACCTGAACCTATTTGATCATGTGATTTCAATGGGGGAGCTAGGGTTCGTATGGTGGTGTCTGGAGATGGGGGAGAAGATGAGGAATGAGGGGAAATTAGAAATCACGTATATATCTTGTGAAGGTGTGGAATGACAATAATACCCTTAAATGCCCTTAAATGTTTTAACTAAATCAATGTCCTTTATTGCTTCTTTAACTTCTTCAAATAAGTTAAGTTCTTTCTTGATCCATATTCTATATATATATATATATATATATATATATATATATATATATATATATATAGAGAGAGAGAGAGAGAACTCTCTCTTTAAATAAAAAGGGTATTTTCGTAATCTGACATTACAATTACGTTTTTTTTTTGTTTTATAAAAAGAATTAAAAAAGGAAAACATATATCTAATAACTGCAACTCCTTAATTACCGTAATATACCCCATTATCTAATAACTCTCTCTTTAATACTCACGTTTCTTTCCCTAAATCACTTTCTATCTCTAAAATCAACCCTTCATCTCTCTCTCACAACTATATTTCTCTCTCAAGATCTCTCATCCGTCGGCTTCCTCATACACCTGTAACAAAAATTGCTGCCCAACCGTTATACGGTTTTAAGGTGACGATTACTCATCATCTAGCGAGATCTGCGGCGGTGACGATTATACCTTATCCGGCGAGATCTGTGGTGGCCGGCGAGACATCAGATGGTAATGAAATCAAATATTTAAAAGATTGAAAGTTGCTATTTTTAAGGGGTTTTGCATAAATGAAATTCAGTTTGGTTCAAAAGGAACCGCTGATGTTTTACAATATTTGTATGTCGGCATTCTCTAAAATTGTTTTTTGGTGGTATGATTGTTTTCATAACTGCAATATAAGGATTTTTTAATCAGGTAACGATGGATTGCATTACTGCAATTTAAGGTTTTTTGAATCAGGCACAACACGTAATTGACGAAAGAGAGACATACACCAATGTTTTGATTTTGTGAAGACATACATCAATGTTTTGACAGGCACAAAACGTAGTTGACGAAAGAGAGAAATACATCAATGTTTTGATTTTGTGAAGACATACATCAATGTTTTGACAGGCACAACACGTAGTTGACGAAAGAGAGAAATACATCAATGTTTTGATTTTGTGAAGACATCAATGTTTTGATTAAATAAATGTTTTGATTTTGTGAAGACATCAATGTTTTGTGAAGACATCTATGTTTTGATTACATGAATGTTAGATATGTTTTGATTATACTATTACAATACCATGAATTAGACGTTCTACGACCATTATTTATAAAAAGCTATAAACTGAACCAAAAAACATATGTATCACGACCATAATTTCAAACAAATCGTTGGTTCAATACACTAAAAACAAACGAGTACAAAAACATAAATGTAAACACGTTAACCCAATTCATACAAATTAAAAAAATCAGATGGTGTAAAAAAATTTCCGTGAAAGGTGCTAAAATTCTGGAAAATATGGAGTAAACTGTTTTTAAACGGAAGATTGATATACAAAATCTCTACTTTCCATGATTATAAGATTTCAATTAATTGTTTCTATAAATATGAAATTATGTGAATACCGGAATTGCCCTTTACATTTAAATAAATGAAAAATATAAACTAATTTCTAATTGGCTAATAAGGGTTTATGAGTTCTCTATATAACTCACCCCTATATATATATACTAGCTTCAAAGCCCGCCCGAATGGGCGGGCATGTTTCGAGAGAGATTTATGAAAATAACAAAATATTGATATTGTTTAAATAACATAACAATCCATAATTGTAATGATGAGAAACAATTTTTGATACATGAATAAATGTTATATGAAATTTAGAGTCGAAATAAAACTTATTTGTAAACGACATTTATTGTTGAGTTAGTGTAATTATCATCTTTGTCACAACGAATAACCTTCAATCATTTCTTGCTTTTAACTCTTGAGACATCGACATATAGTTGACCATGTGAGAATACTGGTTTTTGAAGAAACAAACCAACTTACGACAACATCTGACCTTGAGTTTTATTAATAGTTATACAAAGCAAACTTGAACAGGAAATTGTCAAATTTCTCGAACCTTGGCTTTTTTATAGTTTATTTATATATTAACCCATATATGTATATTACCACATATATATGGAGTTAAGATATTAACATATTATGATGACATGTCCATTTTTAATTCTTTCTATTGGTCATATTTGATGATGTGTAATGTTAAGTTAAAGTCCCTTTTAGTCATTTGGGCGTAATTTTAAAATTTCAACTTGGTCAAACAAATTATTTAGCTATTTCCGGAAATGAATTCTCTTTTCAAATGATTGGAGCTATATATTTTAAATTTAAATTTGGTTAAATTTTAGGAAATGCTGGAATTTAACAAATAACATCATTTGGTTAATTAATCCAATTCTTCCTGCTCATGTGGGTACCTATATTAAACTGCATAATCAATACAATTGTATAACCTCCTCAAATTTTTCGATAGTAACATGCGCATGTTTTTACAAAATCTATTTTGCATGCTCATACTTCAACAACTTACCCAAAATTAATCAAACCAGCTTTAGTTACTCAATGATTGAAAATGTGTTAATTTTTAAAAATATTGAGGTTATGAGCATAGGCCATAAAAATCGGCCATTTAAGAATGATTTTTAAAATTGGTCATTTTAAAACTAAGCTTTAATTTAAGAATCACCCATGATTTTAGTAATGTTAGTTATTACTTATAATAGGGGATTTACTTCCCTAATTAGCAGAGTTTGACATGTGGCATTAACTCTAATTACATGTCATCAAAACCGGCCAATCAGAAGACGCTAATAGGACACGTGGACAAATTCAATTCAAATACAGGCTTCATATATAGAGGGAGATATATATATATATATATATATATATATATATATATATATATATATATATATATATATATATATATATATATATATATATGTATGTGTGTGTGTGTGTGTGTGTGTGTGTGTGTGTAATATTCTAATTTCTTTACATATATTATTTAAAAGGTTTTGATAATGACAGCCCTTAGGGTTGTCACTAAGTGTATAAAAAGTTGTACATTAGTTTATGGAGAAATAGTTCCTTAAATGCAGGAGTCAGTTACGCATGAATGTGCAAGGTTTTTATGCATGTCTTATGACAGCCATTAGGACTGTCATTATCAAAACTCTTATTTAAATAAAATAAAATAATAGTCAATGACAACAGTAAAAAAACTATTGATCAACCCGTAATCCCGTATTAAAAAAAGAATAGAATAATAAGTCTGCATATGACACATCCATGACTTCTACTTATGGTATGTAGCTAATAATCTAGATTAAAAATTAAAAATGCGTTAGATTAGTGATTTTCCTTTTCATGATACATGGACATACATTAGATTAGAAATCTACCTAAGTTTCGTGATAAACAACTTACAAAATATGTATATTTTCAATGCATTTCTTAAGATGTATATGTTAATCATTATTTAATGTTTAGAACTTTTAATTTCTAATTATTTATGGAATTTAGTAATTTCATAAATGTGCAGTTATTATATTTTCAAATAGACAAATATCTATAAATTATGTCTAGGCCAGCTTGATTGATACATGAATTTTTCACCCATATGAAGTGTGAGATGGTCGAAACCTATTTAGTACCTCTTGCGGTACTAAATAAGTAAATATGGATGATATTTTTATTAACGTATTTGATTAATTTTGTACACAATTCGTCTATTCAGCAACTGTACTTATCAGGTCCTTCAAGTTATCTTTTAGTCACGTTACCCCCCTAGATTTCTTTAGCTTTTCTTTCAAGGCCAGACGCTTTCTCCTTCACTCTCCCTTATTTATACAATCACCAATCGCCTGCTTTCTTTCACACAAAAATCTGTTCTCTTTCAAGAAACAACAATGGCTTCCCCTGTAACCCCAACACCAGTTTTGAAAGATGAACTCGATATCGTTATCCCAACGATTCGAAACCTAGATTTCCTCGAGATGTGGAGGCCATTCTTCCAACCTTACCATCTAATCATCGTCCAAGACGGTGATCCTTCAAAGGTCATCAAAGTTCCCGAAGGTTTCGATTATGAACTCTATAACCGTAACGACATTAACAGAATCCTTGGCCCTAAAGCGTCTTGCATCTCATTCAAGGATTCTGCTTGTCGGTGCTTCGGTTATATGGTCTCTAAGAAGAAGTACATCTTCACCATTGACGATGATTGCTTTGTAAGTCTCTCTCAATTCCTTATTTTCTAGTGGTTGAATTTTGAAATTGACTTTGATATGATCGATTATGTGTGCATAAAGCTGTGTAATATGGATGAATTTTGCTAAATTTCGATTTTAAAATCGACATTAACTTCATTGATGGTTGATTCTTGTTGTTTATTTTGGAATTTATACCGATCTGGGGGGTTTGACCATGTCTGATGGTGATTTTGACTTGGATCTTGCTTTTCCATTTGTAAATAATTGTAGACGTTGACATTAAGATGCTAACTATGAGATCTATTCCTTCTTAATTGGATCTACATTATTATGAAATTTAAAATTCGTCTGTTGCTCTGTTTTCGATATTGTTATGCACAACAAGTGTTTGATAAAATGCGTTTTTGTTTATGCTGGTGATTGTAAGTTGCTGAGTGACTAATTTGGTTTATTATTTGCATATTGTTATTGATTTAAAAGGTTGCTAAAGACCCATCAGGCAACGATATCAACGCACTTGAACAACACATCAAGAACCTATTATCTCCATCAACACCGTTTTTCTTCAACACCCTTTACGATCCGTACAGGGAAGGAACCGATTTCGTTCGTGGGTACCCTTTCAGTCTCCGTGAAGGTGTCCCGACAGCTGTTTCTCACGGTCTTTGGCTTAACATTCCCGATTACGATGCCCCAACTCAGCTCGTCAAACCCCGTGAAAGAAACACTCGGTAAGAAACCCCAAATCTTGATTTCATTCGGATTTCTCAAGATCGCTTTTTTACTAATCTTTTATGCTTAATCAGATTTGTAGATGCAGTTTTGACAATTCCAAAGGGAACCCTTTTCCCTATGTGTGGAATGAATCTTGCTTTTGACCGTGAGCTCATTGGTCCCGCAATGTACTTTGGTCTTATGGGTGATGGTCAACCAATCGGTCGTTACGACGACATGTGGGCTGGTTGGTGCATGAAGGTAAACCCTAAAAACACTAAACCCTATATACTGTTTGTTTCATTGGGACATTTCATCGAACACTTGGTGTGCATTATATCTAACACATTTTTAATCGTTCAGGTGATCTGTGACCACTTGGGTTTGGGTGTGAAAACGGGTCTACCGTACATATGGCACAGTAAAGCTAGCAACCCATTTGTGAATTTGAAAAAAGAGTACAAGGGTATTTACTGGCAGGAGGAATTAATCCCGTTTTTTCAAGCTGCAACCTTACCACAAGAGTGCAAAACGGTTCAAAGCTGCTACAAAGAACTCTCGAAACAGGTGAAAGCTAAGCTCGGGAAAGTTGATGATTACTTCATCAAACTTGCTGATGCAATGCTGACCTGGATTGAAGCTTGGGATGAGCTTAATCCATCTGCCCAAATTGCTGATGTTAAAGTGATCAAGGGTTGATTAAGTGAAGTTTATTCATTAGGGGCTCATTCATAGTTGATTAGTAATGATTTTTTCGCTTTTGCGAAAAAGATTTATTAGTTGAGACTGGAATTATTTATATCTGTCCTTTTGAATTATTTTTTGTAAGGTATTTAAGTATTTTTTATTTTTTTTGAAGTATGGAGGATTTTTAATTTTTAAAACGTTACGTGTTTGGTTTTATAAGTTTGTTTGAATGAACTTTTGAAAGTCTTGAAATGATGGTGAACATGTTGTAATATTTGCTGTCTGGGGTGTGGACCCGTTGGGAGATCTGCCTAACTTTTTTATTAAAGTCCCCACAAATTTATCATTAGATTGGCTGATTTGTTCCCCTATTAAAATTTAAAGGTGGCTCTTTTGGAGTTTGAATTATTTGAATCTTTAATAATTTTGTTTGTAATAATGTGTATACCATTACCATGCATCAAAACCTGTTCAATCTATTCAACACGATACAATGATAAGATTTTCGTCTTTTGGATTATCCTAATTTTGAACCACCATTGCAAACACTTGCTACAATAAGTCGAGTGATCTTATTTATAAACAACTAACACTTAATTAAGGTGAATTTACGAACGAGGTTGTGTAATTTTGGCATCGAAAATGTTGTTTGAACAACCATTTTCATGACACGTATAATAACTAAATAAACAATTATATGTTTAAAATTTAAATACACGACTAAAATCCAAATCTAGAAAAGATGGATGGATTTTGATTTGTCAAGAAGGTGCAACGAACAGCTTTGCAAGTTTTGTCTTTTACTTCATTGTAATATCAGTCGTTTCCAGATCTGGCCGTCTAATAACAACAAATCATGCTTTTCCAATATAAATATTGGAAGTATAAAATAAATCAAACTTAATAATTATATCTTTCTTTATTTTAGGCTATTGTTAATAACTAACAAGTCGTTGTAGTATAGTGGTAAGTATTCCCGCCTGTCACGCGGGTGACCCGGGTTCGATCCCCTGCAGCGGCGTTATTATTTTTTAATGCTTGCATTTATCTAATATTTAAAGAAGCTGTTATAATATGTACATGATAGCTACATTGTAAGTTACAAGTTTTTCAAACGCAAGTCTCATGGTTCAAGCATTCCCAACCCACAAAAACGGGTTCAAGTTATTTGACCCATGGATCATCACATGGTTTCTTCACACAAAAAATGGAACATGGGACCAATAAAAAAGATTAACAATCCATAAATAGTACTTAAATCAATATGTAATATTATTGATCAACTTAAACGTGCTATAAATTTTTTAAAAAGTTTGGATCTTGATTAAAGGGTATGAATATCAACCTGCTACACTGCTGGCAAAACCTTTGTACAATCCCATTGACAATGGCCTTTGCAGTCTTTGAATGCAATTCACATACTTTATGTTTTTAGGGAAATGCTAACAAGTGCCCTAAGGGCAATGGTTAACAAATTTTTTTTGACATAAGGTAATTGTAAATTAACTAATAAAAACCACCCCCCATGAATTTTAATAACCACTTTTTATTAGTTATGCTCCATAATTAATACATTAACCATTTTAACCTCCCTTAACCATTACCCTAAGGTCAATGGTTAGCAAAACCCATGTTTTTAATGGTAATCTTTACAAGACACAAGACTTTTGTTGCAACCGTAAACTAGACAAACTGGTGACTGCGAATTAAAACTCAGGTTTGAAGGCAAAGAATCTGTAGATGAATTCAAGTTGTTGGCGATCTTGAAAAAATTGAAAGTGTTGGGATTTTCTTTATTTACTGTTTTATCCAATTTAAGATCATAGTTTGATTCTACCACCGAACTCGATTCATGTTCTACATTAAATGGATTTTGAGTGGAAAACATAACTGGATTGAGCAGAGAATTGCCCACATTATGAGGAAAACACATTTCTCCAAATCCTTGATTCTCTCTGCTAACTGCATTTTCTTGATTAAAAATTCTGTCCAATAATTTGAAATCAAAAACCATATTATTCTCCAAACCCATTGACCCCATTTTACCTCTACCAATAGTATCACCAATTGAAACATAATCAAACCTCCAAATTCCCATCTCTATAGCCTAGAAACCAAGATATATTGAACAAGACTATTTTTGGAAATTTCTTGATACCCATGTATAATTGGATAAAACCCAACTCAAGTTAAGAAATCAACAAGATCAAGAACTGTAAAAGTTGGAAACTTTATGAGGAATTAAATAAAAGTTCATTAGACTGTATCTCTTGAAAAATTTAAATGCCCGTGTCAAATTGGGTAAAACCTAATTAAAGTTGAAAAGGAGCAAGATCAAGAAGTGTATATATGCAAGCTTTATGAGGAGCCTTACTATCAAGAAACATGAAATAAGACCATTTCTTGAAAAATTTTAACACCCATGTCAAATTGGGTAAAACCCAATTCAAGTTAAAAAGCATCAAGATCAAGAGCAATAAAAATGCAATCTTTTTGAGAATAATTCTAATCAAGACCAAGAATTGGTTAGGTAAGGTTAATTTGGAGTTGAGTGGGCGCTTCAGTATTGGAAACACAATGTCAAATAGGAAATGAAAGGAGCGCCAAAGGAAGTCGGTGAAGGAGAGAGTGGTCACACACAAGACTAAAAGGTCAACGGTTGGTTGGGGGGGGGGGGGGGGGGGTGCAGGGATTGATGGAGATGGTGCAAAAAAATTAATTTGTGTTTTTTTGAAACGGCAAATATATAAAAAAAGGAAAAACAACTGAGCTTAGCGATAACTAAGACGGAAAGTATAGAAAAACAGAATTACAAACAAGACGAAAAAGGAAAAATTCTCCAATCAATCGGATTACAACATAATTTGCTTCTATATTTCACCCACAAAAATGAAGTTGAAATGATATCCTCCGCAATGGCCGTGTATGATTTGTGAATATTGTTGAATACCTTCTCATTTCTCGCCTTCCATACACACCAAATCAAACTTTGAATTATTGTAGTCAATACCTTTTTTTGTTTCGGGCAATTTCCCCAACCTTCGCCAAACTCAATGAGATCCGATACCGAATTAAAATGTCAAATATAAAGACATTTAATGCACCCATGAGATGTGGTTTTCTAGTGATAGTATCGGTATCTTACGTTGTTTGTCTCGTTTGAAGTACATGTTACATTATTTTCTTTTGTGTCGTAAGAAACTTGATGAAGATAACAACCATTGTTTGTTGCCTCGTACCAAATTAATAATGTGAAATGCTTAAACCGATTCCCAATATTGGAACTCATTGTCAAGCTAAAATTCATGCTAAGTTAGTGGTAAATGGGAAGCGAGATTCGTTGCTAAACTTGTGAACATAATCACCCTATAAATCCTACCAAATTTTAAAAAACGTAAACAATTCTGTAAACTTATAACAAGCCGGAATGAAGCATGTGTTGCTGGAGCAATTTATATAAACAAGAACACCAGAACACCAAATAGATACTAGTCCCTTGAGCAAGAATCAAAAGAATATTAATTCTTTGTACGTCCCAACGCAAAACCAAAAACTAAGGAATCTTTTTCCTTTTTCTGTTTGTGCGAATTCAGTGAAAAAAAAGAACACACAACATTTGTCTACTTTTTCTTATGCGGCCGTGAGGGGCTATGGGGAGGGTATTAGGGTTAGTAAATTTGCTCTCTAATCTAAGTATATATCCTCTAATTACAAGTTAGGGGATATAACACTTAGCCCCTTATCTTTTGATTCTTTATTATTACTCACTAATATGTTTTAACTTAACAATTAATTAAAACATAACTAGCCAAGTAATCATGGTTTATACAAATAATATAATTACCCTAATTATATTATATATATTAAATGGTGTTTGGTGTATAAGTGTGTGACCCTTTAGGCTCACATATGTCCAGTCATATAACTATATGTTATGAACGTGAAGCATATTCCAACAGCTCCCACTTGCGCACGTCATAACAATCAAGTAGTTATACAAGCAAAGGTTAGAGTCTAGCAACCCGCCAATGCCCCTAGAAGTATATGAGTGAGTTTCAGAAAAGTCCAGGTTCAAAGTTTTTCAATCAGTTATCCTTTTGTTACTGATACTATGTTGAATTTTAGACAAGGATTAATGTCAATCTAAAATTTCAACGATTCTGTTTCTCGATCTTTACATTGAAGTAGATTACCAAATTAATCAAGATTCATCTTGATTACCTTTGGGTACGGCCGTACAAGCATCTATTCAAATCATCGAGGGGCCCAGTAGTATCTAATCCAAACATGTGGAGGAACAAATTCTTTATTGACTACACATGTTTGATATATGCTTAATATCAAACCTGAGGATGGTTGTTATAGCAGCCTTATTCAGGTTAGCGTTTAACCACATCAAAGTTTGGCACTCCACATACACAAACCAGCTTGCATCTCAAGTCAGAGGATAAGCGACAAAGCCTTTGTGAGATTCCCTTGTGACATAAATCCGGGAAGTGATTTCTCGTAGGTTGGGTCAGTCCAATTGTGCATCACAATGAACAACATGTGAGTTTGATTTCATCATCCTTAGTCATACTAAGATGATGTCATCAATACCCTCAGATTTGTCTTAATAATATTCCCATATTATTAATATGACAATGGACAATTTAGAATATAAAACGCAGTAAATATTCAAGGATGTAAACATGCAAATATAGAACACAGTAGATATTCATATAAAAACGATCATATCAAATATATCAATTTATTCCAATATAAACTGCTCACCGTTCCATTATCCAAATACTAAAACAGATTTACATGAAACTACTAGCTTGTCGAAGTCCAATGTTCCATTCATATTCAATATGTTTGGTACAAGACATTGAGTTCGATAAAGCGTCAGCTAGGTAGTTATCTGTTTGAACTTTAAGAGTACGAATTTCACATATCTCGATAAATCATTCGAATGTAGAGAACCTTCGTAAATAGGTTCTAGCGTCATCACGACCTATTTCAAAACCATCATAAGTATAGTAGGTATACTTAGTTTCAGTTTGGTATCTCCACCATAACCAAGGAACATATATCCAGTATTTCAAAATACTTCAATGTGTTCTTAACAGCAATCCAGTGACTCTCTCATGGATTCTATTGGTATTTTCTAGTAAGGTCCCCTAAGGACGTTACATTTGGCCTAGTGCTCCTTACAGCGTACATAATGAATTGAATAGCCGATTCATAGGGGATTACATTCATTCGCTTCACCACATCAGGTGTGGAAGGTTCTTGAGTCTCACTCAAGTTTACATTGTGTGGCATAAGAGGACTTCCTCGTTTGGGAGTACCATTCTAAACCGTTTAGAATTTTGTCAATGTAAGCACTTTGACTTAAACCAATTAACCGCTTTGATCTATCATTATAGATCTTTACTCCAAGTATGTATGTCGTATCCCTACAATCCTTCATGTCAAAACATTTTCCAAGCCAGGATTTTCATCTTGTAGCATTGGTATATTGTTTCACATGAGTGACATGTCATCAGCATGTATGACTTGAGAAACGACAACGCTCCCACTAGCTTTCATATATACACATGCTCAATTTGGATTTTAGGTGAAACAAACGTTTTGATTTCATCATAAACCAAATCTCATAGTCATAGTACACTACTTTGGTTATAAGAATCCTAATGTCTTTAGTAACAGGCGAGAAGGTTTCATCATTGTCAATCCAGTAGGATTGAGTGTAACCTTTTGTTACTAGAAGAGATTTATAGGTGTGTATATTCTCATCCATGTCAACAGTCTTACTGTTTTGAGAAAGATCAACCAAGTTCAAAACTTGGTTGTCTATCATGGATTACATTTTCGCATTCATAGCTTCAAGTCATTTTTCGAATTCAAAATTCGATAATGCAACTTGATAGTTAGGGGGTTCATTATGATCCTCGAAACTTTGCTCCTCGGCATCGACATAAATCTATATCGTTCAGGTGCATGAGGTGTCCTTGCGGACCTACGAATGGGAACAACATCATCCTGTGGTCCAACATCTATATGTCCAGCCTCAGAATGATATTTGCTAGTGTTACCAGAAGGTTGTGTATCTTCACTTTGAATCTTGTCAAAGTCTATAGTGCTCCCACTTGCTTTGTGAAATGAGACTGTTCTCAAGAAACTCAGCATACCGAATAACAACAATTTGTTCTCAGTTGGGAAGTAAAATAGTAACGAAGATATACTTGATAGATATTGGCTCAAGTTTGTTCGGCATGTCTCGTTCCACGAGATCCTCACAACCCCAGATCTTCAAGTAAGACAAATTAGGGACTTTCCCATGCCATATCTCATATGGTGTCTTTTTACCTTTTGGTCAGAACCATATTAAGTATTCGAGCAGTAGACTTCAGTGCATGCCCCTCAAAAGGATAGTGTAAGAGTAGTAGGACTCATCATAGACCGAACCATGTCATACAGGGTCCGATATCTCCTTCCAGACGCACCATTATCTTGTAGAGTGTATGGAGGAGTGAATTGTGAGACAATCTCACGATGTGTGGGATGATCCAGAAACTCTTGACTCATGTACTTTCATCCTCAATCAGGACTGAAAGCCTTTGTTGTCTTGCCGAGTTGATTTTCTACTTTTACTTTAGAAAGCTTTGAACGTTTCAAAGATTTCATGTTTATGTCTAATCAAGTAAACATAACCATAGCGACTGATATCATTAAAGCTTCCATGTTGATGTTTAATCAAGTAAACATAACCACATCGAATGATATCATCAGTGAAAGTAGGTGGCACCTTCCCTAGTCTTAGTTCTAAAAGGGCCACATACATCAGTATGTACGAGTCCAAGTTGATTTTTAGCTCTTTCGCCAACATGGGAGAAAAGCTTTCTTGTTATCTTTCCATAATATACAAGATAGGCATTTTAAATGATTCATAATCATTTGTAAAGAAGCCCGTCGAGTTGTAGTATCAAAATGCGTTTCTTGTTTATGTGGAAAAGATGACAATGCTCTAGGTAAATGGAATCCAAACCGTTTTGGATTCTTGAGTGCTAAATTTGTATATAGAACTATCGTTTGAATTAGGATCATGCATATTAATTTCAAATATACTATTACAAGGAATAGTAATAAAAACATGTTATTTTTCATAAAACAAAATATCATAATCCATTATTCAACAAACGATAAAGCTAAACAATGCATAATTGACAATTGTTCAAAACAATAATTAACGCATTATGAAGGATTAGATCACAACTTCCATTCTTTTAGCTTTCTACTTCACATTTAATCTTGCACATTTGTGAAAATGTGAGTTCCACGACTAGTGTCATACACCAAGATTTATTTGGAAAAGTATAGAGTTCTATAATGAAGATACCTAATGTGCTAGCCAGAACACATTTGTCCTTCATCAACTCTGCCAAGTAGGCAGGACAGTTCCTCCTTCAATGGCCGGTTTCATCTCAATGATGGCAAGAAATATCCTTTGTAGGGTGCTCCTTTTTAGCATGTGGGGGAATCGTAGGTTTGGAAAAGTAAACTAGCTTACCCTTACCTAGACTCTTGCCTCGTGCTTGCGGTTCTACCTTCCCTGATTCCTAGAAAAGAATTGGGTAACCTTTGCTCAACCAGTTTTACCATAGCATGTAATACACCAATTGTCTTCCCCCATGCTATGTATTTTTTAAACTCTTTTCAAACTGGTCATAGTCCTTAGATAGTGAGGTACGAATCAATATCATTCCAAGAACTTGTGGCACCGGGTAACCAAGACGTTCCATTTGATCAATATAGCATTTCATATTCAAGATATAAGTGCTATTTGATTGGCATAGCCTGCTTGTAAGCGTGGAATGCTTTAACTGTTTTGAACAGTTCATGTTCTGCTTGTTGTTGAAATATCATTTTCAACTCGCTTATCTTGTCATATGCTGTGAGTTCCTCGAAGTTCTTTCGGATCTCGGGATTCATGCTCACAAGCATAGGAGTAGCGACTTCCTGGTGTTCGTTAAAACGTGTCGGTAAAGGCTTGACGAACAGCAGCAGAATCATTTGCAGGAGGTGCCTCAGGTAAGGCCTCTTATAGGTGTATCAACTTGTTCTCATCTCTAAGGACAATCCTTAGAGTTCGATATCAGTCGATAAAGTTGATATTAGTCAGTTTCAGTTTTCAAGAACTGATTTTAGAGTGGAGATACTTAGGTTTTGATTTGTTGTTGTTATCTGTATAACACACAAAGTTCAAAAAATAGTATTTTCAATAATAATTTCTTTTAATCAATTAACTACCCAATTAATTTTAATTAAAAGCTAAGATCCCATTGAGCTTCTATCACCGCATCAGTTGATCTGCTAGAGATGATAGATCCAATAGGTAGGTGACGATCAACAATTGCATTACTAGTGCAACTCTTAGAGGTATGGGACTTCATGGCACCTAGTGAACAAGCATCTAGGGTCAAGTGGCATGTTTGTCGCATCTTCGCCTCGAGTCAAGGTCTCACCGTTAACTCGATTAAGTCATCCAATGTGAAATCATGTCAAAATAGATCTAGGTCTCACGCGTAGAGAATAATGACCTCGGATCTAAATTCAAACCACGTCTCACGTGAATTCAAAAATAGAAGCAAGTGATTTCAACCGATTGGACGGCGTGACTTAAATTTTAGGTATGGAAAATTTTAAGATAAAATTTTATTAAGATATGAATGAATCATGTACTTTATTTATACCACTTCATAAGTCGGTTAATAAACGGTAAAAACATGTCACGATTATTAAGGTGTAAGTTCAAATCGTATTTAAACTTTGTTTAATCTCAAATACAAGTTTAGATTAAAAATTAATCATTAATGATTAACAAGTAATCATAGATGATAAAAAGTTTGGATGTTTTAATGTTTGTGTCTAAAATCGTATTTTAATTGTTTTATTACTTGTATCTAATAGAAATGAAAACAACCACAAACATAAATAAAACATGCAACAAATTTTGTGCAAACCTCGACCGATGAAATCCTATGTTCGGTCACGTGAGTCATCACGACGGACCGAAGGGTCAAACTAAGGGACGGGCCAACATGAACCCAAACGGGCCTACATAAACCCAATGGGCTCCCACTTGCCCCATGACATTCATGGGCAAGTAGAAACCATCATTTTGTAAGAAAAATGCAATCTGCCAGAAAATTCAGTCTGAATTTAAGGCCCGAAAAGTCACTGAAGGATTCTTCGGTGGTCTTCCCCGCCTTTTGTAAAGTTGTAGGGCTCTGAGTTGCGGAAATTTTGGCGGTGGTTTCAGGTCCAACGGAATAGCCAATCTCCAGGAAAGTCTGTTTTCGTGCAGCTGCGCAGGAGGTGCCGAAAATTGTTGTGTTGTCCTCATCTTTTCTTCACCTTTGGTCAACAAATTACAAAGTACAAAGAAACAAAATACAACTATTCTAATTACTTTTACAATGAAATTTGCCCCAAAAAATGGCACCAAAAATAGAAGAAAAAAAAATGAAACAAATAACAACAATTTAAGCCAAAAACACGGCTTTTCCCAAAATAACCAAACAACCAAACACAATCACATTCAATCACAAACGGTCTAGATTTTAATCGGTTTGCACAAACAAGCAACAATTGACAAGACTTTGGCTTGGGATATGGAAAAAATAATATTTTGCCATATAAAATATTAACAATTTTAATAAAATCCAAGCCAAATAATATAAAAATAATAATAATCAAGATTGATTTTTTATTTAGATTTTTGTAACTAGTAGCAATTAGGGTTCTAAAAAATCTAATTTTTAACCCAATTTTTTAAAAAAAAAAATTGCTACTTTTTACAAAAAACTTGCTAATTAAATCATCAATATGATGACTCGTGATACCACTGTTAGTGATTTACGGTTTAATCAAGTAAAACGTAGCGGAAAAATATAAGATAAATCACTAATAACGGATCTACATATTGACAATATAATTAAGCAATAAAGATAAAATCAAAGAGTTAGGATAAAAATTATACCCTTGAAGCCTTTGATTACACCAATGAATGAGGAAGAAGAACTCTAAAAATTCAATGTAAAATTCCTCTAATGGTATCCACACTACACCATATCAAGAACACCAAATAGGATGCTAGTCCCTTGAGCAAGAATCAAAAGAATATTAATTCTTTGTACGTCCCAACGCAAAACCAAAAACTAAGGAATCTTTTTCCTTTTTCTGTTTGTGCGAATTCAGTGAAAAAAAAGAACACACAACATTTGTCTCCTTTTTCTTATGCGGCCGTGAGGGGCTATGGGGAGGGTATTAGGGTTAGTAAACTTGCTCTCTAATCTAAATATATATCCTCTAATTATCTAATTATAAGTTAGGGGATATGACACTTAGCCCCTTGCCTTTTGATTCTTTATTATTACTTTCTAATATGTTTTAACTTAACAATTAATTAAAACATAACTAGCCAAGTAATCATGGTTTATACAAATAATATAATTACCCTAATTATATTATATATATTAAATGGTGTTTGGTGTATAAGTGTGTGACCCTTTAGGCTCACATATGTCTAGCCATATAACTATATGTTATGAACGTGAAGCATATTCCAACAGCCACCACCTCCACCACCCACCACCACCACCACCAGTCCACGACCACCTACCGCCATCAGCCACCACCTACCGCCACCACCACCCACCCACCCACCACCACCTAACGTCACCACCATAACTACCACCACCCTCCCCAATCATTACCACCAATACCGCCACTAAAAGAATATTCAACCTGCAGACATCGAAAAACAAACAGTCTTTTTCTTATAGACTGCAGACATTGGATCCACATCTTCTCTGCAGATGTGGTATGCAGACTCCAAACGTTTTTCCTCTTCAAAAACAAACATAAAGTTTCTATAAGCCACTTTGCATTGTGTAATTTGACAATTTTTAAACAGATGACACAATATTTGATCCCCTATTTGTTTGTTTTGGGTATCACATTTGGGCCAAAATTGAACATACTGCGAGCCCTCTTCCTATTGGGAAATTTGAAAAGAATTGTATACACAACTTTTTTCCATGTATTACATAATAACAATAACATTAGAAAGTATTATTTCATTAAACATTAACAAAACGAAAAAAATAGACTAGAAATTAGAGATTATATTTCATAGTTTTCTACTTTGTTGATCAAATTTTCAAAAACGAGTCATTACATTTTAATCTGTAACCAGCATAAGTGATTCATCTTCTACACTATAAATCAATTAGCTTGTTGTTCGGCCTTTAGGTTTGCTGATTCCAATTAAGAGATAAAAAAATATGTGACGTTTTTTTTTAATTTAAATGTTCATAAAGTGGAAATTAAGCATTGTTTACCAAATTAAATTGACATTTAGGCTCCCAAACATAATCTAAATAATTTTGGGTTTTAAAGTTTGAATTATTATATTTTTGAAATTATAAATGAATGATAACCATTAACGTTAATTTTTCATAACACTAGTTGCATAATAACTAGCTTATAAACAGCCACAACAAAAATTATGTGCATGAAGACCAATAACTAACTGAAACAAAGAGAGAACCGACAAGAAACAAATAAAAGATCAAGTTTAGGTGATGGCCCGATAGCATTTAGTGATATTAGTAATTATTATTATTATTATTAAAAGATAGAGATATTAGTAGTTGTATGATTTGATTTTTCATTCTTTTTCAGCACGTTTTGATTCTGCCCAATTATTAATGGGTTTTATTTGGGGAATTTATGATAATAATAAATAAATTGGTCCAAAGAGAAAGGCATTGGGCCATTATAAAACCGGGCCTGGAGAGTGATTATGCGAGGACGGTGCGTTAGTTCACTCAATGGTTTACTGGTTAGCATGTTGGTTATGTAAGTGTTAAGGTGGTTGGTGTAGTGGAAACTTAAATTGGTAAATTTATTTAATTTTTTTTTACTACTAAAAGCAACATTGGTGTGAACTTGATGTGATATTATAATCGGGTGAGGTCCCGTTTAGGTTTATTATAAGGCGGGCTTTTGTCCAGTTAGATCATTTGATTACCTTTAGGTTGCCGAATGGTTTAAATACGACACAAATTATCTTCTAATGACTAGATTGACATAAATTCATACCTTTATGTTCATAATAATAATAGTATTATTTTATTAACTGAGTATCTCAAATGTGAAAAATAAGAACTTTTTTATGATATAAAATTTTAGGGAGAAACATGAATTTTTTTTTTGGTACAGAGTGGGTACTTATTTGACTCTCTTAATGCATGCAAAAGATATCTTTTATAAAAAAAAATAGATATATATATTACTATTTAAGCTTACTTTTTAGACTTTTAAATTCAACATAGAGGAAATGATAAGAGAAAAAAAAAAAAAAAAAAAAAAAAACATGTCATGTAACGACCCGAATTTTTGTGTTATATAAATTATTTAAAAATATTATAAATAAGGATAAATCGTTTAAAGAACGTGAGAATTGGTTTCGTGTCATTTGGACATCATATGAGGAAGTTATGGGTGAAACCGGGTCGAGACGATCAACAAAAGTTGCAGCCTGCCTGGGTAAGGGAGTTCGCGGCGCGAACTACTCCTCGTGATCGCGAGGATCGGGCAGAGACTTGGGGTTTTAAGAGATCGGAATTCACGGCTGGTTCACGAACGCGAAGAGTTCACGATCGAGGAAGTTCGCGGCGCGAACTTGGAGTTCACGACGCGAACTCTGCGGGACCAGCTTTAAATCGGGAAAAAGCTAGGGTTTCCTCATTTTCACTCATTCACTTGGTGCAACCGAGATTGGAGATGAAGGAGGCGATTTTGGTGTTCTTAAGCTTAGATCTTCACCATCTTTGAGGATTTATGCATCTAAACTAAGATCTAAGGTATGCTTCATCTCCTAACTAGTTTATGAACTTGATTTGGGGGAAAGTGGTGATAATGACAATTTGTCAAAAGTCTTGCCTAAATATGTTTATGGTGAGTATAAAACACACATAGGAAGTGTGTGAACTATGGGTTATGTCAGATCTATGATTTGGGATTGGTAACCATAAACTAGGGTTTATGGATCTACACCAAGTTGATGAACTTGGTGGTTGGGGTTGATTATGTTGATGTTAGATGATGTCTAGTTATGGATGATAACTAGAAATGTGATGATTATGTTGATAGGTTGCAAAGACCTAAAGATTGGAGATGTTCCAAAGGCGGGAAGCAAGAATGAACACGATATGGATTAACTAACGCTAAGGTGAGTACATGAGACTTTTAAACTGGGTACATAGCAAGAGTTTTGAAAATACATATGATATTTTTATGGGTCTTTATTAATAAATGCTTGATAAAGATAGTGACTGAAAATGGTGAGAAAGTATGTATAATGTGATAGTAGAATATGTCTAGTATGGTTGATGATTTTGGAAGTAAATATGATAAACTTAAGTGGTTATGGAATCTTTAATAATGAACCATAATAATAAAGTTATGAAGTAAAAGAATGTATATTGAGTCTTTATTAATAATTATGTATTAGTAAAGCAATTGGAAATGGATTGATAAGTAATAAGTATCTATTGGCAAGAATTACTAATAAAAGAAAAGAACAAATATACATATGAAAATGATTATGATGTGATTACTAATAATTATTTATTATAGTCAACGAAAAGATGAAAGTATATGAAATAGATAAATAAGAAATGTATCTTATGAAATAAGTGAATATGGACCTCCTAGGGTTCATAAATGTAGAAGTATGTGTGAGATGTTAAAGATCGGGTCCACGGGACCATACAGGTACGTTCACTCTATGTTGAACTAGTTATATGTAGTTATTATTAGATAACTAACTTGTTTGATGATTTACGTGATTGCCGAAGGCTTTTATTGAAATAACTGTTGAGTTATGTTCAGAATGAGATGATGTGATGATGTGGGGGACCCCCGGTCATGAGGTGTGGAATGAGGGGCAGTTGGGTGGATTCCCATCAACTCATCCACGTTAGTAATCTTGCTAAGACGTATTCCGGCGAGTAAGGCATGTATCCAGGGGCGGAATTAATATATAGCACACGGTGGCACGTGCTACTACTCGAAAAAAATTCGGTACGGTATATTTTCGGGACTTTTTTATTGTTATAGTATTTTAAATACATTAATATATATCCGAAAAGGCGAAATAAGACATATCTATCTACTAGTGCAGCTGGCTAGCACTCCTTGTATGTATATAAGGAGGTCATGAGTTCGAATCCTGTTGTTGTTATTTTTTTAAATCAAATTTTTTTCCTTTCTAAACTCTTTATTACAAGGGTTTTTTTTTCTCCGCCCATATATTTCAATTTTTTTTCTTTTTTTACCTTATATATTTCAAAAAAAAAATCTTTAGTCCAAACATTTCAAATCATTTCCCTTTATTTTCCTTATTCAATACTTTAATTATAAAATTTTATAAATCAAAATTTTTATAGATTAAAAACCTATTCAATATCTCAAATCAATCTTAAAAAAACCTCTAACTATTAGTTAACAGTTCACATCCAAAGACAGCCCTAACATTTGAACCAAATAAAAAAAATAAAGTGTGTATTTTATATTTTATAATATGTTTATATAATTAATAATTCTTTTGTAGGTTAATGAAATATATTCTTGAAGATTTGTTGGTGTATGTAACTAAAAAGGGTGATATGTAATATAACTTTTTTTTTTTTTGTTAAATTTGTTTTTGTTTCAGGGCGTTGCCACTAGGATCCCACTAGAGGTCACAGTCCCCTTAATCCTGCTTTTTTTATCACCATAAGGGTGCTACCGCTGGTGAAAGTTTCTAATTCCGCCCCTGCATGTATCGGTAGATTGGGCGAATCCCTCTTGCCGGTATCTTGAAGCTTATTAATGGCGATGGATTTCGGTTAATAAGTTAATGTGAAGCTTACTAATGGCGATGGATTTCGGTTAGTAAGTTAATGTGATTATAATACATATATGTTTATGTATTAGGTGTGTTTGTGCTTCTAGCTAGTTCGGGGGCAACCCGATAGCTAGATATGATTGCTAGGTGAGCAAAAATTGATAGGGTCACAATAGGGTGACTAGATGGCAGTGAGATAGTTAATATATATATATATATATATATATATATATATATATATATATATATATATATATATATATATATATATATATATGTTTATATATTTATGAAATGATTATTATTATTGGGGTCTAAAACCCATGCATCTCACGAGACTATTTTGTCTCACGTACTACGTTTGTTTTATGGATGTGTACTCAGGTACAGGTTTGAAGCGATAGAAGGTTGCACTAGGAGTGGCCTTTATATGTTTAGCTCGGGAGCTCGTAGGTATATCCCGTTTGCCTATGGTTTTAATATACTTGGTGACACCGTATTTTGTATACTCTGATAAAGATTTCAAGGTTTTTGTTAAACTGTATTTTGAATTACATGAAAAAATGTTGGAAATCGTATTTTAAATGTTTTAAACGATGTTATAAAAATACGGGTGTTACATGTCATATTTTATTAGGGAAACTATTTGTAAGTTTAAAAAGTATACTTAAATCTTATTTAGTTTAAAATTTTCCTTTGAGGTTGGAATAAAAAAAATTAGCTTAAAAATATTACTAATTTGTAAAATTTAGTTTAAAAAAAAATTATATTCAGTTTTATAGAAAAATAATTTCCTTTTTTGACAAATTAGGCAAATCTGGTAGCACAAATTACCAAAAAAGAAGTGAATTTATATTTTTAGAAATGAATGTTGGGTTTCTTTAAAGGGAAATAACACCACCTTGGCATTTGGTGACCCTCTCAATCCCAGCACCTTCGAGCTTGTACTATGTGACTATGTCACCCCCTCTCCACCAGACATCAACAGCGGTCATACGCTCTTCAACCAATCATACATCGACAACGTTTTTGCAAAACCACTCTGGTTTCTCAAATACCACTGGTTTCCTGTCGACACTTTCCCAAATATTATTATTCTGTCACTGTCATTATCATTTTTTTTATTATAAACAGCTTTAAAAAAGGAATATCTACTAAAAATAGCCTACCTTTCAATTAATTTTTAAAATATCTAATATTCATGAAATTTAAATCCAAAATATACCTTTAGTAGTTAAGTTTACAATTCTTCATGTAATTTTGTGTAAATAATACATGTTTTTATTAAAACTAGATGGATATCTGCATAAAGTAGTAGTTAATGTTATTTTGCATATCATTATATAAACAACTTAAATTTATAAAAATTTAACAATTTGAGTAAAACGTCCGGTTTATTTTACCTTTATTTATAACAAAAGTAACACTTATATTCAATAATAAACAAATATAATAACTACGGAATAAAATTTTAAACTTCTCTATTTTTGGAAAATCTCAAATACATATAATATACTCCCTACGTCCTATATTAATTGTTCACATTACTATTTGTGTGTGTCTCAAATTGTGTCTCCTTCCAAATAACAACAAGTGGGCTAATATGAGATTTAATTGGTAAATGATGTAATTACTTTATTAGTTAGTAATTTGCATCTTTTGTTTATAGAAGGTGATTTTAACATAATAAAAATTATTTCATTCGTCATCTTTTAAAGAAAAATATACAAAGAGTGTAAAATAATAGAAGTAATTGTAGTATGCAGAATAGTTTTTTTTATACAAAAATTACATATCTTTATTTATTTCAAATATATTTTCTATTTGAGTGTGAAGCTCTCTACACCTAACAACCAATGGGAATTATTAAAAAAACATTATTTTCATTTACCACACCATATTGGAAAGGAAAAAAAAACAAAATTAATAAAAACCAGCATCTTGTGGCTGAATACAGTTATAAATGTATGTGCGTGTGTGTGAGAGAGATAGATATATATACATAGAGAGAGAGAGAGAGAGAGAGAGAGAGAGAGGTATTCCGGTCGTCGGAGAAATGGGACGGGGAAGAGTGACGTTGAAGAGAATAGAGAACAAAATCAACCGGCAGGTGACTTTCTCGAAACGCCGGTCAGGATTGTTGAAGAAAGCTCATGAGATCTCCGTTCTCTGTGATGCAGATGTCGCTCTAATTGTCTTCTCCACCAAAGGAAAACTCTGCGAGTACGCAACTGATTCAGCGTACGTAATCCGTTTTCTAATTCTTCAAAACTGAAGTTTCTTAATTCACCATTTGTTATGATTTCAAGTCGTTGATTAGTTATCTCCGTTGAAAATTGAAGTTTATGTTGACTTTAATTGTTTATTACGTATGTCAAACACTACATGAAACTTAGGGAATTCATGCACGCAAATCAGATTCAATAGTAATTATTTAAAACTTGAAACTGTAATTTGTGTGGAATCAATGCATGACACGTTTGTTTTTGTGCTTTTTCTTTTGTGATGGTTGTTGAAAGTGAGGTTTTATGTAACACCGCAAAATTTAAACCCGAATTTTTTTTAAAAAAATTTTAATTAACTAAGGGAAGCGCATAAGTATCATCACAAAATAGCTAATATATAATTATCAGGTCTTTTACAACATTAACCAAAAATATTAAAAGTAGTTGCAGTGTTAAAACGTCCGGCGGCTCGGTTACAATTATATCAAAATCAGAGTGAAGGTCAAACATCCCTAAAACACCCCTTGACCCGCCCAAAAGCTAAACCTGCAAAAGAGTCAACGAGGTGGGGATTAGCTAACAGCTAAGTTAATGAATTCAAACCGACAATAATAAAAGACAACCAAATGATAACTCAAATTATCCCAATTATTTTATTTGAAGAGTAACGGGGTTCTGCCGAAGCCTTAAATCATTGTTGGCCTAACAATGATAACCGATAGCCCTTTACTCAATGACGGTGTGTACCTCCTTAGAACAACCAGTGATTCTAAGGACGATACACCGTATCATTAGAAAACATATACTCAGTAGAATGTTCCAATTACTGTCCTCTTCCCCAAATGTGCACTTAATTAATTAACTTATTAATTATACCGAAGTGTGGGCCTACAATAACGATTGCAGCCAAAAAAGCAAACCTGAGAGAGTTCGCGTCGTGAACTAAGAGTTCGCGTCGCGAACTCGAAGTTCACGGCCCGCGAACTTCCTCACGTTCCAGTCCCCAACTCTCTGTCTCGAGTTCGCGTTCGCGAACCAAAGTTCGCGTCGCGAACTCCCCCAGTTACCAATCCTGCACCTCTTTTCCAAACAGCCCAGTTTTTTTCTACCAAATGAACACCTATAAAATGAAGGCTAAATCCAGTCACCTGAGCTAGCAATCCAGTCCCAAAACTCAGTATTCTAACTACTGAGTTCCCTTGCCTTTGCCTGTATAAAATGCAACCGAATTAGTACCCGAGTCAACCAAAATAGTTAAAAAATGGAAATTCATACATAATTTAAACTTGCACATTTCATTTAACCATTTCACCACAACTCTAAGTATGACAATACCTATGACTTAGGCTTCTCAAACTAAGTATGGCATCAAAATGCTTCACTAGTAATTTTTAGTCAATTAGGCTCAAACGGGTCAAACTTAATAATTTGCCAAAATCCATAACAATTACATATGTTTAACATCAATTAGGGATTACATATCATTTCTAGCATATTTTAGACTTCTTGGAAGTAAAGTCAAACTCCAGCTTTAACTTTTTCTATATTTGACCCAAATAACTAGTTAATCTTTAAAATACCAAATTAGCCAAACACCATCCCATTTAGCATCAAATACACATACAATTCAGTCAATTAATATCCCATGATGATTCTACACTAGCTAGGACATTAAGAATCTCATTTACACAATTTATCAAATTTGGTGGGTTTTGGTCATATTCTCCAAAACTCCATAACTAGGGTTTTAAGGTCCAAAGCTTGAACTTACACTACAATCCAGAATTAGTCATCTAAAACATACAAGATTAGTTATGAACTTCATAAAAACCCTAACAATTTATAAATTTCATAATTTTAAGCAAAATCAACCAAAATTCATGAACCCTAGAAACTTCTTACAAGAACACACAAGATAATGAACAATTAGCATGAACCCTACCTTTGATGGTGATGATTCTGAAAATCAGGGGAAAAACAAGTCAATGATAGTCTTCTTCAATAGAGAGCTTCAAGAAAATTATGCATGTGTGTGTAGTGTGTGTTTGAGTCGAGCTAGGCAAGAGAGAACAAGGAAAAAAAACCCAATTGACACATGCCCTCCTACATGCCCACGTGTAGGGGTGAGCAGAAAAAGTGGGTAACCGGAATTGGAACCGGAACCGCTTTGGAACCGGCGGTTCCGGTTCCTAAAATTTTGGAACCGCCCTAAGAGGTTCCGGTTCCGGTTCTCAAAATTTAGGAACCGGTAACCGGTGGATAACCGGAACCGGCGGTTATTCGGTCTATATTTGTTAAAATATTATATATATGAGAAATTAAATGTCCAAATTTAACAATATGAGAAATTTTGTATAATTTTGAATGAGTTTAGTCTTTAATTAGTCTAAATATAGTTTTTTAACAACATAATAATTAGACAATCATATGTTTAAGTGTTTGAAATCTATAATTATTCAAAGATTAGTAGATAAATGATAAAAAATGATTAATATTTAAGCTTTGCATCTTATTTTGATTTTACGATTTTAGAGACAGGGTAACCGGAACCGGCACCGGAACCGGAGGTTCCGGTTCCGGTTCCGAAAATTGAGGAACCGGTACAAGAGGTTCCGGTTCCGGTTCCGGTCGGAACCGGCGGGTACCCTGCTACGCTCACCCCTACCCACGTGCACCCTCCCCCTCTCAAACAACTTAATTTCAATTAACACAGTGCAATACTGAAAGTCTGGGTCGCGTTTGATTTATTTAAAAATACCTAGCTAAGTCAGATTTTAATAACGGAAATATTTTTGGAACTGTAATTCAAAGTTTTATAAGAAATGAAATCTACCCTTTTTATGCTTGATCAAATCAGTTAATACATATTTTAATCCCTTGATTAAAATATAACAAAATCTAAATAAATTACATAATTTATAATAAAATAATAAACAGATAGAATTACTTACCGAAAGTAATTTAAAATTCTAGGCCGGGTCTCCGATGTTACATTTTAGGATTTTGATTTACTAGTAATGGGATAAGGAATAGGGGGTGATGTTTTTCATATGAGGAAAGAACTTGATGAAATTAGAAATAAAGCTATAATTTCAGTGGATCTGGTCATATCAAGCAAGTGGCAAGTACAAGTTTTTGGTTAGACATTTTAGGTTACATTAAATGTTGAATAAATGTCTTCTTTACTTTAATCAATAAGACATGAAATATAATCTAGCAGTGTTTAAAGTAAGGCTGTCAAATCGTGCTATCGTTTCGTGTTTCAGGATAACACGACACGACACGACACGAATTCGTTCAACACGAAAACGACACGACACGAAGTCGTGTTTTAATTTGGTAACACGAACACGACACGATTAAAAAACGATAAACACGATAAACACGACAACACAAAATAAATAAAAAATTTATTATTTATTACATGCTAAAAACACGACAAACACGACAAAATCATAACTATCGTGTCAATTCCGTGTTAATCTCTGAACACGAACACGACACGACACGACTTCGTGTTTGTTTTACACAACACGAACACGACACGAACACGAATTCAAATTTCAGTTTCGTGTCAATTTCGTTTCGTTTCGTGTATTTTTGTCGTGTCGTGTCAGGTTTTGACAGCACTAGTTTAAAGTAGTACAAGTTTTCAACTTGCTTGCAAATAGTCTTTTAGGATGATTTATACAAGATTTTTCTTTTCTTTTCTAGATTTCTATATCCATTCACTTCCTCTCGATTTCAATTTTAGTTTTTGGTTCTATTTAGGCAACGATAACCAAGACCTTGGTTTTTACATTTGGCTCAAAACTGCAACATTTTGATTGAGAATGTTGTATGAGATCACATACATATTCGATAGATTTTGCGTTAAAAATCTTTTTCCACATCAATTTGAATTTTCGACTTATAATTACCATCTTGATCTGGAAGTTCCTGATGGCTAGACAATTCCAATGTCTCTAATAACTTAAATCGCTTATATAGTCGTGTATGTGATCATGTCACATATAAATTATAACTGATGCTTGGTTTTGTGAGTATATTGATTAGCCAACCTTTTTAGCAATAAAAGTTTTAGTTTCTTTAGAAACGGACTGAGCAAAATTTTTGATGAAAAATGAAATAATATTTATTCAAAATAATATGAGTAACCATTGTTGGGATTAATAGGGTTGTTTCTGAAATCTGGATTTAACTAAGGAATCGTGAATATCACTTTCCGAATTAGATATTTCGACCCTATGCCTGGGTATCACGAAATTCTAACTATTGGGATAATTCCTAAGAATCAAATTAGAAATTAGGCACAATTTCTAATTCACAGTAATGGATGATTTGAGATAATTCATATTTAACAATATGTCAAGAGAGAATATTATTTTGTGTGTTCTCTCCCTCCTACAATAATACGTGTGTTGTATTCTTAAATCAAAGTTCAAAGTGGTTCCCAAAATCTAGGAACGGTTCCACTAAAATAGGAGCGGTTATACACGGTTTTCTGCAGTTAAGAAACTGCTCGTCGCATCAGCTGATCGTCAATCGCAGCAGCTGATCGCTGCTGGTCGCTAACAGCTAAATCTGGTCGCTGAAGCTGGTCGCAGCAGCAGCAGCTGGTCGCAGCAACAGCAGCTGGTCGTTGCAGCTTGTCGTTGCAGCAGCAGCTAGTCGCTAATCAGCAGATTCTGGTCGCTGCAGCTAGTCGCTGCAGCTGATAACTTGAACTATAAACAAACCAGTATCATCTTTGACTTATACAAGTGTGCTCTCCACACCTCCTGACTTGTACTAGAACAAAGTATGAAACCCAAGACATACACATTATTTTCATTATACTAAAATTGGAATAGGTAACACTAAAATTACCAACATTCCTCCCCCATTTTAGTGTAACCATGAAATAATACAAAACTTGAATAGAATAAACCAAATTTATGCATAAATGAAAATGTCGAATCGATTAAATTTTCATGTTAGTACATTACACATTCCAAATATTCGAGAATCAGGGTGTTCTAAGAATTGAACCCATCAACCCATTTGAATACCTGAAGATAATATACACATAAATTTAAAAACCATCTAAAACACAAATACATAACACTATTATTAAGCCGAGTGTTCCAATCCATTCTTAATCGTATAAAGGCCAAGTCCTAAGTCCTATGAAGTACGGCTATACTTCACGATCATATAGGTAATTCCTTTATTCATGTACCTGCTTACATTTTATCAAAGGAATTATTAAGAAATTAATTCATCCTAGCCAACTACAGGTCCGAACACACTAACCTTGGGATGATATAATAATGTGTGTTCTAATCCAAACGTGTGAGCTTTCCGCATTGAATTCAACCTCTAACATTGTATTAGAGGGGAATTGGGTGTCTCACAAATAGGATTATACAGACTTTAATCCCATCTCGATCGCCGACTTGTGCACTAAGTCCCGAGCCAATCCTTTAGTAAGATGGTCCGCTAAGTTTTGTTGCGATCTTACAAACTCCACCGATATTACACCATCCAAGATTAATTCTCTAATCTTGCTATGTCTTACACCTAAGTGTCTACACTTGCCATTATAGATTTGACTATAAGCTCTAGCCAAAGTGGCAGCACTATCACAATGGATTTCCACAATGGAATTTCATAAACCAAATCCTTTAGCCATTCCGCTTCCTTACCGGCCGCGGCTAATGCAACAAACTCAGATTCCATTGTTGAGTTCGTGATACAAGTTTGCTTTTTGGATGCCCAGGATATTGCACCACCTCCTAGAAAAAATACCCAACCACTCGTAGAAGAATGATCTTCTAAATTGGATATCCAACTTGCATCTGAATATCCTTCTAGAACCGAAGGATATCCAAGATAACACAAACCATAATCCATGGTTCCTTTTAAGTATTTGAATACTCTTTGAATCGCTTGCCAATGTTGAGTACTAGGATTACTAGTGTACCTACTCAATCTTCCAACGGCATAAGCTATATCAGGCCTAGTGCTCGTCATAGCATACATCAAAGAACCTATAGCTTGCGAGTATTCAAGTTGTGATACTGCATTGCCTTTATTAGGCATCAACTTTATACTAGGATCTATAGGAGTACTAACTGGTAAACAATCACTATAATTAAATCTTTTCAAGATTTTCTCAATATAGTGAGATTGCGTTATAGCAATTCCTTTGTTTAACCGTTTAATTCTTATTCCAAGAATTACATCCGCCTCCCCCATATCCTTCATGGAAAAATTTGATGATAATAAATTCTTGGTTTCATCAACTTGATGTTGATTCGTACCGAATATAAGCATATCATCAACATATATGCAAATTATCACACCCGAGCTGGTAGAATCAAACCGGCTATAAACACATTTGTCGGATTGATTTAAAACAAAACCATTAGATAAAATAAATTCATCAAACTTTTGATGCCATTGCTTAGGAGCTTGTTTTAGTCCATACAACGATTTAACAAGTCTACACACCTTATGCTCATTACCGGGCATAACAAAACCTTCGGGTTGTTTCATGTAGACTTCTAACTATTGGGATAATTCCTAAGAATCAAATTAGAAATTAGGCACAATTTCTAATTCACAGTAATGGATGATTTGAGAGAATTCATATTTAACAGTATGTCAAGAGAGAATATTATTTTGTGTGTTCTCTCCCTCCTACAATAATACGTGTGTTGTATTCTTAAATCAAAGTTCAAAGTGGTTCCCAAAATCTAGGAACGGTTCCACTAAAATAGGAGCGGTTATACACGGTTTTCTGCAGTTAAGAAACTGCCCGTCGCATCAGCTGATCGTCAATCGCAGCAGCTGATCGCTGCTGGTCGCTAACAGCTGAATCTGGTCGCTGAAACTGGTCGCTGAAGCTGGTCGCAGCAGCAGCAGCTGGTCGCTGCAGCTTGTCGCTGCAGCAGCAGCTAGTCGCTAATCAGCAGATTCTGGTCGCTGCAGCTGATAACTTGAACTATAAACAAACCAGTATCATCTTTGACTTATACAAGTGTGCTCTCCGCACCTCCTGACTTGTACTAGAACAAAGTATGAAACCCAAGACATACACATTATTTCCATTATACTAAAATTGGAATAGGTAACACTAAAATTACCAACAACCATGATAGAATTTCTTCTTTACTGAAAAACTAAATGAAACAATTAGATACATCAATATAAATGTCTAATGTCATAAATTAAAAATATACTTAATTACTAATGTTTACATCGGATATTGTATAAATGGCCGTACTGCTGATCTAGTCATTAAGCGACCTACACTGTTGTAAAACACGGTCAACTTGGCCGAGTACTCTAAGGTCTGCCGAGTAGAGTTGACCCAAATCGGTCAAAAAAAAACTCAATCAAACCAAAATTCGTTTAAAACGCGCCCAACTCAGTCAAATTCTTCAAAATCCTTACTATTATTGATATACAATATAAGTGAGATATTTACTTTTAGGACTTAAATTATGTTTGATATTTAAGAACCAGGGATATTATGTGTATAATATATTTTTTATACAAATTTATATGTAAAAACTGTAATCCGACTACTTACCGAGTAACCAAATACTCGCTGTCAAACGAGTATTGAGTATGTTTAATTGTTTATCTCATATTTATAATTTTCCAAGTTTTTGGAAGCCTTTATAATTGTCCAAAAATGGTTTCCACTCCTCGCCGCCTAATTACATGACTATATGTTGTTGTAGTTTCAATTGCAGTTTTTAATTTGCATTTGTGAAATCCCAAAAACAACAAAATATACTTAGATTGTCATTCTCTCTCTCAGTGTATTACAAGAAAAAAATTGAATCCCTTAGAGCCTCAATATTGTTAGAAATTTACAAATTGCAAACAAAGTGTTTAACACAGATATCGAAAGATTATAATTACGTGATTGAGGCCTGCAATTAGTATACTTTAGACTTGTTAGTCATGGGTGGAAAAACATTATAAGATATAAAAGTTTGATTATTTTTGCAATGAGTGAGAGGAACTGATATGTCATAATCAAATAAATAGACATATAATATGTAGTTAGGTACAATTACGTTTTGTTTAACCAACATTCTATATGCATCTAATAGAATGCATAGGATCTAAGAATAAGATTGAATATTTGTTGCTGAAAGTTTTACATTCTTGCTCCATACTTGCATATATAAATTTGTTTGATTTGAATTGGTTGGAATTTAACACCAACAGAATGGAAAGGATCCTTGAGAGGTACGAAAGATACTCGTATGCAGAGATGCAACTTACTGACCAATCACACGTACGTACCAAAACTAACTGCTCTTTTTTATTCAATTCAATTCAATTCAATTCAATTATGGACCTAGCTTTTTTATTAAATAAATATATATTCTAAAAATCAAACACTTGTAGCAGGGAAACTGGTCTCTGGAACATGCTAAACTTAAAACTAGAATTGAGCTTTTGCACAAAACACAAAGGTACTTCACTCAACTTAACTTATATGCACAAAGCTACAAAACTACTGGACTAGCAATTTTAATTATTTTTATCAACAAAAAAGTATGTTTTTTAGGCATTTCATGGGTGAAGAACTTGATAACTTGAGTCTTAAAGAGCTTCAAACTCTTGAGCAGCAACTTGACTCAGCTCTTAAAAACATCAGGCTCAGAAAGGTATTTTCATAATTAATCTTAGTATTCTGCTTTCTTTTACGTGGGTCCCATCACATTGTACTATTATACAATAGTGGTTCATATTTCCATCCATTGAGATGGATGAAAGGCATGTTTACACAGACAAACAAGTGGCGCATATCAAACTTAAATTATTCAGATAATAAAATATTAATTAAAATATAGTTATAAAGAGCATATACATTTATATATTATAATAAAAATAAAATAAAATACTAATAATAATAGGGTTTTGATAATGACAGCCATAAGAGCTGTCTCTAAATGTATTAAAAATGATACAAATGAGTAATTCTAAAAATTCAGGAGTTGGTTATAGATGGATATACAATTTTTTTATTCATGTCTTATGACAGCCCTTAGGGCTGTCATTATTAAAACTCATAATAATAAAATGGTTAAAATTTATGTGAGTGTCAAATGACTAAAAAATCATACATGTATAAAATATGTTATTAGTCTTGATCATTAATTATTAGTGATCAATGGTTGAGATTAATCCGTTGAGATTATACAAAAATTAAGGAGCACCTTGAACAATTACTTATAAGCTTATGACAATGGTTAAGAATGTTTAAAATGGTTAATGTATAATTAAGGAAGCATACTTACTCAAAGATGGTTAATGAAATTCAAGAAGTGAATTTTAAATATAAATATAACTTTTACTTCAAAATGATACATTGCATTAAATAACATGGACTTTAAGCAGTGTGGGTTAATATCTTAATTGAACTCTTACTTAGAAAATAATGAAATATTTACTTTAAAAAAAATTACCATTAAAAAGTTATTAAAACAAGATTGAAAAATAGAAAATATACCATATTACAAAACTTCTTATTTTTTATTTTTTTTATAAATGTTTATTAAAATCCAAAACATCTTTCCATTCCACAATCTATTTTGACATTCAACAAAAATTAAGTTCATATTTTATAAAGTGATTTATAACAAGTAAATGAAAATTTTAATGAGGTTGCAATAAATAACAAATTCAAATTAAAAAAAAATTCCTCTACTTTCTTGATAAATAAATCCGCAACGGAGTGCGAACTTATTACACTCGTTATATATACATTTTAGGTAGTCAAACTTTGTTTTGTTATTATTTGCAGAATCAGGTGATGCTTGAATCAATTTCTCACCTCCAAAAGAAGGTACGCAGGCCCATTTCTAATATTCCCTATATTTTTAGAAAAATATTCCCTACTTAATTATCTCCATTTGATTTTTAAATCATAACTTGATGATCGAATCCACAGGACAAAGATTTGGTGGATCAAAACAACTTCCTCTCAAAACAGGTAATTAAACATTAAATCAAATAACATAACATGAATTAATAAAAAAAACTTAAAACTATATATATACAGATTAAGGAACATGAGAAAGAAGCAGTCCACCATGAGCTAGAACTGCCCTCATTTCACTTGGGAATTTTAAGCAACTGGTAACAATATTTGAACTTTTTACAAACTATAAACATAAAAAAACACAAAAATGTAAAATATATATATGTATACAGTGATGCAGCAAGAGGTGATGGTGAGGTGGAAGAAAACCCTAGGCAAGGTCAACCGTCAATAATCATGCCACCTTGGATGATTCAACATATGAACAAGTAAAGTAAAACTTAGGATTTTCAGTTTCTTGTAATGGTATATCATATTGATGCATATCTATAAACAGTTAATGATATCTATGTTGGTTAACCATATGGATGTAAAATGGTTTGTTTGTAAAAAATAGATATTAAGAGTACATGTACGTTTTTTGTTGTTAAATGGCTTTTTGTATGAACGAGTGGATGTCACATGGGTTGATCTTAATACTATATGACCTTTTTTGTTGATGTATATAAACTAGCGGGTATTACCCCGCGGGGGAATTTTGTATGCTACCGGGAATATTGTTTATTGAATTTTACATTACATTCAAAAGAGTTTTACATGACCCAAAAACAGGTCCTTTACGTCAATAAATTTGGTTGTTTGGTTAATTATGGCATGGAACTTGAGGTTTTTAATCTTATATTAATATTCCTGTTGTGCACCTGATGTAGTAAATAAAATAGCATCCGTCTAGGTCACGCCGGGTCACCGGTTTCAAAACACCCTACGGGATCGAAACGGGTCAATTTAAGCAAAAAAAAAAAGGTTAGCTATTCAAGAAATGTATACAAAGTCCCAAGATCCTCCATATTTATGCAAAAAAAACATGCTATCACAAACACCATGAAGGCCGAATATCAAAATCAAGTGTACTCCCATAGTTCACCAAAAGTTGCTTGACCCAAAGAGAAATGCTTAAAGATTGCTAGCTAAAAGCTATGAAAAAACGCATATAAAAAGTAAATAAGCAACTGATAGTATAATGTTGCAGGTGTTAACTTATTATTATCTAAGTTCCTAGGTGAGTAATTTGACATTAGCAAAGGGGAATGACAGTCAACGTAATGATAATTACAACTTTGACTTCTAAAGGTGAACCTAAGCTGTTAACTTATTATTGTCTACATGAAGAGATGCTAAGAAGGTTTTTAAATCTGGATGTATACATAGTAATGAAAAGATGTGATTTCAGAAGACAACATAAAATTTAAAATTTGAAAGGCAAAATTTAAAAGAAATATGTGATTAATAAGTTTTACCTTTAGAAGAATTTCAAAAAATAAACCCCAAAATTGAAGAAGATGAGTGAAGGTTACCTGAAAAAAGATAAGGAAATCTAACACCCAAATTCGAAGTTGTGAGTGAAAATAATACGGAACCTGAATTCGAAACCGTCAAAATCGAAAACGTCAGTGAAGATTAGCTGAGATGAACCTGAAAATCAATTCGAAACGGTCAATGTGATTGAAGATTAGCTGAGGAAGAAGAATTAAGGATGTTAATGGAATCAGCGAAGTCGTAGGTTGAGCAGATGGCAGCGTAATTGAAGCTTGAATAGAGTAAGATGGTTTTGTAGTCAAAGGTTAACCCTTTCCAAATGACCATTTTACCCTTATAAATACTACATGATTTCATAATCAAATCAACCATATTAAATTGATGGTGTTTACATACCCAATTCTTATCAATCTCTACATATCAAATGTGGGGTTTGTTTTTGTTTCTATCAATGTATTTTTCACAATTTTATTTTATTTTTTACAAATTTCAAATATTTTTCTTTAATTCGATACAATTTATCATAGCCTGCAAGAACTCCAGCACCAGCTACACCAACAAGCATGTTTGCAGTAACCCCTTTATACAATGCCAAAAAACCCTCCAAACGGATTATTTCAGTCAATGCGTGTATCGCATTATCATACTTACACGGTTGACCAGAAGTCAACATCATTCTTCTCCTCAAACGGGTAAGCACAAACACCAGAAAACGTTGTCACACTCCAACCCAAGAAAAAACTTGCAACAAAACTGTCCTGCACATTGTTTATACATTGTCATTTTAGGCCAAAAAACCCTTAAAAAATCACAACTTTTTTAAAGAAAATACCTGAAACGATCCAATTAAAACAATAGGTTTGATGCTATCATATAACCCAAAATACATTCCTCTGTATAATGTAATTCCCACAATTGAAACCCCAAATCCACGGTACAACCCTCTAATGCCATCACTTTCAAGGGTTTTCCTATACACGTCAAATAACCCGTTAAATTGTCGTTTTTTATCCGTTGAAAAACCCGTTGAATCTGTCGCTAAACGCGTACGGGCATAATCCAAATGATATAAAAACAACGAAGTAGTGGCCCCCGCAGCACTCCCTGAAGCAACATTGCCAACAAACCACTTCACATACCCGTCTCTCTCCTTTGACCGTCCAAGTTGACTTTTGAAATAACCTTTGAATGCAAAATTGAAAGCCTACGGATATTTTCTAACACGTTTAACAATCAGATACTAATACTTCTAGTGTTCTTGAAATCTTGAAATATGAATTAATTAATCACTAAAGTTAATTAATTAATTGATTACCTGAGTTGGGAAATATCGAATGACATTTACTTGATTACCCCTCCAGAATGAGAAAAAGCCTTCTTCTTTGAAGACCCTTTTGAAGCAATTACCAACGCCTGTATACGGTTTTCTTAATTGATTTCTTTTTAATAATTCTCCTTGATTTTGTAGTAAAAGTTTTACTCCTTCAATTGGTGCAGCTGCACTTTTTGATATTATAGCTGCTACACCTCCCATTACTAAATCAGAAGAAAATTTCTCTGATTTTGTTGTCATCTCAAATGCTTTTTTCGGGCCTGCAGAAATCAACATAAACACACGCATAAAAATAACACCTTTTGGACATGTCTCAACTCGTTCTAAAAAGTTGACCATTTGACCCGCCCATTTTGCCACATCTAGTTTGAGCATTGTGTATCTTCCTTAAATTGTATAAGTCATGCATGATCTTATAGACCAACTTATTATATCATTAATCATATTGTTCCTGCTCATTACCTTGTTCATTTAATACATTGTTCGATAGGGATGTCTTCATATCATAAAACCTAATCAAATCTGACAAGCTATTGTCCCAAATTCATACAACGGTTAGGTAACCGCCACCAGTCAGACAGAACGTTTTGAAAAGCAACATGGAATCGAAATTATCAGGTAAAAATGAAAAATCAAGGAAAAAATCGGGGCAATTAATTAGCTCTCACATAAAGAAATTGATGAAATTAGATACATAAAGCCCTCGATGAGCAAAAACACATCACTAATAAACGATACATGAATCAATAATATGCAAATTGTTAATTGATAATGATGAAAAGAGGTTATAACAATTGAAACTAACCTCCTGATGATTATGAACAATGAGCAACGAGGTGTAAGATTTTGATTAGGGTTTACTGAAATGGAAAAACAAGCGATTGGGGGGAAGACTCGTGAGTGAATTACCGGTAAGATTAGCCATTATCGGTAAGATTGAGCCACATATGGTTTCTATTGCCTCCGCCCTCCAGAGTCCAGATAAGTTAGGAAAATTTATTTCTACAATATTTACTAGCAGGGTAACCGCGCAATGCGGTGGCGGGTACCTGTGATTAAATTTGACGGCGATCAAGTAGTGGGTGATGACGACGGTAGTGATAGTTGCTGCTGGTTGAATCGATAGTTAATATATATACGCTTTTAAACGGACGTCTTACCTTAACACCGGAGCATATGTCATGGGTAATATATCGCTGGAAGTCGCAGGCGGGTAAACGTCGTCTGATTTGTAGCATCGTGTTTATTTTAAAGGGGGTGATTTTTACACCACATGTTTTGATGCATCTACCACAATTATTGCATTGCTTATTTGTACATTATGCAGAAACACTTGTACAGTGTGGTATAAGCATCAAAAAATGTGGTAGCAAAATTAATTCCCTTATTTTAAGGTTGTGGTGGAGGCGTTGCAGAATCCAAGTAAGACGTTTTGTAGATATGCGTTATGTTGAAAGATGAACAAAATCATCAATTTAGAAAGTAAATTAATGTAGAGTTTTGTAATGTAGAGTTTATTTTAGTAAATTAAATGGGTGGTAAGACGATTCCGAAAAATTAGTATTGAATAAGTGTTGAATAGTCAAGAAGTTTCCAAAAAATTAAATTGTATCGGATATAATAGTTTTGTACTTCGAGGGTTTGTAGTGTTATGTAGAATTTTTTTTGGGATAAAATAAAGTGTCATTTAGAGCAATTAATTAACACACGGTCACTACTTATAAGATTGTGTTCGAATCTTATAAGCAACACTTTTTTATTTTCTTTTAGTTGAAGAAGTTACTAAGAGTGGAAAACTCCTTAAACTTAAAATTAAGGAGCTCCTTAAACTTCCTTAAATTAGTAGTCCTAAATGCATTAGTAAGAAGTAAGATATCACAAGATTTAGGTTAGGTTAAGTATATAATCAAACTAAATAACGATTATGATAATGCAATAAAAAAATGATGTAAAAATCATTTTCTATAAGTTAGGGTTAATTTTGTTTATTTTTTATCTTTACTATATGAACATGAATAATAATAAGGTGATAATTTATGTATTACATTTTTTTAATTTATATAATTTGCAGTATTAATTATACGTTATAATATCCTCATAAATTTAAAAATATGATATAAGAATTAATTTTCAAAAAAATACACATTGCTCTAAAGTTAGTATCATTAGATTTGAGATATAAGCTGATTACTATATTAACTATTAAGGCAAGCCTATGTTGAAGTTGTGATTATATATGTCCAATGAATATCTATACTAATAGTATAAAAGTGTTGAAATGTATTTCTTATTAATATTCATCATGAGTTCTAATAATACTACAAGTAAAATAATGTAGATTTAACAACAGTTTAAGTTTTCTAATTTTAATATATATATATATATATATATATATATATATATAATTTAATATAAAATTATATTTTTTAGGGCAATGAACTGTTTTTCCAACCACTAGCGGGGTACCTGCACAATGCGGCGTCGGGTACCTAGTTACTATATTTTGAGGCGAACAAATGTTGTTTGGTCGCACGTCTTTTGCATTAAATTGATTATCGAGAGGTCTAGTGATGGGCTTTCACTCCCAAATGTACTGGACATTAAATTGGCCTTGTCAAATTTCAAAATGTTGATGGGCCGGCATTCATGGATTGGAAACACGTTATTAAGGTAGTGTTTGAACATCTTAACCAAACCTGTGAGTTTGGTTAGTGGTAAGTGTTTTACCTTTGGACCTGTCCCACGCAGATTCGAACCTTGTAAGCAGCTTTTTAAATATTTTTCAATCCGGAAAATTGAACATTTCTAATTATGGCAGGTTTGAATTCAGACATGCCTTAATTAGAAATGTGCAATTTGCTTTATAAAGTAGTATAGATTATCTAATTAAAAAGGGTAAATTACAGAAATTGTCCCTGAGGTTTTCCGGATTCTAGGTTTTTGTCCCTAAACTTTTTTTCCCGTTTTTTTTGTCCTGGACGTTTTTAAAATTCCGTATTTTTGTCCTTCCGTCCAAATTATTCTGTTAACTGACGGTAATTTTGTCCATTTTCCCAAATTACCCATATTTTAATCTTTTTCTTTTTATTTTGACATTTTTCTTTCTTCATCTTCAAAGATCTTCCATCGTCCTTTCTTCTTGTTGACCTGCAAAAGATTTTTAAAATCTGTAATCTATGAATTCACCTGCAAAAGATTCTTCATATCTTTAAAATCTTCAAAACACGCAAGGATTACAAAATTTTCACAAGCAAAAGCTTTTTCAAACACATGAAGATTCTTCAAAGCTTTAAAATAAATAAAGCCTTTTAATTTATGCATCTTCTTCACACTATGTCTGCATCTTCTTTTATATGCTAATTTTAACAAATTTGGTTCTTCTCTCATGATGGTGGCGCGCCGCCGCCGGTGGGCATTTCAAAGATTTGTTCTTTTGGTGATTCCCACCTGAGCTTTTCTATGTTAATCCTAACTCGTTTGATCTTCCACCTTGCTCCGACGACCACCACCACCTTATTCTCCGACGACCACCGCCACCGTTCTTCCCCGGCAAAACCTTCGAGATCTGAGATCTGAAAATCGAGATTTGAGATGTTGTGGAAATCGACATCTGAAAATATGGTGGAAATGATGTAGAGATTTTGTGGTGATCGGTAGCTGTGATGGTTTCTGAAGAAGTGTTGCCAGAAAGTTTGTGATAGCGGCGGAGAATAGGGTTTACGCCCTCTTTAGCAAAAACTCAAATCTGATGTTGATGATGGGAGAAAAGAGAGAAGGGATTAGTTAACACCATCAAATCTGGAAATCAATGTGTGATTTTTACGGTTTGAATGATGAATAAAGAAATGGGGAAGAAGATGAAAAAAGAAAAAATTAAAAAAGAAAAAGAAAGGGGAAAAAAGACTAAAATGCCCTCATATCTTTTGCATTTGAGGTCACTTAACGGCCAAAATTGGACGAATGGACAAAAAAGTGGAATCTTAAAAACGTTAAGGATAAAAAAACCAAAAAAAATAGTTTAAGTACAGAAATCCAGAATCTGGAATACCTCACGGAAAATTCCTGTAATTTACCCATTAAAAAATTTGCTAGAAATAACCTTACTTTCATCAGTTCATGTCATAAATCGAATAGTAAAGTAACATCAACGGCAAACCATTACATGTGCTTTCATGTGTTTGGCCCCCAATTTCCACAATTTTGCCCCCTTCAATCTTTAGTTCCTCATTACCATCAATCACACTCACTCTTTCCCTGCTAATCCCCAAATCAATTCATTCTCAGATTCAACTCATAAAACTAATCTTGTTGCTGATATAACAAGATCAGTGAATACGATTGCTCATTCTTGATTCAATTTGATGGATAATGATCACTGGTTACTCAATTTATAACTGATTTGATGTGTTCTTCATGCAATTGATCCGGTGAGGGTAAATCGGGGATTTTGATACAAGATGCGCCGTCGGGCGGCGGACTACCGGCGGCCGGTTCGACGGAGGTTTTCAGTTTGGATCTGGTTGATTCTTGGTTTATTCTGTTTTGCTGGATTTATTGTATTAGTTGTTCAACAGAATCACGAATATGAAGATCGAGTTGAACAGCCCTTACTGGTATGATTAGTTGTTCATCAATTTCTGAAATTAAATTTCTGCAATTGCAATTTTGTGTTTTTTAGGTAGGTAATCACAGTTGACTTTCTACCAATTGATGATTTTGACTTAGTTAGGGGGTAGAAAACCTAGTTTTAGGTAACAAATCCCAATTTATTTTCTACAAATTGATTACTTGATTGTTTCATTTTCAAGTCGTAGATATGATGTTTATATAGATAAAACTGTTAGATTTATCTTTTAACTAGCTTTATGTCTAATAATCAAACCACTTACAGGATAGAAACACGGGCCAAAATCAAACAACCGAAATACCCAACACCAGTTCATACGCTCGACAATTACTAGACCAAATGACACTTGCAAAAGCATATATAGTAATTGCAAAAGAACACAATAATCATCATCTTGCATGGGAATTAACTTCAAAAATTAGAAGTTGTCAATTCCTACTTTCGAAAGCCGCCATGAAAGACAACCCGATGACACAAAACGAAGCAGAACCGTTGATTAAATCCTTATCAACCCTAATTTTCAAAGCACAAGATTCACATTACGACATTGCAACCACAATTATGACCATGAAATCTCATATTCAAGCTCTCGAAGAACGAGCAAATGCAGCAACCATTCAATCAACGTTTTTTGGACAAGTGGCAGCCGAATCGGTCCCGAAAAATCTTCATTGTGTTAATGTTAAACTTCTGTCCGATTGGTTAACAATCAAGAAACTACAAGAAGTTACAAATGAGATAAAAAACTCACCGAGATTACTCGATAATAATCTTTATCATTTTTGTATATTTTCGGATAATTTGTTGGCAGTTTCAGCTGTGGTCAACTCCACGGTAACAAACGCGGACCACCCGAAACAGCTCGTGTTCCATATAGTTACGAATGAACCTAATTATGGAGCAATGCAAGCTTGGTTTGCAAGTAACGAATTTAAAGGGTCAACAATTGAAATACAGAAAGTCGAAGACTTTAATTGGTTAAATGCTTCATATTCACCCGTTATTAGAAAATTAACCGAAACCAATTTTCGGGAATATTATTTTGAAGGCGGGTCGCAAGATTTAAACAACGAGCCGAAATTCGGGAACCCGAAATACGTATCGTTATTAAACCATCTTCGGTTCTACATTCCCGAAATTTACCCGAATCTTGAAAAAGTCGTGTTTCTCGATGATGATGTCATCGTTCAAAAAGATTTGACCCCGTTATTCTCGTTAGATCTTCACGGGAATGTTAACGGTGCAGTTGAAACATGTCTTGAAGGTTATCATCGGTTTTACAAGTACTTGAATTTTTCAAACCCGGTTATAAGCTCCAAATTTGACCCGCAAGCATGCGGGTGGGCTTTCGGGTTGAATGTATTTGACCTTGTGGTTTGGAGGGATGCTAAAGTGACTGACGTGTACCATTATTGGGAAGAGCAGAACATTGATGGGAATTTATGGATGTTAGGGACTTTGCCACCTGGACTTTTGGCGTTTTATGGAAGAACTGAACCACTTGACCGTAGGTGGCACGTGTTAGGGTTAGGTTATGATGTCAGCATTGATAATCGGCTCATTGATAGTGCAGCTGTGGTTCATTTTAACGGGAATTTGAAACCGTGGTTAAAGTTTGGGTTTGGTAGGTATAAACCGTTATGGGAACGGTATGTGTACCAAACACACCCTTATCTTGTTGATTGTGTGACTAATTGAAAGGTGGGTTAGAAGGTTATGAAAGTGTAGAAATTTTTGGCATTTTTTAGATGTTTTTTTTTTTCTATTAAAAAAGTTTTATTCATTATTTCTTTTTTGATGAGAGGTTTACATGAACATCAAGAGAGAAAGTGTAGTATTTATACATCTTGCTAAGCAAATTTTGTGTAATAATCTTCCTTTGATCAAGATTTTGTATAATGTATGCGTTTTTTTAAATGAGGTCAGTTTCAGTTGAGGTAATTCGGTTATGGGTTAAAAATCGGTCAGTTTTTTGTTAACCGGTTTCGACCACTTTTTTGGGCTTGGGCCCAACCGTGAGCAAACTGCTTGTTTTTTCCCATCAAATAGTAGGTGAAGTTTAAAAACTAAGCCTATAAAAATGTAACTTTTCTCATAAAAGTAATATGATGACCCAATTATTGTTTACAACTCAATATAAATGTAAATTATTTTTAAAAGAGTATTGTTGCTTGTAAGGATTTTAGAATGACTGAGCTTTGCTTGTGATGTACAGAATATGACTATTGCCTGAACGATTCCAAACTTTATATTGATTATCCGTTAAATGTTTACTTAAGGAAGAGATCGAACGTGTAACATATAGATTCATGGTTTTTCGTATGCGAAAATTTTGATTTAAAAAAAAATACAGAACCAAACCATTGTTTGATTAAATGGGTAAAAGGTTTCCATTCGGCCAACCCCAACACACTAGCAATGAAGTGAAATTTCCTCCTTTTTTATTAGATGATTATTAAAAAACACTACTCCGTATTAGATATTAGATTAAAAATAAAGCTTTTATTGTAGTTGCATGTCCATTGCAAAGAGTAAAAGTAATTTACGGAAATGAAAAGAAAATTATTAATTTTATGGCACGTTTTAAGTATTTATTGTTCTTCCCCTGAAATGTCATTTGTGATTTGTCAATAGAACGAAAAAGAGACATTGACAATGTGACATGTACGTGGTTTTGCATTGAATCATTAATGGCATTGTGAAATCTGCAACATCTTTTCCCACTGTATGCATGTAACATATTTTATTTTAATTTATTTAAATAATTATGGTATTTATTGTAAATGTTTTTTTAGGAGGTGACACTCATATAAATTTGAATTCGTTTTTATTTTATTTTTTATTTTTTTCGTTAACAAAATAACATTACGTGATCACGTGATCGTATAACTGATCACATGTGATGTTTTTATATAATCACATGTTATCAAGTATATAATCACATATGATTATCACATAATGTTATTTTTTAATAATTGTTTTAAAAAAATTAAAAATTGAAAGAAAATTAAAAAAATAAAATAAATAATAATAATAAAATTATATGAATACCAAATGTCAAAAAATTACTCCATGTATAAAACATGTAATTAATATTGGCTATTAATTATTATTGATGAATATGATTGAGATTAGTCTCTAATTACTATGAAAAAGTACGACTTTGTTGAACAGAATTCATAATGCATTTATGAAAATGGATGAATAATACTATATTTATTAATTACTTTGACACGTATCTTATTTTTATGGGTTTTGTTAATGACAGCTCTTAGGGCTGTCATTAAGAGGTGGTTAAATGCATAAATCGTTTGTACTTTCAGTAGTGGGGGTTGATTCCTAAAATGCAGGGGGCGGTTATTGATTATTGTACAAGTTTTTGATGCGTGTCTTGACATCTTAGTAATTATCATTTTCTTAATTTTATTTATATTTATTGTGAACAGTTTTACTTGTTTTCCGCATGTGAATATCTTAATGTATCGTAGAGGAATTACTATACATAAAAAGAGCGTTGAAGTTGGGACCATACATAATTAAGGGGAATTAATTTTGGTACCACATCTTTTGATGCATATACCACGCAGTACAAGTAAAACTGCAGACTGTACAAACATATGATGCAACTATTGTGGTATATGCATCAAAAGATGTGGTGTAATTATCAACCCCTATAATTAAGTATATATGGTCCTCACCATGTTCCATAATGTATTTGTTCTAAATGCACTTGGCTATATAAATGTACTAAACAATTGTAATCGACTTTACATACATGTTATGTACGTGAAGAAGCATGCCAAATATAAACTGAATTTCGTGTTTATAGATTGACAACAACAACAATAATAATAATAATCCATTGCTCGATTTAATTAAACATAAAGCCAAATTTTGAAGATGGATACGGAATTGATCCATTGCGGTGAAATCACCTCGGGGCATCCTTTGATAGGGGTGTTCATGGGTAGTTGGGTAGCTAATATACCGTGTCCTGCCATTTGTACACGAAATAATGTAATATACGGAGTATATGAAGCTTTGGTTCAGGTACATGTGTGTATTTAAGAATAAAAAAACGAAACCAAACTACTTTAAATTAGGGGTGATTATTGGGCCAAAACCGAACCTAACCGATAGAACCGATAACCGATAATGATGAATTTTCAAAACCGAACCGATAACATGTTATCGGTTTCGGTTCGGTTATTTTAGGCCAAATGTTCATCATTTTCCGAAAACCGAACCGATCCGATAGAACCGATAACCGATAACGATGAATTTTCAAAACTGAAACCGAACCGATAACATGTTATCGGTTTCGGTCGGTTTTCGGCTCGGTTCGGTTTTTTCGGTCCAAATGCTCACCCCTACTTTAAATAGGTTTTTTTGGTTATGCTTTTTTTTTTCGGTTTCAGATCATGCGGATTGTATTAGTTTTCCTGTTCGTGTCTTTTGTGAGCAACCCTACCTTTGAGGTACAAAATATGTAACCTTTTAACCCATAAGATCCATATGAGATGTTTCCTTTATTGGTAGTTGTTGAGTCGAACAAAATGCAAAACCCAGAATTACCAAATGGAATGAAATCAACCCCTGAGTTACAAAGTAATTTAATCCTTTTACCATATTACATAAACCAATAAAATATGCACAAGTAAGTCAACTAAAATCTTAAAACCTACAGTTCTCATAATGTGCAGTTTTAGTTGTATATAATAAATTTATAAATCCCTTTGTGAGCGTGAAACTCCAATTAAGAACTAAAAAGGGTTAACCACTAGGGGTGTTCATTAAACGGTTTGACCTGAAAAACCAACCAATCCAAATGATATTGGGTGAAATGGTTTGGCTTATTTGAGTTTGGTTCGGATTTGTGGATGTACCCCAAATAATATACTGGTTTATGGATTGGATTTGGGTTCAAAAATCATTATTTGGTTTACACCCGAATAACCCAATAGTAAAAAGGAAGTTTAACATTTATATGAAGTATATTGTATAATATTGAAACTTCTCAATCAAATATTCAAAATTATCAATCACAAGTAGGTTTTAGGGTTTATTCTTATAATTTTGATCTCCAGAGCCGTGGTTAAGGTCTCAAAGATTCAATATGGTGATGGTATGTTTTTAATCTGAGTTTCAAAGTTTCGTTCTTAACTTTTTGGTATGTGTTGAACCTCTATGTTGTCTGTGTTCTATATAGTTTTTTGTAAAGTGGTTTGTGTTTAATATTTGGATATTAATTGTGAATCAGTTTTCAAGATATCAATTTAATGTTACTCTTTATTTATTTATTGGCTTTTATTGAGAACCGACCCAAATAACCCGATTACTTATTTGGTTGGTTTGGTTTAATTAATTTGGTTTGGATATTGGTTGGGCAAAAATATTTTAAAAAACCGAATAACTCAAACCGAATAACCCTACTAAACCGTAAACCGCCCGAACGTACACCCCTATTAACCAGTATTAGAAAAGATCAAGCATACCAAGTAAATTTGAGTTTAATTAATCATATTAATTAATTACACTAGATACCGTTGAGTACCAAAAGTTCAAATTATTTTGTCAAATTTCGCTTCTTCTTCTTCTTCTTTTTATTTATTTATTTTATCTCCATATATCCCCATTATAAAAGAAGATTCATATTACAAATTTCTCTTGCATCCATCTATCTCTCTACACTCTCCCAAAATCCATTTAGAACCCATGTCGACACACTTTATTCGCGACCAAAATACTCACCACCACCCCACACCAACTAACACCGAAAACCAAATCCAAATCGATCAAGAACAAGACGCATACAACAACCTCCATAAAAAATTCGACAACCTTGTTGCAACTCTCCCAAAAAACAAAGGATGGAGAAGCAAAGACATCTTTCTTCACAACGGTTTCTGGTTAAGCTCCGAAGTACTCAAAGGCTTGTTGTTCATCGATAACTACTTCAAACCCGAACCCACCGACATATTTCTTGCTGCTTTTATGAAATGTGGCACCACTTGGCTCAAAGCACTAATGTTTGCCACCGTTAACCGCCACCGTTACAAATTCTCCGATCACCCACTCCTTAAAACCGGACCCCAAAGTGCTTTCCCTTTCATTGACACACAAATTTTACTCGATTACCCAATAGCAAAATTCAATCATTTCCGTACTCCTCGTTTATTCGCCACGCATTACGCGCATGAATTGTTACCGACATCCGTTAAATCATGCAAGTTTGTTTACGTGTGTAGGGATCCAAAAGATGCGCTTGTTTCTAAGTGGCATTTCATGAGTAAACTAAGATCAAAAGAATTGAAACCGATTTCGTTTAATGAAGCTTATGAGCTGTTTTGCAATGGGGTTTCGGAGTACGGACCGTTTTGGGAGCATGTGTTGGGGTACTGGAAAGCAAGCCAGGAGTCACCGGAAAAGATATTGTTTTTGAAGTATGAAGATATGAAAAGGCAGGCGGCGGTGGAGGTGAAGAAGTTGGCGGCGTTCATGGGAGTGCCGTTCACGGCGGCGGAGGAGGAAAATGGGGTGGTGGAGGAGATTGTTAAGTTGTGTAGTTTTGAGAATTTGAGTAAATTGGAGGTGAATAAGGCCGGTGGTGGCGGTGGTCTAAAGATTACGGCGAAGTTGGCGGTGGATAATGAGAACTTTTTTAGGAAAGGGAGGGTGGGAGATTGGGAGCATTACTTGACGGAGGAGATGAAAGAACGGATTGATTCCATCACCGGCGAGAAGTTGAAGGGTTCAGGGTTGACACTTGGTGAAACCAAATAAACTTGATTATTAGGATTAATGCAATATTATCCTCCTCCATCTCATTTCATAATAAACTTATCATTTCCCTTAATTTCTAATTCCAAATAAAGTTTGACATGTCAGTCCATAAAATAATAGGAGTAATTTTTATACCAAGAATCATCTTGGGAGCATGAATGTCACTAGCTACTTTAATTTCAGTGTAATATCAGCTAAGGATAACATTAACTTCACAAAAACTAAAAATGTTGATTGTATCATGTTCACACTAATATTATGAGTGAACTTCTAGCAGTAATGGAAGCTATTTTGTTTCATCTTGACATCCAGTAGATTAAAAAATGTAACATACTGGATTTTGCGACTCAGGTCATCCTTATCCAACATCTTGTGACCCATTCCTTATTTGATTCTAACTTCTTGATAAATTGATAATATATACAAATAGCTGCTATAAAAAAAAAGCTATGTTTGAAAATCTGATACTAAAAAGATAAAATAAATTTAACAATGTTATGAGAGGGACCAAAACTGTCCAAAAATGTAAATCATGATTACCACGCCTATACTTATTGAACCACATTAACTAAACGTGCAATTTGACCAAACCAAGGGACCATTCTTGCAACTAACTCTTGTTGTTATTAATATTACTTCATTTCCCATATAACTGATGAAATTAAATAAGGAAAAATAACAAAAACAACCATCACATGGGCAATTTAGGTAATAAATTTAATTAAAGTTCTCTAATTTGCCATATATTAGTTTTTATACTTTTTTTCAATAGATGTGTGATATGTGTGATAAATCCTCTAATAAATAACGAAGTATAGAAAATGAACAGCATAATCCATGTGCCACGTTTTAAAGTAGGCGGAAATTTATTTTGTATTTAATTTATAAATCAAATTATATATTATTATTTATGGAAAATTATTAAAAGATGTAAACCTACGATGCATTCTCTTGGGACGAATAAAGCCTATTAACCATTAGAAATAAATGATAAATATTTTTTAAAAAAAAAAGTAAAACACCAATTCCATAAATGCACATACTTAAGCCCACATTTGTTACTTGTTACTAGGTTGAGCATTTGAGCAAAAAAATAGGACCGCGCCGAACTGAAACCGAATACATGTAATCGGTCCGGTTTTGAAAATTCCTCATTTTCGGTTTCGTGTCTATCGATTTCGGTTCGTTTCGGTTTCTGGACCGCGCTCTAACCATCCGTACAATAATATATGTTGGTATAAAGTTGAATTTCCTAATTAAATCAAACAATTTAAGTGAATTTTAAGTTACTACTTACAGAATCTAACAACGCGACATACGTGTGCGATCAAGTTGCCGAAAGACGGGAAATATCCCTAAAATTTGATTTCTCCAGTTGTAAAACACCCTGCAAATCTGCAATAACATTACAAAATTAAAAAACACTACAAAAACAACATCTAATTAGCTGTAACATTCGGTGTTTGGGAATAACCTTAATGATCATTATTGCTGCATCTTTGTGCATATACTCGGTTACTTCCTTTCCAAATTAGTCTAAATCCAAACCAAGTTGTTGTCACTTTACACGGGTTTTGATTGAGCCAGTTATCTCTTCAGCATGAACCATCTGAGAAATTTATCATCAAAAGTTAGCAGAAATAAAAGAGTATGAACTTAAAATGATTGGGGATATAAGAAACCAAGAATTTATAAAATTTTAAATTAATACAGATTGATAAAAGTGGGAATAAAGATGACATGTCCTTTGGAACCTATGCCTGATCTCATATGCTCAACCATTACTGCAGGTAGCAAATGATTTGTCTCCTGTAAAGAAAAACATAGTTTTTTCTTACCTATAAGAAAACAGCAAATTGGCTTAGTTGTAAATTTATATGTAACCTTAGTGAAATTTTGAAATCAGAAAAAACAAAAGCAAACATTTTTGGCAAAGATTAGGTTTACCTTTAGTTCGGTGATTAACATCTAACTTTGACTTAATGACAGCAATCACATTGTTAAACCTTTTACTCTTGGTCTCATCATCAATACATTGTATAACCTGCAAAAGAAAAGGAGATGTGTATGAAACAGTTGACTTTAATATAATAAGTCTTAATGATTAGTTAATCATATAATTCTATAATAATTCAGCCAAATACCTTAGAATAAACATAAAATACAATTCCTGGTTTTTGGATTAGATAAACAATTAACTGACTCGAAAACCTGCATAAAACTCTCACAACTTTTATCATCTAACTCATTATCATCACATAACTGCAATGTGTTCAAAAGCTCATCAAACAAGCTCTTATTTCCTTCTTTGACTCTCCTTCACATCGATCTCTCGTTCCTGAAGAGTATATAGGTTTTGCATCATATAGGACCATGCTGATTTAGCAAATTTCGAGCTGAAAATTTTGAGAATTATTTTAATTGGAACCTGAATCAATGGGTTGCTGGTTGTCCTTCTTCGTGGATGAAATTTGAACAATAAATTCTCCATCAGAAATCAAGTTACTAGTGATCTGACTCTGCAAACTTAATTTTGTGTCCAGAACAAAAGTATTACAGTCAACACAGTCAGATTACAGAGAAGCATCAATAAGAAACAATTATAGTATTTTGTAACAATATTAATGCATATATTATCCCCAATTGTCAAATTTCACACACTCGTTATTATGCATACCTTGACGAAAAGATGGAAGTTTGAATAAGATGTTTCTGGAGGAAATATGTGTTCCATAAGAAGTTTGAGCTCTGGAATTGTACTAATTGAATAAATTAAGACTAATCATTTCACCGGTTATCGTTTCGGACTTCAATTTCCGAATCTTCTTCGCTCATTTCTCCCGATCAATTCGTCTGTTCTTCCGAAGTTATTCTTTGTACAATTCAAAATCAACAGAGTTTAATATGATTCTCAACTGGTATTTCAGGATTTCCCTTTGTTAATGGTATCACTGGTTCATTGAGAAATGATGAATAAAATCTAGGGTTTTGGCGGGGGACTTAGAAGGCTGTTTTTACACGTGCGGATTTTGTTTACTTCAAAACTTTCGGCACATTTCTAAAGTTTGCCCTTCAACTTTGATGAAGTTCCATATTTGACACTATAAGATTATGATTCTAATAAAAACATGACAAGATTTTGGATTAGTGCCACACCGTGTAATTTATAAAATTTAGAGATTAAATTTACGATTTTTGATAAACCACATAGACTACTAGTATAATTTACTGTATATTGTATATTTTTATATTCAATTTCAATAGTCATTACATTATTACATAATAATACAATCTGAATCTGTATTTTACAAGATAATATTAAAAGCTTGCGCATAACAGGCGTAATAATTTAGTTGTAACCTATATATAACTGAGATCTTATCTATACATACTAATAAATGAATTAATGATTTTGCCAATGACATCCAGTTACCATTTACACCTCATTTCTATCTACATGTCATTTCATTCATTTTTTTTCATTTACAATTTAATTCTCTATAATCACTAATTTTTAATTCGATTACTCCTAATTTAATTCACCTAAAATTAATTAAACATTTTCATTAATTTATTTGTGTTTCCCATTATTTGGTTTTACCATTTATAAAAAATTGATTTTTGCATTGGACCATTCAATGCCTTAAATATGTTCGAACCAATTGGACCAGATGAGTTGGCTAGCTGAACCAGATAAAAATCATCGATCTAACCAGCTTATTTCGATCTGCTATCTTACCGTTTTCCATTTTGACTGGTCTAACCAGCTGATTAGATTATTAAAATATTAGTAAATATAAAATGGAAGAAAATACAAGGAAGGATGAACGAAAAAAGCCTAGAGTTCCCCAACTAGTGGACAGGGGAAGAAAAGGAAAAAGAGAACATATACGTCACCATATACGTCACAAGAAATGAGAACGTATATCCTACACGATTTTACAAAGCTACAAACGTTAAAAGTTACTCCATTAAAGTTCTTATGTTCGTTTTATTCATCGCATGAAATACCAATTTCTCACCTTGAACGGTTGGCGGCTTGGTGCTTTATTTCATTTGTACAACAAAGTAACATTATTATGTTCATTTACTCGTCAAATAAATTACCAATTTCACACTTTGAATCACTGTAAATTGGATCCTTTTCTATTAATATGTGTCGCGCATAACGTTAAGTTTATTAAAATTAATGTTTGCCTTTTGCACCTTGAAATGTTGGCGGCTTGGCGCGCTTTTTGTTTATTTGTGACGCACGTAACCTTAAGTTATTAAAAATCTTGTGTTTGTTTACTCGTCACATTAATTACCGATTTCGCACCTCGAACCATTGACAGATTGACGTGTGTATTTGTGCCACGCATAGCATTAAGTTCTTAAAATTATTATTTTTGTTTACTCATCACATTAATTACCAATTTCACACATCGAGCCGTTGGCCGCTTGGCGCCTTAGGTTTTTTATTTTATTTTTTTTTGCGCCACATGTACCGTTAAGTTATCAATATTCTGGTGTTCATTTATTCGTTAGTCGTTACATTAATTACCAATTTTGGACCTCCAACGGTTGCGGCTTGGCACCTTTTCCTTTTATTTGTCCCGTGTACAATGTTTAATTAATTTTTATATTTTTTAAAACATTCTTATGTTCGTTTGCTCATCATATAAATTACCAATTTTGCCCTTGCATCGTTGGTGGCTTCGCGCCTTTTCCTTTTATTTACTACGCACCGACGTATCGCTTATTCGTCACATTAGTTACCAATTACGTCGCATCCTTCACAACTTGGCTCCTTTTCTTTTTATTGGTATCGCATGTAACCTTAAGTTATCAAAATTCTTATGCTCGTTTACTCGTCGCATGAATTATAATTTCACATCTGCATCATTGGCGGTTTGGTGCTTTTTTTTGTACCTTGTGTAACATTAAAAAGTTAAAATTCTTATGTTCGTTTACTTGTCGCATAAATAACCAAGTTCGAACCTCGCATCATTTTATTTATTTGCACATCGAGTTATTAAAATTCTTATGTTCGTTTACTCATCACGTTAAATACCAATTTCGTACCATGCGTCGTTGGCGGTTTGGCGCCTTTAATCGGCATAATGTTAAAGTTATATCGCCCTCGATCGGTACAATATTATCTTCACTCATTCATTAGATACAACTTATATAAAACCATCTCTAAAACAAATTAAATTAAAAATTAAATTTTAATTTAGGAGGATTAGTATTATTTAGAGAAAAGGAAAGAGTGTTAAGAGGATGATGGAGCAGTTTCCCTGTATATCTCCTCCACATTTTACTCTAAATTTGCACACAACAAACTAATTTCAAACCCTAAACTTCCCTCCTCTCTCTCTCTCTCTCTCTCTCTCTCTCTCTCTCTCTCTCTCTCTCTCTCTCTCTCTCTCTCTCTCTCTACACACACAAAGACAAACATGTCATTTTGTCTCTCTAGCAATTAACCACCAATCAGACATGAGCACCCCATACACGTTAATGCGAAGTCGGATGAAAGATCTGATATCCTGTTTCAACTCGAGTAAACTGCCGGTTGATGATGATCGAGATGAAAGGGCTCACCAGAGGCCAAAATCATCGGCAATTGTTGATGATCGGAAACGCGAAAAAGGGAAGAAACAAGTGGAACTTCAAACGACGTCGGCGGCGCGGGGTAGAGGAGTAGAATCGTCCGCCAGCTGGAAATCGTGTGAGTCTGAGGAAGAAGATCAGTACATCGTGTTTTACTTCAAGGATGAAGTCACCGGACGCGATGTAATTCAGGAGAGACGCTTAGAGACCTCGTCGTCGACGAATCAAGTCGCCGTCGGTAATAATCGCCGGAAGGTTTGTTTTTTTTTTTAAAACCAATTATTAGAATTTAAAATTGTTGTGTTGTGTCAGTGATTGAATATTCCCTACTTCAGTTTAATTATTTTAACAATGAATTTATTTGCTCTGTATTATTTCTTGGAAATTACGAATAATACGAACTATCCGTTCCTAGTTCCTACGGTGCGTTCTCAAGGGACGAATAAGGTCTACGGAGATAAATGATAAACATTTAAAAGTGAGTAAATTACAAGGATGACAATGTTCATATCAAAATTTACTTATAATACTTTATTAAAAAAATATATTTTAATATTTTAAAATAAAATAAAATTGTGCATATAGTCTTTAAGTTTGCTAAATATTTATGCAATTAGAAATGATATTGATGATTATTATTTGTGTTTATGTCATGTTGATATTTACCGCAACATGACATGTGAAATCCACTAATTTTTTTCTTTATATTATCCTTTGATTTTAACACTTGTATTGATCAAATAATTAGACATATAACTACGCATAAATGATAGACATCAATACCATTCTATGGGTAACTAATCACACTTGTTTTTTTAAACGGGCAAAATGCATAGAAGTGTAACCTACTTTCTATCAAAGTTTATTTAAGGATATGTACTTTTGTTTTGAACACTAAAGGGTAATCTACTTTCCATCAAAGTTTATTTAAGGGTATGTACTTTTATTTTGATCACTAAAGGGTAACCTACTTTCACAAAAGTATATAAAAAGGGAAAAATGACTTGCTCAACAGGTTTCTTTTACTTGTTCCAATCAAAATGAACCAGACCATTCCAAATAAATTGAACTGTTACAAAAAAAGTAGTTTAAAGTGCACATATTTCTTTGTTTCTAAATCATCTTCTACTCAAACAATAAATCAAAAAAAGGGTCATGTTTTGGTTTTTGAAGTTGAGCTTCTCTATGAGATGGGTCTTGAACTTGATTAACTTGGATCAGTGGATTAGTTTTTTTCCATACCTTAACCATTAATTCAAGGAAAGATGGAATTTTAGACTTTGAAGGAATAATTGATCGATTGTATTTTGACCTAGTTTGAAGGCTGTGAAACAAAACTAATTGTATAAGCGTTAAAGAGTCACGTGGGAAAGAAATGGAAGAATTGATTACTGGTAACCGATTTCACAAGTCACATTTTACCTTTTTATATACTTTTATGAAAGTAGGTTACCCTTTAATGATCAAAACAAAAGTATATACCCTTAAATAAACTTTGATGGAAAGTAAGTTACCCTTTAGTGATCAAAACAAAAGTACATACCCTTAAATAAACTTTGATGGAAAGTAGGTTACCCTTCTATGCATTTTACCCTTTTTAAACTTACACATGTGGTCCTTTTAGACTAAAGTTCTTTAAAGGGGCAAAAAGTTTATAAATTTTTTTTTTATCAATTTAATTTTTAAACTAAATATTTCAGGGTAAACTTTAGGATCATTCTTAAAATTTACTCATTAAATATAGTAACATTATAAATGTTCTAGCATTATATATATTTTGAAGATTTTGCAACAACTCAAAAGTTGTATTTAAGAATGGTTATCAAAAAATCTACGTTTTAAATATGCTTTTTTCTTTTACCTTAATTTTGATTATGATTTTAAAATAGAGTAAATTACATGAATGCTCCTTTAGGTTTATAGTAAATTTTACTAATGGTCCTTTAGTTTTAAAAATTACACCGGTGGTCCTTATTTTTGAAAGGTTTTTCACCGATGGTCCTTTACGAAAAATTCCGTCTATTTTTCAAGTTAACTAACATCACATGTGATGCACATGGGGGTATTTTGGTCAATTTGTCTTTCCTAAAGGACCATTGGTGAAATTTGCTATAAACTTAAAGGACCATCCGTGTAATTTAATTGAGAAGGGGAAAGACAAATTGACCAAAATACTCCCATGTGCATCACATGTGATGTTAGTTATCTTAAAAAATAGACGGATTTTTTCGTAAAGGACCATCAGTGAAAAACCTTTCAAAAATAAGGACCATTGGTGTAATTTTTGAAACTAAAGGACAATTGGTGAAATTTGCTATAAACATAAAGGACCATTCATGTAATTTACTCTTTAAAATATGTTATGTATTTTTTATTAAATTTATTTTTAGCCATGTTAACATATGTCAGTTTTCAGTTTAAAAATTGTGTATTAGTTGAATATATATATTTTATTATTATAATAAAACGAAAAAACATATCAGTTCCAATTTGTTTCATAATTTATCTCATATACATAGAGATATATACATTTATGATATATCTTTTAAATTTTGATATTCCATTTATTATTAATTAAATTGCATTAAATTAAAATAGACAAATAATAAATATATGTTCTTTTTACGCATACAGTTACATTATCCACATTTATTACATTAGAGAGCTAGAGATGTATATTTATTAAATTTCCTAAATTTTGTGGCAAGATACATTCATCATTTTTGCATTGGATTAACTATAGGAGCATCTACCCTCGTTTTTAGTGAAATGTTGGGAAAAAAAGCAAATTTGTAGTAACGTATACAGACAACTTTAACAAATTAAGAAAACGTTGCTCAAAATTCACATTAAAAACTTTGTGTTTTGGTTAATAAAGCATACAGTTGTTAATTTACATTAAAAAGTAAGGAACAATAACTCAAAATTCAAACCCTTCAAAAAAAAATTGAAACGAAAAATAATAATCTACTCTACATACATATCTACAATTGGACTTGAACTTCCAATTTTTTGTGATAATGGGATGCTAGCATCTTATTTTATTTTTATGTTTAGATTTTAAATGCAAACAAAATACATTCTGTTTTTTGAAGCAACACATTTAATTGTGTGATATTTTTTTTTAACAGCCAATACTACTACTATTCATGAATTAGTTACGACTAAAAACTGTAATGCATATTTCACAAATAACAACATACGTTGCATTTCTAGAAACGTGAAACGGGCAAGAACCAAGATGGTGCAAAGTGGGTTTCTCAAGAAATCGAAGAAATAAAGGAGTCCGAGGAACACAGGGACACATTTGAGGAGTCAAGCGACTCGAGTACAAGTTCTTTTGCCTTTCCAGCGTAAGTAACAACGATCATCTTATCACTATTTAATAAAATGATAAAAGTATTAACAGAATTGTATTGACTTTTACTAAATGTTCCTACTTTATCTTTTACTCATAAAATAATTGATATGTAGAATCAATTAATTCTTTTTCTTAATCTTATCTTTTAATTTAGACACTTGTATTAACCAAATAGGTAAGAAGATAAATAAAAAAATTTAGTAGGAAGTAATACCATATCTGATGGTATTAATCAAAATAAAAAAAAATTTGTCAGGATCGATTAACTATAGACAAGTTAATAAACACCTTAGATCTAATTGATAATAGAAGTTGCAGCGGATCAACACTATATCAATGTATTAAGAACGATGAACTGTATGAACAATATGAGAAATATTAAGAACACAGTTTCACAAAAAGCTTCAATGTATATTATTAAGTTAACAATACACACGTACGTTTACAATTCGTAAGGAACTATATATAATAGTCCTTGAAGCTAAACTATTTACCCTAGTTATTATAGGATACGATTTACATCTAATTATAAACGATATACATTGATTTACATTCTATAACTATCTCTGCGAAGATCTCGGACTTGATATGTTCCATAAACGCGTATCAGTAGTAAAACCAATCACCAGTAGTAAATAAGTAACATCAGTAGTAAACTTGGTGATCAGTAGTAAGTCCATAATCATCGTCAGTAGTAACTACAATGATCAGTAGTATCTTCAATCTTTGTATGATCAGTAGTAACTAAGTTATAGATAACACCAGCATCAACTTCATCAGTAGTAAATGTTTCTGCCCCATCAGTAATAAACATAATTATCACTAACTGCAGCATCAGTACTAAGTTGATCTGTGATTTGCTCTAACAATCTCCCCCTAAACTTATTGATTTTCCTTTAATCAATCAAGTTTTCTTCTGTTCTTCTTCTTCTTTCTTTCTTCTTTCTAATGTTCTTTGATTTTGTTGAAGTCTTTGTTCAATTATGTATTTGCTGTTCTTCTTGGTAAAGTAATTCAATTTATTTTGGAACATAACTGCATCAAAGGGCTTCATTAGAGTGTTGATGAATATCTGATACATTTCCTTTTCTGAGTGAGGATATTCTCTTTCATATAAGTACAACTCACAATTTTTACTTGATCTTTCAAAGAAATACATATTGCAAGTTGGGAGAACATTCCATGCATACACATTTTCTGGATTTGTAAATAACTTTGGATAGTTATCTGGATAAAAAGCTGCATCAATCATTCTTGTTAAGTATCCAGCTCCAGATTCTTTCCAAGATTTCTTTGACATTCTTGGTTTTCCAATGATCAGAAGTTTAATCACATCACTTCTTGTACAAGATCTGATCAAAGGTAACCATCCAGTAAACTTTTGAATGATTTTGTCTTCCCTTACAACTAATAGAACATTATTGGGCAAGACTTTCCAGTTTAGTATAGGATTATTTTGAAGTGGAGCAACAGGTACTTCAAGAACAGGTATAATTTCTTCTTGTTTTGCTTTCTTTTGAAAACTCTGTTCTTGAGCTTCATTCTTTCTTTTCTTTGTCTGAGCAGATGAGGATTCACCAATATTATACACACTATTATCTTTAATTAAATTTGGACTTATTGGGATTAAGGTTTTTGCTGATTTCAATTTCTTTTCTTCTTCAGCCTCTTGTTCAATTAAATCTTTCCTTTTTGCAGTACAGTATTTTTCAATTATGGTTGTCATCTTCATTCTTCCAAAAGATTTTGCACTGTGACCTTTTGTCTTTAGAAAGTCTATCATAAGAGACTTTTGTTCAAATATATCATCTGGTAAATCACCTTTTGTTCTTTTGCATTCTGCTACAAGATCTTCTAGACAGTTTAGATGTTCTTCTTCTACTTTTCTAAGCCTTTTGAACTCTGCTTCTTGGGCTTCTATCTGAACATCTTTAACTTGAACAGGTAATTTAACAGGAATTTCTCTTTGATTTTTCTTCTTTTCAAGAGCTTGATATTTAGCTACTTTTTCCCAATATCTTTTATCCTTCACCTTCCATTTATCTTGTTTATCAGCTCTCACCAGATTAATCTTGTTTACCATGTAATGACCAAGAGCTCTGTTAGGGTAATCTTCATCATATACTTCTTTACCCTTTCCAATATGTGCTGTAGGTGGAGGTGGAATATACTTCATGTCTGGCACTCCTCTTATTATAACAGAGGGAGAAAATGTTCTAAGTTCATTTTGTTGAAGTATTTTTGGATGTGGAGGAAGTGAGCATTCATCAACCTCAAACCAATTCACATTATCATCAATGTCAGGTATGATAAGTGGTTGATCAGGTGTTGGTGGTTTGGTAATGATGACATGTCTCCTAGCATCAATGAGTTCAGGAAATTGTAGTTCTTCCTCATCAGTAGTAACCAGAGTAGTTACTACTGGTGTTATTTCAGGAGTTACTACTGATAGGGCATCAGTAGTGTTTAGTTCAGTTAATTCCTCTTCTTGACTTACTACTGCTATATCATCAGTAGTAGGAGTTACTACTGGTATCTCTGTTTCAACTTGTTCTTCCATTGTAGCAGTAGTAATTGGCTCATCTTCTGTAATCATCATCTCTGGGCCTTCATCAACTTCTGTTTCTTTTAAATTCAATAGGGAGGAAGCTGCTGCTGCAATAGATTCGTCAATCATTGTCTGTATGTTATCCTTCTCCCCCTTAGTGAGCTCAACTGGAGGAGCCTCACTATCATCAATCCTCTTTTTCAATTTTCTGATAAGCTTTGATTGTTGATGAAGCCTAAGTTCATATTGTCTCATTCTTTTGTTGATGATATTTACATTTCTTTTCATAGCAGCCATAGTTTTTCCTTGATTTGTTTGGTAATAAAGACAATCTTGTACAGTGGATTCCAAGGAATCCACTTTAGCCGTCAATTGTTGGATTTTAATACTGCCCTCACTCCATCTAGCAAGATCATCGGGCTTACTAACAGGTACATTGGTTTTAAGGTTTTCCTTCCTTTCCATCAATTCCACAGATCTGCCCTCATCACTGCTTGGTGATTCATTGGGTCTTTTAGACATTCTCTTCTTCCTAGAAGAAGCAGAGATGCCCCCCCTTGTGGTTTCTTGGCACCGGGGTCCTTTGAGTAATTCCTCAAAAGAGTCATCACTCAAAGTTGCCGAGGTTTGGGTCCTAATGATGTTTTCACTGTCCTGTGCACCCACCTTTGGGGCATCAGTAGTGAAAGCCCTCCCCTCATGTCCTCTCTCCTCCTTGGAGGACAACTCTTTGAGCCTGGGGTGTGACTCGATTTGTCCCCTGGTGTCCTTTAAAGATTTCTTTCTTTTATAGATTGTGGATATATTTTTGGTTTTGTCTGGTAGGTCTTCCACAGAGTGAAGAGTAGCACTCTGCAGATTTATATCAAGTTCCTGGGACACATTCAGGACTTCTGTTTGAGTTGGTGATTGAGTGGCTATATGGGGTGGTGTTTGGGCTGTATGTGGGGGTGATGGAGTGGGTTGAGGTTCAACTTGGGTTGTAACAATGGTTGAACCTTCTCCAATGTTGGGTTGATCTTTGATCATGTTTGGAAACAAAGGGGTTTCCTTCCCTGAAAATTTAAATTGTTTTCTCATGTTTGAGAAAACTTTCTTGTTCAACTCAGGTAGTACAAAAATGTTTTTAGGAGTTGACAAGTTTTGTAATTCACAGTTTATGATATGTTGTAGAAATCTGGGATACATTAAAAATTTAGAAGAACTAAGATTTCCCAACATACCATCAAAAATCATATTAGAAAAATTGAATACTTGGTCTGTGCATAAACATACAACAGCAGATGCTATTGCCTTGTTAAACTCGTTCCAAGTACTTCTTTTAGGAGAAATACAATGCTGAATGGAATATTATTATTAATATTCATTAAAGATTTGATTATGTCAAAACTATTAAACTACAAGGACCTAAATGAAGATATGGAAGTTCAAATTCAAATAAAGATTTAGGAGATAATCATAAATGTAAAAGATATAGTATATCTTTATTAATTTAAAAGATTTAGTATTATCTTTTCCTTGTAAGTCTTAGGTTTTCTAGTATATAAAGAAACCTAATGACATAGAATTAGTTGTTCTTGGAACCCACGTTTTAACGTGTTTTTGTGTGTAAAACCTAAGCCTCAAGATCGTTTGATCCTGTTTAACGAAGAACCGTTCTATGTATTTATATATAGAATTGAGGCTTTTAATGATGAAAACTTGTTTAGCTATACATATATGTTCAACTAATTCCGCAATTTTATGTTTTGTATATGCTTATTCCAGATCAAGAACTAACTATTCTTGAGCCTAAAGATCTATGTTTATGAAGAGTTATTCGATCTTCACAATTGGTATCAGAGCACGGTGGCTCGGATCTGGAATGAAACAAGGATGTATTGGTGATTTATGAAGATTACGATTATTCTGGGAAGATTGCAAGAGACTGATTTATTATGTGGATGTATTTGGATGAATTGATGACGTTATCAGAGCCATTCGCAAATAGTAAATCACATGAAGATATTACGATTTGTTTATTCAAGTAGGCAACCATACTCGTGATTTAATTGAAGTTTGTGAAGAAGCCAGAGCCCACGTGCATGTTTTCCTACTGATGCACGAATTCATTAGACTTTAGTTTGAAAAGCACTAAAATAAATTGGGTCCAACGTGCATGTTTACCTACTAGCCATTCCTAATTACTACTGCCCCAATATTCGATTACTACTGCTCCTTCCATATATCATAATTACTACTGGTTCGTCTTCAAACACTACTGATATCAATTTCATCTTTACTACTGCTAAGGGGAATTGCTACTGATCAACGTTTATGGATTCTACTACTGATCAGTAGGAATTCAATTTTTACTACTGATCCAATGCTCAAGATTACTACTGGTCTCGGTTATTACTGCTCGAACAACTATACTACTGATCAGTAGTATATCAGGTTACTACTGATCCTATTAGCTTTTTACTACTGATCCTTGCCGATTCGAAAATACTACTGATCAATAGTAAATAAAAAAAATAAAAAACACTACTGATCAGTAATAGACTGAAAATTTTACTACTGCTGCGTTGACTGATCAGTATTAATCAGTACTGACCGAAAAATTTAAATTTTTTTTACTGATTTCTTCCATACAACTGATACATCATATTTTGGAAAGCATGACACACACCATGTTCGTTCCATACCACGGTTTATTGATCGTATCTGATAATAATGTGAAACAAATCACATTATTCACACACACAGGTTGAAGGCATGATGAAGATAAAGGAAAGTTTTATTTGTTACATATTTGATCTTTATCAATTGATTACAGAAGATAATTGATTATATTTTATTTGAAGAAGAAGTGGAAAGTCTTACTACATAAGATGTTATGTATTGTTGTAACTGCAATTCAACCGAATCTTAACGAAAAGATCTGTTGAAGACTAAGATAAGCAAGTCTCTCATACAAGATATGATGTTGTTGATTACTATATTTAGACGGAATGTGATGCTTAGTTTGAGTTTCTACTTCAACTTCAAATAGAAGATAGTTGGTTTTCAATGTAATTAATATAGCCTTGAAGAACACAAGAATGATATCACACTTTTAGGGGAAGAAAAAGTGTTGATCATTCAAGGGGAAGTTCAAGTTTCTCTGATTTATTTGATTATGTCAAAAAGGGGAAGAGACTTGAAGATTCCTAGCTAATTCTATAAGTTTTGTCAAATCAAATAGGGGAAGATTGTTAGGAATATTATTATTAATATTCATTAAAGATTTGATTATGTCAAAACTATTAAACTACAAGGACCTAAATGAAGATATGGAAGTTCAAATTCAAATAAAGATTTAGGAGATAATCATAAATGTAAAAGATATAGTATATCTTTATTAATTTAAAAGATTTAGTATTATCTTTTCCTTGTAAGTCTTAGGTTTTCTAGTATATAAAGAAACCTAATGACATAGAATTAGTTGTTCTTGGAACCCACGTTTTAACGTGTTTTTGTGTGTAAAACCTAAGCCTCAAGATCGTTTGATCCTGTTTAACGAAGAACCGTTCTATGTATTTATATATAGAATTGAGGCTTTTAATGATGAAAACTTGTTTAGCTATACATATATGTTCAACTAATTCCGCAATTTTATGTTTTGTATATGCTTATTCCAGATCAAGAACTAACTATTCTTGAGCCTAAAGATCTATGTTTATGAAGAGTTATTCGATCTTCACAAAATTGTTCACGAGGAATGATTCTATGGGTTTTTTTGTTAATAATTGCAGAATACAAAGTGAATGGACAGGTAGCCCAATGCTGATGCCCAGACCAGAAGGAAATCATGACAACTCTAGGAATGCATGTATTCAATGTTGTAAATTCTAGCATCATTTTAATCATCCTTATAACCACATGTCTAAACATGTTGACTTTCAAATAGGTCAACGTTTCTGAACTAAGGAACAGATCGAGCTGGTAGCAGTCACGGCAATGGATTCTTCTTCTGGATTCTTTTTGTTCGTTCGACAGATCTTCATGGCCAAAAGCGACATTTGATTAACAAGCATTTAGATGGCTATTAGAGAAATGGTATTAAGATATTGTTAAAGCGTATTTAAATTAGCACATTTCTTTTCATTCTGTTGTAACTTGTTTAGCGTTATTTGTTTATCAACAGTATAGGTTTAACATGGAAATTTTGCGATGATTATGAGTCAAGTTGTTGGCGATTTTGTTAACATTTATGTTTGCAAGGGTTGTTTTGCGACGAAACCTGTTACTTAAGTAATAGGGTTGTTTGCTTTCCTTAACTTAAGTAACAGGTTTCGTCGGGATAGGGTCATTTTCTTGTAGTTCTTGCACATGTTTCCTATAGTGGCAAATCGAGGATTTTCATCTAGATACGTAGAATAAGTAGTTGCAAATCGAGGATTTTCATCTAGATACTTAGAATAAGTTTTGATATGGAATATAAGAAGTATAGTGCACTATCACACATTTTTTAAGGTATGCACGTCTAGTCTTGGTGAACCATGAAGGCATGCCTTTATTAGTTATTTTTGTGCCCTTTTGCTCGATTCTTGATCAATTTTGCTTTTTGTTTCCACATATTTGTTTTGAGTTCATGTTTAGAGTTTAGGCATGACCCTAATTGGTCTGTACTTGTTGGATAGATATTTTGTTTAGTCAATTAGTTCATAATAGTTTTCTCATCTTGAGTTTCTAAAAACAAAGAATTAATGATGTTATGTAACAAGTGAAATGTTCAAGGTAGTCCATTAATTTTATCTAGTCCCAAGGGACATTTATTAGTCCTTGGATCAAGAAAAATTAATGGTCAAGATCAAGATTCAAAACCACCACCACCACCACTACAAGCACATGTGCTTCTCCGGCGACCGGAGACGGCGGCGGGAGGCGGCGGCGGCGGACGGCGGAGATGGGCGGCGGGCGGTGGCGGACGGCGGCGATGGCCGGCGGCGGAGGATGGAGGCCGGAGGTGGCTGCCGGTGGTGGTGACCGGTGGTGGTGGTCGTGACTGGAAGCACATGTGCTTCGTGACTTGTTTTGATTTTTTTCTGTGTAGTGAAGCACATGTGTTTCATAACGTCAAGCACATGTCCTTCGTGATTCAAATACAAATGACTTGCTTGTAAGTTACATTTATTCAGGAACAAAAACACATGTGCTTGGCTTTATGAAGCACATGTGTTTGGCTTTATGAAGCACATGTGCTTCATAATGATATGTTCGTCACTTGTTTTGATTTTTTTTTCTATGTAGTGAAGCACATGTGTTTCATAACTTCAAGCACATGTGCTTCGTGATTCAAACACAAATGACTTGCTTGTAAGTTACATGTGTTCATGAACAAAAACACATGTGCTTGGCTTTATGAAGCACATGTGCTTCATAATGATATGTTCGTCACTTGTTTTGATTTTTTTTCCGTGTAGTGAAGCACATGTGTTTCATTACGTCAAGCACATGTGCTTCGTATGCTCCCTTGTGTGTTTAGAAACTCATGTTTTTGGTGACTTGAAGCACATGTGTTTCGAAGTAATATCCTGTGTTTTAGTGAATCACATGTGCTTCGATACATCAATACCACCACCACCCCCATTAGCACCAGCACCTTCACTGTCAGCCACCACCACCACCGCCGGCCGCCGCCGCCACCGGTGGCCGGCGGACGGCGGCCGGAGGTGGCCGGAGGCGGAGGCCGGCGGTGGCTGTAGGTGGGGGATTTGATCTTGACCATATTGATTCAATGACTAAGATTTATCCCTTGGGACTAGACAAATCCTTTGAACTCCCTAGAATACAACTCTATCTAACAAGTAGCACTATTATCTTTGTTAAAACCACTTACATCCGTGAATAATTTACACTGCAATTTTTTTGTGGCACGTAGTGACAATCACAGATACAATCTTATTAATAAAATATTTTAATTTAATATTTTTGAACCCACATATTATATAATACACATACGAAATATTAATATTCACATAAAATACCCGCTCTTATTCCCCACCGTCGTCTATTTCTCCATTCCCAAACCAAAGCACAGAACCGACAGTTTGAACTGATGGTTCCGAGTCAATGGTTTCTCTAAACAGAGGAGCACGAGAGTCCAACCGAATGGTTCGTAGTACTGTAGTAGTGTCCAAAATGGACATCATATTCTATATTCCGCATTTTCTATTTACATCTATATCCTTTAACTTGTAAAAGTAACATATTTACCACAAACTTCTCCCTTTTCATATCAAAACCTCAATCAAGTTTTCACGTCTTCGCTCAAAGGACTTCACCTTTTTTCCGATCCTCTTTTAGACCCCAAATGAGATTTGGGATATTTAGTTTTGAAACATGTACTTCAATAATATTAATGTAATTATTAATTGAAAGTTTTTTGTTTTTAATTTGGAGGGCTCCAAATTTTATACTTCATCCGTCTCACAAAGAAGTTTACATTTCTTTTGGGCACAAAATTTTAGGTTATAGTTAGTGGTGGGGTCAATAATAATACTTTTGATTAAAATATAAGGTTTGATTGGAAAGAGAAAATATTTTATAGGTGGAATAGTTGGTAATAATATTATTTTATTAGGTGTGCCCCAAATTTGAGAAATGTAAATTTTTGTATGAGATAAAATTTTAAGGAGAACATAAATTTTTTATATGGGAACAGACTAGTATAATCTCAAGCTGTCAAGCCCATTGACACTTTGACAAATAAATTTACATAAATCTATGATCTGCCTAAATTTTACAAATCTTGCAATATATATACGTCATATATCTTTCACAAAAACAACAATTTGTCTAAAATGAGACACCTAATAAATTAAATAGTTCAAAAAGTAAATCATCTCTCTTCTATAAAACACACTTGAACGATGTCTGTAGTTTGTCTTCTAGTTAGACGAAAAATATGTTTATGAGAACAGGATCACTTAACACTTAGCAAGTATGCAGCCATTACAAAGCAAAAATTCTTGTATCACCGAAGACCCACGGCTCGAAGAATTCAAGGGCATTTCGATTGTCCATGATGATCATAATTGTTCCATTAAAGGCTGCAACTTGGATCACAATACGCTCGCTTTCTTCTTAAGCTTAGATACCCAAAGATTTAACTGCAAAGAAGGTTATCAAGATCACAAGGTGACAAAAACCACCACCCAATTTTTGTTCTTAATTTGCTTATCAAACCCTTCGTTTGAACCAATTAATTTCAGGATGATCCAAAACCGACATAATAAACAAGGGAATCGCTTGCGATCATTGATAGATACAGATATAGATACAGATACAAATACAGATCAATTGTCGAATTGTGGTAGTATCTCTTGTAGCATGCAATCTTTTACGTTTCCTGTGTAGGTTCCTTGCTTATTTTAGTTCACGTTACATGTCAAGTTGTGATCAAAGTTTGTGTGTTTTAATTATCTTGTTAATTGTTGATGGAATGTAGATTAAGGTCAGAATCACCGGAGAGTCCGGTGAGGATGGTGAAAGTCGACCGGAGACACCGCCAAGGGTGGAGGACTTGTTTTCTTTGCTTTAAATGTCGAGTATAGCCGGTTTTCACAATAACGTGGTGGAGGTTGGTTAGTTGTTCGTTTGCTCAACTAGCAGCTATATGTAAAAAAGGTGAAATTTCATGTACATCTCAATCAAATTTCAAAATATTATATTTATACAACTTGATTTTGTAATATCATAAATATTTTCATTAAACATAGGATATATATATATATATATATATATATATATATATATATATCTCTACTACATTATAAAGTATTTAGGCCCTTTCCTTAAATGGAAGACTTAAAATTCAGCCAAATTATATCCTTTTTTGTCTTAAATAGGGTTTTAAAAAATAATGCATTCAACGGGATCGAACTCAAGACCAACGACGAATCAAACGAGCTACGTACCAACTGAACTACAATAAAGCACGCTCTTCTTTCCAAATCAACAAATATAACCCTTTCCTGGCCGATAAGTCCCCTTCCCTTGTCGATTCAATACCCTTCTCGATTTTTTCAAAGCATCAAACTCCTTCATACGCTGCACTTCCCGTCGATTCAATATCCCACCTCCTCGATTCCTTCAAGCATGCTTCTGCCATCGAATTGAAGCCCTACAAATACGAGAAAAAAACCCTAATCGCCATGATCGAATATTGTCAAGTATCTGTGGAGCAGGTATCTCTCTAACATTGCATCTAATTCTATATTTATACGTTTATTGCATTCTTCCTTTTCACTGCATGCCGAATTTGATCTTGAAAAAAGTAGTAATTGAATTACAATTTAGAAATTTCATGACCATGTCGCTTTCATGCGATGTTGTTAATTGGCTCGATTAATTATTGATTTTGAGGATGTTTTTTATTTCACTCTATGGATTAAATTATTGTTCCTTGGTGTTGCAGTTGATGTTAGATTTTTATGGAGGAGGTACTTCGGTGGAGTTTTGTTGTTAATTGATTCAACATTCATGTGGTTTTGTTTTTGAAAGAGCAGGATATTAGTTCTTATCATTTGTCGCTAATATTCTAATGATTTTGGTTTTTATCCTCTTTTCTGGCCGAAATCTGCATTTCTTCTCAATAGGTGGTTGCAGGGATCAGTTTTACTGTTTATGGTGTGTGTTTTTTAATCAGATATCGGATGAGTTATTTTTTGCATTAACAAAAAATGCATGTCCTTATTAATGTCAATTTCAGTCCTTAGTTGTATGATTATATTTACCTAATTGTAGACCTCTGCCTTTATTTCCTGATCTGGACATATCTGAGGATTTAGTTCTTGCTGTTGTATGAATTGTAGTGTGGGCCAATAATGCCTTTGCAACCTTGCATGAAATTTCAGCTGTTGGAACCTTGAGAAATTTAATTTCTTCACAATTGCATGAATTATCTCCTTTAATATTACAATTTAAGCTCTACTAGCTAACATTTGTTATATGTTTGTCTATTGTGGTTTGATTTTCAGGCTGTTTTTAGCGCATTTTCTGTGCAATGGATGGTATTATTTAGTTAACTTATTTCCTCTACTTTTTAGCATCATAAACAACAATTAATATTTCAAATTTTGACTTCCCTTATTATATATGTGAACCATGTAAAACTTTTCAGGACCACCCGTGACAATAGTCCTTTTAGAATCTCCACTCCTTGAGTTTTTACCCCGAAGGAAATTTTGAACAGATTGTGAGTGAACTGACTCTAGATATGGGCGAGGATGAAATTATATGTGGATTGAGAAGTTATCCAAGTGAACCCATTGCTTGGTTTCCAAGGATGCAGGTTTACAAGTACTTACTGTTTATGATCTGCATTTCTCCGAGATGTTGTTTTTGAGATTTTATTTTGTTGTGATTTCTAAATTTGTGTTGAAGCAGTTCTTTTTGTTACATTTATGTGGTATGCAGTTTGAGAATTGTGAAAAATTGGAGTAAAAGTTTAATATCAATTCATAATTTTGAAAGTGCTCTACGATTGGTAGTGATTATTGTGACTTTTTTTGTCGTTGAAGAATTAGACTTAGATTATCATATAAATAATCTTTTAAATTCAGCGATTATGCAAACACTTTTACATGTAAATTATTTGTTGAATAGTTGTGTATTTAATAAATGCATTTTTTTAGAAAGCTAAATTTCAACTTGCAATGTTTTTGATATCTCATAATTGCAATTTCATTAGCTTGAGGAGGGCGTTTCGATGATCATCGGATCGGATGATAGTTGCTATCTTTAAGTCTTGTTGGTTGATGCAATTCGTTTTGAAAAAAAGTAACCCATATTGGTCCATAGATTTATACTTGTCTTAAAGTGCATGCGCTGATTTTGAATAGCATGGGAGCACAAATTTGTAGCTTATTTCCCATGATGTTAAAGCTATCAGGTTTTGGTTGTTAAGTGTTGTGTTGAACGTATCTTGGTCTAATAACTGGACTTGAGGTTGACATTGATTTTGACTTTCTTTTTGAAGGCAAAATTTAGTTTTATCCTTGATAGGTGACGAAGAGGATTACAAAAATATGTTTCTAAATAGCAGACTTTAATAATCTGTGGCAAGTTATATTTTTATTTCTTAATTTCTTTAAAAATTAATGTAATATGATAATTAAAAAATAGAGTACGATATATAAGCATTTGAGGGGTGGTTATGGTGGCTCAAGCCAAATGGTCATCTCAACACCACATCACTAATGTGATGGGATTTAAGTCCCGTCGTGGACTTTGGTGGTGGGATTCATTCCCCATAGGTGGAAGGTTTGAGGGAAGACATACTGCCCCTTGTGGATGTCACTGTCTATGCTCGAACCACTAACTTACTAACTTGCCGTTCAAAATCCCAAATACCACATTTATCATAACTCAAGCCAAAATACCTCAAATCACAAAATACAAAAGAAAAACAATTAAAGACACTCTCTCTCCGCCAGATCGCTCACGTTGCCCCTCACTCACACCACGACCGGTGTGGTGGCTTAGTAGGTGGCGCCAAAAATCCTGCCACGTACGATCACGCAAACCCTTGCGCCACCGTACTCTTTTCTCTTACTTAGAGATGAAACATAATATTATGTTTGTACACTTTGGCGTGAAAATCGAGCCGAGTTAATCCTGAGTTAATACTTTTGCATATAACTAAAAAATCAAAAAGTTAAATTTGGATTGCGTAAGAAGTCTCAAGTGTCAAATTGGGAGTATAAAAATATATATATGCTTTGATTTCATCTTGCATCTTCTCATACATTATATCTATGCAGCTTTTTTATTTTGTCTACCAGAATTCATCAATCTACTTGTAAAAATGTAATTTTTTTCTTTACCGGATCAAACATTGTCCTTACTCAAGATTGTATTTTAAGTTTTTTTTTTGACTTTGTTGACCTGATTTTAAAGTTTGACATGTTTGACCGGTGAGTTTTTTTGTTCATTATGTTTCTTTAAAAAAATGTGCAACTTGACAACATTGATCGCCGCTAATTATAGTCACCGGGTACGTACCACCGCATTACGCGGGTACCCGGCTAGTATATATATATATATATATATATATATATTATATATACACAAATTATTAATTTAATAATAATTATAACTCTATAAAAAAGTTAAATTGAATATTAATTAAAAAAAATTATTTTATTGACTAATACTAATGAACTAAATCAACTAATAATACTTCCTTCAATTCAAAATAAGTAATACACTTTCTTTTTTGGGGTAAATCAAAATAAATGATACACTTTGAAAAATTATTTTATTTGACAAAAAATAGTTGGACTCACACCTACTAACTATCTACTTTAACAAAGTGAAATTGACTCATTTACTCTTACTTTTACTTTTAAACATTATTAACCCCACTTTATTCAAATAATATGAGACTCATTCTCCACTAACCATTTAATTAATCTAATTTAATCATCATTATAATATTTTGCTTCAAAAACCGTGAAATCTAAAGTGTATCAGTTATTTTGGAAGCGGAGGAAGTACTACTTTAAGAGCATTGGGTGTTGACCGCCAAAGCCACGCCAAATGTTAAAGTCCTTTAACATGGCCAACACCACACCCACACACATGTAAAAGTGGTGTTAAGTCTTCCACACCAATGCTTTAATGCACAGCCAAAGGGAAGTTTGGGGTATTTTGTTTTTTGATAAATTGTGATTGGTCTGTGGTGCTTTTGGGGGTTGTATAAATGTTAAAACAACAGGAATTTTGAGGTGTGCTTTAAGAGCTTATAACTTTTATATTAACTCCAAAATTTTGATTTATGGTTTCATCGACATCTTTACAGTATTATCCGTTTTTAAGGCTTAATGTATAGCTTCCATTGACATAAAAGACAAAAAGCTAACTAAATTTTGCATAGACGATTGTAAGGTCAGTACTCCCGTGTGGATAATATGTTTGGAAGGCATTTGGCGTGCGCTATCTTTGTCCATATGCCTCAAAAGGAAACACAATCGCACATGGCGTAGTAAATATTCAATACAATCGTTATAAGATGTTTATTCCTTGACGTGTAATGAAGACAACACGATAATCGCATGTGAAGTCATGTGAAATGTTCCAATAGTTAGATATGTAATTAAGTTGTTGTACTTGTTAGGTTACCAAAAAAGGATTTTAAATCTTCGAAACCAAGTTGTTAATGTTTATTGTGTTGTTTTTGTGTTTTCCTCTTGACAGAAGAAAAGAGATAGTTGAACTAAATGGTTGGAAATCAAGCATTATCCAAAACTGCTTGCTATGTAGGCTAAATTACCGCAGAAAAATAGCTATACAGAGGCAATGATTTAATTAGTAGCATATACAGAAAATGCACAGAAGAATAATAAAATTACTAAGGGGTTGTTTCGGAAAGTTTATTTAAAATAGTTTATGCTTATTAGCTTATGAGCTTATAAGCTTATTTAAATTAATAAGTTTTTATTAAATAAAGTGTTTGTTTTATCTTATATAAGGATATTGTAAAATTACCGAAAAGGGTTTAATGAGTAAAGAGGTTGTGAAGAAAAGAAAATGATGTGGAGGTTAAAAATGTAAATCCTTTGATATTCTTATATAAGGCTTAATAATCCCCAACAAAATGACTTATCTAAGGGGGCTTAAATAAGCTCATAAGCACAAGCTCATAAGCCTATCCAAACACTTAATATGAGCTTATTAAGTTTAAATAAGCTAATAAGCCCCTTAAATAAGCTCTTTATGATGGGGTTAGAAAGTCAAATGGTCCAATTAATTACACCTATTGAAATCTAATAAAAGAAAGTAAGATGATTCGATCGACTAAGATTGCCCTATTGGACTTTTTTGCCTAATAAATAAATGAGTTTCGAAAGCTCCATAGAATTAGGACGGTAGTCTTCACCACACCCTCAAAAATCTTTCGACATTCCCTAAAAGCTTCGATTTTTCATGAAGAAGATCGATGTCAGCGATGTTACCTGGCGTCTGAATTGCAAAACTCCACCACTTCAAAACTGTGGTCAAAACACTCGTAGCTATTTCACAGTCAACAAATGTGGATATGCATAACCACATCGCAATGCCTAGGAACCTAAGTAATGAAAAATGTTTATACGAAGTAAAAGATTTGCCTCGACTACATGGTAAATTGGTATAGAAATATTAATATTTCAAAATTTAATACTTCCCGTGATACATTTTAGAGTTCACGATTTTTTAGGCAAAATATGATAATTATGGTTAATTAGATTAAATTAGATAGTTAGTGGGGAATGAGCCCCACACCTTTTGAATAAAGTGTGGTTAATGATGTTTAAAAGTACAAAATAAGGGTAAAGATGTTATTTCACTTTATTAAAGTAGATAGTTAGTGGGTGTGGGTATCACTATTTTTACCAAATAAGATAAGTTTTCAAAGTGTATCACTTATTTTGAAACACCTAAAAATGAAAAGTATATCACTTATTTTGAAACGGAGGAAGTATGAAAAATTATATTATTTCATATTAAAATTTTATACTTTATCCTGTTAATCATAAAACTATTGATGGTGGAATCCACTAGTTCTCTTATTTTAAGATTTGTTTTAATCAAATACTACATCCGTATCAAAATAAGTGATACACTTTCTATTTAGAGGTGGAATAAAATATGTGATACATTTATAAAAATTTCCTTATTTAGTAAAAAAAAGGAAATAATCTCCACTAACTATCTACTTTAATAAAATAAAATTACATTTATACTTTTACTCTTACTTTTAAGTTTTAAACATCATTAATATCGCCTTTTTCTAAAGAAGTGAAACACATTTTTCACTAACTATCTACTTTAATTTATATTAAATCACATTTTAATATTTTGCCTCAAAAACCATGAAATCTCAAATGTATCACTTATTTTGATACGGGGTTAGTAATAAATATTCTATTCATCACGAAATTATTGTTCGATAAAAGATCATACAGTTAAAAAAATATATTTATTATACTGTCTAACCAATAAAATTCTATATTTTCCACTTAACTATTTTTTTATTAGTGAATTTTTAATTTGAAAATAATTTTGAGACAAATGAAAAACAAAATACAGATAATAAAATTGCAACGGAGGGAATAAGATTTAGTAAGAAACAATACAATCTATGATTTAAAATTTTCAATTGAATGAGTGAGAACAAGCAACTTAATAAAAACACACAACTCAACAAATTTACAGTCTAACATAACCATAGTAACTCTTCTGCTCAAAATTCGCCTTCAACACCAAAATTGGATATGATACCTATAAACTAGAAGTGTTAACTAAGGAAAATAATTAAGCTGATGATCATGACTATTCCACCAATACGACTGATCAAACAAACCCCAATCCTCAGCTGCAACTCCGTCGTTAATCTCACCGGTCTCCTGCACCCATTGTTGCCGGTTCAAATTCTGATTCTCCACAATCTCATGTTCATCCTGCTGCTGCATAAACGATGAGATTTCAGACCCCAGAGTTAACTGATCAGAGGATGACGTCATCAAGCTTTCTCCCATCTCCGAGAAATTGTGGTGGTCCAGCATCGGCGGATCGAAGCATGATTCCTGAAAATTGAACGACGTCGTTGCTACCTCCGTCACCGTCAGCGTTAACGGTGTCGTTGAGTTATGCGAATCCGACGATTTTCGTTCACAGGTGGTGGCTACGGCGACGGAGGAAGGATTACCGTTGCCTGACTTTTGCTTTGAGCGTTTAGGTTTCCGGACACCGCCGCCGACGGGAACGTTGCGAAGCACACCACCTTTAGTCCAGTACCGGCGGCAGCCCTTGCAGAAGAAACGCGGCTGAGAAAGGTTGTAGTTGTTGTAGTAACAGAATTTCGTGTTCAACGAGTTACACCTCGGACAATTCAAACTATCCCGGTGGAAGCCACCAAAGCCGTCTCCGGAGCCCCGGTGGTGGTTTGGATTCAATCGCCGGTCTCCTCCACCGCCTAGGGATCGTATGTCCTGCATTTTCTCATGAAACAAAAAGCAGCAACACACAAAATTTTAATATATGAAAACTAAAAAACAAAAAATATCTGTAATTTGCCGACTATTGGTTCCTCTATAACAACTGTTTTGGAAATTTTATGAAATATCTAGAGATTTCGTTTGTCAGGATCCGATAATGGTGTAGAAGAATATGATTTAGTGGTTATATGTCCATTTACGAGGATGGCCTTAGAAACGAAAAAAAAACAAAAAAGAAAATGTGGGACGGTGGGGGCAGTTGTGGTTAAATAGGTGCCGCCATTTTGGGTGGGTAATCATGCTTCCACGTTTAAGTGGATCTATGACGTGTTTTCCTAACAACTAATTGTACAACTCTTCAAAATCGAATTGAAAATATCTAAGACTTAGTCGCAAGGGTCACGGACTCACGGGTCTAGTTGGTCGCTCGCTTCCTTCTGTTTTGTCTGGTTTGGTGGCCTCAAGATCGAACATTGTTGAGATAGACATTTTGGTCATATGTTTAGTATTAGAGAGTGAAAGTTAATGTGGTGGATAATTAGGTTTGTTTGATCAGTTGGTAACACTTAAATAAAAATGATACAGAATAAAATATGACATAGCAATTTGATCTCTTTTTAAATAGTTTTAGAAAAGTAACCAATGAATTTACGCCACCTACATAGAAATGATCAAAGTATAATTTGGCCTTACTCATTTGATCTTATTTCTTTTAAGAGAAGTGGTATTAGTTCTTACCATTTATAGTTACTTATGTGTTTATTAATTTATGTATGATAAGTGTTAATAAAATGAATGATATAAGAAAGAGAATTAATGAATTACACAAGTTAAGTTTAAAAGTAGGTAAAAATATGAGTAAGAAGAAAAGATAAGAAAAATATTATTTCTCTTCTTTTAAATTGTATTGACAAGGTCACCAATCGTTTCGTGACACCTAAATTTCATTTTCACTATTTTAAAGTGGGATCTTATGAGTTGTCTGAGTGCTACTTACATTGTATGCGACATAAATATTATTATGTTCATTTTTTAACTTTTTTTTTTATAATTATCTGATAATATTTATTAGGAGTAAGTCCGTGATCTCTATGACATATTTTAAGCATTCTTATCGCTAGATCAATACAAAATGATCTTGTAGAAAACTTTGAAAAATAAAACAATCCACATACAACATGTTTGTCGTCCAAAAACTTGTAAAAGCCAAAAGGGCCATTTCTCACGAAAACATGCGAGGGTCTTGTAAAAACGTGTTTCATTTCATGCTTCAATTCCACGTAAAAATAAAATCATTTAATCATGTTTTTATTTTATTTTAATAGTTTTATAGAGATAAAATTATACATCCATTTATAAATACGAGGATAAATGAATTATTTTAATTTTTACCATATATAATACATCTGATGTCTTTTCAGATTAGTAATTCTTAATTTTCAGCCAATATACTTACTATTTTAGGATAGATTTGTATATAAAAAATATGCACCATGCAGGATCTGAATTTGCAAATCTATTTTATTAAAACAATATTCCTAATCAATTCAAATACTAGATCATATGTTCTTACTATAATATTTGTATTAATCTCTTAAATGAAATTACTACCACCTTCCAGTGTTGCTCCTTTTAAGCCTTCCCCAAATTTTGTTATATAAAATAGGAAAAAGAGGTAGAGCTTTAAGAATGATTTAAGAAATTGTATTTTATCTTTAACTTATTAATATTAATTTCACACAAAAAAGGCTATACTTACAAGTTTTCATTCTCTTTCTTTATAAACACATGAAAATATAATATTTTTCCTTCTTTCTTTACCCATTTCTTATCTCAAAAACACAAATATGATTAATTATTTTTACTTTCATTCTCTATCCTCCTTTCCTTTCTTCTGTTTGTTACTTTGTTTTTAGCTCATCCATTGGGCTTATTAGTGAAAAGCCCAATCAACCCATTTTCCAGCGTATAATAGGCCCACCAAAACACCCATTAAACTGAAGAACGAAGCATAAGAAAAATTCCCCGGAAGTTCCGTAACTGAATGCAAATTGAAGTGAACACCGTCAGGGGATTATCTCCGTCGCACGTTGCCGTCTTATCTTCTCGAAGACCTGCACAATCGATTACAAAATTCAGGTATTCCTTATAAACTCTTGTTAGTTTCGTCCTCGTGAGAGAGATTACATCTAATTTTTGTGTCTAAATAGTAGCTTTTTTCCGATCACGGTATTAGTGTGTCTTTCGGTTTCAGCGTATCAAAATCTATTGTCTGTAAGCGTTTTTGTGAGTTTTCAAATCCTAATTGAGCAATTTTGGAACCCTAATAGATGAATCGTGTGGTGGAATTTTTTTCCCTATTTGACCTATAGTTTTTGGTTGTTACTTGAGCTTTTATTACGCTAGTCTGCATAACACTAACTAAATTGGATGTTTGACACCAGTAATTGCGTAACCACAGTTTCCTGATCGTGAATTAATTTACACGAAATATTGAATCATCTTTTTTAGCTAGATTAACAGTAAATCATACTATAGGGTTAAGCACTGCAAACGGTCATCAACCAAGGTAATTGCAGTCTAATTGGTTCCTAATTACTATTTATGTAACCTAATTGAATAGTTTCAGGTGTGCCTTGTTTCCCATCTTATTAGAAAACATTTACTTCAAAAGCTCATATTTTTATCTTATCTATATCAATTGTACATTAAAATTTGGCCATTCTTGCAGAGTACAAAACCATGAAATTGCGACTCAGATCCTTCGAAACAAAAGAAACCCTAAAAATCGAAACCCCTAATCCTTGCAGTCTCCAACAACTTAAAGATCTCATCTCTCATAAACTTCCTTCTACTTCAAATTCTTCTACTATACATTTATCTCTCAATCAAAAAGAAGAACTTATAGCTAAATCTCCAGATGAATTTATCCAATCAATCGGAATCACATCTGGTGATCTCATATACTTCACCACGAACCCTAACGGTTTCTCCACCACCCCCCCAACTGCCACCTGTCACTCCATCAGAACCAAAATCTGAACAATCTCAACCTCAATCTCAATCTCCCCAAACTCTAATTCCCAATTCCAGTAATCAAGATGAAAAGGGGAAATCAGTTGATTTCGGTAATTTAAGTTCAGAACAGATTGCAGAATCCATGGAAATAGACGATGACACGAGCTCGGTTATCGAGGTCGGGAAATCGTTTTCGGTACCGGGTTTTCTCAGGAAAGTGTTCACAGAAGAAATGAGTGATAATGATAATTATTTGAATCACAAACTTTTGTGGATAGCAATTCATGCTATTTTACTAGAATCCGGGTTTGTGGAGATCGATCCTAATTCAAATCTTATTAAAAACAACAAATTCAATCTTCAACAGAATTGGTATCTCACTTCATTTTACTACACTCTTCCTAACATAATTAACAACATTGAAACCGTGAAAATCAAGTTTCAAAATTTAGGAAAATATTGCAAGGTTTACGGGTCGTTGGTCAACCCAACAGGGGTCCACTCGGTGCTGCTAGACGAAGACAAACTGGTCCCGTTTCTGAATGTGGTGTGGGCCAATTGTGGCCAAGTGGTTGCAACCATGGGGGAGAGTAATGCAATCTCCAACATCGAACCCGAAAAAGAAGTTTTCGAGTTTTGGAGGAAAATAAAAGACGGGATTGCGTTACCGTTGTTAATCGATTTATGTGAGAAATCGGGTTTGAAACTTCCCGCTTGTTTTATGCAACTGCCAACCGAACTGAAACTGAAGATTCTAGAATCGGTTAGTGGTGTGGAAATAGCAAAAGTGAGCTGTGTTTGTTCGGAATTGAGGTATTTGGCTTCAAGTGATGATTTGTGGAAACATAAATACAATGAAGAGTTTTGTGAGTTCGGAAATGGGGAAAAGAGCGATTTGTTAAAAGTTTTGAGGGACGAAAAAGGAGAAATGTTGGTAGGTCGGGTTTGAGTATGATGAGAAGAAGGAATCCTCCTTATGGGCCATTTGGGATGGGTATGGGTTAAAAAATAGAATACCAAATACTTATTGAATTGCATTGGGCCCCACACCAACTAAACTTGACATCAACAGACTAAACTGTTTTCTCTCTCCAACCGAAGTCCCCCGTGGTCTAAAAGGGGCTATCTCCATCCCAATAGTTGTCTCTTCATTGCTTCTTAAATTCCGCCACAGCAACGTCACGTCACTTAATCCTTACTCACAAACTAACATAAAGTTTATAATTTAACAAAATAATTATAACATAAATGTATTACATTATAATGGTAAAAGGAATCAGATCTCCAACAAGACAAAGGGACAAGACCCACCTAGGAGACATGCCAACAACACCGACGACGAATGGTTTGGGGGCGTCGTATGATCAGTCTTATATTTACATAGACCACCTTTCTTCACAATTTACATGTGGTTTTCTCTTGAGTTCAAGAGCAATTTTCAAATGGGAAGATCCGAGATTAAGCACCTACCCCTGTAGGAACAATTTTTTTAACTATATAAACTAAGGCGTTAGAGACATAGAAAACGTTTGGTGAAAAGTTTAACGAAACTTAAAAGTGCAAGTAGATTGTCAATCTATTTGCCAATTAGCAAACTTTAAGCACAAAACTGAAGAGCTTGATTATAATCCTAATCAGAAACAACATCATCTCTTATCAACTATCACCAGTCAAAAAAAGTAATCAAAAAACATGTCGGAAATTCATACAATAACATGGTCACTACCCAATGACTAAATCGCCCCTTAATCGACATATTGCAGCATACAATTTTCTTCGAGTCCCGACAGCAAGAACGCCCATTTCTTTCAAATCATCAAGAGTAAGTAAAGGTAATGCTTCTTCATCAACTTCATGCTTTTCAAACACACCTGCATATCTACCAAAACCAACATCTTCCAACCATCTACCAACACTATTTACACCGTTACACCTACCAACCGATACTGAATTGAGATCATTGTTTGAACTTTTTTGTTTCTTGAAAGTGGGTACGATTACATCATTTTCGTTCAATTTTCTTTTGCTCATAACGGATCCTTGATTATCAATTGACCCGTAAAGATCGATAGATTCAGTTGATGTGAGATTCCATGGATTTTGAAAAATGGTTCGTTTGAATCTTTTGCTTCTCGGGCCTTTTATGCTCTTTTGGGTCGTTTTAGATTTGGTTATTTGATTCATTTCAGTGATTTTAATAGAGTTTGGATCATCGTTTTCTCTGTTTTGTTGCGGGTCGATAATAAGCATTGAAGATAAAGCGGGACCAGAAACAGCAAAATCAGATGAAACTTGTTCAGGAAACCCAGAAATCTGATCATTTTGTGATTCTTGAAGTATGTTGAAATCATAAACCCATAAGTTGTTCATCATCATATCAGATAACCCATAATTAAAAGTAGTAGATACATCTCCAATTTCGCCCATTTTAACATTTGGCCATGTTTGTCCTTTTAATTCCATATGTGACGCCAACATTATAATGATATAATCCCAAAATTTTCTCAAAATTGAGTTCTTAGGAAACCCTAAATTGGGAAAATGAAGTTGCATGATCAGAAAAACAAGTATACTTCAAAATCTAAAGAAATATACAAGAGATTGTGAAACAAACCAAGAAACAAGCGGAAAATGAAGCAATTAATAACCCAAAGATCGATTACGAAAAAACCCTAATTCGCATACTACCTTAAGCGATATCCTGATATTAAGCAAGATCTATGTCTTAAATTCAAGAAATTTTTATTTTAAAAGTAATCTTTTAAGAAATTAGCTAAAATTATATGTTACTAACAAAACGCACCAAAGACCTAATGTAATAGAGAAACCCTAAAATCAAGAAAGATTCTGATGCGAGACATACGCATGCTAAAATTAAATTAACAAATTAAGAAAACCCGATTAACAACCAAAATTGAAGATGAGGACGAACCTTTTAGGTCGAACGCTGCAGTTTTGAGAGTGAAATGGATTTCTTATTTGGATTAGGGAAATTGATTTTGAAAATAATTGAAGTGAGCGAAAGTTTGTGTTGAAGGGTAAGATGATTTGAGGGAAATAGAGAGTTACAGAAGTTTGGTGTTACTACATGTGGATGGAAAATTCTTCCATGGAGAAGTCAACGACAAGTCAACGGTGAGTGTGGTGTAAGAAAAGACAATTTGTATATTTGGAATTTTGAAGACGAAGAAGGTTTAGGATTGATTTTGTTAGGGATTTTTAAGGGAAATATACCTGATGAAACATGGAGAAGTTTCTTGATCCTTCTTTAAAATGGAATTTTCTTTTTTGTAAAATTCGCAACTTCATATGCTCTTAAATAAAATTACTTTTATCAACTTAATAATCAATTAAATTTATTTTCAAAAATAATTTTTATTTTCTTTCTCCTCTCGTAGATACTTCTAATTTTACTGTTTATTATAATTTTTTTGTTTGATGAATTCTGAAATTATTATATCTTATAAGGGATGCAATAATAAGGATATATCTCCATGTAATTCAAGGTTTATATAAGGGATTTTATGTATAAAAAAATGAGGTTTTAAAAACAAATTAAAAAATGTTAAGGTTCTAAAAATATTAGATCCTACGTGAGTATATAACACAAAATTAATATATTCTACAAAAAATTGAAATTTTTCACCTTTTCAAAAACACTTTATAAATTCAATATATTTTGTACTTCCTCCGACTCAAAATAAGTGATACACTTTTATTTTTTTGTATTGATTCAAAATAAGTGACACACTTTGAAAAATGATCTTATTTGGCAAAAACCGCACCCACTAATTATCTACTTTAACAAAATAAAATGACTAATTTACATTTACTTTTAAATATCATTAAATTCACTTTATTCAAAAGGTGTGGGATCCATTCTCCACTAACCATCCTATTAATTTAATTTAATCACATTATAATCTTTTACTTCGAAAAACTAAAATGTGTCACTTATTTTAAATAAGAGGACTTTTTATAAAACATCAAGAGTTCATGATTACATGGCCATGGCCCAAATATAAGCTTTAAAGATTGAGCGCTGATGCTTCAACCCCATTTTCACATTGAGATTTGTGTTAAATCAAATCTCCTCATCATCATCATCATCATTTATCTATATGTAAATAGACAACTTCTTACTAAAGGGTCAATGGTCTAGTGATAAAGTGTTTCTCTCCAACCTAGTGGTTATGAGTTTAAGTCCCATAGTGGACATAGGTGGTTATTTAGGAGTAGATTAGATTTGCCATTAAAAAAAATAAAATAAAAAAATAGACAACTTCTTAGCTTATGCCTTCCCAGTTGAATATCGTCATCTATTTTTGCTACTTGCCGACTTTAAACACAACCACCGCCTCTGCCATTTCCTTTTTCATCTACCTCTAATTCTCTCTGTTTATATGAAGACAAACATCATCATCCAACTCAAGCATCAAGAAGCGATTGAAGGTCTCCTCTATGACTTTACTATATCAACCTAATATATTGATTTAAATTTCAATTCCAAGAACCCTAATAAGTGTCGATGCCTGCGACTTTATAATTGTGTTGTAATCTATATGAGTATTATTATGTTGCATCTAGCTTTCTGTTGACATATTAGCTGAATATCCATATTGAATATCAGGGAAAGGAAATATATGTTGAATTTGGATAGTACAATTTCATATTCAGGTGATATTATGATTTCAAAGTATGAAATGGATTTCGATTTTTATGTCTCTCTCATGTTGATATGTAAAAACTTTATTGAGATGTTTTCTATTGTATTCACACATGTAATTGATACAAGGAAGAAGAACTAAATAGGCAAAATAATACTAGGAAAGGAAACACCTACAAAGGAAAAAGACCTATACAAGTAAAAAGACCTATTATATTAATCGTGATTGAGAGGTAAACAAGGAGAGGATATCATGCATGATATCGTGTATTCCAATACTCCCCCTCAAGGTGGAGCATGGAGGTTCCGCATGCCCATCTTGACAAGTAGAAACTCGAGTTGTTTTGCACCTAACGCCTTTGTAAATAAATCAACAATTTGCATCTTTGAGTCAACATATAGAGGCTTTATTTCACGTGATTCAACTCGTTCTTTGACAGAATAACAATCCATTTCCACATGTTTTGTACGTTCATGGAAGACGGGATTGTTTGCGATATGACGAGCTGCATCATTGTCACAATAGAGCAACGTGGAGTCATGTTGTTCTGTTTTAAGACCCTTTAATAACCATCTCATCCACAAAATTTCACTAGTGGTTGCAGCCATGGCCCTATATTCAGCCTCGGCCGAGGAGCGGGAAACCACCGACTGTTTCTTCGATTTCCATGAAATGGGAGAGCCACCCAAAGTAGTAGATACCCTGTTCTTGATCTTCGTGTAAGCGGACAACCCATCCAGTCGGCATCGCAGTTTGCAACTAACTCGGTTCCTCCGTCCCGTGGAAAGAAAATACCTTGTCCGGGTGTAGCCTTCAAGTAACGAAGGACCCTCATGGCAGCATCAAGGTGTTTCTGTTGGGGGTTAGAGACATATTGGCTTAAAAGGTTTACTGAGTAGGCGAGATCGGGTCTAGTGGCTTGTAGATAAAGTAACCTACCAATCAATCTTCTGTACTTGCTTGCATCTATACTGGCACTATCCTTTTCGTTGTCAAGTTTTAGATTTTGCTCCATTGGAAAAGAGCAGGGTCTACATCCCAACATCCCGCTATCTTCCAAGATGTCAAGAGTGTATTTCCGTTGGCTTAGTACCAAGCCGTCTTTGGTTCGTGCCGCTTCTATACCGAGGAAATACTTCAACGGGCCAAGGTCTTTAATGCTAAACTTGTTGTCAAGGAAGTATTTTGTTTCTTGGATTTTATTCTCATCGTTGCCTGTTATGATTACATCATCGACGTATATGAGAACGGTAACGAAAACATGTCCTTCTTTAAACATAAATAAAGAGTGGTCTGCAGCGGATTGTTTGTAGTTAAGTTGGAGTAGGGCCGATGTGAATTTTTGATACCAGTTTTTCGAAGCCTGTTTCAAGCCGTATAAGGACTTTCTCAATCGGCACACTTTAGTGCCTCCCCCTTTGTCGTAGCCCTGTGGAATTCTCATATATACTTCTTCATTCAAGTCACCGTGTAAAAAAGCGTTATTCACATCTAGTTGATGAATGTTCCATCCCCTTTTTACGGCAATAGCAATGAGAGTTCTAACGGTTACTAACTTGGCTACGGGTGCGAAAGTATCATGATAATCGATGTAACGACCCGAAATTTGTAAATAAATAAATTGGATAAAAATATGATAAATAAGGATAAATCGTTTAAAGAACGTAGGAATTGGTTTCGTGTCATTTGGACCTCGCATGAGAAAGTTATGGACGAAACGGGGTCGAGACAAAGGAGAAAAAGTGCAGCCCTGCTACCTTAGGGAGTTCGCGACGCGAACTCGGGATGGCGATCGGGAACTAGCTCCAGGGAGTTTGGCTACTGGTCGCGATGAAGTTCACGCCTGCTTAGCGATCGCGAACTATTGAAATCGCATAGTTAGCGACGCGGACTATTGTTCGCGTCGTGATCTTTGGTCTGGCAGCATTTAAAATCGGGTTTTCAGCCATTTGTGCTATTTTCAAACCCTAGAAACCTCTTTGGCGATTTTTGGAGCTCTAGTGCAGACCTTGGTTGATTTCTTCTCAAATCTTTGATAGATTTCACTCCTAGTTGAAGATTAAAGGTATATCTTCACTCTTTGATCTTTTTAGCTTAAGATCTATGTATTTGGGTGTATGGGTTTGAAGCCCTAGCTCTTTGGGTTATGGGTTATGGTGATATAAGTGATGTATACACTTAATAGATGGTATAATATCAAAGGAAACAAGTGTATGGTTATGATTTGTAAGAATCTTAAGGGTTGAGTAAACCCAGGGTTTGGTAAACCATCATAATTGGGGGAAATGAGTAATTGAGTGTTATCTAGAGATAGATGGACACGTTGGTAGTAGTATGTGATATTGATAATCTTGTGATTATTGTATTAGGCGTTTGGTGAGGTCTTGGAAGGTTGACCGAATTGTGAAGCAAGGAAACTGACGTAAAGAATACGGTTGGAGCACTTTATTGCTAAGGTGAGTACATGAGACTTTTAAACTGGGTACATAGCAAATAGTTTTGAAAGTACATATGATATTGTATCAGTCTTTATTAACAAATATTTTGATAAAGATAGTAATTGAAAATGTATGAAAGTATGTAGAATGTGATACTAGAATGTGTCTAGTATGATTGATGAATTTGAAGTAAATTATGATAGATTCAAGTAATTATGGAATCTATGTTAATGAACAATAATAATGAAGTAATTGATTAAAAGAATGTATACGGAGCCTTTATTAATACTTATGTATTAGTAAAGCAATTGGGAATGATTTTATGGTAATGAGTACCTATTGGTAAGATATACTACTAAAAGTAAAGAACGAACATATATGAGAAAGAATATGATGTGACTAGTAATAATTGTCTATTATAGTCAAGGAAGAGATAAAAGTATTATGTATCGATAAATAAGAAATGTATCGTATGTATAAAGCAAGTATGGACCTCATAGGGTTCATAGATGTAGAAGTAACTGTGGTTGCTTATGATCGGGTCCATGGGACCATACAGGTACGTTCACACTGTGATGAACTAATTATATGTCGTTAGTATTAGATGACTAACTTGATTGATGTTGGATATGATAGCCGAATGCTTTGACTGTCATAACTGTTAGGTTATGGTAAGAGATAGATGGTGGTGACGCGGGGGACCTGTAACACCTCAATTTTTAAATAACTTTTTAAATCATATTTTTTTAAATAAAAATATTACAAGTCCAATGTTCCCAAAATACGGTTTAACAAAAACCATTAAAATTCATTTATCAGAGTTATAAAATCCGGTGTTACAAGGATAATATCATAACCATAGGATAAACGGGATCTACCTACGAGCTCCCGAGCTAGTCAACACTAGGCCACTTCTATCGCGACCTCTAATCCTTCGGTCCTGAACCTGAGTACATAGCGAGAAAACAAAGTAGTACGTGAGACAAAATAGTCTCGTGAGATACATGGGTTTTCGACCCATTCTCAAAAGAATTAAAAATTAATGTTTATAACATTATAAATACTTATCCTTATCACTTCTTATTAATTCATATTTCATCTTCTATTCATTTGACCGTTTAAACTAATAAGCTTACCATAAGCTTACTCATCATCTAATCACATACTTGTAAGCTATCTCCAAGCTTACACTTTCTTTATCACATATGCAACGGACCTCTCCGAAGCCAACTCTCCCGATATGGGACGTCATAGGTAACTATCAAGGTAATTGGGAACCCCCATCTTACCGAGATTCATAAGCTCTCCCGTTCCCGGGCCGTCATGCTCACTCATCATTGAGTGTCGTAAACTGTGACATTCTACTCTTTGCGCAGGGAGGTACCACCCCAAGTAGACGTCTCATACTCCCCCATTTCTGGGCGGTCTTATTCCGGATATCTCATTAACACTTATGAGCCTCAGCTCCTTTCATCAAAATATGAGCATTAGCTCCTTTCATCAAATTCATCACTTATTAGAATACACCTATTCTAATTTATCATATTATTCTCTTTACTAAATCATTTCAAATCTTGACTTTACCAAGTCCTTTACTAATTTTAAAACATATTTATCTTTTATAGAAATCATCTTACTTTGACTCTTCTTTGACTAGAATACACGTTTATTGCTAGTCACTTATTACTTATTCTCTTAGTAATTCAATAACTACTTTCATTAGTATAATATACTAATCGATACTTATTACTTAAAAATCATTGTCTCAAGCTTTATTAATACATATTATTAATAAACCGATTATCAAGCTCTTTTAAATCATTATCTTTATTCATACATTTCATTTATGAAAACTAACTAATTACTTTTCATTATCATAATCTCTTTCAACAATCGTTTAGATATACTAAAATAGTCTATTCTAGCATTTTCTCATCATATCAATCTTATCTTTATTAAAACGTTTATTAATAAAGACTCTTAAAACATCATAGTTTTCAAAAATCATTTGCTATGTACCCAGTAAAAGTCTCATGTACTCACCTTAGCCAAGCTAACTCCAAATCGTGTCTAACAACACGAGTCCTTGCTTTCCAACTTGTGAAATGTCACCAATCTTTAAGTCTTCTTGACCTACCATCAATATCATCACAATAACTAGTTATTATCCATAACTAATCACTAATCAATCCATATTCACATCCCTAACCACCAAGTTCATCCAACTTGGTGGAATCTCAAACCCTAGTTCAAGATTTCCATCAATAAACCCAAATCAAACTTGTACACATCGATTACAAGCTTACAATGAGTGTTCTACACCCATGATTAGTCATCTTCCCCAAAGATGACATGGTTGGTTCCCCAAACCACCATTTTTACCCATACAAAGCTCACAATCAAGGTAGATGAGCAAGAAAATCAAGAATACTTACCCTTGATGTTTCAATCCTTCAAGATGGTGAAGATCTAAGCTCTTGAGCTCCAAAATCGCCCAAGTTTGCTCCCAAATCGGCTGCACAATGTGTGTGGTTGAAGGTGAAATGAAACCCTAGCTTACACACAAGTTTATATGTTCCAGACGCTCCTCGCGCCCACCTCGCGCCGCGAAGTGACGCGGGTTTGCCTGCTGGTTGCCGCTGAAATACAGACCTCGCGTTTCGCTCGCGTTTCGCTCGCGTTTCGTCGCCTCTTGTCTCAACTCGAGATTCTCGCGTTTCGCTCGCGACTGGCTCGCGTTTCGCTCGCGGCTCTTGTCTCAACTCTTGATTCTCGCGTTTCACTTCTGGAGCTCCTGTTCAACCTCGCGACTGCCTCGCGCCTGGCTCGCGCCGCGAGGGCTGTCTGGGTCAGTTTCTTGCCTTTTAAACTTGTTTCCATCCAAGTCTTGACCCATACTTGGTTATACCAAGTCCCAAACATCCAAACACTCGATAAAACACAACGGAGACTCGATTAAACATTTTACTACCTTTATTCCTCAGTATTTCCGTTTAATTCATTAACCGAAAATTCCGGTCGTTACAACTATTCACCCCTTAAAAAGGATTCCGTCATCGGAATCAACTCAAGGATTTCCAATCCACATTCCACTTCCAAATTAGGATCCAATAACACTTATGCATTTGATTGCCTTACTTGACTCCGTTAAACTCAAACGGGTCACAAACCAACTTGAGTTCTTAATACCCGGACGGGTCAAAATTTTACAATTTGACCTTAACACCTTCAATCATTTAATTAATCCCTTTATCCACATTGGGACGATATGACCCAATTAATACTACTAGTCAATTAACCAAAACGATTGTCAATGCCTAACTTTGACCAAATTGTCAACATTGTCAAATCCTTGACTTAAGCACAAAGTCAACCATATCTTGATAACTTCTTTATCCACTGGTGGTTCCATTGACCATCAATTCCTTTACAATCGACCTTACATTCATGGTCCAACAACAATCATACTCGATCCTCTATTTCAACTCGAAATACCCAACGGTCAAAGTCGTACCCTTTGACTACCATTATTTCCATCACTCCATTTAACCACTATCATACACATGCAGATGGTATAGTATGCTCTTATCCTTGACTAACCTTTTTAAACGAAAGGCAAAAACCCAATTTTGACTAAAGTCAACATTCCACTAGTTGACCAACCTTGACTTATGAATAAAGTCAACTTTCCTTGCTAAATTCCACATATTCTTTATTACTAAGGCATCGCTTCCCAAGCTTTTCATTTCCGATTTCAATATCTAAATTTCATTTCTCAATTGTTCCCTTTTCCCTCGATTTCGATTCCCACAATCGATTAACAATTTTCATTTAAAACAATACCAAATTTCTATCACTTTTAAACTTTCATTCAATTACTTATACCATTTATAATCTCCTTCCACCATCCTTATATCATACTTGTAATTCCCGATTACCGGCTCTAGAGCCTCAGTCATATCCAATTGTGGCCTAACCACCCATTATACCTCTTTCACCACTCATTGGTTACTAACAAACTTTGCTTCCTAAAAGCATTCCTTTTTCATAAACCATGAACTTGCAGGCATCTCCTACACCTACTTATACTTAAACACTACCCGTGTTTTCAACCCAAGTTCTCATTTGCCATAAAATCATATCAATAACTAACCATACGGTTCTACATACGTCAGGTACAAACATCATATCCTTTATACAACAAATTATACTTTAACTATCACACCGAGATGATCGGAAAGCCTCCAATCCATCAAGGTCCAAACTGTCACAATGATCGGAAAGCCTCCAATCCAATGTGACTCATACAATACCGTTCTATCTTGCATACAATTCATATATGCATCATTCATTTAGCATCGTGCTAACATTCTCTTTCATAACTAATCACATTCTCTATTCAATTTACATTTCCCCATACCTCACATAACATTACTTTCTAAAGTCATATTCTTTTCATAGACAATTACTCCCACTTATACCTTTATACCACACGGTATACACATAATCATTTCTAGTGCTTTCCACCGATCTACTCACTTATCAATCGTCTTTAGTCGATTCACTTTCTCATTATTAAATTTCCCAATCTTTCTTTCACCACCTAGGTAACCACCATTTTATTCCATTATCCATATTTTACCGAACCACCCGGTCAACTCAAGTCAACCAGTTGACTTCGATCCACAACCAAACATAAGCTATCACACTTTTTCTAATGTCCTTTTTCCAATAATTAATTATTACCCTTGACTTAGCATACCATTTTTATGACACTTTATCAATAATTATCCTTTTGACCTTAGCATCAAATCCATCATCCATGATACAAACTTTGTCATGACCAATTGTCAACTTTTACTCAACCATTTTTTTTTTATTAAATTTTGTCATTCCCGATGCTTATCCTTTCCAACATACTTTCTATTTACGAGTTTTGAAACTTCACTATATTTTTCATCATTCTTTTCTTTACTATTATCATAAGCTAATACCACATCACTTATCCTTATTCCCGTCAAGTGCTACAATTTTACCATTTTTGAACTTTTCTCTTCTATGGTTTCCCATCCATATATACTATCCTCACTAAGTCTTAGTACTTCTACGTACTATCATCCTTTCATTGAAATCATTTACTATTTCCACGGTAATATATCTTTTAATATCGTAATTATCCGCGACTTACCAATCGCCAACTCACCCATACTTATACATGCCATTTCGCCTTAGCACCAAATCGTGCGACAATTCACCAATAAAACACGAACCTCATACCTTAGATTTTATAACTGAGGAAAACTTACCACACTTTTGAACCTTTCACATCAACATGATTTCACGAACTTTGAACGAGATTCTTTTTCTTTGTTAACTCTAAGCTACCATCGAACTTCCTCTTTCCTCCAATTAATGACGATTTAATGACCCTTCGTTGAACTACATTCTCCACATCTCCAACATTAAATTCTCTTAGAAATTTTCCAAGTACTCTCTCGGGGCAAAACTTCCCTATCAATCTACTCGCGAACTCCTTCCACGACATCTGGTACCATATACTCTTTCCAAACTTTCACACCACATTCTTCCACTATGACGTCTTGCTTCAACAACTGGGATGCAAGAGTCAACATAACATTCTTCATCCTCTTAATATATTCTAGCACTTGCTAAATTTCACGAATCTGCCGAATCAGGACCTCTGGTTCAGTACTTCCCAAATACGCATCCAGCTTACGCGCCATCAATGTCTTGAACGCACTTCATTCCCTTTCTTCCGATTCAGAATCACTACCCTCCTTTGTCGAGGACTTCTCAGCATCGGCTGGTTATCTGAAGACTTACTCTTCATACCTGAGTCGGAATCAACCTGCGTATCCTCATTCATCCGGTCATACGCAATCTGGCTCACATCCTCGTTTACTATTTCTCTCATTTAATTAAACAGATCCCGAATAATTCCCAAATTACCGGGTTGGTTTAAATATAAACCGGAACCCTATTCAACATCCCCATGAGTTGTCAGAACTCAACTAAAAGTTCTCTTCCTAACCTAGTGGGGCTTGTCCACTTTTCACGCTTATCCTTTTACTTATATCATTATTTCCACCATTTCCAATTTCCAACGATCGACTCCACAGTCGAATACAACACTTGAATATCAAACATGACATTTCTCCTAGGGTTCGACCCTACCATACTCGCACTTTTTACGGTCTCAAAAGACTAATCATGGACATCCTATGGAAACATATGGTCCTACTTAGCATAGCTTAAGACTAGGGAGGTCAAACCTACCTAATTCACTTAAACTATAGCTCTGATACCAAGTTGTAACACCTCAATTTTTAAAACACTTTTTAAATCATATTTTTTTAAATAAAAATATTACAAGTCCAATGTTCCCAAAATACGGTTTAACAAAAACCATTAAAATTCATTTATCAGAGTTATAAAATCCGGTGTTACAAGGATAATATCATAACCATAGGATAAACGGGATCTACCTACGAGCTCCCGAGCTAGTCAACACTAGGCCACTTCTATCGCGACCTCTAATCCTTCGGTCCTGAACCTGAGTACATAGCGAGAAAACAAAGTAGTACGTGAGACAAAATAGTCTCGTGAGATACATGGGTTTTCGACCCATTCTCAAAAGAATTAAAAATTAATGTTTATAACATTATAAATACTTATCCTTATCACTTCTTATTAATTCATATTTCATCTTCTATTCATTTGACCGTTTAAACTAATAAGCTTACCATAAGCTTACTCATCATCTAATCACATACTTGTAAGCTATCTCCAAGCTTACACTTTCTTTATCACATATGCAACGGACCTCTCCGAAGCCAACTCTCCCGATATGGGCGTCATAGGTAACTATCAAGGTAATTGGGAACCCCCATCTTACCGAGATTCATAAGCTCTCCCGTTCCCGGGCCGTCATGCTCACTCATCATTGAGTGTCGTAAACTGTGACATTCTACTCTTTGCGCAGGGAGGTACCACCCCAAGTAGACGTCTCATACTCCCCCATTTCTGGGCGGTCTTATTCCGGATATCTCATTAACACTTATGAGCCTCAGCTCCTTTCATCAAAATATGAGTATTAGCTCCTTTCATCAAATTCATCACTTATTAGAATACACCTATTCTAATTTATCATATTATTCTCTTTACTAAATCATTTCAAATCTTGACTTTACCAAGTCCTTTACTAATTTTAAAACATATTTATCTTTTATAGAAATCATCTTACTTTGACTCTTCTTTGACTAGAATACACGTTTATTGCTAGTCACTTATTACTTATTCTCTTAGTAATTCAATAACTACTTTCATTAGTATAATATACTAATCGATACTTATTACTTAAAAATCATTGTCTCAAGATTTATTAATACATATTATTAATAAACCGATTATCAAGCTCTTTTAAATCATTATCTTTATTCATACATTTCATTTATGAAAACTCACTAATTACTTTTCATTATCATAATCTCTTTCAACAATCGTTTAGATATACTAAAATAGTCTATTCTAGCATTTTCTCATCATATCAATCTTATCTTTATTAAAACGTTTATTAATAAAGACTCTTAAAACATCATAGTTTTCAAAAATCATTTGCTATGTACCCAGTAAAAGTCTCATGTACTCACCTTAGCCAAGCTAACTCCAAATCGTGTCTAACAACACGAGTCCTTGCTTTCCAACTTGTGAAATGTCACCAATCTTTAGGTCTTCTTGACCTACCATCAATATCATCACAATAACTAGTTATTATCCATAACTAATCACTAATCAATCCATATTCACATCCCTAACCACCAAGTTCATCCAACTTGGTGGAATCTCAAACCCTAGTTCAAGATTTCCATCAATAAACCCAAATCAAACTTGTACACATCGATTACAAGCTTACAATGAGTGTTCTACACCCATGATTAGTCATCTTCCCCAAAGATGACATGGTTGGTTCCCCAAACCACCATTTTTACCCATACAAAGCTCACAATCAAGGTAGATGAGCAAGAAAATCAAGAATACTTACCCTTGATGTTTCAATCCTTCAAGATGGTGAAGATCTAAGCTCTTGAGCTCCAAAATCGCCCAAGTTTGCTCCCAAATCGGCTGCACAATGTGTGTGGTTGAAGGTGAAATGAAACCCTAGCTTACACACAAGTTTATATGTTCCAGACGCTCCTCGCGCCCCGCTCGCGCCCACCTCGCGCCGCGAAGTGACGCGGGTTTGCCTGCTGGTTGCCGCTGAAATACAGACCTCGAGTTTCGCTCGCGTTTCGCTCGCGTTTCGTCGCCTCTTGTCTCAACTCGAGATTCTCGCGTTTCGCTCGCGACTGGCTCGCATTTCGCTCGCGGCTCTTGTCTCAACTCTTGATTCTCGCGTTTCACTTCTGGAGCTCCTGTTCAACCTCGCGACTGCCTCGCGCCTGGCTCGCGCCGCGAGGGCTGTCTGGGTCAGTTTCTTGCCTTTTAAACTTGTTTCCATCCAAGTCTTGACCCATACTTGGTTATACCAAGTCCCAAACATCCAAACACTCGATAAAACACAACGGAGACTCGATTAAACATTTTACTACCTTTATTCCTCAGTATTTCCGTTTAATTCATGAACCGAAAATTCCGGTCGTTACAGGACCCCCGGTCACTGGACGGTGGTATATATGTTTATACACCGAGTGTATATATGTTTATACACTAAGCACACAGGTGCTTCTAGTACGCATATGTTTGGTACTAGGTATGTTAGGTTCTGATACATATATGTTTATGTATTAGACATGTTGGTGCTTCTAGTACGCATATGTTTGGTACTAGGTATGTTAGGTTCTGATACATATATGTTTATGTATTAGACATGTTGGTGCTTCTAGTACGCATATGTTTGGTACTAGGTATGTTAGGTTCTAATACATATATGTTTATGTATTAGACATGTTGGGCTTCTGGTACATATATGTTTATGTACTAGATATGATTGGGCTTCTGGTACCTATACGTTTAGGTACTAGATATGTTTGCTAGGAAAGCAAAGTAGCTAGAGTCACAAAAGGGTGACTAGGCGGTATTTATGTAGTTTGTATATATGTTTATATATTTATGAAATGATTATTATTGGGGTATAAAACCCATGTATCTCACGAGGCTATTTTGTCTCACATACTACGTTTGTTTGTGGCTATGTACTCAGGTACAGGTTTGAAGTGATAGAAGGTTGCACTAGAAGTGGCCTAGAGATGTTTAGCTCGGGAGCTAATAGGTAGATCCCTTTGCCTATGGTTTTGATATACTTGGTGACACCGTATTTTGTAAACTCTGATATAAGTTTTAAAGTTTTTGTTAAACTGTATTTTGGACAATATGTCAGATATTGAGAAAATGTATTTTAAATGATTTAAACAATGTTTTAAAAATACGGGTGTTACAACTTGGTATCAGAGCCAGGTTTAAGTGAATTAGGTTGGATGTCCATCCTAGTCTTAGACTGTAGCAATAGGAATGTAAGATTCCTTGAGATCGATAGGTTGACCTTGAGACTTATGTTAAGTTTAGGGTTGAACATAGGGGGACCTATAGAAGTTGTTATGCAATGTGCAATGTGAGTCTTTCGAGACCGTAGGGGGATTAGTATGATATGGTCGATCCCTATGAGAAATGCCATAATTTGATCTAACTGTGTTGTTTTCAACTGTTGAGCTGACCGTTTGAACCTTGCTGGTTGGATATATTGGTATGGCGAAAGAATAAATGTGAAAAGTGGACGAACTCCACTAAATTGGAAAGAGTTACGAATGAGGGTAGGTGGAATGATTCCAATACCCAAAAGAAGGAAGAATAATCGAATGGTGAATCCCGTAGTGGGAAGTGTCTACTTAAAAGGTAGCAAAACATAGTCGGAAGAAATGGAAGGAAGTTGTGTAAGACTTTCATAGCGTGTAAAACTGTTGTGTAATTCGGAAGATTTGAACCGAAGGTCACGATGTGGTGGATTCGGTAGAGTTGGCAGGTGCTAGAGAGTAGCAAGTGAAGGAAGAACGATATGGCGACATTGACGTCACCATTATTGAAGGATGAGGTGTTGATACGGTGGAATGTGTTGTATGAAACTATGTGAAGGAGAGCACAGTACAAATGTTGTGAAAGGAACTCACGAGTGAGTTGGAATGGGGAGTTGACCCGGAAGGGCCACCTCAGAGATCTTGAGTAAGATGAATGATTTGAGATTATGACTTAATTGTCGTTGTTGCACGAATTGGTGCCTATAGAAATTGTAGATAAGTTACATGATGTGGAGGTTTAATTTCGGGAATAGTCTTCCCGGTTAGTATGAGTATAGAAATCATAAATTTGAATGATTATGGGCCGGTGTGTCGCATGTAGTAAAGATATATGGGTTGATGCTACTATGTAGTGTAAAAGGGGGAACCATGAGAATGGTAGATGTTGTCAACAAAAGAATGATAGTATAATGAAGTACTAAGTCTTGGTAAGGATTGTTAGTTGGATGAGAATTATAGAAATAAAAACTTTGGAAATGGGACTTTGATATTCGGCAGGAATCCGGATACGCAATGTAATGTTATTATACGTGAACGGTAAAGGAAGGAATGACTAAAGTATAGTGATGCCTTAGAATTTATGAATGGAAACTATGTGGATAAGAATAAGTGTCGGGAATGACGAATTTTGATTGTTGAAAACAGTTGAGTAAAAGTTGGCGCATAGCCATAGCAAGTTTCGTGATAATATTGATAAATTTGATGTCAAGGGTGAAAAGACAATTATTGGTAAAATGCCATAGTAATAAGTGTGACAATGTACGTCATAGCGTAGTGTAAGACTACGATTTGAAAAGGAATATTTCGGAGTCCCACGATGTGTAAAAGTAGAACACGGAGTGTTGGGCTTTTGGTTGTGAGTGTGGACCGGAGTCGATTGTTTGACTCACGGATGATTGGATTGGTCGGTGATTTTTTTTTGGCTAGTGGAATGTAGTGGTAGCTACTCCGACGGTGACAAAAGTCTTGGAAAATGTTAAGGAAATGAACCGGTTAAGGACGGTTAATGTGTAAGTGAAACAATAAATAGCAATTAGAGAATGTTATTAGTTACCCGTGGGGTACAATGCATGTGCATTATGTGATGGCCTTGGGAGGCATATGATAATGGAAAGATAATATTATATGAAATGTATTAAGTAGTATGTCCAATGGGAGATATGTTAGATATGAAAGAAACGATAATGTGATATTATGTGAATGGTGCTAGAATGCATGAGGAATAATTGGGTGATTGAACGAGTGAGAAAGTAGCAAAGCTACGTGATGTGAAAGGATGGATACCAGATGGTATTGGTGTGGCATATACATATGTTTGTATATGTGCACAATAGAGATGTATAGATGGTATTGGCGTGACATATACATATGTTTGTATATGTGCACAATAGAGATGTATAGATGGTATTGGCGTGACATATACATATGTTTGTATATGTGCACGATAGAGATGTTTAGATGGTATTGGTGTGACATATACACATGTTTGTATATGTGCACAATAGGGGTGTTTAGATTGAATTGGCGTGATATATATATATGTGTATATATATATGTTTATGTATTTAAGTGATGAATGTAGAACCATGTGGTTAATGATGTATTACTATTATGTTATGGTAAATGAGAATTGGGCTTGAAATGCGGGTTGCATTTAGGTCATGTAAATGTAGGGGATGCCTACGATTTATAGAATAGAAAGAAAGAGAAACTCCTAGTGAGCAAATTACCATGTGGTAACCAAGACATAGTACACCGTATAAGGGTGCGTGACGTATTACGGTAGGGGGCCTAGTACCGGTAATGTAAGCTGATCAATGTGATACAAAGATGGTTAAAAGAATACTAAGTGATAGTATGAGTGACCAAGTGAAGGTCAAGAGACGGTAAATGTTATGGTGACCTTATGTTAAGGTGTAACCCTTAGATTAACGGGGACGATTGTTGAGAAAGTAATAATGGGTAGAACTGAGAGTGATGGGTTGGTAATAATGCGCCGTGTGTACGGAAATTGCTAGTTTGGAAAAGGTATGGTTGACTTTATGTAAAAGTCAACGTTAGTCAACCCGTGATTGGTTGAATTGGTCTAAGATAGACTTTGACTCTCGTTTTGATTTACTAATGAATATTGATAACATAATGTGTCGATTATATGTTTGTGAAAAAGTTGATGAGATGGTTGATTGAATTGTAGTCGGTTTATACGACTTGACCCGGTTGGGTAATTTCAATGTTGAAATTGGGAATCGAGTGTAAGACTGTAATTGAATCATAAATTAAAGGTAAATTGTAAAGGAAAGGAGGATTTATGGAACCTTTAACGAGAAGGGAAAATGTTAAGGTATAGTTGACTTTGTGCTTAAGTCAAAGGGTAGATGATGTGGGGATATACCAATGTCGGGATATATCGGTTGGGTCAAAGCTAGAGTTTGACATTCGTTTAAATCAACTAGTTAATGGCATGAATGTGTCATACCATTGTTATGAGAATGAAAGGATTGGTCGAGAAAATGACGGTGTTTTGGTCAAATTGTGAAATTTTGACCCGTTTGAGTATTATGAGTTTTTAAAGTGGGTCTTGACCGTTCGGACTTAACGGAGTTAAGTGAATGTTTGAATATGTAATGTTGACGGAATAGGAATGAGGAAAGTTTGGTGGTAATGACCGCAAGGAAATGAGAGCGTAATGCTCGGGTGAATATAGGTTGGAAATTCTAGTGATTCCGAGGACGGAATCCTTTTTAAGGGGTGGATAGTTGTAACGACCCGAAATTTGTAAATAAATAAATTGGATAAAAATATGATAAATAAGGATAAATCGTTTAAAGAACGTAGGAATTGGTTTCGTGTCATTTGGACCTCGCATGAGAAAGTTATGGACGAAACGGGGTCGAGACAAAGGAGAAAAAGTGCAGCCCTGCTACCTTAGGGAGTTCGCGACGCGAACTCGGGATGGCGATCGGGAACTAGCTCCAGGGAGTTTGGCTACTGGTCGCGATGAAGTTCACGCCTGCTTAGCGATCACGAACTATGGAAATCGCATAGTTAGCGACGCGAACTATTGTTCGCGTCGTGATCTTTGGTCTGGCAGCATTTAAAATCGGGTTTTCAGCCATTTGTGCTATTTTCAAACCCTAGAAACCTCTTTGGCGATTTTTGGAGCTCTAGTGCAGACCTTGATTGATTTCTTCTCAAATCTTTGATAGATTTCACTCCTAGTTGAAGATTAAAGGTATATCTGTATTTTAAACTGTATTTTGGACAATATGTCAGATATTGAGAAAATGTATTTTAAATGATTTAAACAATGTTTTAAAAATACGGGTGTTACAATCGACCCCTTCCATTTGTGTGTACCCTTTTGCAACAAGTCTCGCTTTGTACCTTTCGACCTCGCCATTTGGTTTGAACTTTATTTTATAGACCCATTTGGAATCTATAACACGTTTACCGTTGGGTATATCTTCTATGGTCCAAGTTCCATTTTCTTCGAGAGTTTTTATTTCTTTGTGCATAGCTTCCCTCCAATTTTGATCCTGCACGGCTCGTTTAAAACTCTTTGGCTCATCATTAGATGCGATGGCCGCAATAAAGGCTTTGTGAGTTTTAGAGAAGTTTTAAATTAACATCACCAACTGCAACCTGTTGTAAATTCAATCAAATAATGAAAATCTAAAATTATAAAAAAATAATTAATAACTGTTTACCTTTTCCATAATCAAGGCATCATAAATAGTTAGGTCCAGCTTCAATTGTTTTGTTCATGTGATATGCTATACAGATCTGTAGGTTTTTAACCTCTTTGGCCTTGAGTTCAAAATTGGCTATAAACTTTACAAACATGTAGGTTTTTAATCTCTTTTACCTTGAATTCCTGAAAAGTAACTAACTAACAAACCTCTATGAATGCAATGGAACCATGAAGTTAAAATGGGTGTTTCTCAATGTCTCGTTTCCACTACCACCTAAAATTAAAACATGATAAGATATAAATGAATCATCATAAGACAATTAAATTAAAAACAACATTTATAATTGTCATAAACACTGAAACAATAAAACTGAAGAATGGACGATGAGAAACAATAAAATTACTCCAAATTAGTCGCCTTTGTGCAATAGTATCGTAACTCTGATTCAAATTCTTTATCATTAACAACTTTTAATTTATTCCTAACTGCATCTAAACACGCTAATGAACAGAAAGGGTAATTACATTTAACAGAACCCATCATTACAGAAAGATACTACATTTTTTAACATGGCAAAAAAATCATATTCACAAACACTTTGTATCATAATTCAAGTTCAGGACTTGCATCAAACAGTTGGTGTGCATCATGAATTCTTACAAATATTGAAAATAATACCAAAAATCAAGTGAGCAATAGTTTAATGATAACCAAGTTCCCAAACCTTAAATTGGGGAATCGAAGTAATTGGAGAGTAATAAATTAGGAAGAACTGAAAACGAAAAACTGATATTCGGGCACTCCAAAAAAGATGTAACCTCCGCCTCTACAGATTTAGACTAATTACCTCCAAGGCTCCAACTATGAACTACAAAATGGAATTGAGTAGGAAATAGCTGCTCTAAAATCCCGTATTAGGGTTTCAATTTGAGGAACCATTAAGGTGTCGATTGATATAAATCAGAGGAAGAGATTTGGAATTGAGAACAAATCAGAGCTAAAATTATGGATGAAGATTATAGTTTCAAACGGAGGGGAGAGATTGGAAATAGGAAGTCGGGAACTGCATTCCCTATAAATCCGGATTAGGCGTATCTTCATAAATTCCGAAAACCATGGCACGTAGTATAAACTGCTTGCATTTGCATTGCTCTGTTCACGGTTGGCATGCAAATGTGACATACAGGTGGCATGAAAAAAACTGAAAATACAAAGTTGGATTAAATATGGCATTGAGTCAACAATGAGTCATACATGGAAGATTTTCAAAAAAAAACTTTCTTTTATTATATATAAAGATAAAGATTGTTCATATTGGGACTTGAGTCTACAATTTTCTGGGACACATTAAACACAAGATATCATTAGGCTATAAACAATTTGGTAGTAGTCTTATTATGTAGAAGTGTATAATAATACTCTTAAAATAATTACATTTATGTTATAGACTATTGGAATTTTGGATCTAATTAAAAGAAGATGTGTCGTCTAAGTAGTTTTATCTCATTGACATTTAGTGGAAAGAAGCAATGTTTTAAAATCCAGATTTTGAATTGAATCGGTCGATGTTCTAAAAATGGTTGAGCCTGCCGGACATTCGGACCGATTCAACCAACCGGTGAACCGGATAACAATACTATAAAGTATTTATGTTAAATTAGTTATGTAAAAGATATATAAACGTAAAAATGTGAAAAAACCTAAAAATACAAAACAAATATTACAACAAATCTAAAAATTACAAAAACTATTTTTATAACAAAATTCAAAAACTTTAAGTTCGTAATTGATAAACAAAATGATAAGATTCAACTAAAAACATGGTACTTTAGACTTCAAAACATATAAATTAAAATAAACATACAATTAAACTCTAAATATATAAAAAAAATGATACAAAATATTCACTTTAAAAAAGGTGAGATTAAAAGAAGAAGAAAACAGTTCAAATCCGGTTCAACAATTTCGGTCCGACCGGGTAAACATTTAACCCGTTTGGTTCGAAACGATTTATAAACAGACTTTTAAATCGATCGATTCGACCTGGTATACTTCTATTTCCCGGTCGGATCAGGTGCAACCGACTGGTCCAACCGAGGTTTTAAAACATTTGAAAGAAGTTTTTTTTTGGAAAAGGCAAATATATTAAAAAACCGAACTTAGCAAGGAACTAAGACGGAAAATGGCTACAACAGAGACAAAAAAGGGAAATACCCCAATCAACCTCATTACAAGACACTTTACCCCTATGTTTCAACCAAAAGTATGAAGTTGAAATAATGTCACCAACTATTACCAAAAAAGACTTGTGCACCTTGTTGAAAACCACCTCATTTCTTACCTTCCAACACATCACATAAAACATTGAATTATCGTTGTCATTATTTTCTTTTTCTTTGGACAGTTTCCCCATCCAACACCAAACTCAATAAGCTCAATCACCGAATTGAATAATGGTATTGAGATGACACACCAACTAAACTCCCCCGAGAGGATGTTTCTTGAAAAAGTACAATGAATAAAAGTGTGCTCAATCCATCTTCTAATATGGTATACTTCGAATGATCCATCGTGAGATAATTTGCAAGATAACGTATCAGGAATGGAAGTCAACCGAGTATTAAGAATGAGATGCAACATAGAGCAGAATTCATTAACAAGAATTTGACTATTCAACGTCTGCTTCCACTCCCAAACAAAACCCGAACTTGTGATACGATCCCATGCATGGCAACATTTCGATTTTTCAATGCAATAAAGATTTGGAAATTGAGATTGTAAGCTACTGCCACCATGCCAAATGTCTTTCCAAAACAAGGTGGAATTACCGTCTCCCATACGGAGATCAAATGCATAAAAAAAGTCATGCCCATCCAAAGCTAAAAAGATTTGATTCAACTTTAGTTATATTGCTCCAAACACCAACTGAATTTCTGTTCGCCATAATATGTATCGGTTTTTTGTGCAAGTTATGAATGGCCATGATCACTCTCTTCCAAATACATTGTTTGCCATCCCTTAACCGCCACCACCATTTTGTTAATAATGCAAGATTTTGAGCTTTCAACGAACCAATACCGAGACCGCCACTATCTTTTGGTGCTAAAACGGTGGACCATGCAACCCAACACAATGGTGCTTTAAATAAAGAAAAATAGTACAAAGGCAAACTACTCAACAACAATTTAATTAGTGTTAATCTTCCACCGAACGATAAGTTTTTTGCCTTCCAATCAGATAATTTAGATTGAAATCTATTAACTACCGGCACCCAATGTTTTTTTAGGTTCATATTCACACCTACCGGTATACCTAGATATGTGAAGGGAAATGAATCGGGGACACAACGAAGAATGTTTGCGCAATTATTAACTTGTGATGGTGAGACCCCGATACCTTGGATTTATGAAAGTTCACTTGTAAACCGGAAGAAGCATGAAAACATTTTAGTATTCTAGCAAGATTAGCCAAGTTGCTACTAGAACCTTCGCCAACAAATAATGCATCATCTGCATAGAAAAGGTGTGAAATAATATGTCCGTTTTCACCAATTCTTTGAACCCGAAATATCTTTTTCTCACCCGCCAACTTCATTGCAACAGTGAAAGAAGTTAATAGTGAATTTATTATATAATTAATACTCATGAATAAATTATAGGAAATATTTTAATTGGTAATAAATGTGGTTTCAGTGAATGTGGTTTCGAGATTGCAAAGATTTAACATAAATATTAATGCTGGTTAACAGTGTAAATATGACTACAGTCTACAATCTTCATGTTTTGGAGGTAAAATTACAATATTTAAATTATTTCCTTCTCAAAAAACTTATTACTAAAACCTTGAGAAATTGTGAAATAATATTTATAACGTTAAAATCCTATACTTATTTTATAAAATATTTAATACTATTAAAAATATTTTATAAATTATGAATAATTCAATGGTACAAAGAGCATCTCAAATGGTAGCTTTTTCAAAAGCTTATTACTATTACAATAATTCATTCAATGACTTTTTACCATGGGAATAACAAGCTTTTTCAAAAAATTATTGGAAAGACTTTTTTTTTCTACTAAGCTTTTAATCTACTTTCAATGTTTGTATTTTTTAGCCCCCTATGTTTAATAACCTTTTATTTTAAACCTTACATATATTTTATATAAATTCTTTATTATGTTTTTATTAGTTAATAAATAAATTATATAATATTTAATGTCAACTATTATAATATTTTTGTATTAGACATTTTTAAAAAATTTATATTTAGTAAGATGTTAAAAAATTGTCAAATTATATATAGGGGGTATTTATAAAATATATGAGATAAAAGTAAATTAGAAATGTTGTAAAAGAAAAAGCTTTTGGAAAGATTAACCATTGAAGATGTTATTTAGGAATAGCTTATTGGTTAGTGAATTGTTAATGTGGCAAAAACAATAAGCTATTGATAGCTTAACCATTGGGGATGCTAACTTTTAATCTACTTTCAATGTTTGTATTTTTTAGTCCCTTATGTTTAATACCTTTTCATTTTAAACCTTACATATATTATATATTATATATAAATTCTTTATTATGTTTTTATTAGTTAATAAATAAATTATATAATATTTAATGTCAATTATTATAATATTTTGGTATTAGACATTTTTAAAAATATTATATTTAGTAAGATGTTAAAAAATTATTAAAATATATATATGGGGTATTTATAAAATATTTGAAATAGATAAAGGTAAATTTAAAATATTATAAAGAAAAAGTTTTTGAAAAGTTTAACTATTAGAGATCTTATTTAGGAATAGTTTATTGGTCAGTAAAATGTAATACAAGTTACAAACCCCTTTATCCTCATTCTACTCTTCTTTCTCATTCACCGGCCACCGACATTTTCTAATTCCGGCAACCTTCTCACCTCTTGCCGCACCAATCGCCAGCGGACATTACCACTATCACCGCCACTTTCTTCATACTACCACTTGGTTGAAATCGGATTCGATTTCTTTCAGTTTTTCATTGTCGGCCGATTCTAAAATCTGGATGAAGATTTGAAAAGCAAATTTAATGCGCTTTTGAAATCGAGGTTACTTTTGAAGTTTTGTTTCTAATTTTGTGCCATTTATGGATTGCGGAAAGCCTAGACGTTTAATCACTTTATGTAATTGGAGTGCTGGAATAACGGTGTATTCTGTTGAGAATTAATTTCACCGAAAAACGTGTAAAAGTCTGCAATTAATTTCTAGTTGGATCGGGGTTAATTGTGTTCCCTACAAATTCAGATCTTAAGTCATTCAATTCAACGGTTCGCCGACAATTTAGCGGTTTTCTTCGTGAACCCAGATCCTTGATCGGGTTTCTCTTTAGATAGTGATAATTAGGGTTTTGAGTCGTGGATGTATGAAACAGATATGTGTAGAGTAGAAGATAGAGATAAGAAGAATAAGAAAAGGAGGTTTGCAATCGGAACAATGGGATTGAAGACATTAAAAGGAATTAGGGTTGAGAAATTGAAGAATTCAATGGCGAATGCAAGGTCTCCGAAGATGAAGATGTGGTTAATTAGGGCGATGACGACTGTGTTGTTGTGGACTTGTTATGTTCAGTTGACAGCATTATGGGGACCTAGGGTTTTGAAAGGCTGGCCTTCTTGTTTTACTACAGATTCTCATCCTGCTGCTGCTTTAGATATCAAGTTTTTGCCCAATGTTCCTGCTAGAGTTCTTCCACCTAAGAGTGAGTTCTTTCTTCGATTAATCATTTTTTTTTTCTTTCTGTTTTCTCATTATGTCTAAATTCTGTTCTTAATAAATTTGATATTTAAATTGATTTTATGTTGCAATTCAGGGGTTTACAAGAACAATGGTTACTTGATGGTTTCATGTAATGGAGGACTAAATCAAATGCGTTCTGCTGTGAGTATAATCAATTTAGAAACAAATAAATTGCTTACCAATTACCATCTAAACAATATATTTCTTGATGCAGATTTGTGATATGGTTGCAATTGCTAGATATTTAAACGTTACCCTAATAGTTCCTGAGCTGGATAAAACTTCTTTCTGGGCTGATCCAAGGTATGCTGAGTTCATAAATCTCTACTACATGTTAAATTAAATGAGTTTAATAATTAATACTTCTGATTATTGAATAACAGTGAGTTTGAGGACATATTTGATGTTGATCATTTTATTACATCATTGAGAGATGAAGTTAGAGTGCTTAAACAACTTCCTCCTAGGCTTAAAAAAAGAGTTGAATTAGGAATTGTGCACACCATGCCTCCTGTTAGCTGGTCTGATATTTCTTACTATCATAACCAGGTATATTTCTTATTTTTATATTCTTTATTTATTATTTTATTTTATTTCAATATTATTTCTTACGATATGGTTTTATATCTCTCACTCCTTGTAGATTCTTCCTTTAATTCAAAAATACAAAGTTGTGCATTTGAATAGAACCGATGCTCGCCTTGCTAATAATGGTCAACCATTTGACCTACAAAAGCTCAGATGCCGAGTAAATTTCGGTGCTTTAAGATTCACAACTCAAATTGAAGAATTGGGTAAACGAGTTGTTAAGCTTTTGAGACAAAACGGACCCTTTTTAGTTCTTCATCTCAGATATGAAATGGATATGTTGGCATTTTCTGGCTGCACACAAGGATGCAATGCTGAAGAAGTTGAAGAGTTGACCAGAATGAGGTTTGACTTTCTTAAAACCGCCAATTTGAATAATCGATAAATGATAATAATAACTCGTGTTTATATCCAGATATGCTTACCCATGGTGGAAAGAGAAAATAATAAATTCTGATTTAAAGAGAAAAGACGGTTTATGCCCTTTGACTCCTGAAGAAACCGCTCTTACACTTAAAGCACTGGATATTGACCGTGATATCCAGATTTATATTGCTGCTGGTGAAATTTATGGTGGAAAAAGACGAATGGATAGTCTTGCAGAAGCTTACCCAAAACTCGTGAGTATTAATTAAAAAATAATTTAAAAAATACAAAATTTAAATCGAATTTTTGAATTTGTGTTTTATTTATAATAGGTAAGAAAGGAGACTTTATTAGGTGCAGATGATCTTCAATATTTCCAAAATCATTCCTCACAAATGGCAGCATTGGATTATTTAGTGTCATTAGAAAGTGATATTTTTGTACCAACTTATGATGGAAATATGGCTAAAGTTGTAGAAGGCCATCGCAGGTATATAACTTATTATTATTTTTATATTCAAGATTTGATGGTTTGATTTAAAAGTTAAAACTTTAATGATTTTCAGATTTTTGGGTTTCAAGAAAACGATATTATTGGACAGAAGGATTCTGGTTGAATTAATAGACAAATATACAAGTGGGGTATTAAACTGGGATGATTTTTCAAATGCTGTAAAGGAAACACATGCAGAACGTATGGGAAACCCTAGAAAAAGATTAGTTATATCAGATAAACCGAAAGAAGAAGATTACTTTTATGCTAATCCAGAAGAGTGTTTGCAGCCGTCAGATGATGAACCTATAGACAATCCTAAATTTATGGATTAATTATGTGGGTTCAGATTGGCTTCTATAAACTCTGTTTGGTTCACAAGATTATGAATCAGTTATGTGCTGAAGATGCAATTAAGCACAATTTGGTGGAAATGGAATTGCAAGCTGATGGATATTAGGATGCTTCCACGATTTGACCGTTTATTTATTAATTAATGTTTTTTGTTTGCATTTTGATATGTATGGTTTATGATTATTTGTCAATAATTTCGATTCAATGTATAGAAACACCACCCTGACATTGCAGGGCTTTTTGAAACTAGTGATATGTAGGTATAATAATTGCCAACTATGTCACATTTGAACATATTAAAAGGGTTATTATAATAAGAATAGTAATAGTAATAACTAATAATACACACTAATCATTGTTGAATATATTCTTTAGAGTTGTTTAATGGATGTACATTCTAAATTATGATGTGGGTATTAGTGGAAACTAATGCATTTTGGAATGATTGAAACACATTCTCGGTGGTATTATCTCGGTGGTATTATTCAAAGGGTGTGGCTAAATTCACTCCTTACTAATTTTAATGATTTTAACTTTTGTAATCCCAAAAAGTAGATTCCCACTTTTCTTTTGTTTTGATTGGTACACTTGGGAAGTGACTTTTATGTCATTTTCTTTCTCTATACTTATATATTTGTATTTACTTACTTTTTATATATAAGTAAATTTTTTTGCATTATTTAATATTCACTTGTCTTTATAATATAATATTTCTTATTTATAATTTTTTGTTTATGTTTTCATAAAGTTCTAAATATACTCGATTAATTTAGCTATACTTATATACAATGTTGTAAAACTCGCTACTCGTTACCCATTCGTTTGATGACCTTATAGCGAGTACCTGGTAACTCGGCGAGTACTCGAATCGGGATTTTTATGTATAAAGTTATAATAATATGTAATATACAAGTAATCTACCTAATTTTTAAAATAAATACATATTAAATTATAAATTTTAAGTTAAATTATGCCCCATGTATAAGATTAGTAACATAGGGCAAGTAACATAACTTCATTCCCTTGTGGACCTAACAATACATTCGATCTCTTTAAATCAATGAACTTAAAATTTTAAAACCCAATTGGGCCTAAATCCTCGTTGTTGACCGTTGAGCGTTGTTGAATGCCGTTTACCGAGTAATTAACCGGTTAGGACAAACCCGACTCAGTAGAACACCGGGTAGCGGTTACCCGGCGAGTACTCGGGCGGGTAGACCGCGTTTTACAACACTGCTTATATATACTTCTTTCATAATATCATTTTTTTTAATTTTTATAAAACATTTTTCAATACATTATTTTTGTAAGATACATATTCCTCCTATTGAAAATAAATAATATATTGTTAGTTTTACAATTATTGAGGTAAAAAATTATAATAAATGCTAGATTAGATTAAATTAGATCATTAATGAGAAAATGAATGCTACACTTTTTAAATAAAATAAGATCAATGATACACTAAAAAATAAAAAAATATATCACTTATTTTAAGTCGGAGGAAGTATAAACTTCTTACATAGTTACAAATTTGGCTTACTTAATACTCCATATTTATTTGCCTTCATATATTGTTTTGAACAATGTGTTAAACGAGCATAATATGTCCGCGCGTTGCGGCGGTATGTAAAATATATATTTTTTACATGAAATGAAATTTTAATCTAAAATGGTTTTGATTTATCCAAAATGTAACTGTAATAACCATGAATCGGTAATAATATTAATAGTTAAGAGAAGCGTTTTGGAGACTCTGATAATGATATAATATTTTCATGATATTGATCCAATCTCTCCACCAAAGATTCAAAAATAACCTAATATTGAGATTTGTCATTATAATCTTCGTCAATTTTTACTCGATCCTAATCGTGTGTGTGTTTTTAATGAATATGCTATTTTAACTATGTTTTAAATATTTTATTATTTAACTTTTTAAATAATTGAAGTTTAAATGGCAAATGGCGGCTGCTATGTATTGAAAGATAATTGTTTGCCTCTTGAAATATTTAGTAACCGAATCATTAACGTCGTCAATTCGTATGAATAGTAACTTAACGCTTTTTTGAATTGCAATTGTATTAATAGTACAATTTCTGACGATATAAAGATAACTACTGTGACAACTCGATATTTCTGGTATGTAATTTCATTTCATTTCTAGAACTTTCCTTGTTTAGAAAGTTTCTATTTTTAGACATTTCTATTTTTGGCAATCCTAATACACAACAAACAAACATATTTTTACACCATACATCAGTGTTCGACTATTTTAGTCAACACCACATTTTTATTTACTTATGGTGACACACTTTGAGCTTAAATCATTTCCAAAACGATAATTTTCACGATAAAACAATAAACGTAACGCATTAAATAAACGTGACTCGAATCGAACTACACACCGAGCTAGACCGACCACCTATGTGGCCGGCCACACTCTTCCACTCGGATCCCATCATGGCCGAACACCCCTTGGGGTGATAGCCTTTTGTTTTGACATTATCTATCTCTTTTGATCCTTATCTCCACCTATAATTTGAAAGACTCCTAATTCAACCCAAACACTCATTCCTAACCCTAATTCGCCCCTATATAAACACAATTACAAATTCCTTTTGTCCTTTGTTGATCTCGGCCGACCCTAGCCCCAAACAAGTCTCAAGTTCGAGTTTTTGAAGCAAGCAATTCCTTATTTTTCGTTTTCTTCTAGATCTAAACCTCAAGGTATGATTTTCGATTCCTTACACTTGATCTAGTTACCATATCCGACCAAACCGAGACCTAGGCCGAAGGCCAAGAGGTCTCGGCACTTGCTTGTTCGATTAATTGTCTCATTATTCGATTGATTTTTTGTTGATCTCTTTAGATTCGAACCCTAGCATGAAGAACCCTAGATCTTGCTTAGATATGGCCGAAAACCCTAGATCTAGTCTCTAGTTCGAACATATACCCGATCTAGACCCATAAACCTCGAACCTAGCCAATCTAGACTCGATCTATGAACACCTAGTACCTAAACTTGAACTCTAGAACCCATCAAGCCGAATCTAGCCTCAAACCCGTAGGGTTTTGGCCATTCGGCCAACCCTAGGTCAAACCCTAGCCGAGCTCATCTAACCCTAACCCTAGTTGACTTTCATGGTTGACTATTTGACCTTATGATAGCTAGATTTGACTTTGTTGACCAATACCTATGCTAAAGCGGATCCCATAACCGAACACTAAACCCTAGTCGAAATCTAGTGGACTAATGTTGACTATTTGACTTATGTTGACTTTTAGATTTGACCAATGTTGACCAATAAGTCAAACCGGGTCAAGGCCGGATCTTGACCCAAACCGTGGACCCAAACCCGAATACCCAATCGGGCCAAGGCCCGTACTTGGCCCAAACTTTAGTTGGCCCATTAGTATCCAAGCCCATTTGGACCAAAGCCCAAACCTTTGGCCCATCCATACCCAAACCGAACCCATTAGGCCCAAGCCCAATCCTTGGCCCAACTCTATTGGACCCAAGCCCAATATGAGGCCCAAGTGGCCCATTAGGCCTAACCCATTTCATTTCGTACCATTTCATTTTAAAACTCATTTCATATCATTTCATTTCGAGAACCATTTCATTTCATGTCATTTCATTTTGGAACCCATTTCATTTCATTTTATAAAACCCAATGCATTTCATTTCATTTCATTTTATTAATCCAAGTTCATTCGATGTCACGAAACATATAACATAACATTTAAAGTATATAATATTTATAGAATCGCCTGTGTAAGCTTAGTCTAATTAGAAAGTCATATTGTTTAGGAAGCTAGGACCCTTTGAGGGATCCTCTGTCCTAACCGTTGCTAAGCTTAGCCCACGTGAGTCCACATACCCCTTTTACTCTTTTTAACTGTTTTATAAACTTTGGGGTGGAAAACATAAACACAACTGCTACTATTTTACTATGACTGTACAACATCTATACATTTTCATTATCGCGTTGGCATGACAAACAATTATTATACCGGACTAAGGTTGCCAGCAATCATTAACTAGTGGATCTAGACCATGGATATGCAGATAGTACTATTGGCTGACACTCATCCTCCCATCGAACGTTAGATCATTACTTGGTTTATCCAAGACATCTCCGGGAGTGTATATCCATAAAAGAACGACAACATAATGGAGTTGAAGTGTTGTGTAACACCGCATTTTTTTTAAAAGGCAATTAAGTATTAGTCTAAGTACGGAAGCATCTAGTTAGTTAAGTTTACAAAAACGTGGTCCCACAAAATATTACAACCAAAGTTATTTAACAGACGGTATTACTAGACACAGCTCATTTTACAAAACATAATTTAAGCATGGTCAAACTTCCCGTCCAAGCCCGACCCGTTCAAGCCATCCAACCTGAAATGTGTCAAAAAGGGAGGGATTAGCACAAAAGCTAAGTGAATGAATTCCTAACTCTACCAACTACACTAAACACTAAAACACGGAAGTTAAAGAACATCTCCGGTTTGGTAGTCACTTAAACGCGGAAGTTATAAAAACATCTCCGGTTGGGTAATCACTTAATTGAGAGGATCGGCGGCTTTGCGGGCCTTAAACCATGGTCGGCCAAAACCACGAACGTTAGATCATTACTTGGTTTATCCAAGACATCTCCGGGAGTGTATATCCATAAAAGAACGATAACATAATGGAGTTGAAGTGTTGTGTAACACCGTATTTTTTTTAAAAGGCAATTAAGTATTAGTCTAAGTACGGAAGCATCTAGTTAGTTAAGTTTACAAAAACGTGGTCCCACAAAATATTACAACCAAAGTTATTTAAAAGACGGTATTACTAGACACGGCTCATTTTACAAAACATAATTTAAGCATGGTCAAACTTCCCGTCCAAGCCCGACCCGTTCAAGCCATCCAACCTGAAATGTGTCAAAAAGGGAGGGATTAGCACAAAAGCTAAGTGAATGAATTCCTAACTCTACCAACTACACTAAACACTAAAACACGGAAGTTAAAGAACATCTCCGGTTTGGTAGTCACTTAAACGCGGAAGTTATAAAAACATCTCCGGTTGGGTAATCACTTAATTGAGAGGATCGGCGGCTTTGCGGGCCTTAAACCATGGTCGGCCAAAACCACGGTAACCGATAGCGTTTTGTATCCAACACCCAGGGCAACTCCCTCCCCTTAACACTGTAACATATACAGGTAAGGTCGGATACCCTATTAGTCGATACACTGTGCCCAACCGTTATCCATCCGACACTGACCTCGTCCCGATTGTGCACCTAGTCATGTATGGTATTCCCTAACACTAGACATACATAACAAGTCAACTAGCTACGAAAAACACCGCGAAAAACGTCAAAACTGAGTTCTCAATCGCGAACTCTAGTTCACGATCGCGAACTAGAGTTCGCGACGTGAACTCTGATCGTGAACACTTCGCGACGGCTAAACATTTTCTCTGGACCGACTTCACGATCGCGAACTAAGTTCGCGTCGTGAACTCCCCTCAACTGGCGATTTTCTGCATTTTCCACCAACAAGACAATACCAAATGAAATAACCGAAACCCGAGTTGTAGGTCGAATCCACTCACCTTTCAACTTCCGATTCCTTAACTCAGTGAGCTAGTATCACTGAGTATCCTTCCCGGTTCCTGTCAACAATATACCGAGTTAGTGATAATCCACCGAATCGTCAAAATCATCAATTTCAACAACTAACTACACAAGACTCATAAAATGCACATTTTATGACATCTCCAACTAGCACCAATCCTTCATCAATACAATTGACCATTTTGACCATTTAGCAAGTATTCACAACTAGTTGACCCAAACGGGCCAAAAACCCGAACATGATCCTAACACTTCCATATTCCCCACCAACTAGCAATTAACCTTTCAACTAGCAATTCACAATCATTTAACAAGTCCACCAAGTTGACAACTAACACAATTCCAAGTAACATACTTGTATAATCACTAGATCATCATTTTGACAAAATCATCCAAACACTAGTTAAATAACTTCACCATTTAATTAATACTAGGTTTTTAACCTTCATGACTTAACAAACATGATTTCACAACCTAATAAACAATTCTATCCAACCAAAACTCAGGAAATCCAAGATTTGTCAAAACCCACCTTCAACATCCACCATTAATGGAGGTTGAAGGTGATTTTCACCAAATCTTGTATTCCTTCAACAATCTACCATACAAATGATGTAAAATCTTGCATAAACACATAATACAACATCCATAACAAGATTCATCCACAAATCATCAAGCTACATAAACCCTAGTTCAAGTTCTAGCTCAAGAACAACATGAACAAGTGAAGGAGAAAGAGTAAATTACTTCTAGACTTCTTCTATCACAACAAGTAGTAAGATTTCGTGATTTAACCCAAGAATCAAACACCAAAAGCTCAAGAACAAGGAAGAAAGCTAGAGAGAAAAGATGGGGTTTTTCTTTCAATGAAATAGTGATAATAGATGGATAATGTTGGAATTAACAAGTAAAAGAGAAGAGAGGGAGACCCCCTCTCTCTAAGGCCGGTCAACACAAGGGGTTGGGGCCCCCTTGTGGCTTTTGTTTTAATTAACAGTATATGTCTGAAAAGTCCCTTTCGAAATTAATTTATTTAAAATAGCAAACGGACTCCAATTTTAAAAACGAAAGCATTTTTGGAAACGATATTTAACAAGGAATCCAAATATATAAAAATCACGTTTTCATTCCGAATATATCACAAGTCGGGTATTTTAACCCCTTGGTTAAAATACCGCAAAGGACAGCAGACTAATTTAATTAACTAGGCATTTAATCAGATAATCATTTAATAAGATACCTTAAGGTCAATAAACTATTAGGCCTGGTTTTGGGATGTTACATGTTGATTGTGGACTTAGGGGTTGGTATATTAACTCAATAGACTAGCTACCTGTTGGGGATAACAGTTCATGCGATGTCAAACATAACAATTTGTTCAACACATTTTCATAAACATAACACGTAGTTGTAGATATTCTACAACTACACTAAACATTTCATACTTATTACTCATATCATATGAGTGTTGAACTTTATACTTTTCAGTCATAAACCATTTTCATAACAAACATTTTGAGTAGCAAAATACTTTACTTTACTTACTTTAACCATGTGGATTCACTCAACATTTTTGTTGATCCTTTTACTATTTATGTTTTCCAGGTAATTAGGTGCAGTGGATTGGAGGATATGAGCATTGGGATTGTCGTGAGCCATAATTAAAACATTAAGTTTACGAACAATCATTTCATTTCAAAACAATTTCTATTTTAGGAAACATACTATTTTTGAAAACTTTCTACTTTTGGAAAGTGAAACAATTTCTATTTTTCGTTATTGCGTGGTTGTTTGTTTACTTAATTTGTGCTATGTTGTCATGAACGTTACACCCACGTTCTTCCGCAAAACATTTTAAATGAAGTAAAACTCATTTTTGGCGGGGTGTGACAACTACTTTTTGTGACGATATAATTGTAAAACAAAATAGATAAAAGAAGCATGATAATTAAAATATAATATAGTGAATAAATCTTTTATTTTAAGAAAATGACATAAATTATTTATAAATAATGTATTAGCAACCCTTCTCTCTATTTTACTTATTAGTTTATATGATCCTTTTTAAAATAAATATATTTAAATTTTGTTTTGTCACAAAGAAAAAGTAAAATAAAAAATTATTACGATAATAAAAAATTGAATGTAAGTTTTAATATGAGATTTTCAAAAAATAATCAGATACAAACCTTTATTATAAAATAAAAAATAATTAAATAACATTTTTAATATTACGATATCTACAGCAATAAATAAAACAAAACATTCATAATATGTTACAGTTTTATTATTAGTATTAGTGTTGTTGTATAAATATAAGTACATAAATACAAATTAAAAAGAAAAATATTGATTTAAATAAATTATGTTTAATGTGTGATGGGTTTTTTTATTATTTTCTCTCTTATTAAAACTCACGCCTCTCATTAATTACATCTCTCTCCATTTGTTTTTGTTCTTCCTAATCCCAATACATTAATTAATTTATTAAAAAAGAGTTTTGGGAGTCAATTTAGTAGGACCCAATATTTGTCATTAGATTTCCTGTATTTAGAATGATGTGGATGTGTGGTTGTTGACTTTGAAGCTTCTTGATTTATAAGATGTAAAAAAAAAATTCAAATGAGGAACTGGGCTCGCGTTCCGTGGCTATTAACTAATATGTTATTAATTTTGTTAAGCTAACTTAGATAATTATTATCATAATTGACCTTATAGTAAGATGGGCAAAATAATTTACTTAATCTGTATACTACAACATAATTTTGATTAATTGCAAATTTACTTAACATGTACACTAAAATAATTACTGTTATTGTATAAAAAATACATCGTTTAAATATCATAATAATAATAATAATTATAATAAAGTCACGTGAAATGCGCAAAGAGAAAGTCGACAAAAAAAAAATAGCTTTAATGTAGAAAAAACATTATTTATCAAATATTGATGAATAGTGATAGAATTTGATAAATGTTATATATACAATTTATTTTTGTTTACGGGGAGAACACATGTCGCTTACAAGACTTGAACCACATTATGATGTAAACAAAATTAAGTAACGATGTGCTGTTTATGCCGGTGGTTGTCTCGATTGTGTGTGCATATATGAAAAATGTTAAGCGACAAAAAACTAGGTAATCGAATTTTATAATTAGAAGAATGTTTATGGTGATTAACTTGATTAAAATGATGTGAGTAATGATTAATTATGGAATAGAGAAAGGAGGTAATGGACAATGTGGAATCCCAATTAATTGAAGAACAAAGAGAAAAACAGGGATGCTTTGCCCCATTGATCAATAAAAAAAATAGTTTGAAAGGCATGTGTTGTAAGTGGCTTCCAAGTCAACCACGCTCTGGTTAAGATTCATGAACAAAAACCAAGTCTACATATTTCATCATTATAACATTAGACCTAACAATCTCTTTTCAAGTTTGTATGCAACTGTTTATACATTATAAGACCAGTCCCAACGCCTACGTCGTGAGGCCGTCTACAGCATTTTCAAACACGTCGGGGGGTGACGCCTTTGGCACCACCCCGTCACCAAGCACGTCAACAAAATCCCGTCGCACCGGAGACGTGTAGGGGATGGCGTCGTGGGGTTTTTTGTGTGTGGGGAGGGGGTTAAATGTAATATTTTAAGGGTTAGTGATGTGTTAGTGATGGGTTATGGTTGGCACGACCGTGTCAGTAGCGTGTCGGTAAGGATGTGATGATGTGGCGCTACTGACGGGTTTAGTGACACGCCACTGTTGGGAGAGGCCTAAGGAACACTTATGTCCGTATATGATATGACGACAAATAATAACTTGGCGTAATGTTAAATATGTTGTTTATAAAGGCATGGTAGTTCGTTTGGGATGACATTAAGGTTGTTTGCGTCTAGAATTACGTTTTATGTATTTATTTAATGGTTTTAGCTTAACGTTACAAATAAATAGTGTAACTTTATGTTAGCGGCATTTTTGATTAAAAAGTAAAAAATACCTTAAAATTCAGGGTTTTAGATTTGCTCTTTTTCCTAGTCAATTTGATGGTCGGGAGCGGATTATCCCACTTTCTATTGTGCGTTAATTTCTGATCTTTCAACTTATCACACACTATATAGTGCACTAGTAGGTGGTCCATCAAGAGTTGGTCAATTGAGAGAGTTGACCAATTTTCATGTCATGATTTAATGCCTTTTTACCATTTTAGTATGAACCTTTATACTTAACACACTTCTTCTCGTAGAAAACGAATGTATTCAGTAACCTTTCAAATCTAGTTCGAACAAGCGATCAATAATCTCAAAATTTATTTGCTGATGTCACAAAAATAATAATAAGAAAAATAATTATAAAAGCAAGAACCCAATATAGGCCGATTATGTAAGAAACAAAACAGAGTAGAGTCAATTTAATCCAATAAATTTTGGTGTTTCAGTTCGGAGTTGTTAAGTAAACAACACGGACCATTTTTGCAGTTTTTGTCTAAATTCTGACAATTGCTCGCAATTCTAATTCAAGATCGAAAACTATCGAATACAAAACAAACCACCACAGGCAAAAGCCCAGAGACCAAAAGCATAAAGAATGGGCCGGAAAGAGGCCAATATCAAACTAATTCAAGCAATTCGACCCGATTGATGGTTAACAGGTCAATCATGAAAACCCCCGACCCGGAATAGTCGGGTTCAAATGAGAGCGGGCGATGATAAACTCTCCCGCGAAATGACCCCCAAATTCCCAAAACATTCCCGCCAAAACCTTACAAATCTGATACAATTTCGAACCCTAACTCAATAACAACATCAGGAATCCACCAGAGCTCAAAAACTGCTAACACATCGCTAGATCCCCAAAAAATCAACCATGAAAATCAGATCAATGAAGCTGCGCGAAGCTCACAAGAACAATGGGGCGAGCTCCTACTGTACGATACTGTGGGACCTCACGGCGGAACACATCGTTACCGCATCTTCTTCCGATTCCGCCATTTCAATTCACGATGCTCTTTTGCCATCAAATACTCCGCTAGTTATTCGTAATCATAAAGATGGCGTCACTAATTTGGCTATTAGCCCTAATTCCACATGCTTAGCTTCTGCATCTAGTGACCGTTCCGTAAAGCTATATAAGTTCCCTGGTAATATTTGTTGTTTTTCAATTTTATTAATATGTTCTTAAATTGTTAAGAAATTTATCGTTACTGATTTCAAATATAGGTGTTATTTTCTGTAGCGACGGGAATTTGTGTGCTAGTTACTGCTGGAATAGGTTTCTATTGACTGTGTATATATATACTGTGATTATTTGATGAATAAAGAACCGATAACTGATGAGGAAAAAGTTAAGCTGCATTGATTTTTTATTTGATGAAATTGATCATTTATGCTTGAGGAAAAAACAAGAATCATACGATTGTGTTTGACCAAGCCTTTTTTTTTGACATTCATAGTCTGAAAGTTTAAAATATATTTTCATATATCAATTATTAGGAGTATGTTTGATAAGAACCTATAATTATTAATTAAACAGTTCATATTTGCAAAATAAAATTAATACAATCATTTTCTTTTCATGCTATGCCATATTACTTGAGCTTGTACTTCCTTAATCAAGTCATCCTGTACATATTTCTAACTGTGAAACACTTTAATAATCTTTTTATTATCAGGAGGAGAATTCGAGACAAATATTTCCAGATTCACATTGCCAGTTCGTGCATTATCTTTCAATAAATCAGGTACCATGCTGGCAGCTGGTGGTGATGATGATGGTGTTAAACTTATCAACACAATAGACGGTTCAATTGCAAGGGTTTTCAAAGGACATAAAGGGTCTATCACAGGGATAGCTTTTGATCCAAACAGTGAGTACTTGGCTTCTGTAGATTCAACCGGGACTGTTATGATTTGGGAGCTCCAATCCGGTACAACAATCCACACCCTAAAGAATATAGCGCCTACTACCTCAGTTGACTTTTCAACTTTGACCGCACTTGACTGGAGTCCAGATGGAGAAATGCTAGCAGTTTCTGGTTTGAAAAATGATGTGGTTATGTACGATAGAGATACAGCTGAAAAACTCTTCACATTAAGAGGTGATCACACAAAACCAGTATGTTTCTTATCTTTTTCACTTAATGGAAAATATCTGGCTACATCTAGTTTAGATAAACAAGTTTTAATATGGGATGTTGATAAGAAACAAGATATTGAAAGACAAAAATTCGATGATGTCATATGTTGTATGTCATGGAAACCACATGGGAATGCATTAGCTGTCATTAATGTTATGGGGAAATATGGTGTTTGGGATTCAGTTGTTCCATCTTCTATGACTTCACCTACAGAAGGTGGTCCTAATTTAATTTCAAAAAAAAGTGATGGTTTATTATTCTTTGAAGAAGAACACGAACCTAGTATTTCTGGTAGTTTAAGTGATCATGGTGAAGAAGATAGTTTTATGGATTCTGAACCAATTACTAGAAAAAGATCAAGAAATCATTTTCGTTATGATGAAGATTCTGATGAAGATATTAACCTGCTTCCAAAAAAGAATTCGGTTAGTGGTAACAAAAGCATGAAAAATGGAAAGATGACATCAGCAAGTCCAGTTATTTCAACTGGACCAAAAATGCAGGAAGCTTTTCAATCTGGTTGTACACCTGTACAACCTGGAAAAAGGAGATTTTTATGTTATAATATGCTTGGTAGTATAACCACTATGAAGCATGATGAATACTCCCATATAGAGGTATGATTATCATATTATCACATTCTCATTAATTTTTATGTTTTTTTTAATTTTTAATTCATTATATATGTTTTTTTAGATCGATTTTCATGATACCGGGAGAGGATCTCGAATTCCTGCAATGACTGATCATTTTGGTTTCACAATGGCTTCCATGAATGAAAATGGGAGTGTTTTTGCAAATTTATGCAAAGGAGAGAAAAATATGAGCACACTCATGTATCGACCATTTAAAAGTTGGGCAAATAATAGCGAGGTTTGTTACATATTTAAAAATATATATATTTTATAAAATATTTAATTATTGTTACATATTTAGTGGTCTATGAGATTAGAAGAAGAAGAAGTTAGAGCTGTAGCACTCGGTACTTCTTGGGTTGCTGCTATTACAAGTTTAAATTACCTTCGTATTTTCACAGAAGCTGGTTTGCAGGTTTGTCTATATTTAAATTGTAAACTCGATTATATTGATTAATTTTATTTATTTATATATTGATTTATTGTTGTAGAGGCATGTTGTTTCTCTTGATGGACCAGTAGTAACTGCAACAGGTTTTGGGGAAGAACTTGCAGTTGTCACACATTCTTCTTCCCCTTTATCTACAAATGATCAAATGATGGAATTTAGGGTTTTAAATATTTCTAACGCAACCCAAATTATTAAAGGACCGTTACCATTGACTCCTGGTTCATGTTTGACTTGGTTTGGTTTTAGTGAAGAAGGTCAACTGAGCTCTTATGATTCAATGGTATGGTTTAATATAGTTCATGATTTCATATCTCTTAAGATTTTATTTATGTGAATTATATAAAAATTAAAATACTTGGTTTTATATTTGCAGGGTGTTCTTCGTGTATTTAATAATCAGTTTGGTGGCAGTTGGTTCCCAGTCTTTAGGTGAATATTACTTCAATTTAATTAAATATTAAAATTAGAAATCCTTCTTTATATTTGGGTATTTACTTTTTTCTTTGTATATCATAAAATGCAGTGCTAGTAAGTTAAAGAAGAAAGATGAAAATTACTGGGTAGTTGGATTAAACTCAAGCAAGTTGTTTTGTGTTCTATGTAAATCTCCTGATAAATTCCCACAGGTAGTATTATATATATATATATATATACAACATGAAAATTTCATTTTTCATATTATTTTTTGTTGTTTAAAACTAATATTTAATTGTTTATTATATTATTCAGGCAATCCCGAAACCATTTCTTACTTTATTTGATCTTTCAATCCCTCTTGCATCATCTGATTTAGGAGCTGAAAATCTTGAAAGTGAGTTTATTGTTAGCAACATGCAGCTTTCTCAGGTAAATTAATCTTGCTACTAATTATTTCCTCCATATAAAATGTGTATTTTAAAAAGTAAAACAAATAAATTTGAGATTTTATCCAGATACAAAGAAAAATTCAAGAATTTGAGGCATTAGGTCTAGATACCACATCACTTGATGACGAGGCGTTTAATATCGAAGCAGCTTTGGATAGATGCATTTTGAGGCTCATTGGATCCTGCTGTAATGGTTGGTTCTAAAAGATTTTAAAGAATAAATTTAATAATTTATTTATTTAATTATATTTGAAAAAATCAATTTTTTTTAATAATGTTTATTATAGGTGATAAACTTGCGAGAGCTGTCGAACTTGTTAAACGATTATCGCTTGAGAAATCTGTTAAAGGTGCAATAAAGCTTGTGACAGCATTAAAGCTACCAAATTTGGCAGAAAGATTCAACACCATATTAGAGGTAATTAATTAATTAATTACATAATTTTAATTTCATATCTAAAACTATAAAACTTTTTTGATTTTACAGGAAAGATTGCTTAAAGAAGCTACAGAGACTATAATCAAAGAACCAACAAAACACGAGACTGTTTATGATACAAACAAAACATTTACATCACCAGAAATCTATAAAACACGAGAACATATGAATGAATTACCATCTGTACAACTAACATCACCGTCTTTTGTTAAGAAAAAGACAAAAGAAGAGGTAGTTAAAGTCGGGAAGGTTCTAGCACCGAAAGAGAATACAAAATCAGAAAATAAAGATTCAGTTAAGAAAAATGTGGGAGAATTAAAGTCGGGAGTTAATCCGTTTGCAAAATCAGAAAATAAAGGTTTAGATCACAAGAATGTTGGAGAATTAAAGGCGGGAAGTAATCTGTTTGCAAAATCTTCAAAAAATCAAGAAAAAAGCTCGTTGTTTGATTCTCTTAAGACGTTGAAGAAGAATGAGGGTACGAGTAATAATAAATAAGTAATATATAAGAAGCAAATATAATTTGATTTTATTATGCATTTGACTAGTGTTATATAAAGATCGTGTTGTGTGTTACCATGTCATGTATTTATCTTATCAACATAATTTCTTATAAGTTCGTATTGAAAAATCAGTTTCAAAACAAGTGAGTTCTGTTTTTGTAAGATTTTAGGATTCAAAGTTCTATTTTCACCAAACATGACGATGAAACCTATTTAACACTTAATTATATAAAATCATTTGTAATGGAGATGGTGAGAATAAAGTAGAGAATTCTCAATTTGAAATTTCTAAATTGTTGTTTAAAAGAATAAAAAAACATTTTTTTTTCCTGAAATCCAGTCTAGTTTCATGATTAACACTGGCTAACTACTGACCATGAATATAGTTTGTCAACACAATTATCAAACTATTTTACACTTTACACCCTAAAGTATCACCTTACACCCGAAAGTATAAAAGATGATAAAGAGAGCTTCAATGATCGATAAATAAGCTTTGCGAGAAGGAAAAGAAGAATTTGCAAGAATAATGCAGTATCTATCTAAATTGTACAAATAATGCTGTTTTTGGGGGTTTTGCAAAAATAATGCTATCCCCTAGTACCACACCCGGATCCCCTTCTTCCCCTAGTACCACACCCGGATCCCACCTAGAACCTGCAAGTCGTCTGAACTCGTCTGACCATCGTACTTTCACGCAGTTTCCCCGAGTCACACGCCCGGATCCCCTTGGGGTATCCCCGAGCCACACGCCCGGATCCCCTTGGGGTATCCCCGAGCACTGCGCCCGGATCCCCCCTACACCGCCTATAAATATCACTTCATTTTTTCAGTGACATACACTTCACTCTTTATTATTATTACTACCCCATTTTTTTAATAAACCAATCTCTCCTTAATAGCATAAAACCATGAGTTCATCGAATAATGAGTCTCATCCGTATCACTACGTGCATGATTCACCTCGTAATTATGTAGATGAGATTGAGTTCGAGAATTTGATAGCCGAAGATTATGCCGATCAACATGCAGAAGAATTTAATGACGAGATGCAAGTATATTTTCAAAATTACGAGCAGGCTGATTATGATAAACATATTGAAAAGCTGGCTGAAATAGGACCAGATGTTTTGCATCTCTGGCAATTTAAAATAAAGTTCGCGAAACATGTAGTAAAAAATCAAAGAATGGTATGCTAAAATCATTTTTTTTATATTTTTTATATTCGCTCAATTAACTAAAATCATATAATTTTGTTGTATTTTTAGACTATACCTGCTTGGTTTGTCAGGCAGCATAACTACCTCTTTCAGGACAAACATTGTATGATAGAAAGAGGCGATTCTCATGAAGTAATGAAGCTGCATGGTTATCCTGGACAAGTTAAAATGAGTGGTGACTTCAAGAGATTTAAGAATGAAAACGGAATTCTGACTAACGAAGTTTGTACTTTTACCATAAATGCAGACTATCAGACTAATGGTAGAAATTTGATTTTTAGTGTTAAACGTGAGAATGAATGATATGTAATTTCAGTTTTAATGTATCACTTGAAAAAAGAAACTTTTATTATATTTAAAATTATATTAGTTAAGTACCAATAAGAAACTTTTATTATATTTAATATTAAAAAACACACAACATTTTAAATTCTACAATCATTGAGGAGGATTTGTTGTTTGAGGAGGATTTGTTGTCGGGCATTTCAGTCTGTTATGGCCTGGATTTCTACAAATCCCACAGAGTTTTGCCTTTCGTTGGGTTTGCTGGCTTGTACTAGGCTGGTCCATCTCGTTGCGTCGTCTAACATGCTGCCTTCTCCCTCTCTTTGTTGATATTCTTCCTTCACTGGCTAACATTCTCCATTTAGCATCCTTCCAGAGGGCCACATGAGGTAGTGGTTTAAAGGCAGTACTATATTGTTGTTTATACGCCTCTGTTGTATACGCTATGTTCACAAGTGTTAGCGGGTCGACACCCATATGACCACAAACAGCAATAACATGTGAACATGGAAAGCGCAACGTCTGCCACTTCCCACACGTACACCCACGCCTGTTCCCTTTTGTACTTATGAAATTGACTGTGTAATCGTTCCCACCACTCTCACCGGTTTGAATCCTTGACTTCACACTGAAAATCTGTTTCACGTAATCAAAGGGCATTACTTCATGAAATGTTGCTTGACGGGTGCGCTTGTTGAAAAGAGTCCACATACGTGAGGGTAGTGGCGTCTCGCAATTAGACGAGATTTCAGCGTGCTTGCTGAATTGCTTGACAGTTTTGATGAATGTGAAGTCAATCAGAGCCTTAATCGGAAGATGCCTAGCTCCACGCAACACATTGTTGTAACTCTCTGCAATATTCGATGTTAGGTTTCCCCAACGTCGGTGGCCGTTGTCTCTAAAGAGGGTCCACTTATCTAACCCAATCTGCTCCAGATACACCCACCCGTCCGCGTCTATAAATTTCATTTCACGTATGGCTTCCTTGTACTTACGCTTTTGACTCGTGCTACCTATGATCCAACACAATTGCTTCATTCGATGGTTCTTGAAACGACTGTTGAAGTTGCTTCTGATATGCCTTAGGCAGTATCTATGGTATGCATATGGCTCTTTCCAGTCTTCAAGTTCTTGCATTGCATTTAGAATCCCATGATGCCTATCAGAAATGACACCTAGCACTCTTGGACTGTCATTTACAACAAAATACCTTAGCTGTTCCAAAAACCATTTCCATGATTCGTTTGACTCCTCGTCAACAATGGCATACGCCAGAGGTAGAATATGATTATTGGCGTCTTTCGTGACGGCAGTCAGCAACTTCCCTTTGTACGCACCTTTTAAAAAGGTCACGTCTATACATATAACAGGAATGCAATGACGAAAGGCCGCAATTGCTGGACCAAAAGCCCAGAAAACAGATTTGAAAATTTTCAACTCGGGGTTGTTAGTTCGTTCGACTATCCACTCGACAATTGTGGACGGGTTTGACTTCTTTAGAGCACGAATGTACTTAGGCAACTCATCAAAGTTGCTTTCCCAACTCCCGAATAGTCTCTCTATAGCAAGTTTCCTAGCACGCCAAGCTTTGGAGTAGGATATGTCATTCCCATTGTATTTTTTGATATCTTCCAGGATTTGTTTAACAGGGTATGCGATATCTTTACAGACAGAATGGAATATGCAGATGGCTACGACCTTCGCCGTCAAACATTTGTTATTCGAACCTCGCACTACCCCACTACAAATGTGCACATCTTTCCACGACCTTATTTGCCAAAGCCTCTCCCTCTGCTTCTTTATGGCTCGGACGTACCAATTACATAAAGCTGCATTGGGTCGTCTATTACTCTGGGTGCCTTCTGTTTGAGTATCGCCAGGGTTGTTTTCACCAGAGTTGTTTTCACTAGGGTTACCGCCAACAGAGTTGTTATCACTAGAGTTGTTAACACCAGGGTTGGTATCACCCTTTTTACGAGTACTGCACCTAGCACTCCACTTTGAAAGTGTGCTTTCAATAACCTTGATCTGCCTAGTTTGTTTTATATTCCAACTCCTCACGGCATCAATCAACTCTTGCTTGCTAGAAAAATACATACCAATTCGAATCTCATCTGGATAATCGGACCTCCAAAAAAGCATATGCTCTTCATCTTCCTGTAATAGGCCTGAATTATCAGCCTCAGTGTCTTCCTGTGTGTCCCATTGACTATAGTCATACAAAGGCAGTTGAGATGTTTGATGAGCTTCATGGTTGCCTTGATCGTCACCATCATCATCAGATTCTTCGGATGCTTCAGCGTCATCTGGGTCAAATTCTTCTCTGGTATCGGCACTTCCTCCAGATTGTGGTTCGTCCTCTGATCCGTCGAACTCATGATTTTCATTGTTATTAAAATCTTGATATTGCGTTACTGGCTCTGGTGCGGTACCTAGTTCTACCACTGAAAGATCTTGGAACGCAGATGTTGAAGGACCCGCCATATCAAAACCTTGAGTCTTCTTCCCTTCCTTGAGGTATGCCTTTGGCGAAATGAAGATTCGCCTTAACTTGGGGGTTTCTTTCTTCATAGGAGAAACTCCTTTTAAAACCGGGCAAAACATCTCGCCAACATTTTAGGGTTGCCGTAAGCACGTCATGCTTTATGGAACGACGACAACTACAAATTAAACATGTATCGTTGCGAACAAGATCCATCTGCACAAGCAACCAAACGTTATCATTTAAACGTAACGGGATGTATAAGACATCTACGTCCCCCCAAGCGGGGTAAGGTGTCAAGCTGCCATCTGCATATTGTAAAGCATCTGATCCGTGAGGTGGTAAGAGTAGAGACTCAAACTTGGTAGGCATTATTGTCCATCGCTTATATTCTCCAGTTTTATAGCCAACATACCACCGATAACGCATCCATCTTCTAACCCAACAATCTATATGCTGTAATAAATATACAATTATTTACATTTGAGATTTAATTGAGAATATTGATAATAACATAATTAAATTACGTACCGCACGGAACAAAACAGAGCTGGAATTTTCATCTAACAGGGTACTCCAAAACTCCCTAGGTACCTGGGTACGACCTAAGAATACAATATAGCAAAAGGTTTCATTCCCGCGCCTATCCCCGTTCAAGTAAAATTCCTCTACACTCCTGGCCCAACCATACTCCTCAACCAAGTCAATTGTGTCTGGTTGTTGAATACCTATTGAGGATTTTTGAGTTTGCTGCTCCACAACATGTAATGTCGGTGGAGGCATTTCCCCCGTACGTCGCATCTCCGACTCCTCCTCCATCACCCCTTCATAAGCCAGGTTATCCATTTCATGAAGGGTACGTTGCATCTCTTCCATGATAAGTCGAAGCTCACGGGCTCGAGCTTGTTCACGCATTAGGTCAACTCTCTCGTCTAACATCTCAAGCTGTAGGTTAAGTTCATAGATTAAGGCTTTTTGACTTCGCCACATCGTAATAAAAAAATGCTAGATTTCTTTAAGAAATGGGGTAAATGTATAAAAGTTTATAGATTATGTCACTGAAAAAATGAAGTAAATATATAAAGGCAGTGTAGGTGGAATCCGGGCGTGCGGCTCGGGGATACCCCAAGGGGATCCGGGCGTACGGCTCGGGGATACCCCAAGGGGATCCGGGCGTACGGCTCGGGGATACCCCAAGGGGATCCGGGTGTGATACTCGGGGATACCAAGGGGATCCGGGTTTGGTACAAGGGGAAACTGCATGAAAAGTACAACCGGTCAGACTGAGGTGGGATCCGGGTGTGGTACTAGGGGAAAGAAGGGGATCCGGGTGTGGTACTAGGGGATAGCATTATTTTTGCAAAACCCCCAAAAACAGCATTATTTGAATAATTTAGATAGATACTGTATTATTCTTGCAAATTCTTCGAAGGAAAAATGGGTTAATATTAATGTTGACTGTATATTGTGACCATGAAAGTCAAACATCCCAAAATACGCAAAAATCCCCACCCAACAATATTTCTTACCAACAAAATCTATCGTATATTTCACGCCCTACACACGATCTAATTTACCCCCTTTTCTTCCTTCCCTCCCTGAAACACCCACAAAAAGCACACACCTTTGATCCATAAACACCAATGGCGGATGCATCTTACGATCACGACGACGACGATAATGACGATCCAGACAACGTTGTAGTGCCCATTTCTCCCCACAACAATCATTGGCCCCACCGTCTTGACGATTTCGACGTCTTTCCTCCAGATCTCGAATTCACTTCTTCCCGAGATTTCTTTTGCCGCCGGAGACACGGTGTTGATCGCAATTCACCTCCGATTTCCTCTCTCGATCGTCAAAATCAGGTGAATTTCGTAATCGATATGTTCCATCAACGTGTTGAACAATCACAATCGCAACGGCAGCCGTCGTGGCGGTCTGTGTCTCGTGTTTTTGAGGAGAATGATTCTGGTCGTTCTGATCGTAGTTTCGGGGTTATTGAAGGGAATGATGATACGTTTTCGAATGAATTTGAGGTCGATTTTGAAACAGGGCCAGGGTTTCGGTTAGAAAATTATCGAAACCCTAATTGTGAAATTGATGATAATTCTGGGTTTATGATTTCTGATTCTGGTGAAGGTTGGGGCCATCATGTTGCTCGATCTGATTCCGGCGAATCAACTAATGTCTCCGGTGAACCGGAATTATTAGTTAGTGGTGAAAACGATATTGTGCAGGTGGAGGAGGATGCCGCCATTGATGATGAATCAAGTCTTCACCTTTGCTGGGATTCTTTCCATATCGAGGATGATGACGATGATGAAGAAAACATAACAGCAAACCCTAATGCAAACACAAATGAAGATTTCGATTGGGAAGAAGTCGATCATCGAGTCGACGAACATGAAATTATGAGCATGTTTTTCGGTGCAGAAGCTGATGAAGATGCATCTGTTTCACCCGCAATTCCAACTGTCGTTGAAGATCAAGATCAAGATCGTGATGCTTTAGAATGGGGAGTTCTGTTAGAACCAAATCCCGACTTAGAAGACGAATACGATAATTACAATTACACAGAATACGAGATGTTTTTCGGGCAGTTTGCAGATAGTGATGTGTCATCTTTAGGTCGTCCACCTGCTTCAAAATCGATAATTGAAAACCTATCAACTGTACTTATGAATCAAGAAGATGTTGAAAAGCATAATACACTTTGTGCTGTTTGTAAAGATGAAATTGAAATTGGAGAAATTGCAACACAACTTCCTTGTAATCATCGTTACCATGGTGAGTGTATTGTACCATGGTTATGTATTAGGAACACTTGCCCTGTTTGTCGTTATGAATTACCAACTGATGATCTTGAATATGAACGAAGGAAGGCAGAAAGGGTTGCTCGTGCAAATTGAAAAGATTAAAGGTTAGATATGATTTTTTTTGAAATTTTAGTGTTTTAGATTGTGAATATAGATATTGTTTCGGTTGAGTATGATAACCATGATGATGATCTTCTATGTTTTTTTTCGTGGAAAAATATGATTGCTCGACTGCTAAGTATGTAATATATTTTAAAGTAAATTACATGGATGGTTCTTTTAAGTTTAGTCAAAATTGTAGCTATAGTCCTTTCATATTTAAGATTACACAAATGATTATTTATGTTTGTTATTTGTAACATGGTAGATTGGTAGATACTTTTGAAGGATTTCACAGTCCTTTATATCCATTGCATATGATGGCATTATGGTCATTTGCATCACTTTGTATAATTTGTATGAACCTATATCAAATTACATGTTTCAAATTGTCCAATGTTACAACTTACATGATTTAAATCAACCTATTTCAAGAAACATAAATACATTTTGATAGCACTTAAATAAACCTATATCAAAAGCAAAGATTATATGAATCAAAACATTTACGAGATGAACATGTGAAAGTTTGGAAATTAACCACGGCAACGATTAGGTTGCGTATATCACAAGCAAAACTCGAGGCCCATCATAAATGAGAATATCCTTTAATTAAGTTATGAAGGAAAAATCATCAGTGACATTTTAAAATGAATTTGAATTGCCAAAATACCTTCACTTGAAAATTTCTGACACTTAAACATGAATTGTATGATTGATTTGTAGAAATGTAATTTTCTCTCCCTTTCACTCTGAATCGGGATCACAAACTATTACTAGTAATTCCTCCGTTTCAAAATAAGTGATACACTTTCCATTTTTGGGTGTTTTAAAATAAGTGACACACTTTAAAAAATTACCATATTTGGTAAAAAGCATTGGGGCCCACACCCACTAACTATCTCATTAATATAATGAAATGACACATATACCTTTACTTTTTACTTTTAAACATCATTAGTTTCACTTCAATCAAAATATATGAGACTCATCCCCCACTAACCATCCACTTTAATCTAATTAATCTTCGTTATCATATTTTGTCTCAAAAAACGTGAAAAATAAAATGTATCACTTATTTTGAAACGGAGGAAGTATTATTCTTTTCTACATATAAATAACGAGAAACATGAAAAAATGTTATTATAAATGTATCACTTAATTTTGAATCGGAGGAAGTATATAGATATGGTGTTTTGTCGGAATCCTAGCTGCATAGTATTTATCTTTGGAAACTTGTTTGTACTCATCAACAAGACGACAAGAGCGAGGATTTTCCTACCAATTATCCGACATTTGTTTTCCTCGCATTTTTCTCGAGTATGTTGGTGTTATTCACCCCACCCAATATTAGTTCGATGCCGCATTCAATTATATGTGTAAGCTTAGTGATCATAGTTAGCGACTTGCAAGATGAAGATCTTCTAGTTGCATTAAACACATTAGTTTTTGAATTCTGTTTTTGAGATTAGACTTTTGTTGTATTTGTTAACTTTTAGTTACAAACTTATCTGCATTTGTTAAGTTTTGTTTTATATTAATGACAAGATTATTACTCCTATTTAAATTCTTCAATTTAGATTCAATAACATTTACAACTTGTTTAGATCTTCATCAACACCGACACCACCACCAGCCACTAAAGGTCACCATTTGGAGTTTTGAGAATCACAAATTTGGTCCTATCGAGTGAAGGCGTTAGAAACAACCACCATCACCACCACAAGCAACCACCACCACCACCTAAGCCGAAATCAAAATCCAAAACCATAAATTAGAACTCACAAAATTTGGAAGTGAAAAACCTTACAAAAATAGATTATCTTAATCCAAAAACTTGTACACAATTCACTTTATATAAATAAAACCTTACAAAGTTCGTTCCAAGTTGGAGGAGGTGGCCGAGAGGTGCTAGATAATTAGGACCTCTCCGATAAACATGATCACTACCAAATGATAACCTTTTGTTCTCATCCGTTTAAGATATTATATGAGTGAACCAATTAACAAATCTAATTAATTAGTTTAAATGAAAGTAAAAGTTTTATAAAATTATTGTTCGCTCCAAATATATAAAAAGATTAAGTTATCCGTTTAAGATATTATATGATGGAACCCCACAAACTTACAGATTTAATCATCTTTTTTCCCTTACCCAAGTATATCTACATTCAAAATTTTATCTTCAGGCCGGTCCTAGAATTTCACAAATTATCAACAATATTGGGACATGGTGAAGCTTTTAAGTTCTCTCTAGCTGCTCACATTATATTACACACTATCAAATCCCACACCACTACTATCCCATATAAATTAAATACCGAGCGAAATAGATTAAAATAACATATGTAAAACTAGTTTTATATATAGCTTATATATTTTTAAAGCTGAAAATCATTCTAACAACATCACAAAACAGCTTGTCTTTCACAAGTCACAAGACGGAAAACAGGAACGAACGATTACATATGATCATAGCAACAACAAGGATGGCCTTTGTACATAACTAGATGTGGATCATGCAGTCTTCTTAATTAGAAGCATGTTCCTCTTTTGGATGGCTGGTCTTTGCTTCTTTTACAGTTTCTGATCAACTTCCAGTACTAATCTCTTCTTGACCAGCAATAGAGACATATTAAAAAAGTTTACTGCAAGACTAATTATGAAGTTTAACTAGCTAGCTTGTTTTAATTAATTCATCATTACCTTATTGCCTTCTTCACCCTGCCGGTTGTTGGGTCGACATAAAAATATCCTGAAACATATGCTAAAAGCAACACACACTTAATTACATGCGTTACCAATTTAAACACATCATTATCGATCTTGCAAGCGTACTAAATGATATATAACTAATTATAAATTACAAGTTGCAATGAAGTGTGAAGTGCTGAATTTACCTTCAATATCTTGGCCCCCTGCAAAGTATTTATCCTTGAGGTAAATGGCATACTCGTCTTCTAATTTCTGGGACAATTTTTGCGCTTCAATATATATATATATTTGCCGCTGAAAAAAAGTTAGTTGAAGCTCGATCAATTAAATTAAAACTGCCTTTGTATCACCAATATTATTTAAGTGTAATGGGATAAACTTGTTAACCAAATGTAATCTTAATTAATATTGAACAAGTAAGGATGGTGAAGAGTGCACGCTTGTTTGAATTTATTCTGATTAAAATACACCAACTGAACGGGGGTCTGGGGGCAGCGCCCCTGGCGGGGTCCAAGGGGCAGAGCCCCTGGCTGGGGTCGAGCTGCCAGGTCAGTGCAGAAATTTTTTATATAGGTTGATATTCCTTTATAAAAAAAAATGTGTAGAAAATCCGAATTCTAGATTTGAACCTTGAATTTTGACCCGTAAAATCCGACCCAAACTTGACCCGATTTTGGCAGTTTTGGGCGGTTCTAACTGCTCCATTGCAGTTCTAATCGGTTTTTGTCAGTTTCAAAGAATGTGGGATATCACATATTTGGTCATAGAAATTGGGTACGAAATTCTCATAACTCTCTTGAAAAATTCTCTGCTTCTTGCAATTGTGATTTTATCCGATCGAAGATTTCGTAATAGCGACGAAATATTTTGATCTGAAAGTGTTTCACAGTTTTCCAAGTAATCGAAATCTAACAAAGTTTCTAACATGCCCTGCATTGTCATCTTTCAATTAACAGACATAGCTCATCTGTCTTTTTACTGAGATTTTGCTCCTTCAATTCTTAGAAGTTTCTATTAACGTACGATAGACCTAATTTAAATCATTACGCATTCACTGCCTTTTTTGAACTGCAACTTGTTGTATTAGAACATCTAGCACGATTCTGAATGAATAAAGAACTAGCACGACGCTAGAAATTACAAAGAATTAAAGAGTGACGAAACGCACCAAACCTAAACAAATCCCCCTAATTAAACTAGACAAACAACCCACCAAAACTACACAACTCCAAGACATGAAGAAGACAAACTCCAACACTGATTAAAATCAAACCTGCCACTTTCAAAAATAAAAAACCTAACTCTTGCAGAGAACTCACTCTAGGTGTTGTTGTAGTTATCTGTTATGGTAGTATACTGGCCGAGTATTTCTGCTTTGTAATTTAGCATCAGTTGTCGTTAAACAAAATTTATCTTTATTTGTTGGTTTCGACAACTTTGATCGATGCTACGGTATCTTACTTAATTTGATTTCTTTATCTGTGTTCTTGATCTCAACCATACCGAGCTTTCAACTTTCACATTAATCACCTAGAATTTCATGTATTATATTGGAATGACATGGTAAAGATTTTTACTACATTCTAATTGCTCATATAGGATTACATCCCAAATGTAAAAATATTTTTATAGCTTACATAATTAGCTATTTTAAGTTCATAATTTATTCTAACAATACCACAAACAACTTGTCTTTCATAACATGACTCATGACAAACACTGCTACATAATGTAGCTACAACAAATATGGCTCAAATAGAGAAGACTAGAGCAGGCATTTAAATCATGCCTCATTTTGGAGGTTGTTCTTATTTCTTTTTTTAGCTTCTCTTCGAGCAGCCTCTGCCTTCTTATAGTCATATAGATTAGCATAATTCATCGAACACACCACACTAAGAAAATATATTAAAAGTAACCAAAAGATCGAGTTAATTAGTATTAACGTCGACTCCTGCAGGAAAAAAAAATGCAGTTTTAATTCATTGTACCTGTTTTTCATGAAAATTAAACCGGTTGTCTCATCTACAAATGTTTTACCTGAAGCAGTTGATCATAAAAAAAAACAATGTTAACTTAAGAAAGCGATTTTCCAACCATAAGACATGCTTAATTTACATAAGTACATTTTGGTTATATATAAAATTCAGTACACATGCATAATTATCTCCTAAAAGTGAAAAATAAATAATATTTCTAGATGATAATTAAACCTTGTTTTAATAAGAAATCTAAAAGTACGATTGAAGTCAGAAATACTGAATTTACCTTTGCTGGAATCCTCTTTTGTTAAGTAATGTTTTTCCAAGACATCTATGAACCCAGCTCCAAGTTTCTCTAATTTTGCTTGCAACTTGCTATCCATGTCCCTACAAATTGATAATTCATAACATTAATCAGTGACAAATTTATACTCATTTTCCTATCACAAAAACCCTAATTTCCATAAGTTTTAGCAAGTAACAATTTAATTCTAGGGGAACAAATATAAAGCCCTAGCAAGACAGTGAATTAAAACATAAAAGCAAATTCATGCAGCCAATTAAATTGCAAAAAATGAAATAAGCTAGCTTTGTTATTATACAAGGAATTAAAAACAGACCTGAAGAAGTAGGAGACCGAAGAGAGAGAGAGAGAGAATGCCCACAAATATATATATATCGAAATGACAAAAGGATTACTTGCGTATAAATTAACCTGGGGGTTCGGGCTATTTATATTTCTCCTGGCTACAACAATTGTAAGCGTTATTTTGGTATGGGATAAAGCATCTTATATTTTTATTATTATTTTTTTTTTTTGCAAAGAGTGACAGATGGAATTTTACAAAAAAGAAAGAAAGAAGGTAGTACTATTTTAAAAAAGTATTTGAGATTTACAATAATGGCTGCTATCCTTTTTATTTTTCTGAACAACGACGACGAAATATAAGAAAAAAGAAAACTACCGAGGCGCTAGTGAAACAACTACATAATTAATGGAGCTGTGACCAAACAAGCTCGATGGCGATATCGGGTCCAATGTACATATATACCATAGGGAAACATCATAATGATGTCGTATTCAATAGCGAGAAGCTAATCCAAAGATCATAATGAAAACTCAAAGATCTATGTGATATGAACCCCAATTAATTTGAGTTTTTGGTTATATAACTTGAATCCCAATTTGAATTCTATGTGATATGAAGCTAATCCAAGATCTAACGGACTCTTTATTAATGGATCAGTGGGATAGGGGAAAACCGGGGGGCTGACTTAAAATAGGTTGGTTAGTTGTGAATCACACTAATTCATGGGTCTCCCAAAATTAGATGATTGACTATTGAGCTGCATTTTAATTCTGTCAATTTTCAATTTCCCGAACCTGCCTAAAATAGACTTGTCTATAAAAGACAAGATCTTTTAATATATTAGGCATTCAATAATTAATAAAGCTTTTATTATGCTTGCTTTCGTTCTGCATCATTATATCATAGAAATAAAATCAGTCAAGATGTTAAAAGAATCATTTTGGTGGGAAATCTTAGGATTCAGTTCTTAACTCGAAGGTCTTGAATAGTTCAATTAATGTCGTTAAAGTTAAAGTCCGTACTAATGAAAGGTCTAACATTCTCCTATAAATATGATGTTTTTGTAACCATCATAACCAAATGTTCTTTAATTTTCTTGCTTGGGACAACATTGATACTATGATTTCTTAAGATATTTGATTTTAGCATCTTTGTTCTTGGCCTCAACGCGCTTTCAATTTTACCTATATATCCGATAGCATTTCAAATTCTATATATATCACAGTAGTTTAAATACCTTAATCTAGTTGCTCATATTGCATTACACATTAACCAAGCCCTGAAAAACATTACCTATATAAAATACCGAAAATGATCAAATTACTTCATATGTGAACACACAACAACCGGTTTGTAAGAAAGTTATAAAACGAAAAAGGAACAAAGATGGTTTAAGGTCTAATTCGAAGCATAATTAGAGAAATATGTAAGTCTTGATCATGCACTTTTCTTAGAAGATTGTTCCCCATTTGGAATGTTGGTTGTTTTTTCTTTTGCAGTTTCTGAATGAACCGCCTTTTCATTCGAATAGCCAACTGGATCTGCACTAGATTTTGTGCCACGCTGATCACTATGGAAATAAAAAAAGCCAAAAAACAAGTTAGTAACTGCTGCAAGACGAATGATTTGTGTTTCAATCATTATCGATCACCTGATTTTCTTGACATTTATGCTGGTTGTCTCCTGTTCAAAATATTTACCTGCAGTAATTTCTGAAAAGAACTTGAAGTTACAAAAAGGTCCTTAGTAAAAAACCAGTACTCGTAATTATCTTCTATGAGTAAACGAAATTACACAATTGTGCAGAAAACTACTTTTGAACTAATTAAGGTAATTAACTTCAACATGACAGTATGGTTAATTGTGGATAAGATTGGGGTTGCTTTAGAGTGTGGATCTAATTATAGCATATAACTTCAATTTGCAATAACACATCGCAAAGCATAAATAAATAAAAAATTTGTTCCATTAGAAAACAAAAAACTATTAACCACAAGGCGGTGTTTAAGTGGTAAAGACTTGGTCTCCATTGGCAAAAATAATCCTGAGATCATCAACATAAACATAATTAACCCATGGATCTTTTATGCAATAAAATTTAGTGCATTGGATTGAATTACCTTGAAAGAAATACTTGTCTGCAAAGTACTTCCCTTTGGAATAATTAGCAAATTCATCTTCCTCTTTCTCTAATTTTCCTTGCCACTTTTTGTCCATGTCTCTATCATAAAAACACGCAAATAATTCATAAAAAACAATAGATTATTGACCAAACTACATATTCATAGAAAGACAAGCCCCCAAAACCCCAATCGATCCGAACCATTTTGAGTAAATAACATAATATAAGTGCTATGGGAAACACTTTCAAGACGATGAATCATAACAATAGTTGATTCATGCAAACATTAATTGTAGAAAGTATACATATTAGAATGGATTGAAGTTTCTTCTAAATTATACACCATTTACACATTTATTTTAACTGCAAAGATATTAATTAAAACAAGGATCGATCTACAAATACCTGAAGAATTGAAGTAGGAGTTCCAAATGAAAGAAATATTAGAGAGAGGAAGAGAATAGCGCATGCAACTACCGAAATGAGAAAAAGAGGATTTGCGTAAAAATACTGCAAGAGTGCCAGCTGTCAGGTGGAGCTATTTATGGTGCCCCTCACCGACACGAATTGTAGGAAAAAAATCGTTTTGGCGAATGTAATTACATCTTTGCCCACAAACATGTCATATATATTACGTACCATATATCTCCTATGGATCTTTTACTTATCTATTTGGATTTAGATACTAGACTTACAATTAAACTTATGTTCTAAATAAATCAGTTTTTTTATGAGGCATAAGAGCCATCCCCCAAGCTTTTTTAATCTTTGTTTTTTAAACTACAACCAAACTACCACAATCCAAAACAAAATAAGAAGGGGAAAGGAGAAGACCAAGTCAATTAGCTGAATAGACATATCACATACCACTCGAAATAGGAGGCCCACAAAAGAAAAGGATTAAAAAAAGCCCATCACTCAATTGCAACATACTAAATTAAGGACTTTCAGGAAGGCCTTGCACCGACATGATGCACCCAACACAAAACATATAAAAAAAAATAGAAATTTTACTAGCTCCTACAATTTGTGTTTACTAATTTAATCATAACAAGTGTCAAAATCAAGAATATAAGAAAAAAAAATTAGTAAATTACACATATTAAGTTTAGAAGTTGGTCAGAATATAATGAATAGAAAGAAATGTAGAAGAAATATCATCTCTCTAAAAAATGAAAACCTTAAAATTAAAAGCTGGATTGATTTTGGGCCAAGCAGATTCAAGTTCCCTCTAGTTATTACACTATTTAAGATTTATAGATTAGTGGTTATGAATTCAAATTCCATTATAGACAATTTGAGTAAATTAAATGTCGTTAGATTCTTTTTTATTACACTCATCCACCCCTAGCCCCATTAAATAAATGATTTTGATAATGACAGCCCTAACTGTGTTCCATAATTAAAATTTGGAAAGAAAAGAAAAGAAATGGAGAGAAAGAAAAAAATGATTATGTTCCTATGGAGAGAAATTGAGAGAAAAGAAGAGATTTGAAAGGAAGATTTATACAAATCTTCTCTCCAAAATTTCATCCCAATGTTGGGAAGATTTGGAAGGAAAATAAGATATAATAATTTTAATCACCAAAATACCCTTAACCTAATTTATCCCCTATATACACGTCATATAAATTTTCAAGAAGCCGTCGTTCTAATTGCATTCCCGAAAGTCGATTTGCAGGTACCGTTATTTAGCTTGGATTGATGAGTTGAATTAATTGAATATAATATTATGTTGCAGGTATATATATTTTTCTTACATGTGCAGTGCGTTTGAATTTATTGGATTTAATATTACACGTATTATATTAACTTACTTAAATTTAAAACTGAATTTAATATTACAAATATTGTTTTATTAGATCATGTTATTTGTCTAATTATATAATATTATTATTAAATTATATATTATGGGTAAATTTGTAAATTGTTATTTTTTCTTTCTTAATTTCTTTTCTTTTCTTTCCAACTCAGGAACACGAAATAGTTAAAAAACTTCTTCTCTATTTTCGGTCTATTCTTTTCTCTTCTTTCCATTTATTTTCTTTTCTTTTAATGAAAATTTCTGGAACACAGTGTACATTCATTGTAACCGACTCCTGTATTTTAGGGATTACTCCCCCTATAAAGTAATGTACAATATTTTATGCACTTATTGACAACCCTTAGGACTGTTATTATCAAAACCCTTAAATACATATTATTTGTACCACCTCTTTGTCTCCATCTATTTAAACTTCGTCGGCTTAGTTGACTAGCAGCACACATTCGAATCACTTAGAGGTTACATAAACAACCCAAGAAATTCACGCATACAACTAATTGAAGTGTTTTTATTAAATATAGTGTCTGGGGGTACAATCGAGCTGAGATTGAGGTATTTGAGACCAACTCGAAAAATAATCAGAATCAACCCATTATAAACCGAGTCGAGCTCGAGGTACTCGAGTAGGGATTCGAGCCGAGCTCGAGTTTCCAGATACTTGGCTCAAGCTCGCGAGCCTAATCGAGCTTCCATTAAATTACATTTTTAACCTTTTATTATATACATAATTATATATGTATCTTTTGTGTATAAGGAAAGGGGAAATAAATTCTATCATATTTCTCAATTCTACTCTTCCAAATCAACTTATTAATGCATTTTTAAAAAATCAAAAAATTACAACCGAGTCAAGCTGAGCTCGAAAGTATCGATACCTTCACTGAGCTCGAGCTTAAAAATGGAGGCCCATCGAGTATCAAGTCAAGTATCGAGCTCGAGTTTGTAATGCACGTGATGGGATTAGAAAAGGGGGTGGACCATCAGTGTTTGTAATGCAATTTCTTCAGTAACATGATTAAAAAGCTTATAAACTACAATATTTACAAAAAGTTTTCAACTTTTTATAGAAGAGTGCTTTCCATTTGAAAGGTTGGTTGTAGTTTCTGGTTCAACCTCTGTGTTTGCAAACTTTACATTCCAATAAGCAAGCGGATCACCGTAAGATTTTGTTCCAGGCTCTCTGGAAAAAAAAAAACATAAACCAAAATCAAAACTAACAAATAGGTTTTAACTACTAATGCTATTAAATTGTCACCTGCTTGTCCTGATAGTTATCCCGTCTGTCATTGCCTTCTCTGTAAAAATTTCACCTGCAACAAAACCGTATTTTGGCACTCTTTAACATTTTCCTTTATTTTACAATTGAATTATGTCATATGATCTGTAGGAGTGGTTCTATGTTTAGTTAAGTGTCCTGTTATTTTGTACACATATTCGTTTAACTAAATGTTTCTATATAACTAAATGTAGCTCGCATTATATACCCGTTGTACAACTATGGCACATAATGTGATCACAATAATACAAGAAATACTTTCTCAAGTCTAGTAGTTTAATCAAAACTTGTAGCAATCTCTCACAATCATCAATTGCAGCTAATGAAACAAGTAATTTAACTTGTGATCTCCATCCATTTTAAGGACTCAGCCGTTGGTATTATTAGCTAATAACACAATTGGGGCTAAATAATCCCTGATTCGATTTCATATTCTATTCAAGCAAATAACAACACCTAGACTCCGACATTTGCAATGAAAACACACAAATAAACACAATCATATTCATATATAAAATTGCGATGAAATATGAAGTAATTAATTCTACCTCCATAAATATCCTTATTTGAGAAGTACTTTGCTTTCAAGTAATTGGCGTACACAGCTTCATACTCCTTCAATTTCTCACTTTGCTCCTTGATATCCATGTCCCTATCATACAAATCATCGATTAACAATAAACAATTGCTTATTTTCTCATAATCATACAAAAAAACCACCAAAACCCTAATTCCACAAACTTTAGGCAAAAACATCGTAATGATACTAGAACAATCGAGAAAACTTGGCAGAGCAATGAAACAGAACAGTGCGCCAATTTGATTTGAAAACAAAATCGGATTCAATCGAACACTTCAATTGCGGACGAGAGAACTAAAAGTTGAACATACCAGAGCCGATTGAACTGGTGGTACAGGAGAGAGTCACCGCAATGTCAGGAGTCTCAAGTCAGTCCCGCTTAAAAATTGCATCCCTTTTTTCTCAGCAAATTTTAATAGTGATAAATCAAAATTTTTAAAAAGTTCAACCAAAAAAAAAAGAGAGAGAAAATGCATATGATACGATTAAAAGTTAACGAGCTTGTTTTTATTAAATTTGTTTTATTATTTTTTATTCATTTGATTAACATAAATATTTAATTTAAAGAATGAGATTATGAGAAAGAAGTAATATATTTTCTATTTTAATTATTATTTTATGAGTACGGGGATAAAATATGAATATTTAATAGTAAATAATACAATTTTCTAAAGTTAGTATAATGACATGTTTGGTAAACTAATTGTTACTGGTTGAGGGTAGCCAAAACTAGTAGATGATATTGTTTTTGTGCCGAAAGTTACAACTTTGGTTTGTGTAAGAGCATCCCAATGGTTAAGTCTTTGTAAAAACTTAAACTTTCCACTCAATTTTGATAAATAAGCTTTCATAAAAACTTTTGCTTAAATGCATTTAGTTTAGATAAAGTTTTTTTTGTGTCTAGTGAATGACTTAGAGAATAATAAGCTTTTGGAGCAAAAGCTTTTTGCTAGAAGGTTATAAACCCTCAATAACATACACAAAGGGTAAAAAGTTTTGTAAAAAACTTCCATTGGAGATACTCTAAGATGTTTAGAAGATGATATACAGGTAAAATGGTATGACAAACGAAATGATGTTTAACTCATGCTTTTGGATATAACTGTATAATAATTTTACAAATTTTAACTCATGTAAGCTTGTATATAGCCAAATGTATGGATCATTTTCGCTTATTTCATAATATTCTTTGTAAATAACAACAAATTACCAAAACCTAGTTACTTAGCTAAATTTAAAGTAAAAATTAAGATAAATGTCATGCATAGGCTTTAAATCTTTATAGTTCTAAAATCATATCATGTTTTACCAAAATAATTTATGAAACAAAACTGATATTTAATACAAATGATTGTCAAACAATTAAAACTCGATATTATTAAATTTAAACATCGTCATAATTTTTCTATTAATTTAACATAATATTAAAAATTATATTATATTTAGGTGTATATCTATACCGGTAAATAGATAATGTAACTAGCAGAAACTTGGGTAAAAAGCCCATATACATACGTAGGGTCATCCTAAACGCTTGTTCAGCCTGAATGAGCAATAATTTCGAAAGAAGAAAGACCCAAATAAAGCAAAATGCTAGAATGTACAAAACACCTCATGTGGAAATGACAAATGTCGTTGACACAAACTACCAATACGCACGTCAAGCTTTATATGCACGTTTATATCTTTTATCTTTTCTTCAAAATAATTTCTTAATTTTCATGTTGCTCAAATAACAAATCGTTTGACTTCAAACGATATATAATAATGATTAATAATTAGAAAAAATAACATGTTTATATATAGAGGGATATTTTTGTCATTTGACACTCACATAATATTTTTTAAAATTTTTTAAACATTTTAAAATAAAACTTTTCTTTTGTTTTATTTTGTTAAAAAAATATATTTGATAATCAAATTTGATTGTATACTTGATTACATGTGATTATACAAAAACATCATAAATGATCAAGTTTACAATCACATGTGAATATACAAAAACATCATATGTGATTAAGGATATAATCACATGTGGTTACCACATAATATTATTTTTTTAATGAAAAAAATAACAAAATAATAATAATAAACAATTATAAACAATTATAAAAAAAATAAAATTGGATTAAAATTTATGTGAGTCTCAAATGACAAAAGTACTCCTTCATAGGGGATTGCATGTTTTCGGTTTTGTTTCGGTATGGTTTCGATTTCAGTCCGGTTTAGTTCAGTTTTTTTATCCCAAATGTTCATCCTTATCCGAAGACCAAACCGAACTAAAACTAAACCGAAAATGAAAATGATGAATTTTGAAAACCGAATCCGAACCGATTACATGTTTTTTGTTTGGTTCTGTTCGGTTTCAGTTGGTTTTCGTTTCGGGTTTTTCGGCCCAAAAGCTTGCACCTACTCCTCTATGTGCAAAGCATGCATATGATTAATCTTGATTATTAATAATTAATTATTAATGGTTGATATTTGTACATTGGAACTTCAAGAAAATTAAAGACTTCCTTGAACAGATTTATATTTATAGAAAAATATGCATCATGTAAGACTTGAACTTATAACCTCTAAATTATTAAAGCAATAACATTTTGAAATTCTAAACTATTGAGAATGTAATATATTACCCTAAACTTAAAAAATAATTAATTTAATACTATAACTCATTAATTTAATTTAAATTGTCACATGATTGACCAAATGTAAAGAACCAATTGACCAAATATAGTCTAAAGGGGTCAAGAACCCATTGACCAAATAAAAATATATAATTGTTCCCCGATTCAAAATAAGTGCTACACTTTCTTTAAATATGTGATTCAAAATAAGTGTCACACTTTGAAAAATTACCTTATTTGACAAAAAATAGTAGGACCCACACCCATTAATTATCTACTTTAACAAAGTGAAATGACCCATTTACCCTTACTTTTTACTCTTAAACATCATTAACCCCACTTTATTCAAAAGGTGTGAGACCCGTTATCCACTAACCATTCAATTAATCTAATTTAACCATCATTATAATCTTTTGCCTCAAAAACCGTGAAACCCAAAGTGTAGCACTTATTTTGAATCGGAGGAAGTATATTTTAGCGAAATTTTGGTTTTCAATACAATGATATTATACATAATAATACTAAGTTACTACTTTAATTTAGTTATATAGTTATGAATCCATTTATAAAGTGTTCCGACTCGGTTCCTATCTAGACATACATTAATATTGTAAACTTTTTCAGTTATTCATAATTGAATGATTTCATCTATTAAAAACAAAGAATGTAATTAATCTTAAGATATCTATGTTTCACATCAATAATATTTGTTCAAATAATTAAAGAAATCATTTAATAAATACTACCTCCGTATCAAAATAAGTGATACATTTGGAAAATTGCGGTTTTTGAGGCAAAAGATTGGAAAATAATTTAAAATAGTATAAAGTGGATAGTTAGTGGATAATGGGACCCACTTCTTTTGGATGTAGTGAAATTAATAATGTTTAAAAGTAAAAGTAGGGGTAAAAGAGTAATTTTACTTTATTAAAGTAGATAGTTAGTGGAGAAGGGGTCCCACTTTTTTGTCAAATAAGGAAAGATTTTGAAGTGTATCACTTATTTTGTTCCACCCCTTTTAGAAAAGTGTATCACTTATTTTGATACGGAGGTAGTATGAGAGATTAGTTATAGGCCACAGGATATATGGCCTAGACATTCAATAAAGTCTAAACAATATCTTGTTATTATTTATTTATTTGCATTATTACGACAAGCATCGTACCATGTTATCAAAATTTCTTTTTATAAAATTAATAAATACAAAGCACCCAGACACATGCATACATTGTAATTGGTGGCATGAGCAAAGATTTCCTTGAAATTACATGTCCATTCATATTATTAAATAATTATCATAATTCTCTCAATTACTCAATTAATGATACAAATTCGATCAGTAATTAACATGAAAATATATACTACTATTTAATCCATCTTTAAAAACAAACTAGAATACAAGAAAATACAGTTGAACAACCGGCTACATCTTGTAATGAAGATAGTTAATTATGTAGCAAAACCAGTTTATATGATTTACGTAATAAAACAGATGAACATTAATTATAATTAAAACCTACCATAACCAAAATCTACAAGGAACCAAACACGATCATGCAAGCTATTCAAACATGATCAATTACCAACCTTGCAAAGTAAATAGAGATTAACAATAAATTAGGAGCAAAACGACCTTGCAAATTAAGATATATACAAATTGGATTAATTAGCAAAAAATATATAAATTAGGAGAAATTAAGGAAATGGAGCATGTGCAGCCGTCATGTGTAATCTATCTGTGAAGTTTGGTGTTTGAGCTGTGGCTATGGTGGCTTATAATTAGGCCCTTCCTTCTTCCTACCTTCATATCATGTGCTTTTACCAACTTTACAAGTGTCCCATTCTACTAACTCACGTTTCAATCTCTTATTGTATCGTACAACTCATTGATGCATACGTTAGATTCTTGATCGATATCTAACTTTTCCTTTTTGAGATGATGAGAAATCGATAATTGGAACCTCATGGTTATCATAAATATATATATTAATAATTCTCAACCCTTCAAATTTCTTACAACCATACACACAAAAGATGATGAGAAATCATATTGTTGACTATTTTTGTACTTTATCTTCCTACTTAATTAAACTGAAAAAATGTCTGAATCAAAAAATGAAATTACAAAAAAATAATTATGCCAATCATTTTATAGTTAGAGCATGGGGTGTGGGGGATGGTATCCCCTCGTTATTAGCTTATAACACCGCCAAACATCAAAAAGCCATTACCCCTTCTTCGTTATCGGCTCGCCAATTCATTTTCGCCGTGGCCAGAGCGATCGCCAAAAGGGAGGAGGTTGGGGTGGGGAGGGGGTTCCAACCAATCAAAATACATCAAAATACATATATAAATAATAAAAATATGGGACCCCTATAACACCACTTTAATTATAACATCAGGGAGCCATTTTTCCCTCCTCAAGTTATAGTCAAGTTATAAGTCCAAAAATGTTATAACATGACTATAACTATCCTTCCACATATTGTGCTTTTAGGAGTCAAAGTAGTAAGATATAGTAGGAGGTAATATATTTTTTCTTGACTATATAATTTTTGTTGAAGTTGATGTGCTATCGTACGTGTCATTTACAGTTTTAATTTTGGGACTTAGGAAATGTACATTATATATGGGATTTTTTGATTATGTAATGGAACTTTAAACATGCACATGAACGAACATATATAGTGACATTTTGTTTAATATGATTTTGAAAAAGGAACAAGTTTATAATTACAAAGTTGAAAAAGAAAAAAATATACCATGAATTAATTAACATATGATGGATCTTCCATTAGATTTACAGAAACCATACACAGCAAAAATAACAGTATGATTTCCTAGCTAGTATTAATTAATAATTTAATTCTTTCTACAACAACTTCATTTCAAAAGCTTTAGCTAGCTACCTGCCGGTGGTTACCACCACTAACCACCTGCCACCCACCCAACCACCACTACCCACCACCGGCCACCCACAACCACCATGTATTTACTTTCTTTTACCCAAAAACCAAGCCCTATTGCCACTTTGAAGGGTAGAAATAACACCTCTTTTCTCATTCACCAAGCTTTCATCTTTCTTGATTCTTGATTCTTGATCATACCCACTTTTTTTCTTCCCTGTTGTTTTCTTGTTCTTTTTGCTTGAAGACTTGTACTTTTGATTATCTTGTTGTACCTCCTCCCATGGTTGTTGCAAGTGAAGATGACTTGGGCCAGAAGAAGCATCAGAAGCCATTGAATCATCTGTATCTTCATCATCATCATCATCATCTTTCACAGTGCCCTTTTTCCGGCCACCACCACGACCGTCATAAACTGCACCACCACCACCGCCGTCATCATCATCCATGTAAGAACCAAGGTACATTGTCCACCCAGATTCACTGCTTTCTGTTCCATGTCCATATCTTTTGGAAGATGACTCCATTTTTCTCGATTCTTGCTGTTTCAAGAATATGGTAAACTCAAGTACTATACATAGATTAAGAAACAAAAACAGAAAAAAGAATGAGAGAAAGAACACAAGATAACAAGAGTTTATTCTCCTCTATACATCATTATATATAAGTACAAACCACTTAGCTGGATCTTAGCCACCCCCACGTACCCCACGTATATATAAAACTACAAATTAAGAACAAAGGAACAGACATACCTTTTGGAAGTTGGACAAAAAAACCCTAGTAAAAAGTAACAAGATTTATGGTTTAATTATTTCAGTTATTTTATTCTTTAATTACTTAGTAGTAGGTGGATTTAATTACAACTCCACAACCTATATAGCAAATTAAATAAGGTCATAATTTTCTCTGAATTTTACCTTTTTACCATCACCGGAAAGACAGCTAGAAACTGCCTAAATAAATTAATAAAAAGAAAGAAAGATTGTATTTTTTTAAAAGCAAAAGGCACAATTAACACAAGTTTCTTGAATTTTGAAAGAAGATGGGTGGTGGGTTGTTCAGTGAATATCCAATCATATTTACTATTACCCTGCATTTTCATTTAATACAAAGGCGAAAGCTTGCTTTTTTATGACTGAATATAAATGCATATACAGACGAACGCACTACTACAATAAAGGGCTTTTTGTAACACCAAAATTCATTACATAAAGGTCAAAATTCGTTACAATAGGTCTATTGTAACACAATTTTGTCCATTACATTCGCTGCCATTACAATAGGTCTATTGTAACGCTTCTGTAACGGTTACAAAGCTATTGTAACGCCTTTGTAACACTATTATGCCCACCCAATGAGCCGTTACAATAGGTTATTTTACCGTAACAATATGTCTATTGTAACGTCTTTGGCAAATGTAACACCAATTTGCCTATTGTAACGCCTATGGCAAATGTAACACCAATTTGTGTATTGTAACACCAAAGGCAAGTGTAACACCACTATGCCTATTGTAACACCAAATGCAAGTGTAACATACTACTCCTTATCAACCTATTGTAACGCCTATATATATATATATATATATATATATATATATATATATATATATAAAATATTAAATAATATAATAAAGATCTATATAAACACATTAATTTCGAAATAAGATTTGGTATTAGAATCAAATTCTTTACAATAATATCCTCTACAATAATTCTTTACAATAGTAAGTCTATAAGATGATTAACCAGGCGGTCTTCCATGAAAATCAATGATTTTGACAGTGTCCAACTACATGATCCTGCAATCCAAGCAGCTCAGATAATCGCCCAAAAAGCTGCTGCAACACAAATACAAGACCTTTTTTTATTGTATTTAAAAATAAATATAAATATATAAATATATATTGAACAGATTTTAGTCACCTTAGAAGAATGCATTGCTTGATCGGCTATATAAGATTATTTGAAGTGTTGAAAAAAAGTCAAAATTGTTTGGTCAAGTCTTTGCTTGCATAGTTACTCTTTGTTTTATAATGTAAGTTAGAGAAATTATATTACATACCTTCGTGACAGGAACAGCATTGATCACCCATAAAGGTAGATCAGTTAAACCAACTGCAAATCTGATCACAGTTTAAAATTAATTAATTTTTTACAGGTAGAAAAAAGGGTAATTATAAATGAGTAAAAAACAACTAGCCCTCCATAACCGGCATTCATATCCATTACATTCCTGACACTTGACCAATCTTTCAACCAATTTGATTACACAAATACTTGACTTAAAGCCCATTTGACCCGTTTGAGATAAAACACAACCCAAATTGACCCAATTATATGTAAATGGGTCCAAAAGGAATAGAGACTAACCCGAATGTTTTTGTGGTGGTATACTGGTATTCATCTTCAATCCCAGCAGATACATGAATCTACAATTTAGAAACAACATCCAGTTAATTTTAAGTAAATAAGAACTTGGAATCACTTTAGCAATTAATTTGATTTTTTAAATAAAGCTGTTTTAAAATATTAAGACTTTGATAATTCAGGAATTTACTTGCATCTTCAGTGTCGGGTTTCAAGTATTCAGTACTAGCTGGTGTGCATACACATTGATAGTCGGTTAGAGCATTATGCACAAGTAACAAATGAAAACACAAAACTGGTTAAGATTGTCAAATAACTTTTTAGTACAGTTTGATCTCAAAGGTCAAACTTTGACTTCACAAATGAATTTCTATTGACACAAATCAAAATTGAGAAATAAAGTAAAAAATACACATTACAAAGCAGGCATATAACTGGTGATAAACCCGAAATAACCAGATTGGCATTGAAAAGTTGAACATCATGTGATAGAGTACGTTATATATCGAAAACTTGAAATCATCAATTTTCTATGAAATGAACCTTACGTGATGCAATTGTAAATTGATAGAAATGATACCTATAAATGAAAATTCTTACCTGATGCGATGCGATTCATAGCAGCAAGATGTAAGAGGCTTTTCATATATAACGAGCCTGATTCCAGATGAATCAAAACTTTTAGCAACTACCTTCCAGCAAATAGCTTCAGTCAGAGCTACCATGGCTGCACCAAACACACAAAACTTCAGTCGAACAAAAAGAAATTTCGGTCAACCCGACCCATATAAAACTACAAACAATACACATCGTACAGACTCTTTATCTCTTTCATCATCACGGTAAACAGGAGTAGCTGACCAGATAAAACCACCCCCGGGCCTTAGAACTCTGTTTAACTCCAACAATGGCTTTCCACATGAAAATTCATCAATAAAGATTACAATAATCTCTATAAGTCATAAATTAGAAAAAACAAGTAAATTAATTTTTTTTTTAAAATATATACCATTCCATCCCAGTTCACCCTGCATCGTGCACAGTGAATCAAATCAAAGGCATTATCTGGAAATGTGAGCCTTTGAGTTCTAATTACTGATAAAGTGGCAGGAATTCCTCGTTCAAGAGCAAACTGTATTTGAGCTTCGTGTTCATCTTTTGGAGCAAATGACATTGTTATAACTAGGGGTGTTCGTTTGGACGGTTTGGTTTTATCCGAACCAAATAGGTGAAACCAAATAAAGTCTGGTTTTTAAAAGTTCAAACCGAACCGTCCAAACTAATTCGAAAACCAAATCGATCCGAACCAAATAACAATTTGGTTTATTTGGTTTTATCCATTTGGTTTTTCTAAATTTTTTTAAAGACTACAAAAGTATATAACATAAATAATATTAAGTTCGATATGTACAATTCCAAAATGATAAACTACTTTGTACATAAAAACAAGTATAATTCATAGCTTGTGACATTTATAATCATATATGCAAAAATCTTGACATCAACTTCATCAAAAATTTCAAAAAGATTTGTATATATATTACTATTTGGTTTTTTTGGACAATCCGGTTTTCACAACGGAAACCAAATCCAATCCGAAATCCAAAATATTAGTTTGGTTCAAGTCCAAACCGATCCAAAAAACCAAATAACCGATCCAAATAGTCCGATCCAAAATGTCCAATTGAACAATCCGGTTATATCCGAATAGTGAACACCCCTAGTTATAACATCTTTATCAAGCAAATACCAGAGGCCATAAAATGCACTAAGTCTGAGAAATCCCAGAGGCCAAAAAATGCACCAAGTCCCATTTGTGTAGATTACAGTAGTCCATAAATACAACAATGTTTTTTAGTATCAGTTTGTGCTCAATTAATAACATTTTACTTATTATTATCTTAACATTTCACAGTATTTTTAACCTAAAAAAAAAGCAGCAGCTTCTGCTACTACTGCTGATCCAAAATGAACATACAGTTTGTACGGTGTACCATATATATATATACCCTAATACATTAAATCAGCATCTGTTGCTACTGTTGAGTTTTTCCAAAACGAACACATGCTGGCCGAGTAGGCAGCTTCATTTTGCTGCTGCTGCGATTTTCCAGAATGAATACTTGCTGCTATTTTCAAATCTGTTGCAAATGTTTTGATTTTAGTTGTTATTTGTAGACAACACGCAGAAGAAGGTAAAAGTGATACAGATGAAGATGAGGGGAATGACTCAGAATCTTTAAATGATTCTAAACAAGATGATGATGGTAATAATGACCTAAATTAACTTTTAATTTCTAGAAAACCATCTGCCTTTTGTAATTCTAACTCCTTATTTTTTATTTTGATAATTAGAATATGAATTTGGTGATTTGGATCCAACTGATTTACAAGAAGATAGTTTGACAGCAATTGAAGAACATAGTGGCGATGATGATGATGATGTGGCATCGATGTGGATGGACAAGAAGAATTAACAGAAATTGATACACCAGCATTTTATAAGATGAGAGGTTCATTAGATTCACAAACTACACAATATTATTCAACAACTAATTACTCTTCTCGAGCCAGTGAGTATACTGATAAGAAGACAAATACATGAGCCCTAATAGGCTAATATCATAGGTAATCCAAATACATATTTTAGAAGTGCTCGGTTTCAGAATACATACCTGAGCAGGAGACGATTAAAGCCGCGAATCGATTGAAGGCTTCGAGACTCTTCTCGAATTCCGAAGACTTCGAGAACAAAATCAAGCAGCGGATGGATTGAAGACAAGGATTCTACATTCGAAGATTCAACAAAATCAAGCAGCGGATGGATTGAAGACAAGGATTCTACATTTGAAGATTCAACAAAATCAAGCAGCGGATGGATTGAAGAGAGGGATTCTACATTCGAAGATTCAACAAAATCAAGCAGGCGTTCGATCGATCGATTGAAGGCAACTAGGTTTAGTTATGAAAAGGATAGAGTGAAGGGTCGACTGAGATAGAATGGGAAAGGAACGAGTATGAGATAGAGTGAAGGCCTGATACTTTTTTGTAATTTAATATTAAATTAGGTGGGCGTTACATTAGATATCAAAACTTGTTACATTAGTGGGGAGAGTGTTACAATACAAAAATGGGGTTACAAAATTGTGGGGGCATTACAATATAAACATAGATGTTACGATAGCTAAAATCTATTGTAACACTGTTTGATCAATTGTGACACATAGTAATAATTATGATAAGCATTACAATACCGTTACATTAGACTGTCTATTGTAACAAAATTAAATAATATTACAATTTTAGTGTTACAAAAACCCTTTAATTATAGTAGTCACGTGTATATATACAGACTATATATATATGTATATCTCTTGATGTGACGAAGAGTGTATAAATAATGCATTCTAGCTAGTCAATTTATATTTACATTGTAACCACGACCTACAAATAAATAAAAAATGATCGTTTTATCTTAAAAATGGGAAAAAGATCGACTAATTCAAGTGGTACTGTACGTATATAATTAAGATTGAGAGAGAACAACCTTCAAGACTATCGTGAAAAGAGACGATCGAAAGGAACCATCAACGCGTGCACATATCTTTGCCACAATTATTTCCGGATTTTATACTTCCTCCGATTCAATATAAGTGATACATTTTGAAAAATTACCTTATTTTGCAACAAAAAGTGAGACCCTCACCCACTAACTATCTACTTTAACAAAGTGAAATGACACATTTACCCTTACTTTTACTTTTAAACATCATTAACCATACTTTATTCAAAAATTATGGGATTCATTCCCCACTAACCATCCAATTCATCTAATTTAACCATCATTATAATCTTTTGCCTCAAAAACTGTGAAATCCAAAGTGTATCACTTATTTTGAATCGGAAGAAGTATATATAGTGAAGTTTGTACTCAACCAATTAATACATTTATAGTTAGAAACTTAGATTGTTCAAGTTTTCTTTCAGGAATGGGTGTGAAAGAACATATAAAGAGTGGCCATTAAAGATGGGTAAAACCCCCTTCTTCTTTTTTTTGAAAGACGATCCTAATGTACTCTTAAATTCACATATATCTACTATGAGACTTGAACCCTCAACCTCAGGAGTCAAGTCCTCAAAGTTGGGGCATACACTTTTACCCCTAGGTGGCTAGGTCATTGATCTTTAGTGGTAAAACACATAGACAAGACCAAACGAGTAATAAGTTGTTGTTTGTTTGTCATCCTTGTCTTATTTTATGTAAATCAATCCATGTCATCACTTAAAAGTTTGTTCATCTTTATTTTTGTTTTGAACCGACTTATATTCCCTTGATAGATCTCTAAGTGTACGTGTTTGGTCCAGAAAACACAAATAATTGTGTTTCATATATATATACGAATTAAAACTTAAAATCAATACTTAAAATCGCAATTTTATACAATGTTAAAAAACTCCATAAACTCATGGCTAAAAACGTTGACACGCATAAACTTAAGTGTACGTGGTTGGTCTAGAAAACACAAATAATTGTGTTTCATATATATGTGAGTTGTTGGCATGATTTTGTCAATAACCCATCAGTATTGATGAGGATAATATGGCACTGATATGATTCTATTGACGAGTTTAGGAACTCGTCAGTGTTAGAAGAGACCTAAAGTGCATGTTTTTTTAGTCTCCTTTACCGGCAAGAATATGACAAACGATTATTGTTCTGAGCATGAATCTTAGGTTGGTTCGTACATGTATCACGTATATTATTAATAATTATGTATGGACCAACCATGTTAATTATGTACGTCAAATTAATTTTTTGGCCATCATCAAAATTTTAAATAAAGCTTTATAAAGTAATTTTTTTCCAAACAAGTAAAATCTTTATTCATGATATCAAGTGTTACCTTAATCCTCAAGTTATATATCTAGTTTTTTTCTTTTGTACCCTTTTGGTCCGTATATTTTTAATATTTCATTGACTTACCTTAATTCAAGTAGATTTACAAATATATATACACGGACTAATTTAATTAAGGGAAAAAAAATTCAAATTTTATGGACCCAAATCAGCTGCCACGGGCCCCGGCCTACACATTAGTTCCATCGTCCTGTTAAATTATACTCCCTCCGTCCATAAATAAAATTCTCATTTCTCTTGGGCACAATATTTAAGGAGAAAGTTAGTGGTGGGGTTATTGGTAATAAATTTGATAAAAATATAAAGTTGATTTGGAGAGAGAAAGATTGTTAGTGGATAGTTAGTAGTGGGGTTCATGGTAATTATATTATTTTATTAAGGGGACCCCATCAACTTGTGAAATGAGAACTTTATTTAGGGACAAAAATTTAAGGTGAAATGAGAACTTTATTTAGGGATGGAGGAGAGAGTATATTTTATTCAAATAAAATGGAAGAGATAGAATGAGAGATGATGTGTTTTCTAGTAAAAGATAATTACAGAATAACCATCAGGGGGAGACCGGAGACTCACTCACTCTGTCCTTTCGCCCTGTATTTTTATTTTTTCATCATGTCTCTTTCCAAAAAATTTAGTGAAGAACATCACCCTTCTACCTTTCTTTCGACTTCAAAGTAATTCGGTCAAAGAAGAAAATGAAAACTTATGCAGGCTTATCCAACTGGTAGTATAATTTAATACCGAGTAATATATACATAAAGATATATTCAAGGTAGTCTTTATTTTTTTTTAATTTTAAGAGAAATTTGAATAATTGATCAATAATAAAAATATCATTTTATTTTAAAGTAAATTATGTTTAGTTTTCAATAGCACAAACATATATACGTATGCACAACATAAAGATTTATGTTGTGCTATTGAAAAACCAAACAAAAATTACTTTATCATAAAATACGATAATAAGATATTTACTTTAGGATATAATTTACCTCACTAGATCCAGAAAAAAATAATGTTTTGGGACTTTCGTAACAAAAAGGAACGTAGATATATGTTGTACACGGTCCACCTTGGATCTCCGTTCTCCCATTGCCCCCATTGCCGATGATCACTGGTGTTTGATCCCACCAGTAACCAAAAAAAATAATCAAATATGAGTGCAGTCACAAATCGCCTCCATTAATCTTAAAATATCTTAATAGCTAAATATTTTTTATGGTGTATAAATCGTCTCGGCGTCTCCATTAAATAAGATTCTTAATAACTCTTATGAAACAAAAAAACATAAAGCAATTTAGATAAAATTTCGCTAATTGGAAAAGCAAAAAACCACATGGAAGTAGGCTAGCAATTACATGTTCTAATGTCGTTCATTCACCTATCAATTTCAACAAATTCCCCTCAATTTGGACCCAAACTAAAGTTGGATTTATGTCAATTAGGTTCACTCTTTTGCACCGAGAGGACTTTTGAGTTTGATTAATTCATGTTTGTGATATGTTTTTCTGTGTTTTTTTAAGGATAAAACTAGAAAGATTAGCTAAAAATTGCCTAAAAAACAAAATGTTGATACCAAATATTTGGCCATGAGGTATTTTTGTTTTGCCCCTTAAACAATAATTATATCATGTAATCGTTGTCATATAATAGACCAATCAAATTAAGTGTTTATTGTGTGTTTTGCAGTAATTTATAATACTAGCATTTTATAGTATGACACTCTTATGACCTCTAAATTTTGAAATTATGTTTTAAATATCGGTTAAAATATTTTATTTATTTCTAGTTACTAAAAAAATTAGACTAGTTTTTTATTTACATGAATTCACATAATTATTAGTTTATTTAGTCATATTTAATATAAAGTCTAAAATCACGCAATATATATATATAATTCAATTACTTGAAAACTGAATATTCCCTCCGTCCCATAAAAAAGTTCTCATTTCTCTTGGGCACAAGATTTTAGGAGATAGTTAGTGGTGGGGTCCAGTAACACTCTTGATTAAAATATAAGATTAGATTGGAGGGAGAAAGTGTTTTAGTGGTGGAATCATTGGTAATAATATTATTTTATTAAGTGAGTCCCTTATATTTGAGAAATGAGAACTTTTTTGTGGGACAAAATTATAAGGAGAAATGAGAACATTTTTGTGGGACGGAGGAAGTAATATTTAGCCAAATATTATAATTATTAAGCTCTGGTTTATTTAAATAATAAATAGAAAAAGGGTAAATGTGAAGCATAATGTGGGTTTTTTTACCACGGTAATTTCAATAATAATAACATGTCACTAATTTCAAATAAATTTATATGATTTTATATTTTAGTATTAAAATGATTAAACTATATATACAGTGATAAGTGGTTATAAAAATATCATCTAAAATATTTGAAAGTATATTTTTTGTTCTTAAAAATAAGTTTATATATCTTACTCCCATATAAAATATTTTACTCCAGAGTTTTAATCACTTAATTTTATAATATTTGAAATCACATGTTTATCCTTATTATAGTTAAAACCTTTCTTAATCAAAATAATCTTAAACATATCAAGTGAATTCTAATTATATATTTATACCTATAAAATATATTAAACACAATATTAATAACACATATTTTTTTTGTTGAACACAATATTTTTCAATATTTATTTGAATCTACATATATCCCAGACCAAGATGCATAGAAAAGTCTAGCTCGAACCAATAAACATGAAGTGGTATGATTATCCATCATTTTGTATGACTATCCAATAAAAAAAATCAAGGGCCCAAAACTGTAAACCGGGTCTAATGAGTTCTGGTCTGGTTTTAAACTCATCCCTATTTGTAAACTACCATGTATATTTAAATCAAAACTCAGTATACAAAATATTCATAACGACATATTTTGTATTGTTGGATGCATTATGTGTATGTGTTTTATGAGTCTTTGACAATAGGCATGCTTCGTATTAGGACAAATACAAATGACATGTTGCTTTTATTCGATTGAATTTATAAAATTTGAGTCTATTATTATGTAAATGTGAACAGATACAACTTTTTATGTTTACGAAAGATTAACACGATTCATGTTAAAAATAAATAGAAATTTTACACTTTTGTAAATATATACGTATAATTAAATTGTTATTAAATTGGGCAATTCACTGAGACAAAGTGGTATCATTGTAAGTATATGTTGTTTGTCCATATGTAAGTAAGTGATAAAAAAAAGTGTTCGAAAATTCCCTTTTTAGGGGAATTTTGACAATGTGAAGGGGACAAACAAACCTTTGCAGGCTGTAAAGATCTCTAATCCCAATTCTGTTGCTTTTATTAAAAAAAAAAAAAAGACTAGCCTCTTTCATCTTCTTGACTTTGTGTTTGACATTGTAGAAGTATATGAGAGCCAAAATAATTGGTAAACTGAGTAAAAAATAATACTATTAATTTGGAAACGATTGAATTTTTTGCTCTGAAATGATTAAAAAAACTATATTATTGTATTGCAATAATCAATAAATCGATTTTTTGGGGGTAGGGGTGGGGTACTGGTCAAACCATTTTGACCAAATTTTCAACCTAAGCCACCCAACTTGTTTTGACCAAATTTCCTATGCAACCTGTTTTGACCCAAACTTATATGACCTACTTTTATATCTAACAAGGTTATAATTCATAAAATTAATGGGATGTGACTAATTTTACTCATTATTAATTTTTATAGAACATAACATTTATAAAATCAAGGGCTGGTAAAATTTTAAAATTTACCATTAATTGCGTGAATATTACATGTAGTTAAAAAATGTGTAATACTTTAAAAACGGGAGTATCTTCATTGATCCTTATGAATTATATTCACTTTGTAAAATTTAAGAATACTTGATAGAAAAATGATAATCATATGATAAGAAATCATAAAAACAAATCAATATACTTTTTAATAAGTAAATATTAAAACGTCATGCAACAATTTGATTAACAAAATAGCAATTACAAAACAATCTATTTTTAAAAAATAAGAAAATTTAAGGTAAATTCTGGAACACTTCCTTGAATACAACATTTGATGTTTTATTTGTTAAACCACAATCCTTATCTTCTATTAATATCTACAAACCTTGTCTGCTCTTCACTCTAATTCGTTTTGACTCGAACCCATCTTGACCATTACTCATAGTCATATCGATCCAATGTGCAAATTTTACCACCTCCATGATCAGTTGACCACTTCTTAATGACTTGGACTAGTTTGCCCTCCTTCTAAGTTGTCAAGAGGCATTATTAAGTTGTATCTCATTCGAAAAAGATTGTGATCTCAACAAAATCTATATGTATATGTCGAAACATATGAAAAATCCTACTAAATTTAAACATTTTCTACAACATCTATTTGTATATGTCAAATCATATAAATATCTTCTAAACATTCGCTGTATATCCTTTCGTTTATTATAAAGAAAACACATATTTTTTTTTTTTTTATAAATGACTCAGTTGGTGCGTATTTTAAAACTATATTTTTCTAAGTACTTCACACATGCAATCTCAAAACCCCATTAAAAATAAGTTTGTTAGTTATTTTTTCACATTTTAATAAGCTATTAAAATAACTAACAATTAATCTCTTCAGTTAAGTTTAAAATCATGCAGAAGGAACACCTGCATATTACAGAGAATGGATAACAATTAATTTTAATATGCCTGTCAATGGATCAAGATCCAATCAATTAACAATCCAAACTAAATGGATCATGATCCGATCCACGAACCAACTAATTTATACAAATGGATCACCATGAAGTATATATTTTTAACTAAACACCAAAAGAAAGATAAAAGGCTTGTGGTTTAATTTAGCTAAACACCATTATTGGCATAAGCATATATTAATAAGAAGATAATTAGATTAGATTAAGCTTGTGGGCCAGCAGGCTGCTGCTGTGTTATACAATGAATGTTACCACCTCCAAGAACAATTTCCCTTGCCCCTTCAATTTTCACCACCTAAATCAAACGAACATATACATACCACCACTTAAATATAAATAAATAAATAATTACTTCACGATCAGGAAAGGCCCGAGACAGAACCCGAACCGCTTCATCATCCCATTTCGGGTCACCAAATTGCGGTACAATAATCCCACTATTAACAATATAAAAATTAACATATGAAGCTGCAAGCCTTGTACCAGGAAGCCTTGGTTTAGCTTCACCAACCTATAACAAAAGAAACGTTATAAAAATTCATAAATATTTATTTTGAAGGTGCATGATAAGACTATGCATCCATGACTACCTGAACAAAACCAGCAGCTTCTTCCTCTGTCATGTAAAGAGGCCCGGGTACATGAAGTTTAATAATTTCAAATTTTCTACCACAAGCATCTGTTGAATTTTTTAAAACATTAAAAGCTTCAATTGCTCGTTCATATTGAGGGTCTGATTCATCATCTGTCCATGATAATAAAACTAAACCAGGCTTAACAAAACAGCACATATTGTCAATATGCCCGTTTGTATCATCATCACCTAAAAATTAATAAATTTGTAAAATTATTAATAGAAGTTCGGAAAGAAAATAGGATAAATACCGTATAATCCACGAGGTAACCAAATGATTTTTTTGACTCCTAGATATTCTTGAAGCTCGTCTTCTATTTGTTCTTTTGTTAAATGTGGATTTCTGTTTTTGTTTAATAAGCATTCTTCAGTAGTAAGGCAGGTTCCTGAGAGAGAAAATTCAGAAAATATAAATACTTTTTTATTTATAAAAAAATAAATCTGAAACTATTACCTTCACCATCTACATGAATGCTTCCACCTTCCAGAATTATAGATTGTGGAAAACGTGGAATCTTCTCCATTGAGAGAATCTAAAATCAATTTATGGAATTATTAATATGTGATAATAGAAAGATATTAATATTGCCAATTATAAATTTTAAGCAACCTTCCGTGCTACAAGAAGATCATGGCTCCAGTCTATGTAGCAACCATCATCAACACCTAAATTAGCAAAATAAACACGTTAAAAAATAAACTAAAAATAAAATAAAATGAAATCTATATATAGTAAAGCAGTTATTTTCTGCAAAGCTTACCTCCCCAACTGTTGAAGTTCCAATCAATGGCAGCAACATTCTGGTCTATTTCCCCTGACCCTGATTTCCCCTCACTTACAAGAAACTATATATAAAAATTATAAAACAAAAAATGAAATATAAATTTCATTGAAAGAAGGATGAAATGGACAGTTGGGCCAGTGTCACGAAACCAAGAATCATTCATGCTCATTTCAGCAACCCTGATATTATGTGGTAACATGTTGCGTGCATTAGCCCACTGTGAAATTAAAACAAAGATAGCATGGTTAACTGTAACGCACACAGTAACAGGCTCGAACTTCGAAATCGCGGAAGCAACTTTGGCAAATATTCTCTGGCCATGGATTCCGTTATCTCGCCAATTATCAGGACGCTCCTGCAATTCGTGATCAAAGATCATACTCAGAAGCAGTCAAACTCTGTGTGTGTGAGATCAAGAGAGACTTACCGGCCAGCCGATCCAGGTCTGAGAGTGACGTTCCCATTCAGCGATAGTCATGGACGGACGGTGTTCCTTCCATTATATCCATCTGATCGGAATCTCTCCGGAAATTTGGGAGAAATCGGAGGAGAACCGATTTGATTGGAGGTGGTGGTACCGGCGCCGGTGTAGGCTAACGATTTTTTTTCAAAAATAGGCTCGATCGGAGCCGTTTTTTCACAAATAGGCTCGAATCTTTATCCCTTTCAAAAATAGGCTTTCATGACTCGTAGAGGCCGGCTTCCACTTGAAACCATGACTCCCCGAGGCCGGCTTCTTCTAGGTTGATGTGACTGCCCCAATGCCGGTCTCCTCGAGGCCGGCTTCCCCTTTACGGCCTCCCCGAGGCCGGCTTTAAGCTGCCTATATATTTTGCACACTCCGGCTTAAACAACAACCTCCAAACAAAAAAAAAACCTTTTCCCCTTACATCTCAAAAAACAAAAAACATCTTTCACAACTAAAAAAAACACATTTCTAATACCATGTGGCAAAGTCAAAAAGTCTTAATCATGGAACTTCGCCTACAGGTTGAGATGTTAGAAGATAGTATTGACCAAATGAGTCAAGGAGCTCGAGCCCGTGAACTTCAAATTATCATTGACGAAATGCAACGTACAATATGTGAAATGGATAACTTGGCTTATGAAGGGGCATTGGAGGAGGCGGTTGTGGAGCAGCAAACTCAAAACTCGTCAATACGTAATCAACAACCAGAAACAATCGACTTGGTTGAGGAGTATGGTTGGGCCAGGAGTGTGGAGGAATTTTACTTGAACGGGGATAAGCGCGGGAATGAAACTTTTTGCTATATTGTATTCTTAGGTCGTACCCAGGTACCTAGGGAGTTTTGGGTACCCTGTTAGATGAAAATTCCAGCCCTGTTTTGTTCCGTGCGGTACGTAATTTAATTATGTTATTATCCATATTTTTAATCGAATCTCAAATGTAAATAATTGTATATTCATTACAGCATATAGATTGTTGGGTTAGAAGATGGATGCGTTATCGGTTGTATCTTGGCTATAATACTGGAGAATATAAGCGATGGACAATAATGCCTACCAAGTTTGAGTCTCTACTCTTACCACCTCACAGGTCAGATGCTGTAAAATATGCAGACGGCAGTTTGACACCTTACCCCGCTTGGGGGGACGTGGATGTCTTATACATCCCGTTACGTTTAAATGATAACGTTTGGTTGCTTGTGCAGATGGATCTTGTTAGCAACGATACATCTTTAATTTGCAGTTGTCGTCGTTCCATAAACCATGACGTGCTTAAGGCAACCCTAAAACGTTGGCGAGATGTTTTGCCCAGTTTTAAAAGGAGTTTCTCCTATGAAGAAAGAAACCCCCAAGTTAAGGCGAATCTTGGTTTCGCCAAAGGCATACCTCAAGGAAGGGAAGAAGACTCTGCTGTGTTTGTTTGTAAATTTATGCATTATCTGGTAACAGGGAAATCAATCAAGCAAGATGGAGTCGTCGATAATAATCAGATCGCTACGGGTTATTGACAAGTTATGGCTCGTGATTTGTATAGCTATCGTATTTTAGAATCACAACCCGAAATTTATCCTTTTAGATCCGAGGTTTTGTTTGATGATTTGGAATAAAATTTCAATTGTATTTGGTATTAATTTATAAAATCGTGATGTTAGTGTTTATTTGTCAATTAAAAATAAAGTATTAAAAAAAATTCAAAAAAAATTAAATGTCTAACTTTGGAGCTTGATACAGTACACTTTTAAGTTATTCAGATATAACTTTATAAATGATAGTTGCAGTATTGATGATAGTGTAAACATATGAAAAAGAATTATAGCAAAAAGATAAGTAATGAAAGAGTTATGACAATCTGAAAATGCAAAGAAATAGTTTTTTGTAATCCAAAAACATATATATAAAGTTAATTTCATAATACAACTTTGGCCAAAAATATAAGCTAATGATTGTGGCCCCTTCTTCCACCTGTCCCACAATTCGGTGGTCTTCTGTTTCTTGTCGGCCTTTGTTGATTATCTTGTTGAGCTGGGTCTATATTCATGTCTAACTGATGGATCGGACTCACGTTTCTATTAGGTGGCTGATCAGAAGATTGGCCCGCGAAATAATTATGAGGGGAATGTGTGAAACCGAATTCGTTTGTCATTTGCTGGGGAGCATACGCGGAGGGGGTACTAAACAAATCCGAGATAAAATCATTTTGAGATATCCCATCCATATTAAGTGGATTTTGGTTTTGAAATTGCGTACTAGACCCCCCCTGTTGAAAGTTCCAATTGGCACCAGCAGCATATTCGGTTTGTGTTTGTTGGGCACTAGATTCCCCCCGGTTTGATGGGCCCTCATCTTCTGTCTGCGTTTGTTGGGCCCTACGAGCCCCCCGCATCCATCTCGGTACCGGCATTAGTTCCTCTTGTGTCAGCTGTGGCCCTTGTTGCTGAATAGGTGCCACACGAGGAGCCCAATAACTTGGACGTTCTTCTTCATGTGCCTGGTACAAGTAATCCTGGGACAGTTGATACATGTCACCTATAACAGGCTGATACTCCTGTTGTCCCAGGTACGGTTGCATCATCGATTGAAGATGTGCTAACCCATCAGCCTACATACATGTTATATCAAATATTAATATATTATGACTAACTGTACATTTAAACTTAAAATGAAATATTACCGCAACATTTAAAGCTCCTCCCAGATTATGGCCACGTGATAAGTTGTCTCCAACAGGCCTTGGATTTCTAATAAAGTCTACGGTATGTTGAAAGTACCAAGGCATATAATCATTTGAAGCTGTTGGCATGTCCATCCATTGGTGTGGAGTAATGGAATTATCAAGACGGTTGTTCCAATGTGTCACATAAACGGCACGCTTCACACGCCAATCTAGACCTGCGTTTCCTCTACGGCTCTCTTTACGTAAAAGCCTATGATCTGCTATAGTAAAGAGGGGCGCCATTGGAATACCTTGACAAACGTTGAATTGTCTTAATACCCTGTTGGGTAAGTACTGCTCCACTACTTCCCAATGAATAACATATGTTACACATAACCAGGTAGTCGGGTTGTATGTACACACTGGTGATAGAACTTCCCCAAATTGAGTAGCATGGAGGTCCATGACTTCAACAGAATCACCTCTTCGTATCACGCAATGTCTTTTCTGAAGTAGGTGGTTATGCTGCCTCACAAACCGAGGCGGTAAAAGCTGAAAATACCAAAAAATTATAATTTTAGTTAATTGAACAAATATTATCTTGTAATTTTAAACGTACCATCTTTTGCTTTCTCTTGTCAAAATTCTTAAACCTCCCTTTTAACTGCCAGAGATGAACAACCGGTGGTCCTATTTCACGCAACACTTCAATATGTCGCTCATATCGAGCTTGCTCTTGATCAAGCCAAAGAAGTTGCTCCTCGTCTGCAATTTCTTCCGCATGCACCTCATTATAATCCATAGCTATCAAACATTCTAACTCAGCCTCATCTAAAGGAGGCGAATCATACACGGGGTGATATGGAGGTGACTCGTTATTCGACGAACTCATTCTTAATTTTATGATTTGTGAAGTGTGTTTTTTTGGTGAAGTCGTTTTTTTGTTGTGTTGGTTTGTGAAGTCTGGAAGTGTTGTTTAAGCCGGAGTGTGCAAAATATATAGGCAGCTTAAAGCCGGCCTCGGGGAGGCCGTAAAGGGGAAGCCGGCCTCGAGGAGACCGGCATTGGGGCAGTCACATCAACCTAGAAGAAGCAGGCCTCGGGGAGTCATGGTTTCAAGTGGAAGCCGGCCTCTACGAGTCATAAAAGCCTATTTTTGAAAGGGATAAAGATTCGAGCCTATTTGTGAAAAAACGGCTCCGATCGAGCCTATTTTTGAAAAAAATTCCTAACGCCTACTTTTTATCTCCAATGGATGGTGACTGACTAAGGGCAAAGGCGGCTCTTTATTCCAAAAGAAACCAAACCAATGAAATAAAAGGGGTGACACCACCACACAAATTACTTTCTATACAATAATTTATATTTTGATAAGTCTGTTTTAATTTTTATATAGTATGGTATAAGAAGTACTTTATGTTATGCAGTGTGGATATCAATTCTCTTTAATAAAAGAATACTTCCGTTCAAATGGTTGGGTAAAGTTGTTGTCGCCCCCTACTTTAATTTTTGTTTGAAAGGGCACCTAATATACAAGCAATTTCATGGCCCCTAACTTTAAATACAAACGTCCAAAAACTTAAAAATATATTCTTGTTGGAAATTGATCTTTAAAGAGCAATTTTTAATCATATAAAATAATTTCATGTCAAATGATAATAATGTTCTTTATTTCCTTTTACCACACTTTGCATTTCACCATTCCAACTAAGTGGGTGTTTAGGGTTAATTGCTTATCACGACTTCAAAACGTAGATAATCAGATTATGGTGTTTGGGTAAAATAACCAAATAATTGGTTTTCTGCGTTTTGCCCTCTTCAAAACGTGGTTTTAGAAAAGTAGCTCCATACCTGCTTTCTATAACTCTGTTTCCAAACCATACCCTCAAATTAAAAAAACCCCAACCTACCCTCTTCCTCACCATATACCATCTCCTTACCAGACGCAAGACCACTGCAACTCTATGTCCATATTAGTCATTTTACTTATTTACTAAACAAATAATCAGTTTTGTCAAACACTAAAAAAACTGATTATCTGATTATTATGATTTCAAACAACATAATCAAATCCAAACACTATTTTTCATAATCATGTTTTGTAACCGCTGATTATCCATTTTCAAAACGCATAATCTATTTTTAATAAGCAATCCCAAACACCCCCTAAGAGCATGATTAATCCTTAGTATGAAACTGCTCGTATAGATAAAAAAAATGCTCTGTAAAACCAGTTCCCGTTGTACACCCCCTACACCTCCTTTGGTTGTCCCTTTCTTTAAATACAAATGGAATTATCCCAATAACTTAAAATAAAAAATAAAAAATCTCACAACAGCCACCACATACCATTTCTTGGTTTAATGGGTTGCATACCCTTTTTTCTTCCCTGCAAACTCATCTGTGCCACCACATACGCAAACATGCGATTTGAATGTATTGCCAAAAAATGTGATTATTTTAACCGATGCAAAGTTGCAAACATGCAATCTCAGTGTAATCTAAAATTCCATTTCATAATATTACATTTTGATTGTTGCCAAAATATTATCAAATATCAGTTCCTCAGCTGGGTACTAGTTACTGTACACATACTTTGTGCAGTTTTTGTATTTTAAGCTGGTTTTAGAGCTTTTTAGCAGTCTTCATATAAAAAATACAAAAATAAAGACACTTCAACTACCATCAAGATTTCTTATAACAGATATCATTAACAAACAAGGTTATACCATTAAAACGAATTCTGCAATTCAAAAGAAAGAAACACTACAAACATGGCAGAAACCTAACTCTCTAAAACAAAGTAGCAGCAAGTTCAGACACTTCTGAAGAAACTTGATCGAATTCTGCTTTCAATTTTTGTTGTTCATCAGCTGCAAGCTCCCCTTTTGTTGGCTTTGTAAGAACCAACACACAACATGTTGGCCTCTTAGTGGCACCTGCATTTGCAAGATCCTGCCACAAACAATTTTAATTTAAACATCTTAATTTTTACCAAATCAAATTGGTCTTTACTTTCAAGATTCAGTAGCAATCAAATCACTTCCTAAACATATAGATCAATATTTGAAAAATGTGAATAATCAAACTTACTTCTTTTGATGTGACATAAACATATGGAATCTCAGCCTCCTCGCATAATATTGGGACATGAGTTATAACATCAATTGGAGTAATGTTCCCAGCAATTACACACACTCTGCATTCACACACACAAAATTAATATTAATTAGCATGTTCACCTCATATTGATCCACATATCCACAATAGTACTTAATAACAACAAAATGTTATAAAACATATTTTATACAAGCATTTTGCATCTACACAACTATCTAACTGCCATTTTTTGCTTTCAGGTTTCAAACTTGAATATAGTGCTCTGTAAACTCAAATTTAAACAGGTAAAATTAGTTTGCAACCATTAATTTCCTGATAACTTGAAATAGCTAGCATTTAACATATTCTAACATAGCAAGCAAATTTATTAAGGGAAATATATATACTAACCCTTTATTACCGCGTCTGATACTTTTAACAACCTCCTTAACTCCTCTCTTCAAGCATTTGTGTTCAGCGGCTACATAACATTTAGAAATTTAATAAATTAATAAGTAATATTCAAAATCAGAAAGCAATCGGAAAATGAGAAGGAAGGAACCTTTGCGAACGAGTTTGAGCGTGCGTTTGGAGAGCTTTTTTCCGGCGAGAGGTTTAGCGATCGGAGCTAGCGCCAACAGCTTCTTCTTCTCCTTCTCCTTATGGGCTGATCTATCTCCTTCGCTATCGCTTCCACCCATTCTCTCTCTCTCTCTCTCTCTCTCTCTCTCTCTCTCTCTCTCTCTCTCTCTCTCTACACACACGCAGAGTAGAAAAAAGTGGGCGAAAACAGAGTAGGGTTTTCTGATGGTTTTTAGGGTTTAAGGAGATTATGTAAAGAGGGATAGCAGGGGTGTGCTTCTCACGTGATAGACTCGTTTTTCCTTAGATTGGGCCTGCGTATTTTGACTTTTATAGCCCATTAAGGAGAATTTTTATTTTATTAATTTATAGCCCTTTCATTTATTCGTTTCAAACTCGCAAGATGGAGATTTTTTTGACTTCCCCAATGAAATTTGATTATTTATAGTATTTATTTCATCATTTAAACCAGTTTGTTTAAAAATACATAATTTGTATGAAATTACTTTCTATTATAATTTAGTATCTAGTATCACATAGATATATACCAAATGGCATTTGGCGGTAAGATATTTATTCTCTATCCTTGTGGTCAAAGGTTCAAGTTACATTGTGGACTTAGGTAGTATCTAGAAGTAATTAAGATTTACAGTTACAAAAAACAAAGATATATGATATATCATGCCATTTTTAAAACACACAAACACCACCCATGGTAGGCAAAAATCATGTATATTCTCAACATATTTTTTTTTTGAACGGCAACAAAGGAGATCGAGCGGGAGCTTCGGCAAAGCCATCACCCCCACCACGAAAACCCGAAAACTAAAATAAACAGCTAGCAAGGGGCTAGCACCACAGTACACAAAACCAAACACAAAAACAAACCAACAAAAACATGAAAGCACCCCCAAGAAACGTAAAAGCTCCTAAAAAACACAAAACTAAACAAAACACAACTTAGCGTCCAAAAGCCAAATACCCCACTTGTCCGCCGGTATCTTCCCACGAGAGCGAGCCTTAATCCAGAAGAAAGCCATAGCTTGAATATTGGCAAACATCGCATCCCTGTTCGAACCAAGAGCAATTTGGTTCCGAAAAACCCGGTCGTTCCTATACTTCCAAATAAGCCAAAAAAAAGAATAAATGACACCCAGAAAAGCATTGCATGTATCACCTTTGAGATTAGAATTAATACCCCACTTAAAGAGATCATTCAAATTAACAATGATGTCGACTGGAATGCCCCACCATCGGCCGATGTCAACAATTATGGCTCTCGCAAGTCGGCAGTGGCAAAATAGGTGATCTTCGGTCTCATCGGCCTCATCGCATAGGGGACAAGAACTAGATAAGAGGGTAATACCACGGGAACTCAGGTTTATTTTGGTAGGCAACCTCCTTAAGACAATCCGCTAAGCATTAATACAAACTTTAATCGGAACACATTTGGGCCAAACGAACCCGTCAACATTTACTTTCTTGAGATAAGAATCATCAAAAGCGATTCTTAGGGATTTCACGGAGAATTTACCGTCATCCTCGAGAGCCCATTTAATTCTAGAATTCTCCACTTGAAACCACGAATCTAAAGGCATGTTAACTTTGTGATAAATTTTGTGAACTTTAAGAATATTTCTCCATAACCCGGGAATTTTACCACAAGAATTAACGCCAATCATGCCACCATTAGGCCCATGAATACTCGATATAACCTTCTTCCATAAAGAATCGGTTTTCGTCTTAAACCTCCAAATCCATTTCGTGAGGAGAGCAAGGTTAAGACTTTTGAGGCTACCAATTCCCAAACCACCATCCTCGATCTTATTAAGGGCAAGATCCCAAGCAACCCATGAGATCTTCCTTTCATCCTCCTTTGCACCCCAAAAAAACCGAGCCCTCAAGCTCTCAAGTTTTTTAAAAATTTTGTCCGGGGCTTTAAACAAAGGAAGGAAGTAAATACCAAGAGAACCGAGAACCGACTTGATAAGAGTCAAACGGCCACCACTAGAAAGCATTTTGGCTTTCCAATTAGAAAGTTTAGACATGAACTTACTAATAATTGGAGCCCAAGATTCACTTTTATTCATAGAAGTGCCAATGGGAAGGCCCAAATAAGTGAAGGGAAGATGCGCTGCTCTACAATGAAAATCATTAGCCATGGAAAGAACGAGATCATAATCAACCCCAACTCCCATGAGCCTACTTTTGTGCATATTAATTTTCAGCCCGGAAGAAAGGTAAAAACACCGAAGAATTCTAGTGAGATTGGCCATGTTAGCCCAAGACCACTCCCCCACCACAATGGTGTCATCGGCATATTGAAGGTGCGATATGGTAGGACCATCCCCTGAAAGATGAATACCTCGGAAAATACCTTTGAGTCTCGCCTCTTTCATGGCAAGATTAAAGCCTTCGGCGGCTATGATGAATAAAAAAGGGGCCAACGGATCACCTTGACGCACACCCCTTCCCATTTGGAACTCATTAGAGGGGGAACCATTAATCAAAACCGAAATAGAAGCGGAGGATAAACAACCACGGACCCATGATCGCCACTTAGGACCGAAGTTCATAAGATGCAACATTTCATCTAAATAAGCCCAATTTACCGAGTCAAACGCCTTTTCAAAGTCAATTTTAAACAACATAGATAAATGTTTGTGTCTTTTAGCCCACCCCAAAATTTCACTTATCATGAACGGGCCATCTAAAATGCTTCTATTTTGAATAAAGGCGATTTGCTCTTCCCCAATAACCGAACCAATCACCCCTTTTAAACGGTTAGCAAGGATTTTTGCCACGATCTTATACACACAATTCAGCAGACTAATGGGCCGGAAATCGCAAAAATTAATCGGTGAGCTAACCTTAGGAATAAGAGCAATGAAGGAGGAGTTACAACCTTTGCCAAGAGAACCGGATTGCTCAAAATGTTTAACCGCCATAACAAGATCATCTTTGATGGCGTCCCAAAACTTTTTAAAAAACGCAAAAGAGAACCCGGCCCATTAGTGATACAAAATAAGTGATACACTTTCCATATTTTGGTGTATCAAAATAAGTGATACACTTTAAAAATTTACCTTATTTGGTAAAAAGTAGTGGACCCCACACCCACTAACTACCTACTTTAATAAAGTGAAATGACCCCTTTACCCTTACTTTTACTCTTAAACATCATTAACCTTACTTTATTCAAAAAATGTGGGACTCATTCTCCACTAACCATCCAATTAATCTAATATAACCCTCATTATAAAATTTCGCCTCAAAAAGCGTGAAACTCAAAGTGTATCACTTATTTTGAATCGGAGGAAGTATCTATATACATACTTCAAACAGAAGGACAAGTTCAACAAACATAGTAATTTTATACAAAATTCTTCAACATGACAGTTAGTTTGGTTCACAAGATGGAACATAATTCTGTTTAAAGACAACAAATATAATCTCTGCAGCAATCTGCAGTAATGCTTTCCACACCTAGCTCTAACGGTAACTAAAGTTCATATTGGTTTCATACATGCAAGAAAACCGTCAATTTCTTCAAGATTTAAATTGGAAAGACCTGCATTTAAATTGGTTTCATATATATGAATAGAAACGGTACAAAAAAAGAGTTTGCTATTTTGCCATAATATTACCATTTCCACCAATGATCCTCAACATATCCCCATTTGATAAATGCATTTTCTCCAAAGTAGCACGTTGAACGCCATTTGTCCTTTTTTCCGCTATTTTCTCCATTTTTATACGTAGTTCAGTTGCAACTTTTTGCATCTCTGCAGGAAGCATATAATATCAATAAATTAATTTTGTAGAATTAACAGGAGATTACAAAATTACAATACATAAACCCTAATTTAACTTTGATTTGTTTAAGGATGAGTATATAATTATATATTTATATCTGTTAATCTTTAACTAATACCAAAGATCTAATTTACCCTGTAATACATCATTCTCGGATATTTGCTGAGACAGCTTTTTTAATTCATTAATTGACTCTGCATTATGGTTACTAATAACAGATTGTTTTTCCAATGCTTCAATTTCTCTTTTTAATTCAACAGACTCCTGTTCAGCCTGTGTAAAAGACGAAAAAACATTGTTTGTCAAACAGAAAAAAAGAGATAAAATATAAACCAAGGATAATTAATTGCATATTATTGAGATTTTTGTTACCAATGTAAGTTTTGTTCTCAGGGAATCCAACTGTTCATCAAGATCAGAGTTACCAATAACATCAACATCCATTATATCATCACCCGATGCTTCATCCTGAACAAAAAACCGATTATGAATTTTAAAAAAATAAATATATATGAAGATTTACATATGCAGAATACATATTGATAGTAAAAGTGAAATCCATCTTCGACTATACAGTATACACCCAAACAGCACAAATCCCAATATTTATACCAAAATTCTGATGTCAAATAATAAATCTGAATTTTCTTCCAAATTCAGCAAACTATATTCTGGAAAGATAAAAGAAAAAGGCCTACAACTATATTTTAGACACTTTTTACATATATGTATGATATATCAAGTCAGAAATTATTGTATTTTTACTTTAAGAGAAATCCAATTAGGTTTCCAAGGTTTTATAATCACAAACACAGGGGATTTACATAATTCATTTCATAGTTGAATCAAGCGACATATAAGTTATATAATGCAAAATAGGAATAATTAGGAAGAACAAGCACAGGGATTTACATCTTTGGGCAACGAAAACCCTTCTGGAACTTGAAAAATGTAACGTAAGCAGTACTTCTCCCAATAAGACATCCGATTATCTGATGCAAATTGAATTGCATTTCGGATAGAATCCAAACCCTAGGAGACAGATACAACGAGTGTTAACACCAGATAATACACAAATTAAATTGGGGATTTATATTCATTCACACCAACGATTTAAGCTATTTAAAACAAGAGTTAATAAAAAGGCGAATTAAAAATAAAACAGAAAGTGGTAATAAAACCGTGGTTAGATCTTCAGCTCTATCTTCTGAACCATCGATCTCGAGCTGAGTTGATGCCTCTCTGTAAGAACGTTGATAAATTTGTGTATAGTGAATAGAAATTTTAAGAAAAATGAGGATAGAGAGAGACTGACTGGTGAAGATGATCGAAGGCTTCATCGATCAAATCATCAACGATTCCCCTGGCGGCATTGATGAACAACTTGGGATTCAAGTTTAAGGAATCAAAAATCGCTTCACTCTCACTGCCCTCCATCAGGGTCGGGTCCAATCAACTTTTGAGCCCTAGGTAGAATCTTAAAATGTCCCTAAGCAAATTTAAGAATTCAATTTATGTGCAACTTATAAATTTTAAAATCATTAGCAAGAACATCAACTAGAGGTATAAAACCACACACGATGTGCATCACAAAGGACTCTATTTTAGTTCCTAAAAAGCTCCTTTAAATTGCAAAATGCATCACAAAGGACTCTATTTTACTACATTTTAAAAAACATAGTCATATGGTTGCCCCAACTCAGCCGCCAACAATATCAGATAACATCCAACAATAGAGCCCACATAATAAGATCCAAAATTTCAATTGGAGGTTTCACTAAACCCATCAACAATAAATCCACATAGAAAAACTAAATCACTAAATTGGGCGAAATCAGAAATTCAGAATCAGAATCAAATAAGATCCATTGATTACCTGATTAGCCGATTAGGATATACTAATTTAGTAGCCTGGAATTGAGAAATTCAGAATCAAAAGAGATCCGAGAGTCGAGAGAAGGAAATCAGGAAAGAAATCACGAACGATCGATTACCTGCTGGTTAGTTGCTGCACGCGAACAATCGATCTCCAATCTGTTTTTCTTCTCTGAAGCGGGAACAATTGAAAAACACGATTTTCTCCCGCCCGATTTGTAATCCGAATCGCATAAGATACGCATCCGATTCATCCCTTTTCAAGTTTTAAAAAACCACAATATAGCCCCTGTACTTGGATTGGGATATTGGGTGGAATGGTGGATGTCTTCACCGTACAATTTTTTATTTTTATTTTTTTTAATGGAACTTACTCTACTTCATTTAATGATCATTGAACCTTCAACTCATGATCATTAAGTTATGAACACCACCATACACATAAATATCACTATATTACAAGCCTTAGATATCGTATAAAAATTAAGAGTAAATTATGGTTTTTGTCCATGTGGTTTGTCCGTTTCAGCGTTTTTGTTCCTGTGGTTTTTTTTTTCTATTTTTTTGTCTTTGTCCCTAAGGTATGCAAAATTCCGTTTTTTGTCCTTACGTCCACCTTCCGTTTGATTTTAGCCGTTAACTTACATCATGTGCCAAGCACATGAGGGTATCTCTGTCTTTTTAATAAAAAAAATTGTACCATGTGCTCTAAAGTTTGTACATTCATTTTTACTTTTAATTTATAAAAAAAACATCACAGTGTTCATATCATCTTCAAACATTCATCAACATTCAAACTAAAAAAAAAAAAAATCAAAATCACGTTTTTTTGAAGAACACCTTCATCTTCATCTACACAAGAACACATTCATCTTCATCAACATTCATCAACACAAGAACACCTTCATCTTCTCCATTCTTTGAAGAACACCCGCTAACACTGAAATTGAAGCATGCCTCCTTTTTAAAACATCAAAATCACCCAGATCTAACACTGAACTTGAAGAACACCCGCTAACACTGAACTTGAAGAACACCCGCTAACAATCACGTTTTTACCCAATCGTGATTCGTGAAGATCTGGTGAACCAGATCTTTGGGGTTTGAAGCTCCGATTTGGGGTTTGATTCGTGAAGGCAGACGGAAAAACATATATTTGGGGTTTGAAGTTCCGGTGACGGCAGTGGTGGTGGAACCACAGGTGGCGGCGGTTCATGTTCTTGTTCGTGTTCTTGTTGAAGAATGAAACCCAAAAACACTCCAAACTAGAACAAGATCTCACATCTGGTTGAAGAATGAAACCCAATCGGTAGTGGTGCTTTAAATCCACATACAACAATTACGGATGATTTGGTGTCAATTTATAAACCATACCTTCGGAACCTTATTTTCCCAAAAGCTGCCAAAAGAGGATCTTTACAACCAAATGCTCATAATCTTTTTCACTTGATGTCACATTAAACTATTGTTTTATATTAAGGGTAAACCACGTAATGACAATTAATTTAGGTTATTTTAGATAATTAGGGTTTTTCTTTCAGTTGGGACGAAGAAGATGAAGATTGGGGAAGAACATAGAAGAAAGATGGTAAAAAGACTAAAATGCCCTCATGTGCTTGGCACATGAGACAACTTAACGGTGTAATTTTGACAGACTTGAACGGAAGGACAAAAAAATGGAATTTTGCATACCTCAGGGACAAAAAAATAGAAAAAAAACCACAGGGACAAAAACGCTGAAACGGGCAAACCACAGGGACAAAAACCGTAATTTACTCAAAAATTAATTTAAGGAGTGTTTGGAAGGGAGGACATATTTATAGGGATTATGAATTTTTAAGCTTAGTTGATCTTAATAAGTAATTCTAAATGTTTGAAGAGCTTAAAAGCTTTGAATAAATTTTTTGAGTAGTATTATAAGCTTTTCTAAGGATTTTATACCCTCATTTCATAATACGACAATAAGCTTAATACTTAAGTTTATTTGCCAATAAATAATGCTTCTTTTTAGTTATCTAATAATAAGCTTATATAACTCTTTTCAAACACAAAACTTTATTAATTCAAGTAAGTTCATAAACTTATAAGCTAATAAGCTTAAACCTTTTAAATAAGATTTCCCAAACACCCCTAAGTTGAGGCATATACTTTGTATAATTGACTACCACCCACCATTATTACCTCATCATACAACTGTCACATTTGCGCGAGTACCCTGCTAGTTAATTACAGACCAAAGACTACAAAATGCTCATGGTCAATGAACAGAGCTCCTCCTCTTTTAGGACCCGACATTTTTACATTGTCGTATTAATGTATATGTTCATTAGGGGCCCAAATTATTTTAGACTCATCAATTAGATTTATATCCATATACATAAACTCTTATGAAATTAAGTAAAATTAAAAAAAATAGTATTTACAAATTTCATTTTTTTAATAAATTGTCCAAGGACTCTATATTCTCGAAGCGGGCCTCTACGAACATCATCTAAAAATCTATTTTTTTATATAGATTAGTTGTGTTTTTTCTAAAATAAGAAATGATTTGATCCCTAGTATGGTGCTGAAAATAGTCACCTCACATGGTGGCCGTTACGGCACACATCCTCCAATGAACATGATGAAATATTGAAATGGCTAACCATGCAACACCTTGGTTCCTATAAAATACAAGTGTCATGCAACACTCTTTCATTGCTCCCTTAACATATCCAAACATGGATACTCTTCAAATTCAAACCTTTATGTTTCTTTGCTTTTTTGGAACTATTGTCTCGGGCCAGTTCACGAACTTTAACAAGTTGACATTGCCTCGAGGCGTTACTGGCCCTGAATCTGCGGCATTTGGAATTCTCAGTCAAGGCCCTTTTACGACAGTCACCGATGGTCGGATTATGAAATGGCAAGGCCCCAACATCCGTTTTGTGGATTTCGCATATACTTCGCCCTCAAGGTCATCTAAACAATTTCTATAAATAACTAATTTCATTTATGTACATAATAAATATCTTACTCTATATATGAGACTACATATGATGAAGTCTTGCACACATGGCAATTCCAAACGATTCTATTGGTCCTTAATGCCACCCGTAATTCAATGATTGGTCCACCTCATTCACACGAAAATTCAATGCAGTCTTCATTCGGTCTTCCTGCACTTTAGGAAACAACCCAAATTAATAGGCCAAATTTAAGTAAGGATTTCAATGCTTTTAATTTAGAATTATAAAAATATGAAAGACATACCCGACTAATCATAAATACCGTGTTTATATTCGGAAGTTGATTAAAAGATTCCTTAATATCCGTGATTTGTGAATATCAACACTTATTTGAATTATTTCATTATCAATCATAATATATACTACCTTAAAGTCGACACAGCACAATTACAAACCCACTCATCCATCGTATTCTGCATCAAATCTGCACCAGCAGGTAATTGATTTCTGTCTTTCTTAATATCAGAACAACTAAACTTCGATTTGCATTCATATAATTAAAGGACAATGGTCGACATTATCGGCTGATACTGATTCATATTTTGTTACCTTACAGGAATCATTGAAGCTTCTTCTGGATTTCCAAGTAATCCTATTCAAACACCCAGGTTTTCCCCAAAATGTTTGATTCGATTACATATTTTTTTTGATTATAAACAGTTTTAATTTAGTATATCAAATCTGCTTTAACAGTTTGACTTTTTCCCGTCAACAGTTAACAATCAATTACATTTTTTTTTAATAAATCACGACATATTTATTTCAATCACTTCCATGAATTATTAATTCAAACACTTTGAATTATTAAGTCAAACTGTTTTAAAATTTGTGCTTTTACAGTTTTAAACATATGTGAATGTTTTTCATTATGTTTGACTGTTGACGAAAGTCAAACTATTTTAAAAAAATGTGTAAATCGAATATATGCATTTATTTCAATTACTTCCATGAATTATCAATTCAAACACTTTGAATTATTAAAAAGAACTTTTTAAAAGTTGTGATTTTACAGTTTTAAACATATGTGAATGTAATTCAATCTGTTTGACTTTTTAAAAAAATCAAACTGTTTTAAGAAAATATTTTTAACGAACATATGCATTTATTTCAATTACTTCCATGGATTATGAATTCAAACACTTTCAATTATTAAGTCAATCTGTTTTAAAAGTTGTGCTTTTGCAGTTTTAAACATAATAACCTGTAAGTTTCAGTATACTTTCAATTAATATGTACACCTAATGTTAATTGTCTATATCTGATTCTTTAGTATACATTCAGTAATAAATATTACCTTGAAATAAAGCTTGCATTTCACTTCATGCACAATTCAAAACATACTCTTTTGTTTTTCTTCGAAGATGGGTTGCTTGGCTGCTCAATTTCATCATCTAATAAATAGTACTTTTAGTGTTAACAAACTATAATTTAACTAACAACATCAGTAAATGAGATTGATCTATAATGACTTTTTTAGTACTCAAACTACACTGTATGCTACTAAAATTACAAACTTTATATCAAATTTATAGCAAAATTCATCTAATAGACAATTTGCTACCTGAATTACAAACCTTATGAATGAAATGCAGGTTGAGGGTTTCTTTTCCTGCTGATGAACCATTTCAGCTGAATCGGTTGAAGATGAGGGGTGTAAAGTTGAGTGTTCAGTTGAGGTTTATAAGCTTTCAGATTAAAACAGTAACTTGATTAAAAAACACATTTGAACAATATAATTTCGGTTTCACCTTGAAAAAGTAATCCATTGACGGCTTCAATTAGGGTCACAAATTGATTTCAGTTGCGTTGAATCTTATTCATTTTCGAGAAATCCGTCCCACGATCAGTACCATCTCATCCATCGTATGTCGTATTCCTCCGCCATTACTGCCTCCGTCGCCGCCTCTGCAACTTAGCGTTTAATCAGGATACGATAAGTCCTCCGCCGACGTCGTATGTACCGAATCTGTACATTTCCTTCATCAATTTAGACCTAATTCGATAGAAGACGAAATGTGTGTGATTTTACAGTTTACTTCATTTACTTCTTTGTTATTTCAATTTACACCCTTAGTCTATTTCGCTTAAATTTTTGCAACCCTGTAAAATTTTCAGCCCGATAGTATTATAAGAGTGAAATTAATGGGCTTACATATTTAGCCCGCCAAGTTGAAGCCCAATTTGTATAACTTTGACAAACACTAGACTAAATCTAACTTTGTTATAATTATTTGACATTAGTTTAACGATATATTTGGTCAATTAAAAATTTTATTTTATTTTTATGCAGATATTATAAAGCGTTAGATTATATGGAGATGTCTAATTTCAACACCAATAAAGCAATGGTAGATAATAAAGAAAAAAAAAGGAGGAAAAAGAAAAAACATGGTAGAAAACAATGAGAATCAGCCCGAAAACACGGTAGATGGTTTGTGCTCTTCGTCCAACAAAAGTAATTATTTCATTTAATTACTCCATTTATTAGTACTTTATATTATCTTTTTTCCAATTAAATACTTTATCAAAATATTTAACCAATTTTTACTTCTTTATGATTTTGAGGTTTGCCAAATGAGATAAATGGAGTGGTTAGGAAACCTGGAAGACCTATCAGAAGAAAACCACTTACGCCAATTAGTGAAAGTATGCAACATTTAAATTATAATACATAATTATAGGAAATTGTGTAATTTTTATAAACAGTAGAAAGTATGCAACCATTGTAAATAATTATTTCGTTTGTAAATTATATATAACATTTTTCATTTTACCGTTTTGTTTGTACAAAATCATCATCACATCTATCTATTATTATGTAATTTAGAAATATATAAAGTTTTGGGACATTTTTCTACATACTAAAATTTCCATCATACCCGCCCATCGGGCGGGTTATGTAGCTATTTATATATATGGGGGGAGTGAAGAAAGATTGAGAAGCGAATTGCACACGGAGTGAAATATGATAGGGAGACAGCTGGGGTGGGGGAAGATGAAGGTTGGGGGAAAGTGGGTTTTTGACAGTGAAACGGTTAAGTTTGGATGACAACTGTTAAAACTAACTGTAGACGGTCGTGGATCGTGACGTTTTGACCAATTTTAACGCTTCCCTAGCAGCCACTAACTTTTTCTTTTTTCATTATCCTCCCCTATATATGAAGCTACATATGATTCCATCATGACACCTCATCAAAACCCTGCATTCTCATTGGTGATAAATGCCACCTGTAAATCATTCATTCGCCCAATCTTTATTCACAAACTACACCTGCCAAAGGAGTTAATTTTCATCCGAAAATTCAGCCCATGTTTTCTCAATCGCAACCCTAAAATCAAAACCTTCACCGTCCACAATCAGCAATGGCGTCTCGACTTCGTTCAATTTCTAGACCAACTTCCACAATATTCAAATCAATAGCTACTCCTTCTCCTAAACCGACTTCAATTCCATCTCTCACTCCTCTTTCATCCCCAACAACAAACGTAACCAGGTAATTCCACAAATGCCAACCAAATTCATCCAATTTCATATCAATAGTCAGGGCTTTTTGTTTCAAGTACATTGAACCGATCACTTTTGCTATAAATATTAATATTTTCAGGTCATTTTTTTGAATAGGTTGTGTGCAATCTCTGTTGCCACTACACACAGCAGTTTCTTCAGCTCGATTGACATCTTGTCTCGGGATTGACTCGAAAAGGTCAAGATCTTTGTCTCAGGGTATGCTTTCCAGTGCAAACCCGGGGGTTTGACATTTTCTCTGTTATATTTATCTGTAAGCATACTACTTAGTTTACACTAATTCAACAGCAAATGTCGTTTACAAAGAAGTCTTATTTCGTTTGTAAATTTTATGTAACATCTGTTCATGTATCGATTTTTCTACCAATTCATCATTACAGCTACAACATTATTATGTCATTTTTAAAATTATTAATCTTTGTTGGTATTTTTCTACATACTAAATTTTGAAGCATACACGCCCATCGGGCGGGTTATGAAGCTAGTTACTTTATATGCTCATAAGCGACTATTTCAATGATTTAAATGTAATCATGGCTTTCTTTTTTCAGGACAAAGCAATTTTGTGGCGGTACCACAGACCCCGATAAGGGACCCATATGCGGAAGGCCAATAGCTCTTAGCTTTCATCCCGTAGCGGGCCTTCTTTACATAGCCGATGCATATTACGGACTTCTAGTTGTGGGCCCTCTAGGCGGGCTCGCAACTCAGCTTGCCGGTGGTTTCAAGTTTGTTGCAGGCGTTGACGTTGACTTGTTAACTAACAACGTATATTTCAGCGATGCTAGTTTGACTTTTGAACTTAGGTAACATATATAATTCTTCAAAATTTTAAGACTTTGAGCTGTGATCCATTTTTGTCGTTACCAAAACAACCAATTATTAAAAAAGTTCTAATTATCAAAACGGGCAACAACAAAAAAAACTTGCAGTTACAAAAAGGACATAACACTTCAAGTATAATGTTATTATTTGACATTTGCTCGAACCACTAACTTACTAACTGGCCGTTCAAAAAAAAAAAATCTGACATTTGCCTATTTTATATTATATTGTATAGAAATGTTACACAACCAGGATTTAAGCCCGATTCAACCGGTCGGTTGTTGCGTTACAACCCACTTACCAGACAAGTGACAACTTTGCTTAGCGGTCTATCTAGTGGGGGTGGCCCGGTGGTGAGTAGGGATAGTACGTTTGTTCTTGTACCTGAGCTTATAGGTAACTGAATTTCAAAATATTGGCTAGTCGGGCCCAAAAGAAATACAGCCGAATTCTTGTTAAATATTGCGAACCCGAATAAAATAAAGCGGGCTGGAAGAGTGGGAGAGTTTGGGGTGGCGAGTTCAATTGGATATATACCACCAACATCTCTTATCACGTCTCAAGGAGTGCGGATTAATTCGAACGGGGTCGTGTTGCAAACAGTGGCGTTTGATAGACAGTTTTTTAATAAAACAATCAGTTTGGTTCAAGAGCAGGATGGAAGGCTTTATGTGGGTTCTCGTTTAACTGATTTCATTGGTGTTTACTCGAATTAGACAGCTATATATCTAATGTAGTAGTTGTACTAATAAGGTTGAAATGACCTTGATAACAATAAAAACTATCTAATATGACAGTTGTTTTCTTTTTATCTTTGGTTAATCAGATGTTTTTTCAAAATTTTCACTTAAATTGTTCATTTAAGTTGTTTACAAAAAGGAGACTCTTACGATGTTCACAGAGGTTGGGGTTTAATCTTGACTCGTGATCACTTTAGTTGGTGCTCCACTGAATCAGAAGAGTAATGCGGCTATTCCTTAAGAGGTGAACAATAGGTGGTACAAAAATACAAAGGATTATAATGTCCCCGTCAATTTACACTTTTTGAGGAATATATGTAATGTATTCAACATTCAAAATAACTAAGTACTGAAAAAACAAATATAACTCATTAATTACACAATTTAATCTTTAATTAAACATTTCATTTAGGAAATATATTTAGAGCAATATAGTATACTTAATTATAAACTAATCCATAAACTCTAAGTTTATCAAAAGTTAAAAACAATAAATAATTGTATTGTTAGTATTCATTACCACTTAATTATGATTTATTAAAAAAAGGTTGTTCCACATCTCGTTTTTAGTGGGTCAGCTCACAGCTGCGTTTGTATAGTTTTTGGGTGTGTTTGTCCAGTAGGTCCAACCGTCCAAGTATCTTATCGGGTCTTTTAGGTGGTCTTGGTTAGTTTGTGTCAGGGGCGGATTCCTTATGGGTCCCGCGCACTGGTACGAGACACTACTCAAATTTTTCTCACAGAAAAAAAAAAAATTCAGAATTTGTTTTGGTATTATAATGCAGTTCTTCTACTGGATTAAAAAACATGTCAATAACCCAAATTAATCTTAAAAAGAAATTACAGTATTAACCAATAGTCAGAACTCAAACCCAAACAAAAATCTAAACCAAATAAAAAAGAATCCACAATATTTGTCTTGTAGTTTATAGTTTTATGTCTATAAAATAAGTAGTTGTCTTGTCGATTTATAAAATTAATAATTAGTCATTGAAGACTTTATGTATATAATCAAACATGGTGTTTATGTAATAGAGTTATTTATGTAAAATTAATTTTTGTTTTGACGCACTGCTCCTTGGACGCCACTGGGGCGCTGCTCCTGGGACCCTGCAAAAGAGCGCAACCCCTTTAACTCCGCCTTTTTTACACCCGCAAGAGTGCTACTGCCGATGGAAAGTTCTAGTTCCACTTTGTGTGCATGTTCTTTGTTGTATGGCTTCACTACAAGAAATTCACCCTGTTCGATTCAACGAAACCTGTGACGACGGCATGTCTCGTCGCTACAGCTAACTCTATGGCGATGACACATGTCCCGACATATTATACGACGATGATATGTCGTCGGCAAAAAGTTAAAATAAAATTTTGTTAGGCTATTGAGATGAGACTAATGAGACGACTTTATTAGGTTGAAAATGGCTGGCGAGACATATCATCGCGATAATTTAAAAATGACTAGTCGCTATAGTGTGCTTTCGTTGTAGTGCTTTGTGCTTCTGCCGATTTCTTTTCTCGTCATATCGAAGGGTCATTCAACCATGTAGCCAAAGGGGTATAACAACACCGTTACATTTAATTATAAATATACTCCCTCCGTCCTAAAATTATTGCCACAGACAAAAATCACACATTTTAAGAAAAATGTATTTATTACACCGTCTAACCAATAAAATTTTATTTGTCTCACTTAACTTTTTTTTAATTGGTGTAATTTTTAATTTACCAATAGTTTTGAGACGAAAAAAAGGTGGACAATAAAATTAAGAGAGAGTGAGTAATAGATCAGTTGTGTTTTTTTTAAAATAAAAAATGATTTCATCCATAATATCGTGCTAAAAATAGCCACATCACATGGTGGCCGTTACGGCACACATCCTCCAATGAACGTGATGAAATGGCTAACCATGCAACACCTTCATATAAATAGAAGTGTTATGCAACACTCTTTCATTGCTCCCTTAACATATCCAAATATGGCTACTCCACAAATGCAAGCCTTTATATTTCTTTGCTTTTTTGGAAATATTGTCTCGGGCCAGTTCACGAACTTTAACAAGCTACCGTTGCCTAGGGGGGTTACCGGCCCCGAATCTGCAGCATTTGGAATTCTTTCTCAAGGTCCTTTTACAACAGTCGCTGATGGTCGGATCATGATATGGCAAGGCCCTAACATCGGTTTTGTGGATTTCGCATATACTTCACCCTTGAGGTCATCTAACAACTTTTATGTATAACTAATTACATTTATGTACACAATAATTAGAACTTTATATGCACGTAAGCGATAATTTCAATGATTTAAAATTATTCTTGACTTTTTTTTTTCCAGGACAAACCAATTTTGTGACGGTACCACGGACCCTGAAAAGGGACCCGTATGCGGAAGGCCAATGGCTCTTAGCTTTAACCGTGTAACGGGCCTTCTTTACATAGTCGATGCATTTTTCGGACTGCTAGTTGTGGGCCCGCTGGGCGGGCTTGCAACTCAGCTTGCTGGTGGTTTCAAGTTTCTTGTGGGCGTTGACGTTGACTTGTTAACAAATAATGTTTATTTCAGCGATGTTAGTTTGACATTTGACTTTAGGTAACATAATATTATTCTTCAGAATTTACAAATTTAATATGTAGATTTTAAGGTGTGGTCCATTTATGAAATTACCAAAACGGGCTAGTTGAAAAAGTTTTAATTACTAAACAAAGCCAAAAAAAAAAAACTTATAGTTACCATAATGGACAACTCCCAAAGTATAATGTTATTGTTATTCTCTAACATTTGCCTATTTTATATTATGTTGTATAGAAATACTACACAGCCAGGATTTAGGCCCGATTCAACCGGGCGATTGTTGCGTTACAACCCACTTACCAGACAAGTGACGGTTTTGCTGAGCGGTCTTAATGGTGGTGGTGGCCCAGCGGTGAGTACGGATAGTACGTTTGTTCTTGTACCCGAGCTTACAGGTAACCGAATTTCAAAATATTGGCTAGTCGGGCCCAAAAGAAATACAGCCGAATTCTTGTTAAATGTTGCGAACCCGAATAAAGTAAAACGGGCAGGAAGAGTAGGAGAGTTTTGGGCTGCGAGTTCAATTGGATATATACCACCAACTCCTCTTATCACGCCTCAAGGAGTGCGGTTTAATTCGAACGGGGTTGTGTTGCAAACAGTGGCGTTTGATAGACAGTTTTTTAATAAAACAATCAGTTTGGTTCAAGAGCAAGATGGAAGGCTTTATGTGGGTTCTCGTTTCACTGATTTCATTGGTGTTTACTCGAATTAGGCAACTATCTAATGTATTGCGTACTAGTACTAAATAAGGTTGAAATGATCTTGATAAAAATAAAGTAAAAACTATCTATATGATGGCTGTTTGTTTTTATCTTTGGTTAATCAGATGTTTTTTTAGCTTAAATCGTTCGTTTGTGTTGTTTTATAAGAGAACAAAATGAAGTGGCAACATATTTAAGGTCGCGTTTGAGTCGTTTTTATCTCGACTCGTCATCATTGTAGTTGGTGCCCACTGGAAAATTGCTGGAGCTATTTTTTATGGGATGAACATAACACGGGGTTAAAATGGCCCTTCCAATCTACAATTTTTTAGGAGTATACGTTTTCAACATTCAAAATTACTAAAAAGAACAAATATAACTCATTATATTACGATTTAATCTTTAAAACATCATTTAGGAAATATATTTGCAGCAATATAGTATATTACACAAAGTTTACTTATAAAATACAATTCGATCATATGATATCATCTTTATCTTTATATATATTAAAAGAAGGTTTTTTTAAAATCTTTAAAGCCATGTCATAATGGCACATCATACCTTATGCCATGTATGATGCCACTTGGCACTTAAATGCCAAGTCATTATTGCCACCTAAAAGTCCACATATGCACTTTTAAGCCACCTCACTTTTATTGACCTTTATAGGAACCAACTCCTATATTTTACTAAATATAAATGTAAATACGTGTAGATCTTTTCTATTTCATGTTATACGATATCACACTTAGTTATATGTAACACCCTAAAATTTACAAGATTTTTAAAATTTTTAAATTCAAAATTTAAATAAAAAAAAGGTCCCATAAATAATCCCCCAAAATAATTATTTAATATAAAATGTATTTAATGCGGAAATGTCTTAAATAAAATTCAGAGTTTTGAAATAATAAAAACGTTTCACATCAGCACTAAGAAGTAATACAGCAGTCAACCGTCCACCTTCTCATTTCCTTTGCTAGTACCTGAAAAATGGGAGGGAGTTTTTGGGTCAGCGGGGAAGCTGAGTGAATAAACTCAAAATGCAAACAACTACAACATACAATACATGAGGGCACACAGGTGAACTCCTAATCATTTACCACTAAGTTAATTTCTCAGTTTTTTTTTTATCTTTTAAATTTATATAGCGCGCTTGTGTAACTCGAGTCGAGAGATCAACCTCGCCTCTCCTTACACTAAAATGCCACAAGGGCCCACACAGAATTTGCCACAAGGGCCCACACAGAATTTGCCACAAGGGCCCACACAGAATTTGCCACAAGGGCCCACACAGAATTTGCCACAAGGGCCCACACAGAATTTGGCACTCAGGCCACCACACAGAATTTCCACTGAGATTTATTAATTATTTTTATGTTTTCAACTCCTAACATAAACCACACAGATAGCCCTATCACTTAGTAGCACAAAATGACTTGGTACCGGCTCAGATACTCGGCACGTCCGTCTCAGATCAGTAGTATGCAAAAACAGTCACTCAGATAACAGATCAACACACAGAAAGTACAACAGATCAAAACAGTTAACCATATGAGTCATGCACGTATCGTTATAACTGAATACACGGTGAGAATACTCACCTTAGCTTTGCTAGTTTCCAAACATCCACGCAACAGCCAAAAATCAGAACCGAGACACTCCCTGACCTATATCACATTTACAATAAAACCCTAGTCAAAAGCCGACCTCAAAATACCAACAAAATCAGAATCTGCCCAACCCGCTACCACTTATCGTAACGGTTATAACTCTCAAACCGTTATTCGGAAAGATCCCAAATTTTTACAGCAATTAAAAGACACCTAACGCTACAATTTGTCTTCACAAAGTTCGGCTCGGTTCTGCCCCGAAGGGTCCCGGAACAGGTCTGCAACAGAGTTGTTTAAGACTGAGTTTCAGCACTGCAGACCCGTATTAAAATGCCCATAACTTGAGAACCGTGACTCCAATACATTATTTAAAAATATGGGCGGAAAGGTACAATGACGGGATACAGAAGTCTAGAAGACCCAGAGCCCGGATTCAGATTCGAAATGGGTCAAAAACAGGCTTGAACATCGCGAAAACAAACTGTCCAAAAAGCAGCTCAACTAAACCTTAAAAAAAACGAACCCGACACCGAAACCCGAGTGTCATTCCCAACCCTCAACACATTTAAACCTGTACAGAAACAATACTCAATTTAATAGGATAGGGAAAACAAAAACTACCGAAACGAAATGAGGATTGGCTAAGGGAAGGCTTGCTCGCGGTTTTGGCTCGAACACGGTTTAAGCTTGGTCCCGGCTACAATATAAGCTGCTCGATTAGTTGTACCCTATCTTCCTGTACTGTTATTTAATTCTCGCAACCCTAACATACCCACACAATACCGATTACAAATCTGATCGAGATAAGGAAACGAAAAGGAGCAAAAGAAAATACTACCTCCAATGTTCTGATTGGCAATCGATCTTAATCACGACAATTACTCTGCCCCTTCGACCCAATCTGCTCGCAAGTAACACAAAGTTTGCTCGATTAATACATGAAACGAATACGAGAAATAATTGACGAAAAGAATTGATGAGAACCCTACCGAATCGATTAAATCACAAAACACTCGAAACCCGACGGTCAGCTCGTGGATTCCACACATCCGAACACTCTTGTCTTGAATATGACTTGCGTATTCAAGCTCACAATTCGTTCACCTACCTGCTTTGGTATTAGCTTGCCTTGATATTAAATTGCTGCTTCTCCACGTGACCTTCTTTGATTTTGAAATTACCGCCTCATGCTTCAAGAATAATCACCAGTCACACGTGGCCTAAACTAGCTCATTATAAATATATAATACAGATTCAATTCGACGGAATCTCCCTTTTTTGGATCGCTGGTCGCCGAGAATTATCAAGGGGGAGGCGGTGGATTTCATTTGAACGAATGAGGGAAGGGAGAAAAGTAGGGGTTTGGGTTTTAACAAAGGTTAGACCTCAAGCCCGCATAGGTTCTCTAGCCCAACAATTATTTGACAATTGGCCCGTCACCATTAAAACTTCGAAAACAAAAGATTAGGCTTTGGCATTTGCCTTCAGCAGGCCCGACTCAAAAGAATACCACTCAACTCTTACGATAAACTAACCAGTCCAAATTACAAGACGAACTATTTAATTGAATTAATAAAATACAAACGTCCATTAAATTAAAATGTCTAATCATTAACGTGTCTACGTATTTAAAGCCTTATTAACTCATATAACGCCTGGTAAAAATGAACCGTCTAATTATAAGTCGTCTAACTAATACGAACCATCTAACTACATGTCGCCTAATTAATACAAACCGTCTAGCTTCATTATAATAAATAAGTTACTAAATACTACATATTCATTTTAAATTTAAATATGTCGACTAAATTAATATTATTTAATTATTAAAATTTCAGGGCGTTACATTATATTTTTTGGTTATATCTTTTCTAAATGCAATGCAATGGAATATTAAGGTTGTAACTGTCCACATAAACAATCTTAAATGTAAATACGTGTAGATCTTTTCTATTTCATGTTATACGATAGAACACTTCGTTATATTTTTTGATGATTGTTATTGTTAAAACCGACGGTTATATTAAGTTTTAATTTATAATAATCAGTGTCAAAAAAGATTCTTTTTCTTTATATATATTAAACTAAATTTTTTTTTGAAATCTTGACATGTCATGTTAGTTATGTCATAATAGCACATCATTCCTTATGTCATATATGAAGCTTATGTGTACGCTCAATATCTACGTGTCATCACGCTTATGTGTATAGGTATAATCAATGGGATATTTACTTATGTGTACAAGCATCTTGTAACGTTATGTCATAATAAAATTGCATTAAGACACCAATTAAAAGCTTACTTATGTCTACCCGTTATGGTGTATGTGAAATTAATGACATATTAAAAGTCATGTAACTTGTGCGTGTCTACTCTATATATTTCGTTCTAACAAATAGTCTTTTTGTATGTTCAAATGTATAAATTATCATTATGAATAACTTACCAGTTATTAATATGTTTTATAATAACATTAATTACAATATAATGTGTCCAAAATTGATTTATTATGAGCTTCTAATTATAATATATTGTGTCTAAAACTATTAAAGGTGCGATGTTATTATGATAAGTCGTTATTCCACATCTGCGTTTTACTTCCGGCTGGATACCTCCACTTTTTTAAAATCAAATTCCTATACGATATGATTTAATTTCCGTGAAATGTGGCCCATTACATAGCTGATTTGCCTAAATTTAAACATCATGGCAATATACTAAAGTCGGTTTCCTTTTTCTATGTAACCGTTACATAGTGATTTTGCTCCCTGATTATTAGCATATTCGGTTTAATTCTTAGCTGATTGTCGTTCCTATTTATTTTCAATCCACCCTTCACAGTTTCACTGACTCTGCTTCTACCATCGTCGCCAACGCCAATATTATTGGTAGTAGGAGTTATTGGTAAAGTGCCGTCACTGGCTCTGTAGCCTGTATATCTAATTGCAATACCAAGTGGCCCCTGAATAGACATTGTTAACCAGCTAAATGAAGCCAAATTTTTTTTCCATTTCGGTTGGGAGAATTTCTAATAATACGATAATAATGTTAGCAAAGTTATTACCACAAATATTTTCACGTTTCAGTCGGATTGATTTTCGTCTGTTACCACATGTTGCAGGTTGGAGAAAACTTTTATGCAATGATTGGAAGCAAACGATGCTAATATTTTTTGAGTTTCATGAGAGAAATCAGTGACAACAGCCCTGTGGGCCCTACTTATTTAGCCCAACACCACTGTTTGATCAGGTATGTGTGGTTACGTGTTATTTTTACTCTGGCGGGGTTGACCCATTTGAGTAAATGATTGCCGTAGATGAAATCGGTTAATTCTTGGTTTGGTTCAGCTGGCAATATGACACTATTACACCATCATCCTCACCATAATATTCAGTTGGCAAGATGGTTCATCTTTTGTAACGCAACTACTATCCGAATGCAGTTTATGTGAATTTTATGCATTTTACACTATATCCCTTTTGAGTCATGTAACTCAATTAAATAAACTAATCTATTTGACCAATTTGGTGTTGCCTATAACCTAAAGGTCATGGGTTCAAGCCCTTGTGGGGGCAAAGTGGAGTAGATATATTAGGTGCCGTTAAAAAAAAAGATGTTCAATTTTCATCTGCAATTTTGTAGTTATTTATGTTCAGATGAATTAGGGTTTATGTGTTTGCTTTAATTTTCAAGTACGGATTGTATATTTGATGATAACGAGACAAATTTCACACATGTTTACTTGATTTGTTGTTAGAGCTTATAATCATGGGCATTTTCAGATCAAGATCATGGATGTCAAGTTTCTAAATTGTATTGTTGAAGGACTAAAGATATTTTTAATTATATAGAACAAATTTTATAATTACAAAATTCAAAAATTAAACACCCCCCCCCCCCTTATTATGATATAATTACTTTATATCCGACCCCTGTTTTGCATCCTATTTTCAACCATGCCACACTAGAAAATTTTGGTAAGAAAATAAAACCCGAGTAGCTACATGATGTTGTCAACATAATACTTTCCTTACTGGTTAGTAAGTGTACACGTTAGTAAATTAATTTATCAAAATCTTTTCTTTTAAATTTTTTGTTTCAGACTTCGTTTCAACGTATGCAACACTTGCAAGTTATGTAGATTTATGTTTAATACCCAAATCATCATTCTTCATGGAAGGTGAGACGTTTGAGTTTGTTGAAAAACAACTAAAAGAAAACGGGCACATGGTTACTATTGTAGTTGAAGGAGCGGGTGAAGGGTTTCTTGCACAAACAAATTACTAAAAGATGGTGGAATGTTGCTTTCCTATTAAGGTGTAATCACTCAAAATCTGTAATCATAGTATAAAGTTTTGGTTTTTGAGTGCGCGCCTTTGATTCTCACGAAGGTTGAACAATTTTGAGAGAGAATTCATATGTGTGAACCTCCATTCTTGTGATTCTTATGCATCAACAGAAAATGTATCTTTGATTTCAACTAACTAATCATGGGGCCGGGTAGGCATATGCTCTGAAATTTTATATAAAAATATTGTGATACATACGTAATTATTTCAAATTATGGTATATAATTTCCAATGAATTAAATATTCTTTATTTAGTAAAAGATTATAAAATTTTTTATAAGCCGCCCGTGATTCATCACGGGTTATAGGCTAGTTTATCATTATATACCCAATGTATAATGGATAAAACATATTTATCTATAATTTGTTTTTGGATATATAACCTTATTTTCTTGGTTTTGTGTATATTTAATCTCTGTTTTTAGCTTCAATCATAGGCGCTACGATAGGAAGGACTTTACAAATATGCAGTTTCTCTACCCTAGCTTTGAGGAGGGGAAAAACGTCTACATATCATCTTCCAGCCCAACTTTATCAAAATAGAAATCCAAATCGTTGTTTTTGAATAACTTCTTGAAATTTATATGCTTATAAATTCAAAATAATAATTTACACGAGGGAAAAAAATATAAAAACTAAAACAAAAATAACCGCCAAGTAACAGGCCACAAAATCTAGCGCCCACGTCCCAACACGAAACTTCAATTTTATCCAACCGTTTTCCAAGTCTCACCTTATAATTAACATGACCACAAGAGTTCACACAAATCAAACCCTAATTTCTGCCATCACTCACAAAACATAAAAATGGCAAGAACAAGCAACATGATGACCACAATCCTAAACGTTCTAACCTTACTTTTAGGAATCCTTCTCGTCGTCGGCGCTATCTGGACTTCCGTCAATCCCGGCGGTGCAACCTTATGTGAAAAAACATTCGCGAAACCCTACTTGTTCACCGGAATATTCCTCGTGATTCTTGCCGTTCTGGGAATTGTAGGGGCGTTTTACCGGATCAACTTCATGTTATACATTTACTCGGCGGTTTTGCTCATAATGATCGCCGGTTTACTCGCGTTTGCAATTTTCGCATTAGTTGAGACAAATAAAGGAATCGGGAAAGCAGTTGCAAACCAAGGGTTCAAAGAGTACCGATTCGGTGATTACTCTAAATGGTTGCAAAAGCATGTTGTCACCGATAAGAATTGGGCCAAAATTAAAAGTTGTTTGATTGATTCACGTGTTTGCATGGCAATCGCTGAAGCCAAAACCCTTGAGGAGTTTTACAAGACTCATTTGACTCCATTACAGGTGTATAAAACTATAAATTCGTATATGTTTATTACATTCTTTAAACATCACATTATTACTAATTTGTATTTTGTTTGGCATGAATTAAGTCCGGTTGTTGCGAACCGCCGGAAAATTGCGAGTACTTGTTCGTGAATATGACTTATTGGGTCCCACCAAAGGAGGGTTCCACGTCAGAAGATCCGGATTGCAAAAGTTGGAGCAATGATCAGAAGCAGCTGTGTTATAACTGTGGGTCATGCAAGGTTGGAGTGTTGGATAATATGAGGCATTTGTGGAGGGGATTTGCGATTATGAACGTTAGCATTTTGGTGTATGTTGTTGTCATTTACTCGATTAGTTGTTGTGCGATCCGAAACAATCAAGAGGAACCACCAAAACCGTGTCACATCTAAACGGGTTAGGGTCGCGGGTTGGTTGAGTGTTAACCTTTTGTTAGGTAGTTTGTGTTCTAACGAATGTACTAGAATCATGTATGTTTTGGTCTGTTTTGTTTTGTTAGGGTTGTCCTTTTTTTTATTATGTGACTTTGGTATTTCATAGTATTGTTGTTGTAGTCTGATTTCCTTTGGCTAGCTAGCTTGTTTGTGTTTAAGAAATGTACTAGAATCATAACATTTGGACATTTGGTTTGTTTTGTAAGGGTCCTTAAATTGATCCCTACACAAGTTTAAGTCATCTAAGTTTTTTGTTTAATTTTTAGTAACTACGTACTTTCGAAAAATTCCTCCAATATACGAAGGTGGGGCCCTGTTTCATAGTGTTGTTTTGTAGTGTAATTTCTTTCATGTTTTTAAATCCGGATTGTATGGGGAAACAAAAATCACGACGGGCGGAATAAATCGGGTTGAAAAGTTGTTTATGAATCGCTTCGAACCGAGCAAGTTAACTATAAACAGGGTGGGATTGGGATGGTTGAATCGGCTGCCATGTTTTTATTTATTTATTTCCTTTTAATCTCATTCTTCTAATTTTTAATTAAAATAAATATTTCGTATTATCTTTTATATGTTTTGAAGTTTAAACATTAAAATTTTAGTTGAATGTAAAATGTTTTGGTATAATTTTCTATAGGTATGAAAACTTAAAATTGTTAAATTTTGTTTGAAAATAGTTTTGGAATTTTATTGATTTGTCATAATAGTTGCTTTGTATTTTTTTAGATGTTTTCACATTTATATACCTCGTAGATAATTAATTAATCATAAAAACTTAATAATATTATAATCTAATTCAACCAGTCAACTGGTTTGATCGTTTTCAAGCTATTGACGGGTTCAATTCAAAATCCTAGTTTTAAAACATTGAAATTCCGTTTTGCAATTTGCTTATCATCTAGTGCCTTAGTTGAATAAAACCCTCATTTTCCTTTTTTTTTTTAAAAAATAAACGGCAAAACCCTCATAATGAGGTATGGTACGGACCATCCTAGGTACGGACGACCGGATGCCCGGATGGATGCAGGACGAACAGATTGTTCGTACACGAACCGGGAATGGCCGCGCAACGTTACCATCATTATATTCCAAGTCCCAAGGCCAGCAGCAAGGCGTGGCCGGGTTTTGAGGGAAAGCAACCTCGAGCCATGCTAACATTAAATGAGGGTAAGGCTTGACAATGACCAGGAACATTATCCGACGGTTATGAGTCGCCTACTCACAAAGGACCGCAGGACAATACGCCTTAGGGACTGAAGGTAATATCTCGATTTCCCGCTCTTGGGGGTTCATAGCGTTTCCCGCTCAAAAGCGATGGGTCCATAAATAGGCGGGGAGCTCCAAGGCAGGTGGACATCTCATTTATTACTCTCACCTACAATCTTCACTTACACTTACATACGACCTTACGTCGACCATATTTGACTTACTTAAGCATCGGAGTGTCCTCCCGGAAACCTTTTCCGGAGGGCCTTTGACTTAGGATTGCTCTTGGTTTCAGGTGCTAAGCAGGTTTATCTCATCCGGACCGAAGCTCACGAATCAGGACGCAACATTTGGCGCCATCCGTGGGACCTAGAACAAAATGGTCTTCGAATCTGCGACAAAAGGGGGGAATCGCTCACCGGTCCTAACTCAAACTGAGCAAACCCCACCTTCCACCTCGACGCTGATTGACACTACCGTATGCCCCCTCCTTCGGGGGCTAGAGGAGCCGAACCAACGAAGGAGGACCTGGAGGAGTTCAGGCTCTTCTGTAAATTTCGAAAGTTGAGGGATGCGGAGAAGAATCGAAGGGAAAGCAGAAATGAAGAACGAGCAGTCGAAGTTGGAAGAACGTTAACCTACTCGAGTGAAGAAGAGTCTGCCGACCCTACCACGGGAAGCGCTTATAAGGACGAAACCCCTTCCGCCCGAACAACGGAGGAAAGGCCTCGAAGAAGAATAGAGACAAGGAGCCAAGCCCGAGGAAGAAGTGAAACCCCACCACATCACTCCTCCGTCACTCGAAACTTCCGATCTCCCTTCGTGGATGACATAAACGAGATGACCATTCCGAAGGGTCTCAAAGGGCCACGAGTCAAGTCCTATGACGGAACGGGCGATCCAGATGACCATGTAGCAAGCTTCCGGTGGGCTGTAAGGATGATCCCTATGGATCCCAGGTTGTGGTGTTTGTACTTCGCCGGGACGTTAGAAGGTTCCGCACGATATTGGCTGTCTAGCCTTCCACAAAGAAGTATAGCTAATTTCGAGGAGCTAGTTGTACAGTTCTGCCACATTTTCATCCAGCAAACGAAATACCAGCAACGCTCTCAATCCATAATGGCGTGCAGACAGCGTGAAGGGGAATCCAACAAATCCTACTTCAAAAGATTCAATGAGCAGAGCCGGAAGATGCCGGTGCGGGAGGATTCGCTCATTATCGCTGCCTTCACGTACGGGTTAAGGGAGGGCGAGTTATTTCGCGAGTTGTCCAAAAGGGATTTCGTCAAGGCGGATGATATGATTAATGCGGTGAACAAAGTACTAAAGCAAGAAGAAGAAAGTGCGGAAAAGTTAAGGTTTGAAGCACAAGAAATGAAAGGAACGACTAGTTCCAGCTCTTACAAAAATGACGGAAGAAGCAAAGGAACGTTCCGGGCCGGATTCGGAGGAAGATCTCCGTACCACAAAAGATCACAAGAAGGAAGACCCCCGCAAGAGCGATATGGCCCGTCCCGCCAGGAGACTTATTCCACTTACGAAGCCCGTAGGACGGAGGTGAAAGGCGCCAGGAAACGATACCCTAGGGACCCCAATGCCTATTGTGAGTTCCATAAAATCATGGGGCATTCGACGGCCTCATGCGAAAGTTATAAAAGGGAGAAGGAAGGCCAAGGGGGAAAGACGGAGGCGGCGGGAGCGGAACCTCCAGCCAAGAAGGAAGCAATCGCGTACAACACAAAGATTTTTGCCCTGGAAGGGGAATCATCAACCCCTCTTCTAGGAAAGAGATATAAAGGGATTGTAGAGTTTGGGAGAGGGGAGCCCGTCCCGGAGGGGTATGTGGGGACGGAACCTCTAGTTATTTTTGGTATAATAACTAAGGCCATGGTACGTCGGATTTACGTTGACTCAGGAAGCTCAGCTAACATCATGTACAACCATTGTTTCGAGAAGCTCCCTCCGGACGTTAGGTGCCTCATGAAACCCGCACTGGGAACGGTAGTGGGTTTTGCCGGACAGTCGGTGTGGCCAAAAGGGAAGATATACCTTCCTCTTACGCTGACCGATTGGGAAAAGGATAGTCGCAAAACCATTCTGGCCGAGTTTATTGTTATCGACGCACCCTCGAGGTACAACGCCATTTTAGGCCGGACGGGTATGTGGCAGCTTCAAGCAGTTCCGTCGACCATTCACGGTTTGCTAAAGTTCCCTTCGGAACATGGTGTTATCACTGTTCGGAGCATGCCTATGCCTCCTTTGGAATGTAATACGATCACGCACCAGGATAGTTGGACGGAACATAATGAGGTCCAGTTGGTGATCAATTCCAAATACCCAGATACCAAAGTCCAGATTGGGGGAAAACTCCCTCGGCAGCTGCAAGAAGGTCTAGGAGACCTCTTAAAAAAGTACAAGCATGTATTCGCGTGGGAACCTAAAGATATGACTGGAGTCTCAAGGGAGGTTACAGAGCATCGCTTGGGCTTGAATCCGGCTTTTCTTCCGGTCAAGCAATCGAGAAGGATCATGGCTAAGCAAAGAAACGATGTGGTTAATAAGGAAGTGGTTGATTTAGTTGCGGCAGGAGTCTTAAGAAGTACTCAATATCCGGAATGGATAGCTAATCCAGTTCTAGTCAAGAAAGGCGACGGGTCGATGCGTATGTGCGTAGACTTTAAGGATCTAAACAAAGCATGTCCGAAAGATAGCTATCCCCTTCCTGAAATTGAACAGAAAGTAGAATCCTTGGGAGGATTCCGATGGAAGTCGTTCTTGGATGCTTACAAGGGGTATCATCAAGTACAGATGGCGCAGGAAGACGAAGAGAAGACCTCCTTCCATACGGAGAAAGGTACTTTCTGCTATGTGAAGATGCCGTTCGGCTTGCGCAATGCCGGAGCCACTTACCAACGATTAGTGGTTAAAGCTTTTCGGGGTCAAATTGGTAGAAACTTGGAGGTGTATGTGGATGATATGGTCATAAAAAGTAAGACGAATGGTGACTTGTTAAAAGACGTGGAAGAAACCCTGCTGCAGTTAGAAAAGATTAACATGAAACTTAACCCTAAGAAATGCTCCTTCGGCATGGACGAGGGGAAGTTTCTAGGTCACATCGTTACCACGTCCGGAATGCGAGCCAACCCTGAAAAGGTGGAAAGCTTGCTAAAGATGAAAACTCCCCGTACGGTGAAAGACGTCCAAAGCCTTAACGGAAAATTGGCAGCTTTGGGTCGATATTTGGCTAAGTCAGCGGAAAAATCCATGCCATTTTTTAGAGCTCTACACGGGTGCACAAAGAAGGGCATGGTGGAATGGACGAACGAAGCCGGAAAGGCTTTTGTCAACCTAAAGCAGCATCTAAAAACCATTCCTGCCATGACCAGCCCTATCGAGGGAGAGCCTTTAATTATCTACTTGTCGGCTAGCACGGAGGCAATCAGCTCCGTACTCATGGCCGAACGGGATAAGAAGCAAATGCCTGTATACTTCGTTAGTCGTGCCCTACAGAATGCGGAACTGAATTACTCAATGATCGAAAAATTGATATTGGCTTTAGTATACTCCGCTAGACGTTTAAAAAGGTATTTCCAAGCACACACGATAACAGTGCTAACTAACCAGCCTATCAAAACCATCCTGCTCCGACCGGAGCGTTCGGGACGATTGACAAAATGGGCGATCGAGTTAGGAGAACACGATATCATCTTTCGGCCAAGGCAAAGTATAAAGGATCAGGCGTTAGCTGATTTTTTAGTAGAAATGCCAGAAGAGGATAGTGTATCTTTGGCAGAGGGTGCAGGAACCTCGCCCAAAAACGCTTCGTCCAGTTTATACTGGAACATGTATACAGACGGAGCATCAAGTGTTGAGGGTTGCGGAGCAGGAGTAGTCTTAACGGGTCCAAATGACGAAAGGATAACGTATGCCTTAAGGTTCGACTTCAAATGCTCAAACAATGAAGCCGAATATGAAGCATTGTTGGCAGGTCTTAGTCTGGCAAAAAACTTGGAGAAGCTCTTCCGGTCAGGATATTTTTGGCCAAGCATGTCGGCGGACGTAAAGGAATATGTCAAGAAGTGTAGACAATGCCAGATATACTCGGACGTTCCCAGAATGCCGGTGACAGACTTAGTAAGCATTACGAGCCCATGGCCATTCTGCCAGTGGGGAATCGACATTGTGGGTCCTTTCCCAAAGGCAGCAGGAGGGGTCCAGTTCCTTGTCGTGGCGGTGGATTATTTTACGAACTGGGTAGAGGCAAAAGCATTGGCGTGTATATCCTGTTCTAACATCGTGAAGTTCGTATGGCAGCAAATCATATGCAGGTTTGGTCTTCCCCACACAATTGTCAGTGACAACGGAAAACAGTTCGCTGATAATCCTTTCAAGGAATGGTGTGCCAAAATGTCCGTCCGTAAAAGCTTCACGTCCGTCGCACATCCTCAAGCAAACGGCCAGACGGAAGCCACGAATAAAACGATAGTTAAGGGGATTAAGAAGCGTTTGAGCCAGACGAAAGGGGGATGTGTAGACGAGTTGCAAAGTGTTCTATGGGCATATCGGACGACAGCAAGGAGTGCAACGGGGGAAACTCCATATAGTCTCGTGTACGGGACGGAAGCGATGATCCCCTTAGAAACGATGTTAACCTCCTCAAGGGTAAACAACTTCTGCCTAGAAGGCAACGAAGAAGCTCTTAGGCACAATCTGGACTTGGTCGAAGAACGTAGAGCAAACGCAACAACTCGTCAGGCAGCATACAAGATATTAACGGAAAAATACTATAATCAAAAGGTTCGAGGCTTGGCATGTAGAGTCGGAGACCTAGTTTTATGGAAAAATGAAGCAAGTTTGCAAGTAAAGCCGGGCAAGCTGAGCCCAAATTGGGAAGGTCCGTATCGCATAAGAGAAGCAAGAATGAATGGTTCGTACGTACTAGAGGCACTGGATGGAAGCTCAGTTCCCCGAACATGGAACATGAGGAACCTGCGAAGGTTCCATTTCTAGTTAAGATTGTCGATGTGTTAAAAGTCTCTCTTAAGGGACACATTTTGTAAGAAACGAATCGAATGAACTTGCCAAGGGCAGAATATTTTGTCATAAAATGTCGATCGCATAAGTTGCATAAATAACGAACGAATATAACGATAAATAACGAAACATATAGCAAATTCGCATGCATATGATCATAGCTATGAAAGGTTTATATGAGTAACCAGAAGGTACCATAAATCTAAGTCCGGACGAAAACCGGGGCCCTAATAAACGACGAAGAGTCCGCCTGTTTGTAACTTCCTTAACGAGGGACGCCTACTTAACAAGTAACAATACGGGACTCACAATGCAACGAAGCAAAACAAAGGCAAAATACATGTAAGCATAGCATAAAGAAAAGACGATACGATTGCGTTCAATACAAAAGGAGGTTACAATAATTGCCACAGGGCATGAGAAACCAAAAAACAATGTAACCCTAAGCAAACATAATCAAATAAACTAGGTGGGACGGGCCGAACTCTCTCCCACCCCCTCCGTTCCAATGGGCAATTTAGCAGCAAGCACACGCAAGTTCTCCAAATCCATGGTACCATTCTCAAAAGAACGAATTAGCTCATAATCGGGGGCAACCAGTTTTTCGAACAAATTCATAATGCTCTCTTGAGCTCCGGAGTGATCATGCACTAGCTTTGCATGACCCAGAAGATCCGGATACGCCTCTCGGGTATCCACGCAACCTTGGTAACGACCGAACTTTAAAGTTTCCTCCTGAAGGGCGGTATTCCGATTAACAAACTCATCGGAAGAGAGCAACGTCTCGAAAGCCCCAGGGAATCCCTTCTGAAGAACCCACAACATGTCTTCTCGGCAACCATGCACCTCCTCCTGCAAACGCTTGTTCCCTGTTTCCATCATGGCCAGGCGTCGGTTAGCATCTATAAGTTGGGAATCTTTCTCGACCAGAGAAGCCTCTAGTTCAGCAATTCGGAGGGCGGAAGATTGGTTTTGATTTTTAAGTTCAGAAAGCTCCTCCTCCCTATCCTTCAATGAACGAGTGAGCCCATCACGTTCTGCGGAAAGCTGCGCCATGGACCCTTCAAGACGTTTTTTCTCAGACTTCTCTTTTTCATAAAGATCCTTGGCAGTCTTAATTAGGCCAGACATCTGAGTGAACTCTGCATGTTGATTCTGAGAAATTTGTTCTTGACGAGCCTTCTGATTTTGAAGATCAGTCAAGAGCTCGATAGTGCTCAACAAACCAGCCTTAGCCCTTAAAATAGCATCATCCGAAGCAAGCTCCACAGCTCCTCCTGTAAAAGGAGTCTGAGAGATAATAACCTGCTTCGGAGCAGGAGCAGTTGTGAAACCAAAAGGAGTTGAGGATGTGGTTGCTGTGGCCTTCTTGGTGATATCCTTTGGTGGCTCAACAGCCAATGTGGTGGTTGCAATCGCCGAAGAGCTGGCGAACTGAGCAAAACCTATAGCGCATGGCATAGATAAACAAACTCATGACCACAATCAAATGTAAAAAAAAAAAAAAACAGGAAAGTCGGTTGTACCTAAAGAAGCAGACGCAGGAATATTTGATTGACTCTTAGCAGAATGGGGAGATAGTGAACCTTGTTGAGGAGCCACAGATTGAGCCATAGAACTAAACAATCGGCTGCTGAACCTAGCAACGGCAGAAGAACTTGGTCGAGCAGGCCCCATCCTTCTAAGAATAACGGGTCCCCCAGAAGAAGTGGAGGAAGGGGCACATGTGGAAGCAACCGTAGGAATGACTAATGAAGGAGCAACAAAAGATGTCGGCGGTGGGGGTGTTGGAATCTGTTCAGCTGAAACTAAACGAAAACCAAGAGTTTAAAAAAAAAAAAAAAAGTATAAAGAAAGCGGAAGAAAGGTTTTTTGTACCTTCTGGTAAGGTCCGAGACTGCTTCTGCGGTGGGGACGGAACATCCTCCCGTCTCCTCTTCTTACGGAGGCCTTTGGAAGTAGAAGTCAGGGCAGTAATAGAGCGAACCCTTGGCGGAGCAGTGACTTCGGTTTGCGAGTCAGGTATCATCGTGCCTTTGGTGGTAAAATCAAGGCCGAAAGAAGCAATTGGAGAGCTAATTTCACCTGCACTCAACCCAACAACAACGTCCTTCTCGGAAGGATCAACAGAAACGGTTTCTTCGGAGCTAATTTCTTCAATAGCGGGGGCATGCCTAGGGTCTACTCCTCCGTCGTCCACCGATACGGCACTCTCAAGGTACGAACCTTTGGGCATTCGCAAACGATGAAGGAGAGGGATCGGCTCCCCATTCAATTTCCAGACCGGACGGACCCTCCGGGAAGCATAGAAGGGGCTCAAGTTGGCCATACCGAGAAGAACTTCATCTGGATCCTCCCAATCCACTTGAGCAGCAGTAAGGCTCATGACATAATCGGATTCTTGATCGGATAAATCAGGAAGGGGGTCAGAAGGGCGCCCGACAACCTTTCCCCAAGGCAAATTAACGTCACGAAAAGCAGAACGGTTAACAAATACAAACTGAAATTTCCAATCATGAATCGAATCTCGTAGGCCAGAGATCCGGTCGCTTTGGCCAGGACGAAGAGCAAAAATCGCCCAATCGCCACGACCAGTTACGATGTAGAAATAGCGGAAGAGTTTGACAGAAAGTGGAATGTCTAACCCACGACAAAGCATGATGAAGCCAATAATCTTGCGGAATGAGTTCGGCACAAGTTGGGCTATGTGAATGCCAAGATCTTGAAGAAGAGTCAAGATAAAGCTGTCAACAGGAAAGCGAAGGCCTCCTTGCAGGTATTGTAGATATACAGGCTCCTAACCAACAGGAGCGGATTTAATGGTATCACCAACATTGGGGATTCGGAGATCAAAGCGCGGATCGATGTGATAGTCACGTACGATCGCAGGTAGATCGCTAGGTTGCAAATTGCAAAATGTATTGAGTGCAGTTCTTTTTTCTTTGGTAATTTTTTCGGATTTTTCACGAGGCTGTTTGTCTTTCTTCATCATCTGAGACAAATCAAGAATAAAGACAGGGGGAGAAAAGAAGGAGAAGTGAGGAAGTAATTTGAGAAGTTAGGAAAGGCGTATTGGAGATAATTCAATGAGTAGAAGTTTAAATAGGGGGCGGAATACTAGAAGACACGGAGTATGATATGACGGGTAACGGTCATGTCACATTAAAGGAGACAACGGTAACTTTCTGAGAACGTTTTGAATTCCTCAACGAATGTCGCAGGAACGAAAGTAGACTCGAGGTCAAAATTAGAACTAACTAAAATTCGAACTTTTTAGTCACTCCTAATCTGAGGGACTTAATGAGGTATGGTACGGACCATCCTAGGTACGGACGACCGGATGCCCGGATGGATGCAGGACGAACAGATTGTTCGTACAAGAACCGGGAATGGCCGCGCAACGTTACCATCATTATATTCCAAGTCCCAAGGCCAGCAGCAAGGCGTGGCCGGGTTTTGAGGGAAAGCAACCTCGAGCCATGCTAACATTAAATGAGGGTAAGGCTTGACAATGACCAGGAACATTATCCGACGGTTATGAGCCGCCTACTCACAACGGACCGCAAGACAATACGCCTTAGGGACTGAAGGTAATATCTCGATTTCCCGCTCTTGGGGGTTCATAGCGTTTCCCGCTCAAAAGCGATGGGTCCATAAATAGGCGGGGAGCTCCAAGGCAGGTGGACATCTCATTTATTACTCTCACCTACAATCTTCACTTACACTTACATACGACCTTACGTCGACCATATTTGACTTACTTAAGCATCGGAGTGTCCTCCCGGAAACCTTTTCCGGAGGGCCTTTGACTTAGGATTGCTCTTGGTTTCAGGTGCTAAGCAGGTTTATCTCATCCGGACCGAAGCTCACGAATCAGGACGCAACACCTCAGTTTCATGATAATTGATTAGCGAATTTTGATGTTGTCATTGCAAGTATACCTATGGTCCCGGTCTTGTCTGGATTTTTATTGCTAAAAATGCCAAAAAGTGGTTTTGACGATCTAGTTGATCATTGGCTTTTTCTTGTTTAAAGAATCTCAATTTTGTAGTTGGGTATGGTGGGGTTGAGTTAAGAATTGGAACAATAGAGCCCTATCGAGACATACCATTTTATTTGAGTTCGGTTTATGACATAACGTGTGACCACAATAAATTAGGAATATGCATTTAGCCTCCATCATTTACGACTATTTATATCTTACCTTCGTCATATTCTTTTTCTTAAAGAGATTATGTATTATTGTTAACCCATGATCAATATTGTTTGTTTGTAATGAGCCGAATGCTTTATTAAATAAGTTATTCATTAACCTTTATGCAGGTTTCAGATAAAACCGAAGTACGTAACTTTAACTGAAAATAATTATGAGCCGATAATTGGAGAAAAACGAATAATCATCAAGTATTTGTACATCTACGGACCACAAACACACATAAGACCACTACTATAGACATTTAATATAAATAAATAAACCGAATAATAATTAATCAGAAAGCAACCTAATTGGCTGAGGTTGTGGTGCCCAAACTTCTAGCAGCAGGAATGACTCGAGATGGCGATAAGATGCGGGGAAATGATACATTGTAAGAATCGGTTCCTAACCGACTTTGTAACCATCCTTTGCCACCAGAGAACCCATCAGCCACAATCCAACAATTTTGGAACCCGAGCTCGGTTAAACATCTAGCAACTATTTTAGCCGAATCCGTATACCTAAAGAAATTCAAAGCACAAAAACTTCATTAAAGTTGTTTAAAAAACGCGTATGCTATAAGCTTATAATAATGATGGCGAAAATCAGAAAACTAACGTGTCAAGAATCACGATCTTGGAGCCTTTGTTGATTTTCTTGAGATAAGATATCTTTAATGCTGCGATTTCGGCTTCTAATTTCTTTGTGTTTTTAACGAGCCCTTTTAATTTGCTAGGTATGTCTTCCAATCTGAAGATTTTGAATGATTAAAGTAAGTTAAAAATAATAAAACACATTTATTATGTATGGTGTTTTTGGATGAAATTGGTAACTTACGGGATGGCGATCATTTTGTTTTTTGCACTTGAGGGAAGGCGTGGAACTCCGGATTTATCTTTTTCATTTTCAGATCTGATATCGATTAAAGTGTAACTATTTGAAGATACAAGATCAAGAACTTGAGCAGGAGTTAGATCACCTGGAAATTGTCACCCCAAATAAAAAAAGTTTAGGTTGGTATCTATTTAATTAGAATAAATCGATTTAGTATGTTGTGTAGTAAGTTAAATTGTTAAAGTTATTTCAAGACAAGAAATTGGGCGTAAGTGAGATCAATGCCATCCCAAAAATGGTTTAAAGTAAGCAGAATAACAAATTGGGTAACGGCTTAAAATGGATAATTTTAAGTGTTTGTCAAACGGGTTGGACCAACCATTAACCTTTTTTGTCCACTTTTTTCCAAAATTTTAACTACTTAATTAAAAATGATCATAAAAAAATATACGACTTGAATTAGACTGGTGCCATCGGGAGGCCGGTTGGCCACCGACGGAACCGGCGCCGTTGGCACGGTCCGCCGGTTGGCCGCCGGTTGGGCCGCCGGTCGCTTAAGCGGCGAGAGAAGGGGCGCGTGATGTGGGGCCCAGCCGTACCCTCCAGCCAATGAAAAAAAAGCATTTTTTTTTCTTTTTTTTTTTTTTTAAACGGTAATAAATTCGAATATTTAAACGGTAATAAATTAAAAAAAACGGTAATAATTTCAAAAAAATCCGAAAAAATTCAAAAAAATTCAAAAAAATTCAAAAAAAATTCCCCCTCATTTACATCTATAAATACCCACTCATTTCTTATATTTTTTACACCACAATCACCTTCTTTCTATATCAAAAAAATCATACCTCCTCCCAAACTTTTAAAAAATGTCCAAAAGACGTCAATCATCGGTATCCAACGACATGTGGGATTACCTTACTGGATCACCGGTTGACGCCCCACCCTCACCGGCCGGTTCTTCGTCGGGTCAAACAAGCAACCCCACACCATCGCTAGGTTTTGGGGCTTTCTCCCAACCACAACCAAACTACCAATACCCTCAACCACCACCCAACTTTCACTACCAACAACCACCACCCAACTTCCATTACTCTCAACCACCACCAAACTTTCAATACCAACAACCACCACCCAACTTCCATTACTCTCAACCACCACCTAACTTTCAATACCAACAACCTCCTCCCACCACACCTATCTATTCACAAAATTTCCAAGAACCATCACCAACCGACACCCAAAATGTGGGGGACACCCAACCGGAACCGACACCCTCAAGAAAAGGGAAAGAAAAAAGGGTGGAAAAGGGGAAAGAAAAAAGGGTGGAAAAGAGGAAAGAAAAAGCGTTGCCAAAAAGGGCACAAACAAAGTGGTCAACCCCTGACGAGGTGATTTTGGCCCAACGTTGGATTCATAACTCTGAAGATGGTGTGAAGGGGAATAGCAAAAAAGCTTTCGTCCATTGGGCTCGAATTCTCGAGGACTTCAACTCGACTGCTTCTGTGAAGCGTAACATGAACCAACTCACGGGCAAATGGTCCAAAATAGCTCATGACGTGAAAAATTTCAGCGCTATATACAATTCGTTAAACGACGTGCGTGGAAGCGGTACGCGAGACGAGGACGTTCTAAAAGCTGCTCGTCAACAATTCCGTGAAAATGTCGGCCGTAATTTTATATATGAAGACTGTTGGGAAGTGGTGAGAGATAGCCCAAAGTTCTATTTTTCAGTGGGCGTCATGGATACCGAGCCGATAAGCCTCGATGAAGACACCGAACCGGCGAGCATGGATCCAGGGACGGCGGCACCAAGGACGTCAACACCGGCTAACATGCATGCGTTGTTCCAAGATGACCCGTTGAGGCGCCCCCCCGGCCGCAGTGTGAGCAAGAAAAGTCAAAAGACTTCGTCTTCGTCCGATGCCGCAAGTTCCCGAAGGTCCATTAAGCTGGACACTTTGGACCTCGTTAGAAAAACCTCCAAAAAAAATACAGGCATTATCAAAAAGGTTGCAAAAATGGCACACAAAAAATTGATTTTGGAAACTTGGAAATTCCTAGCCATAAAAGTGCCAAACGACATTGACGAAAGTCGTAAGCAAATGCTTGAAACCGCTCAAGATGAAATTGCACAGCAATTTCAAAATGATTTGGCGATTTTTAAGGACGTTGACGAGGAGGGTGACGGTGAGGGTTCGGGAGCACAAGGACCGGTTGGCGAAGACGAAGACGAAGACGAAGACGACAATGAATCTCTTGATTAGTAGTTTTTTTTAGTTTGAATGTCTTTTTTTTTTATTTATTAATGGCTTTTTTTTTAATTAATGTCTTTTTTTTAATTATTTTAATGTCTTTTTATGTATTTTTTTTTAATTAATGAAATGTATTTTTATTAGTTATATGTTTTAATTAGTTTATATATTTTTATTAGATAAAGAAAAGTAAGTGGTGGGGCCCAAATTTGGTGAAGTGACGGAGTGCTGTTGGCATGAGTACATCAGTTTAGTGTTAGTTAGTTTGTATGCTGACGTGGCGCTGAGTTGGCAGAAACTGACGGCGTCAGTTTGCGTCACCATTGGCACCGGTCTTATAGAGCAAATTAGTTTGTACCAGATTACGAATTTCATTCCTAACTTTTCAAAATTACAAAAATCGTCCCTAATTCAAAACCTTGTTTTACTTCTATAACGACCGTTAATTAGGTCGTTAGAGCTAGAGACCAAAGGTGAAATAAGATTGGGACGATTTTTTAATATTGAAAAGTTAGGGACGAAATATACAAATTAAATGAACCGATGATATACCTTTGTACCCACGAAAGTTGAAAGAGATGGCGGAGAACACAGGCGGTAGTAGAAAATACGCCAGGACTATGACTCCACCGGTGACGGCAATGGTGGTCGGATCCGCCGATGAGATGGTCTGCACCGTCGTTGATGCAATCGGCTGTGCCTCTTGAATCACCTTCCCAGTTTGTTCAGCTGCATCTGCTACTGTCTGCAACACAGACGATTATAACCTAATTTTGCAGAACTAATCAAATTATAAAAACCAAAATTTGGGATTTTAATTGAGTACCTTAGCAGCGGTGTAAACAGGCTGAGTATCAAAACCAGAGCTCTGAATCACTTCTTGTGCTTTCTTCGACGCCTCCGAAATCACCGGCGTAGCAATCTTCACCGCCTCTCCGCCGGCCTGTTTTAGCACTGGCATTGCCACTTCCATCGCCGGCTTTATAAATTCCGTCACCGTTTTTATTGCATTTCCTGTTATCTCAAAAACATCAGAACTCACCTTTTGAACTTGGTCGATTTTCTCTTCCACCTAAAATTCATAAGCAAAATTTAAATTAAAAATTGTTTGACTAAAAAGGGTAAAATTGTCAAATTAAAAACAGTTAGCATGAATAATTGGATATAAATTACTTGAGTTATAGATGAAACGATGTCGTCTTTGGAGATTGTAAAGGCATTAGCTTCAATAGGAGATGTGAACAGAGCTATAAGGGAAAGAGTGGTGGATGCGGAGAGGGAGATTGCAGAGGAATCGGGTCGGGTTTGGGTTTTGGGTGTGGGTTTGAAAGGAATATGGGTTTTGGGTAAGGAGGAAGGTGGTGGAGACTGGTGGAGTGTAGCGGTGGTTGGAGCTCGGAGGGCCATCACCACCGCTGATTACCAGGGGAATTTGGATGTGAAAGGAAAGTGTCCGGTAAGAAGATATAAAAGCAACTCAAGTTGTGAAATGGTTGGTGGTTCAACAAGTCACAAATACACCATTCATTTTCCATCTTAAATCAGTATAGGCCATCCAAATATATTTTACCAATAATTATTTATGGTTTTACTATAGAATTAAATATAAACAATATTTTAGGTTAATCTATATGTATATAGCCCGTACAAATTTTCGTTTGAAAATCTTAGTGCTATAGAAATATAGAGTCTATAACTAAAGTCGGTTCCCTTTTTGTTTTCATTAGTTCAAGACGTCAAGGAGATCTATGGGGCTTGAATATATCGTCACACAATTTAGACTAGGTAAAACTCCTTAACTCATTGTGTGACAAGGTAAAACTCCTTACCTCTCCTTAACGTAACTTTGTAGTTTTAAAAAATGACAACATATACATCATGAGTATAAGCTAAGTTATCCCGTACGACCCTTGTAATATATCTTTAGAACAACACTTTGAACAACAAAAACATGCAAATAACACACATTTAGTTGTGTGACAACCAGGGTGTCTTGTAAATTCTAAAAGCTCTGTGCGAATAAACGAAAGTGCGCCCTTTAAATAGAAGATACATATAAAAAATTGAACTTTCTAATTTTTCTATTAAATTACTAAGTGAATTTAAAATTTTAAAATTATGTAAAAGATAAATATAAAAAATTGGACCCCTTGTAAAACGTGGGTGATGGGTCTTGTGCGGCTGTATCTACTGTACATCCTCAAAGACATCCCTGATTACTGCTTACTAATTATAGCATGTCGTCATGAAATGAGGAGTTTACAAATTTAAAAATTACTTATTATAGTATCAGCTCTGTTTTCGGTCAACAAAATTCAAGTTTTCAAACAACAAAAATTGATAATGACAATTAGATACAATAATTATTTTATAATTTGCAATACAAAGATGAAGTACATTCAAACTTTGTTTTCCATTTAAACACAACTTATTGTACGGTGATCAACCCACCGCATATTTCTCCATGATTCCATGAATACATGCATACATCCTACGTATTCCCTTTACCACCCACAACCACCACCACTACCCACCGTTAAACAACACAACGTCACCCATCTAATCAAATCATTTTCACCACAAAAAGATCAGCACCACCACCATCACTGTCGTAATCGGCCACCATGTCAAGATTGCCGGAGGACCAACTACAACAACTTCGAGAAATATTCTCCCGATTTGACCTTGACAAAGACGGATCTCTCACCCACCTCGAGGTGGCGGCCCTCCTCCGATCTCTTGGCCTGAAACCCTCCGGTGATCAAATCACCAAGCTCTTTTCAAACATGGATTCTGATTCAAGCGGGACCGTTGAATTCGATGAATTGGTGAATTCTTTATCGTCGTGTATGACGACCGAAGAGATTTTAGTAAATAAAAACGAGCTAATGGAAATTTTCAAATCGTTTGATAGGGATGGAAGTGGGTTCATTACGCCGGCTGAGTTGGCAAAATCAATGACGAAAATGGGCCAACCGTTGTCGTACCGGGAGCTCTCGGCGATGGTTAAAGATGCCGATACGGATGGCGATGGTGTGATTAGTTTTACGGAATTTCAAGGAATAATGGCTAGATCGGCAGCCGATTCACTTGGGTTAAAGTTGTAATTTGTTTGATCTTTCAAGGGTAAATACGTAAGTTAAATGTAAATGGTTTATATCATGTAGTACATTGTGTATATTGAATTTTGTAATGTATTAAATCACTCGATTGCAATACACCAAAGAAAAAATGTCATTTATGAACGAACAAATTCAAGAGTATTATCATGTCATTGACCCCTTAGAGAGTTGGGTACCTTGACGATATCTTCACGCGACAGCCACAGTTAGCGCTACGGTCTCAAGCCATCGTACAGACACTACCTTGCGCCAGATGATATATAAAGATGTTTGCACTCAAGTTGGTTCAATTTTTATTTTTTATTTTTTTTGTTTTGTTTTTTTGTGTGTGTACTGTGAGCGAATTGGTATTTTGTTGGCCTCCAAAACCATGTTTTGACTTGAGTTATATGAGTAAAAGAGTATTTTGAAGTGTAAATGTGAAATGAGAATTGTTGAAGTTGTTGAAATATAAAGCTAAATACTTGTAATAAATCGTATAAATTTGAGGAAGTAAGGCATTATCCATACATAATAGTAGCCCCTACTATAAAATGCTGGTGAAAATCAAGACTAACTTCTTCCTAGAATTCTCCCTAACAAACACGCCTGAAAGTATACTTTGTTCAATAATCACTTCGAACAATTCATACGTTGTGTACATATGCATGTTCTTGAATAATCATATCAAACCCTATCGGACTTTAACATCTCAACAATACATGATCAAATTAACACGAACAGATTATAAGATAAAACATAAAAAATTAAATTAAACTAAAGCACTAGGCATCTTGACTAATGAGAATTTGTCTCCAATAATTAAATACCTATTTATTTTGTTGTTACACATTTAATACACTGAAACTAAACATTATATCTTTTTAACACACTTTACTAGATTTAATCGAGTAATGTTGCACATGCGTTATACACGTACTTAAAAACAATCCCGATCTATCAAATTTATGATACATGAAATTCATATTTTTCTCCTCTTACATCTTCTTGATCCATGACATGTGTTCAAATCTCATTTTTAGAATTAGCCATAAGCCAATTTAATAAGTAAATTACATGGATAATCCACTTAAAAGGCTACATAAAATTTCATGTATAGTCTTTTATATTTAAAAAACTATATTAATAGTATTTTCTTGGAAATTTTCTTACAACTACAATTCTGTAGCTAACATCCGTTAAGTATTTTAAGAGGAAAATGACTATTGTAATTTTAAAGGACTACAATCTACAAGTAATTTTTTTAAGATAAAATTTTATCGAATGTTAAACCAAAAAACTATATGTGGGAAAAGTTTCCAGAATAAGACTATTATGCAATTTTTTAAAGTAAATGTCACATAATAGTATAAAATTTGATATACACATCAAGAATAATTTACTCCAATTTGATTAATACAAATTCCATTTTTCTTTTTGGGCTAATTTTAAGGAATATCACATCATCTCTGGGATCCGTACCGTTTTGGGCTTCAAATTAAAGCCCGTGACCCACAAAATCCGAGCCCGTTTTAACATCGAGCCATGAATCCATGATCCGTCGGTTGCTCCGGCAGAAAGGCGGGGATCCACTCGCATCATTCCTTTTATCGCTCTCATCGATTCATCAAACACCACCTGTTCATTTACGACAACCCCTTTAATACTCCAAATACGTTAATTCAATAACTAACTATAAAACCCCAAACTCCATGAATCCCAGCCACTCTCAACCCCACGTCACGCGCCCTCTCCCACCTCACAATCATATGTGGACCCCACCGAGTCAACACATCACGCCCTGAAACGCGCCTTAAGAATCATTATCCTACGCGCCCTGGAGAATTTTGCCCTAATCGCCTGCGAACTCCCCCCTCTCTATATCGGGCACCATCATGCTTCATCGTTTCCGCCACCGATCCCTGTTTCTCGCTTCGAATTCGATCCAAACGACGGTGTTCTGTTGATTGGCGCTTTTTATATTCTCGGTGAGTGTCCAGATCTGTAATTTTGTATTTCTTATGTTTTTTGTTTAAATCTGTGGTTATGTGATGCGTGTGATGTTCGCGAGATCTGATATTGTTGAAATTTATTTTTTAGATCTGATGATTACGTTTGTTTTTGGTTGAATATTAGAGTCCAAGATGGAACCCATGGATATCGTTGGTAAGACGAAAGAGGATGCTTCGCTACCGAAAGGTTTGTTTGATTTCCTTCATTTTTGTAATTAGTGTTTGTTGTATGTCTGTTTGATGTATATAGATGCATATCAAGCATTTACCTTTCGGGTTTCCTTGTTGTTTGCCTTAATTTTGTGGTTAATTACCTAATCTCATTTAGGTGCACCTCTTGTGTCTGCAGATAGGACTTTTTGATGCCTTCGCAGTGTTTATTTAATAAAAAAATAATAATTTACATGATGCTTAAGTGGATTTATATTATTCTTATGATTCTAGTAATATAGTTATATAAATTTTGTTTATCATCTGTACTAGATCCTTGTGTCAGAACAGGAATAAATCTGAATAATTGATTTATATTTTCACCATGATGCAGACATAGATACTGTTATCCATGTTATACATACAGTAAGGATGTTGTTCGTTTTTTGCACCCAAAAATTTGAGGACTTTCGTATCTAACCGAATAGATCTGCGCTGCTTGTGAATTTTTCTCATATTTTTAATCAAAAACTCTTTTTAGTGACAAAAAACTTGTTCAATCAGTTACTTAATGCATTTCTTGCTTATGAAAGTTTGAATTCTGATTGCAGCTACAATGACTAAAATAATTAAGGAGATGTTGCCTCCAGATGTACGTGTTGCTAGAGATACTCAAGATCTTTTAATCGAGTGCTGTGTAGGTAAGGACCGTGTTTCTTTTTATTTATTTAATTTTCTTTATTAAATTCATGTTTTCTTAAATTATTTAATATTTATTTTATAACAGTCGCTTGTTTGTCCTCTTGCAGAATTTATTAATCTCATTTCGTCTGAATCAAACGAAGTCTGTAGTAGAGAAGATAAAAGAACAATCGCACCAGAACATGTTCTTAAAGCATTAGAGGTTTATTAATTACTTACATAATTATAATAGCCATAACATAACCTTAATCATCATAAATTAACGATTTAATTTTTTCTTCAGGTTCTTGGTTTTGGTGATTACATAGAAGATGTTTATGCTGCATACGAACAACACAAACTCGAAACAGTGGTAACATTTTATTTTTATCTTTTTAATTATATGTTACATAATTTAGTATATGTGAAGATCTTTTTAATTAATTTTTTTTTATAGGATACTGTTAAAGGTGGAAAATGCACAAATGGAGCTGAAATGACTGAAGAAGAAGCATTAGCAGAACAACAAAGGATGTTTGCAGAAGCCCGTGCTAGAATGAATGGTGTTGCAACTGCCCCAAAACCGCCTGAAACAGAACCAAGTTTGAACAGTTAACTTTTACATTTGGACCCCTTAAGAATAGGCAAGCTTCCTTATAACCCCCTGTAGTTTTCTATCTTGTACAAAGTCTTCCCTTTGGCTTAGGTAACTGCTACGACCTGTTTGAATGTTAGTGTAATCTCTACTCCTCCCAATTAATGTCTATATGCTTGCTGGCTGATTAGTAGTAAGGGTTAGTAAAAAGTCAGAATCAAAGTCAAAGTCAAAGCTGCCTCTTATTTGTTAGGCATGTTGCAGCTGTGAATGTTTGATTTATTGTTAAAAGGGAAATGAATTAGAAGGTTGGTTCATTATTTTCATAATTTTAGTTACGTTTGATCTTAACATGCTTGTTTGATTTCTGATGATGTATAACTTTTGCAGGAAAGTTTTCATTTGTATCCCCAGAAAACTATTCATAAAATCTGAAAAATATATCGCAATAACAATGTGATGATGTTAACCAGTATATAATAATGGGCTCTTTGATTTACCTCTTACTACTTGATTTGGGTAACTTTTGCTAAGTATCATTTTCACCTTTTACTCGGTTGAAAGTTCCGACACATCCTCTGACTTGGTTGAAGAAAAAAAGTTTATGACCCGTTAAGAGGTTATTTTACGACTTTCACATGTTATGTTATTACTTTGACTTATATGTTGTGACTTTTATTTTTACAAGGTATATAAATAAAAAAGAAGGGTAAGATAGTCATTAGCAAGACAGTCAATCAGAAACATAATCAAACAATATGGTTCAGTTAAATGTAGGTTCAGTCATATTTCAGACCTAGTCAGACACCCCACTTAATCAAAGCTAACTCGACCAACAAATCTCAAACAGTCCCCAAGTACACTTGGATTTAAATTTTACTACTAAGGAAGCCAATTGTTCAACACTAACCTAACATGAAACGTATGGGTGTTTGAAAATATCTAAAAATCAGGTATTCATAAGGAAAAAATAACTGGAAATTTGGGTATTCGGATATCCAAATTTCTGATATTCAGATAGTATTTCCAAAAAATTTAGATATATAAAAAATATTTGAATAACCTGCTTTTTTTATTTTGGACATTCGAATTTCGGATAGTAAAATCTACTATCCGAAAATCCAGCCAATGGGCTCAGTTTGATGTCTAGTCTGGTTTTGAAACATAGGGTTCAAATTCTCCTAGAATAAAGTTAAAATTATTATTTAATTTAATATATCATATATACATATGATTACGTAATGATCTTTTTTTTTTCTTCTCAGTTTTCCTTAAAGCTGTGCAAGTGGAATGTTACTAGGCCCCGGAAATAGCTAATTTTAGGGAATAGGTTGGTGAAACATAGACATACACTGCCTTCAGTTTGATTGGTGACAGAAAGAGGCCTACATAGAGTACATTTACATTCTTTATTCCTTTCATCTTTTCAAAAATGACAAAAATAAAAGTTGAACATGTGACATAAAATGAGCTAAAACACGTTGATAAAGTTGGAACTATCACAATTTAGGAATTGGGAACGCGAGACCTAGCCTACAAAATTGAGAAGAAAGTGTTTGAGATGATGTTACAAAAAAATAAATAATCAATGGAAGGAACAATTGGAAGACACTTGAAGCATCTCCGTTTTCCAATTATGATCCGTTTATATAATGAGTTGTAGAAATAATATTTATACTTGTTTCTATTTTTGGAATTTGTAAGAAAAAATTAATATTTTTCTAATAATCATTAACAAATAGATTTGTGTCCCATTTGAATCATTCAATTATCCCTACATCCCAATTTATTAGCTCATCAAGTAGCCAAATAACTTAAACGTGACACAAAATTACCGGGTCATAGTTTAATAACTAATTGAGAATTATTTATACGCGGAGTAAATAGTGACAAAAATCCATCAAAACATCGGATTTCGTAAAAGACAAAACAATAAACAGACATACATCCTATATGAGTAACAAAGATACTGAGTAGGTAGATGTTGCTCAAGGAATAGACCTAACAAGGGTCTGGGGTGCTCTTTTTGCAGCCAATAATGGTTTTATGGATCCAATATCCCTGAGCCACCAGAACACTGTGTTCTTTTATTGATCATGTATGGTGTTTTTTTTGTGGTAAATTACAAACATACTTGTATATTATGCAGTAAAAGTTGTATTGGGAAAAAGAGAGTTCCTTTTGCCCTCTGATGTGTAATTCTTTGGTGTTTGTGTTGGGAATTCTGGTCAAAAAAACACAAACAAATAAAAGGCGAGTCAAGCATTCCCTTCTCTCTAACCCCACCAAGAAAGTGAAATTACGCATTTACTTTGTTTCCTTTCCTTTATTCTCTTGTGAATTTACCAAAAAGGACTTATGGGGTGTGTTTGTGAACAACATTTTCATTGATGTGACATGGAATTCGAGGAAAATCGGTTCGAAATTTGAACTAAATGAGCTTTTATGTCGATTTTTAAATCCTTTGTACTACAACTCAAACATAAATTGCTATATTTGTCGTCACGAAAGGTTATGGACAAAAAGAAATTATGTCTTGTTAGTTGCACGCAACGGCAAAAGAATTGGAATTCTATATTCTAATCATATGACTACTTCTACATTAACATGTTTCCGCTAGATTCTACAATTACAATTTATTTATTTTTCAGATGTTCAAAAAAGTTTGAAGTCTTGATGGAGTTAAGGGGCTAAAATGGCATTTCCATTTTTTTTAAACGTGCATCTTGCTGTCTTGGTGGGTTAAATATATTTCTTTATTCAAAATCCGACCCGTATTGAATTTCTTACCTTCTTAAACCACTATTTTTTTGTTCAAAGACTCTTATTTATATATAAAGTTAATGTTGGATAAAAGTTAATACCTTGAATACATACTTGTATCATTTTTACATTCTTTTCTTTTTATGTGGTTCAAACTTTTTTTTTATATGTTGTGATGGTTTAATGATAAGAGCTCCTGAATAATTTCTTAAAGTTTGATCCGTCTAAGGGTAAACATTTATCATATAGTCATAAGAATGTTCAGAAATGATCATGACAACGATTATGTCACGTACATTAAAAGCAAAGTTTGACTACTCCGAGAGAGCCATTATAACCGGAATATCATTTTTTTTAAAGTTATTGTTAAATTGACAATAATTAAATTAAATGGTCCCTGCTTTTATCATTAAACCTAAAAAGAAATGTATTTCAGTAATAAGAAGAATCAAGAAGCAAAAATATAAAAAACAACTCTCTATCTCTCTCTCTCAACATCTTAAGTAGTTGGCCTTCTTCCACTTTCCGTTATTATCTTACTTTCATATCAAAAACATCAATGGCAAAAACCTCTCAAGACAAAAAACACTTCCACTGGTCAACCAAAGTCAGCAACGAAGATGAAGAACAACAACAACAACTCCCTTCCTTCAATTCACTCCCCAAAAAGAATCAAGAACCCGAATTACCATCACCCTTAGCCCGAAAAAAGTTCCAAACCATCACAATCGCTAGATTCCGCTCCGTTCTCGCCACACTCAACAAAACCCGACCCAACTTGCTTCACGGGTTAGGTCCACGGGTCGTGGGAACCCTATTCGGATCCCGTAAAGGCCATGTCCATTTCGCTTTCCAAAAAAGCCCAACGGCCCAACCCGCTTTCTTGATCGAGCTACAAACCCCGATAAGCGGGCTGGTTAAGGAAATGGCTTCCGGGTTGGTTCGGATCGCGTTGGAATGCGATAAAAGTGATGACAAAATCAAGAAAGTTGGTAGTAACACAAGAAGGATGTTGGAAGAACCGATTTGGAGGACTTATTGTAATGGTAAAAAATGTGGTTTTGGGATTAAAAGGGAATGTGGTGAAAAAGAATGGAAAGTGTTGAAAGCCATTGAACCGATATCGATGGGAGCCGGTGTTTTGCCTGCTGAAAAAGATGGTGATGGTGAAGAACATGAAGGTGGGATTATGTATATGAGGGCTAAATTTGAACGGGTTGTCGGGTCAAGAGATTCGGAAGCTTTTTACATGATGAATCCGGATAGTAATGGAGCTCCGGAACTTAGCATCTATTTGCTTAGAATTTGAGTTATGCATAATTCGGGTCCAAGTTCAACTTGTTTGAAGCTATTGGAGATGTTTAATTTCTTGAATTTGGTAATAGGGTGAGGTTTTTTGTTGTAATTTGTAGTTTATCAAGGGAAGAAATGGAAATATACATATTAATTACATAATGATTAAGGGTATTATTACTTTATTAGCATTCTTCTATTATTTGTTGGTACACAAAATGATATTTATTTTGATAAAAATAAAGAAAATGAGGTTGATGTATGTACCAATTTTTTTACTTTCATATAGGAAACGTATGTAAGTTTTAGGAATTACTACGTGGATGAAGTAAAAATTATAATATATAAATTATTAATTATTAATATAACGTCATATATCACCTATCTTCTCTTTTGCTTTTCCCTATGCGTAGAATTTCACCAGTGAAGGGACAATGATTCAGTGCCACTAGCACCAGCAAAAATTGAGCATATACTGATTAGTGATAACTGTATATCCAAATTCCCTGTTTTGTCCTCACAGAGTCACATGTCTGAAATTTTGCCCGACTTTATTTATTCATCAATCTACAATGATAAAAATTGTTACTTATTATGTCATTAAAAAAAATTAGTAATTTTGTACTACGTATAATACGAATTATGTTACATTGCCATTGTACATATGCCATGTGTATTATATTTTGTGATATATAAATCACTTTCTTTTATGTAAATAACAAAACAATTTATATTTAATGATTTTAATCTATTACTTCAATACCTCATAATAAAATTCTAATTTCTTTTTAAATTTTTATTCTAAAAAAAAATTATTTCTCAAACTTGAAGAGATGTATTTAATAAAATAATTGTTTATATTAAAAACTCACCACTAACTATTCTTCTCTTTTAGTTTAACTTTACATTGTAATCAAAATTATTATTATAGATTAATCACTAGCTATCTTCTAAAATCATATGTAAAATAGAAACATAAATTTTATAATGAGAAATGGAGTATATTTCAATGGATTGCATGTTCAATTTATGTTATATGTATGCTTTAATATTCAAAATTTAAAATATACATTATTTATATAGTTGGATCTTTAAAATGTTTCTTTAATAGAAACAATCATCATTTGGTTTATTTTTGTATTTAATATTTTATGGATTAGGTTTTAATTGAATTTGATTTGTTTTCTTTTACCAGGAGGAAGATATACTTACGAAAGTTGTAGTTATTATGAATGTATAAATTTCATTTTATTTAAAACTAAGGAATTAATAGTGTAGTATAAATAATATGAAGTACGCAATCGCCTAATTTATCCTATATTACATTACATCAATCACATCCATTTATCAACACTCAAGTACGCAACTATTAAGCATCACGCCTCTAAATCCATTAATAATTACTTGAATAATTTTCAGCTCTTTTAGGAGATTATCATAAGTGTACTTGTAATTGATTATTTGATTGTAATTTTAAATTGAAAAACAAAAATTTTTCTGTTAAATACAAGGTAAACTGATTATCTGAAATTTTATTGAAGTCGTCAAATGTATAACTCTTAAATTCCAACTCAATCAGTAAAATTAAACTCCAAATAAAAAATGTAAACTTCCAACTCAATAGTCAATATAAGTTCCAACTACAACTTATAGTTAATTTTGTCAAAAAAAAACCTATAATATAAGGATTAGGAGGTCTTTTGACACGTCTAAACAATTGTGGCTCCATCTTTATGATTGTTACTAGGGTGTCATTCTTTTTTATGATATAGTGGAAAGTGGAGAGTGGCCCATTCTTGAGGGGAAATAACGTATGGTAAATCAAGTTTTAATCAGCACATCTGATATCTGATATTAATTAATCATATTATCAAGATATCCTTCATCATATACTTATCATTTCTTCAAAGATTCTCAACCTTAAAGTTCTCTCATTGTCATAACCACCCCTAATCTCTGACAATATACACTTTTTCCCCCTAAGCTCCCTTGTAATATGAACCAATGCCATTTTATTCTACTAAGGAAAACTAAAAGGGCTGCTGATGAAAGAATATAATCTCCGGGGTGTTATTTTGAAAGTTGTTGATACTCCAAAAAACTATGAAAACCTACACTTGTCATTGCCCCTATTGCATCAGCGCCCCTAATCATAAGCTTCCAGCCGGAAAAATATAAATATGAAATGTAATTTATTGCTTTCATTTTGGAAAAATATAAGAAATCATAGAAACATGTATAACCATATTTTTTTTAAATATAAGACTGCGATATATATATATATAAGAGGCTAAAAATCGTAACTGTACGAATTAAATTTATATTATTGTTAAAATGTGTTTTTGATTTAAATGAAAATTGTAAGTTCACTAATTACAACTTATCATATGTTCATAGGGTAAACCTATATTTTACAATATAGTGTAGATATGAATAACGGATCATAATCTATATCAAAATATATCTTCACTTGCCACTATTCAAGTTGCGCAACAATAATAATTATTTTTTAATAAAGATTACAAAAGGGAAAGCACATTGAATGGATGGGAGTGAAAACTATCATCTCATTTCAAATATTATTATTTTATTTTACCAAACAATGCTTTAAAGACAGAAAACATCTTTTGGTACCCCATCGCTTGATTAATTGTCAAATAAATTAAATGGATATTTGATAAACGGTGCCTACCATTTAGGCTCTTCTTCTTTAACCTGCAGCCAAATCGCATTTTAAATTGTGTGGTAATATTAAATTATTCCACACTTGTATGTGTATATTTTATATACACAACACAACCGAAAACAATTTCATTATATACATTCTTTCGACATATTAATTAGAAAAAATGTTAATAATTATTAATTTTAATATGTGTTGATTAGTTTTTTCATAATTTTCTTTTATTATTTTTTACAAACTTATGAAAAATATTATTCCTTTTATGAGTTTGCATGCATATTGCTATAGATAAAAAGAACATGAATAAGATGCTAAAACTTGAAGTACTGGTAGACTTAGTAAAACAATAATGTTATTTCCAAGATCGATCTCTAAAAAGGTCGCATACTCACCTAATTAAGTACCTACTACATCCAAAATCTGAGAACAAAATTACATAAAAAATACGGTAAACATAGAAATGATCCCGACAATTAAAAGAGTTTGAGACAATACATCGCTATCCATCTTAAGTATTGAAACCGCTTCACTTTTCGTAGACCTTTCGTTCGCAGTTTGTGCAACATTATCAAGCTCAAGAACCTTAATAATCATCTTAAGTCCACGTTCACAATGTCCCGAAACCCCACTAATGAAATAAAAGTAACCCGATCGATTAAGTTCAAAAGTAGTGTCACCATTGTTGGAGAAAAATATCGGGTACGATGATTTGCATTTCTCGTGTTCTTCTTTTGTCACAACCAACACCGCATCCTTCTTGTACTCAAAATCTACAAACATGTGAAATATTATGTACGTTGATATGAGCTAGGTTAAATAAATAAATAAATATATAAAATGTCAACGTTTAGTTATACTCACGAAGTGTGTCATTGATCTTAAAGCGATTGTGGGAAGCCCATTCATTGTAGTACTCGGTGTCGTTTGAGGGTGGTATTTTCCACCCTTGGTCGCCATTAACAAGGAACTCGGTGCTTTGGACTTTGAGAATGATGGCGAAGAAAGCTAATGACGCCAAGAAAATGATGGTTGTGTTCTTCATGATTGTAATGTGTTAATGTGGGAGGAAGGTAATTAGTGGTGGATTAAGGCGTGTTAAGAGTGCTTATATTGAGGTTAATTTGAAGAAGTTGGTTATTTAGAAGAGAGTGGGAGAGATAGTCGAGGAGAAGTTGTGGGGATACAATCTTTGACTTGGTAACTTCTGTTTTTCTTCAAAGATATCGATCGTATCGCACGTGCTACTTGCATGAAGGCGTGCGTGCATGGGTGAGATTTATGTTAAGATTTAACTGAGGCATGATTTAAACAAGTGAAGTACACTTTTTTGTAACTTAGCATGCATATATATCTAAAATTAACTTCAATTTAATAAAAACTAAAGCAATAATAACAAATTTCGTATACGAGGTAATTTAAACATGAATTTTCGAAATGAAAATGTTGTTCCATGACTCCATCTATTCCAAATACTGCAAATGCTAAACATGCACATCTTTTAAAGAATCAACCCAATTTTAATTCTTAGGAACTAGAAGTATATTTCATTTTTATTTTTTGTAGCTAAAAAAACCCATATTGCAATTAATAACTGGTTAAATCCAACTAGTTAATGAATCAATGTGTCAAATTAAGTAACTTAATAACACAGTTACAAAATTCAGTTCAATTAAATAATCAAAATGTCTGTTCTTGTATCTTTATAATTTTAAATAAAATTATTATTTTTATTTTACAATAATATTAACTCTTTGTACTACTGATCTCCATACATAAAGTGAAAGTAAACTAAAATTAGATTGCACAAAAAAGTGATACTAAAGCTTCTCCTCATAAAACCAATAGGGTAGAATTGTAGAAATTAGTTAATTAGATATTGAAGAAAGCTTGGGCTCATTCATAATTCATCCCTCTTAATTTCCAAAATTGGGCACCAGCCCACTTGTATGATTGTATGATTTTATCCACCTTTACTGTATTTGGGCTGAAGCAATCATTCGAGCATTAGGAATGAATGTATTCAAGAATAACAAATACTCCGTATAAATTTACGTTTCTAAACATCTTTTTTTTTTTTTTTTTTTTTTTTTATAATAGAAAGAAGAAAAAAGATTTTGAATATATAATTAAAATGAAAACTGTATATATCAAAAATGAATATTTTAGAAATCCATACATACTAATAAATTATTAAAGACGTTTAATTTTTTTCCATATTTCATCCAACTGACCTATCCAACTCACCACTATCAAAATAACATTTTCATTATTATTTAAATATTATTTTTTAAATTAATTTGAACTTTCATAATTTGTTTTTTTATTATTATTCAGATATTTATAAATATTTAATTATCATAATAATTATTTTTTAATTATAATTGTATCATTTTTTTACTACTAATAAACAAAAATATATTTCAAATTTGGATTTTATAATCTAATATTAAATCACCGCATAAATAAACTTATTCTAGAATATATTTGTGGCAAAATTGTCCAATTTCAACATTAGTTGTTCTAATATTACAACGCTATTTACATAATGGTCTTCTCAGAGAAAAAAGTTCCGAGTCAAAATTAAGCATTGGTGAGTTGAGATAAACACAGAAGTGAAAATCAGCCAACAGAGATTTTGAGTTTCCAATTGAGTTAATCACTTCAATGGCTGAAGAATCAGAGAAGAGGTTTCACGCCGTCATGGATAAACTCTTCCTTTCGCCTTCCTCTCCCAATTCTAATTCCAAATCCACAAGAACTCCCTCTTCGATTAGGTATAAAAGTAATTTCTAATTATGTTTCCCCCAATATATGTTAGTTTAACAGCTGAATTGAATTATGCGGTTAGAATCTTGTTATTCGTTTGAATCTCGTTTCATTTTCTCATATAAGAGATCTATAAGAAATATGGGCTTAATTCAGTTCGTTAGGGCTTATTCATCCGAACATATTGCAAACTACTATCCTCCATTAGTTCTACTAATCTACTGAAAAAAGAGCTTTACCTGCTTTTTGGAGATCAAATTTCCAATTGAACATTAAAATCGATATAAATCCTATGAACACATTAGATTAGTTTCTGCTTCATCCTGATGTTGTGTTTGTGAAGAATTCAGAAGTATAGCTTCTTGTCTAGCAATTTGAATCAGAAGATTAGTGATTTAATAAATAGTTTTTACTTTTCGATAGTACAACTGCAGGTGAATTGTCAAGAAGCAGAAAACGTCCATATACTACAACTACAACACTAGCTTTAGCTGAACCGAAATCCAAAGGAAATACAGTGGCAGATTTGAGAAATACATCTGGTGGGAGGGTGCAATCACCTGTGTGCAGACCATGGAATAGAGAGGACTTACTGAAAAGGCTTGCTACATTCAAATCAATGACATGGTTTGCTAAACCTGAGGTTAGATACAAATACTCAATTTTTAATGTCACTTTATTTCCTTGCTTTATTCCTTCGTATGTTTGGATTATTTTTTTAATTTCTTAATGATTTTAACTAACACTCTTTATTTTACACCAGGTAGTCAGTGCAATAAATTGTGCAAGAAGAGGGTGGATCAATGTAGATACAGACATCATCGCCTGTGAATCCTGTGGGGCCCGTCTCTTATTTTCTACTCCATCATCTTGGGCACAACAACAAGGTAATCCACACTTTTCATTATAACTATACATATTCATATTATATATACAATATAGTCTAATTTTATATAATATGCGAATTTGCAATATAGTTGAAAATGCAGCCTCAGTATTCAGTTTAAAGCTAAATAATGGACACAAATTACTCTGCCCATGGGTTGATAATGCTTGTGATGAGAAACTAGCACAATTCCCACCTAAATCTCCTGCAGAATTGGTTGATAACTACAAGAAAAGATGTGATTTGTTATTGAAACTTTTGGAGGTCCCTGTGATATCTTCAACAGCCACAAATTACATAAATACCCCTATGCTAGAACACTTTCTTAAATGCCCTCCAACTTTAAATGAATGTGAAGAAGCTTCTTCTGTCTCCTATTATCAGGTATGACAACTCTATGCTGTTAAGACCATCTCCAATATATGATATATGACTATGCGTATAGATCTTTATATATTTGTTAGTTGTGCATATAGTTTTTATTAGTATGTTTTATAATTAATTACTTTTAAACAATGGACTAAATATAAAATTGAAGGCGTTAAATATTACTATTTTTAATTCTTAAATAAAATAAAAGTATATGATTAAACTTTTTCTTTTTCAGGCACAAAAGCTTATAAGTTTATGTGGTTGGGAGCCTAAGTTACTACCTTACATAGTTGATTGCAAAGATACTGATTCTAATGCAAATAATTCTAATATAACCGTATATTCATCTCATTCTTCTAAAAATATGGACGGTTTTCCAACTGAAAATGAGCAATATGATCATACATCTGTTGTTCTAGATTGTAAACTTTGTGGTGCTAAAGTTGGTTTATGGGCTTTTACTACAATTGCACGGCCCGCAGAGTTTGTTAGACTTATTGGGCATGCAGATATTACTAGCAAAAACGAGACAAATCACCATCTTCTAGAAGCTTCTAATGCTGAAAACGGAGAACAAATGGAGGTTATTAATAGTGGGACCACATCAACAAATAGAAATGTTTTGAACTTGACAATTGCTGGTGGGCCACCACCTGCAGAACAGAATTTTCGGCCCACGATTTTGTTACCTGTTGTTGGACAGAATTTGAGGGCTCGTTTTTCATCTGCATTTGAATCGGTTGATGGTGATAACTGTAATTCTTCTAGAAGTAATGAGTTAGTTGAGGCAGTTGGAGATGAAAATAGTATTATGAAAACTGCAATTTATGATACTGCAGATTTAGTAAATATCGAGACTGTTAATTCGGTTGCAGCTAGTTTGAATTCAAAGCAGTCATCAAGTGGAAAACCAATGGAGTTTGATCCAATAAAGCAGCATAGACATTTTTGCCCTTGGATTGCATCGAATGGGAAAACGACACCTGGATGGAAACAAACTCTGTCTGCTTTAGAACGCATGAAAGAGTTTGTTTATCAATCAGAGACAACACAAACTCAATCTTCACTCATTGAGGTAAACTTAATTTCTTTATTAATCTTTTTTTTTTAAATTTGCTAACTGTTTATTATGTTGTAGGTTGAAGATCCAGTTGGTTGTGTTAAAAAGCTTCTGACACCACCATCAGCTAAAAGAAAGAAATTCACTCACGGATCAAGCAGTTAATCATCTGTTGTCAAGTAATATGCTTTTGCCGTTTTCTTTTAAACCATTGCTATTTTTCAGTTTTCAATTACCAGTGCTAACTAAACTTCTCTTTTTAGGGATTGTTGCAACTGTTTGTATCAATTTTTGATTTTTTGTGTTGCGGTTTTATAAAATCAAATGTAAAAGTGTGGTACACGATTCACATTGATGTATTTATCTCACTAGTCACTAAAACAATGAATTAACAAAATTTACAGCATTAACCGACAACGGGTAATCAATAATTAAACTATAGATAGTCTATTTGCCTAAAAAGGTTGTCAAATAAACTATAGATAGTCTATCTGCCTAAAAAGGTTGTCAAATCTCATAATTAGAACGTAAACTTTTTATCAAATCTTGAAACAATCATAATGGCCCACATTCGTATCATTATAATTTATACTTCCTCCTATTCAAAATAAGTGATACACTTTGCATTTCACGGATTTTGAGGCAAAAGTTTATAATGATGGTTAAATTAGATTAATTGGATGGTTAGTGGGAAATGGGTCCCACACTTTTTGAATAAAGTGGAGTTAATGATGTTTAAAAGTAAAAGTAAGGGTAAATGGGTCTTTTCACTTTGTTAAAGTAGATAGTTAGTGGGTGTGGGTCCCACTCTTTTTTGCCAAATAAGGTAATTTTTCAAAGTGTATCACTTATTTTGATACACCCCAAAAAGGAAAGTGTATCACTTATTTTGAATCGGAGGAAGTACAAAAATTAAGATGAGACCACTGAAGACCAAATTTGACCCTCCACCCCTCAGTAATAACCTACCCCTTTCAGTTCTGCTTGATGGGGTTCTTGGTCACTCCCTTTTTCAAGACACGGCCTGCAATTTGATTTGTAAGATGAGATTAGTACACAACTTAATTAGTACTCGGTAATGGTTAAACCAAATTATATTTTTAGAAAAAGTTACCATCTCCACGTATAGCAACCTCGCCTAGTCAGACCTGTTATTGGATCATTTTCGTCTCTAAATTCCCTTCCAAATATAAGATTGAACTACAAACAAAACATTAATTTCTTTAATAAATTTCCAAAAGACTTAACTTAATGAAAGGAATTAAGGTTACCCAGGAAGAGCATTCTTTGCTACAAGTGCACCTAATCTCTCGGGGTAAATTGATGCCATTGAACCATAGTTCTATTCTCTCGGTTTGTAATGGTCTTCTGTTGTTCCTCATTCCTCCTGTCCCTATTGACAACATTGTCACTTTTCTCCCACTTCTTAGCTTCTTTTCTATGGCATTTTCCCAACCAATATTGCCTACTCAGTACAACAAAACAAAACCCTAATTATCACAACTAATTTATGTCTTCTAATAATCCATGTTTGTACTTTGTACCCTGTTAATGCCTATTCTCAATTCAGAAACAACCTAATTTTACACTTCACAACTAATAAACAATCAAGATCAACAAATTTATGCATTCTAAACAATTTATACATGTATGTAAATGCCTATACAGTTCAACAGAAGACCCTAATTTTAGATTTCACAGCTAATAAACAATCAAAATAGACAACTTTTCTGCATTTTAGAGAGAATATAACCAATGTATGTACCCTGTAAACGCCGATATCTAAACCGTTTTCTAGGGGGCGGTCACCGAAGTCCCTCTGCCGGGAATTAGATTCGGGAGATTGAGATAAGGGATCTGATTCGGGTGGATAGTGGAATCGGAATCGGACCCGGAGGTTTCAGTGGAGAAATGGTGGAGAGAAATTGGTAGCGATTGACGGTGATTACTATTAAAAGAGCTATAAATTCTCTTGCAGAGTGAAGACGCCATTGGAATGAATTACAACCAGGTTGATGATTGATTGATGCTTCTTTTCTTCTTCAAAAACCCCACTGCATTAATAATTCTATTGTTAATCTCTACTACTAGCATTTAGGACCTTTCCCTAAATAGCCACTGAAAAATTCAGCCAAATTATTTCCATTTTGGGACTTTTCAACGTTTGCTAAAAAAAAGAACAACCAGGAGTCGAACCCACCACCTACAAGTTACATGCAAACACACAAACCAGCTAGTGCAGCCTACGGCTGCGTAATGTATTCAAAACAGAATTCTTTTAGCCTTTTGCATTTCGCCCACCAAACCTTTCAGCCTTTTCAAAACTGAAATTAAAAAACGAAATTAGGAATTAGGGTTGTATTCGTTCTACCTCCTCGGTTCCAACGTCCTCGATTAGCAGAGTTTTTAATGTCCACCCTCTTCGATTCCATCAGCCTATGGCCTGTTATCCGCCTCTTATTCGCCTATTGACTGATCAAACGAATTCTTCATCCGCCCGTTGGAATGCCCTCACCGCATTTCACACTGATGGAATCGAGGAGCCTTATCGATTCAAGCCACTCATCTTGGAAGGCCTCCTCGATTCTGCAATTAGCCTCCTCGATTGCTTCAAGCAGGAGTATCCTTCTTCACCCTACAAATGCACCACATCGATTTGAAGTAATTAAATCAAAGCAGTTTCAAAAGGACACCACATCGATTTCAAGAAGGTCACACCGTATTTCTCTTTTTGATCACAGGCGACTACCACCTGCTCTGCGAAGGTATTGGTTTCTTTTCGATTTCTTTGATTCTATTTCGATCTCTTGAACGACCATTTATGGTGGTTGCTTGGTTTTAATAGACTATCATCAACTGTTATCTTCCATCGCTTTCTTATGAATCATGCATATATTTGAATCGACTATTATTTTGATTTATCTTGATTTCTTGGTTTGATAATTCAAGAATCATAAGGAGATGTTACAGCTCTTCAACACCAAATATTATTTTTTAATATTTTATTGTTTTCAAATTCCAGAAAATAATTAAAGAACATCTTATTTTCATTTTGATATTTACTTAGGTCGAGATTGCTATCCTTAAAGGCCACACAATTTCAAGATCTTTAACTTTTAGTTCAAAAGGTGTAAATTGTAGCAGTACAAGTTCACTTGATAATTTGTATGGAGATGATGACAAAATTCCTGTGTTTTCGGTTGAGATTCATGTTTAATTTACTGCATTGTGTTTTCATATTTTTGTTCAGATTAGTCTTTGTGTCTCAAGTATGTTTGTGGACTTGAATATTGTTCAGATTTGGTCAATCGATTCTTCCCGCGATGAATTTTTCTTTTTTGAGTTGTAACCTATACACGCTTGTGCATTTTATCCGATTGTCTTATAAAGGTTGCAGTCTTTTATGCTGGGTAAACTTCAAACTTCACAAAGAACTTTTGCAAAATGAATGCCCTCACATTGTTGTTGGAACCCTTGGAAGAATTCTTGCACTTGCAGGATATAAAGATCTTGCATTTTAAAGCGGTAGACCTTTTATACTCTATGAATGTGGTAAAATGCTTGAATCACTTGCTATGCTTTTATTCCTATAAATAATTATAACATATATGTCAGTGATGATTTCAGATATGAGCAGTGATGAGGAAGAAATATATAAAATTACACCACAAGATAAATAAATAATTATGTTTTATGCCACTTCGAGCAAAGAAATTTGACATGTGTGCTTTCATGGAAGATGTAATCTCTCTTGGTCAGATTTACTTGAATTATCAACTCGAAGTTTTCATTGTAAAATGTATTTTCTTAGCTTATTGTTATAATGTGTTTGCTAGGATTTGTTTTGTTATTTTATTCTTCATATTATAATGTTTCATAGTAACAGCTAAAAGATCGAGTATCAATATGATTTGATCTGATATGTATGTTTCCACAAAGGGGATAACAAATTAAAATGGGTCCAAGTTAAATGGTGCATTGTTGAACCTGTTAAAAAATGTCAGCTTGCCATGGTTGACCCGCAAGCCGCTATTTAAAGAAACGGTTAGGCATGTGTAAGTTCCAATAATCAGACTGAACATAAAGTTGAAAATGTGTAAGGGTCCTTATTTCTCATCTGCTAATAAAGAGAATATAAATCTCTATCTCTACTACTTATAAAGCATTTAGGACCATTCCCTAAATAGCCGGCTGAAAATTCAGTCAAATTCTTTCTATTTTCGGAAATTTTCAACTTTAGCTAAAAAAATACTCCGTAATGCCTTACCCGGGTTTCGAACCTGGGACATCTAAGTAATTAGCACAGACCTTAACACTGTGTTCCAGAGTCTTAATTTGGAGAGAAGAGAAGAGAAAATGAAGGAAATAAAAATTTTATCATGTTCCAGAGTTTTTTTTATAAAAGAAAGGAAAAGAAAGGGAAAGAAATTATGGCCATATTTTCTCTCCTAATCTTCCTCCCAAAAGTGGGAAGATTTGGAGAGAAGAGAAATTTTAATTAATTGCAATTACCAAACTAACCTTGTCATTACCTAACTTGATCATATTTTAAGGACAAAATTGTAAATGTGTTAACTTATTTCCTTTCTCTCCAACTCAGGAACACAAAAACACAATGGTTTTCTTTTCTTTTCTATCTAACTTAGGAACACAAAAAAGAAAAATATTTCATCTTAATATCTTTTCTTTTCTCTTCACTTCTTTTACATTCTCTTCTTTTCTTTCATTTAAATATTATGGAACACAGTGTAAAAGCCACCGCCTCATGGGCCAATGGATGCGTCTCCTTGGTACAAACCCGAGTGTTTTCTTGGATGGGCCAATGCATGCGTCTTCTTGGTACAACCCCCGAGTTTTTCTTGAACATTGAACGGTTTCTAATTATCGATGTATTTACCATCATCTCTCTACTTCAATGATTTTGAAGATTCTACCAACTCAATTAAGCCTTCAATTCAATCGTTTTACAATTACAATCGGATTTTGAGCATCACTTATTTCAACAAGTTTTAACTAATATCATCATCAATTCTTCTACATCCTATAACAATGGCGGGATTAGCTTTGCTTATGGATCTATTGAAGAAAAATCCAAGCCATATTTGATGCTTCCTCCGCCGCTGTGTATTTTGCCGCCGGCACCCCTTTGTATCTAGGGCTTTTTTTGGGTATGTTCTTCTATCATATATCGTTCTAGCGGTGATGATGTTTAAGAGCGAAATAAATTAGGGCTTGTAGGGTTTTATCGTAGACAAAATCTGTTGCAGCGGCTGTCATGGTTCTCACTTCTCAAGTATGACTGCCTCCTTAGTTCCTTCAACCAATGTGTCTTCCCCTTCATAAAATATATATTATGATTGCTCTATATTAGGTTATTAACAATCTTCGATTTGTTGTTTTGCTTATTTCAGGTTTCCACAGGTATGTCATTTGATGTTATTAGTTTTTAGGGTTTTAAAAAGTTCCCTAATTTTGTTTGTCAGAAGGAGAAGTTAAAATTGTTGAGTTTTTTACTTTTTAATAGTTGTATGCTTATTATTTTGAGTGATAGCATTCTCCAATTACAGTAAGACAAGATACAGATTTGGGTGACTTTTTAGCTGTTGTCTAATTGTGGCATAGGTCACAAATTCTGTAGATTAATTTTTAAAATTTTAATTAATATTTCCTGATTTTGCAACAGGGGAGCTGCTTTATTGAGTTGAAACCTTTATCCGATTGTGCAGGCTTATTATCCGACTGTTTCTGAAGGTACTATCACTGAGAATTATTTCATGTCAAATAGTGGCGATTTAAGTTAATTTATTGCTGGTAGTATTGTTTGTTTCTTCATGTATCAACATTTATATGCTATAAACGTTTTTTGTTTGTTGATGCAGATTGATGTTTGGCTAAACTCTGATTACTTGGATGCTATGTCACTTTGCCTCACAGTCTATTGGTGAAATTAATGTAGGTAAGTTATAAAGACTTGTACAGATTGGCCATGCATGCACCTCTGATCCTTTGGCATCTGGTTTACTTATTGTATGTATTTCCAAAGCAACAAAGTTGGTTGATAGGTAACAGTTATTGTTATATTTTAATTACTTCTTATTTTAGTGTTTGAAAAATTATGATTGTTCAAAAAATTATTAGATAAATTCATGGTATCATACTTGGTAGCAGATGTTTGGAAATATGTTTCAGATCGGCCCGGCCCGACTCAACACATACTGACCTGTCTATTTTGAGACCCTCTTAATTTTCATCTAACGTTTATTTGACCATTTTACTGGTTGTGTTTCCGTGTGCTCGATGTTTGTAATCCTTACATATTTCAATGACATTACCTTATCTAAGTAACTCCAAAACAAGTAATTATGAATTTGATATGTATTTGTGTGATTGCAAGATTTTAATTATTTATTTTTCTTCATTTGCTCCCAATATTATTTCACACATGTATGACAGATTTTTATGTATTTGGTTTTACCTAGCTTTGCAAGTTACGAGGTAATGAGGAACCCTCAACTCAACATCTGCTTAGGAAAATGAATTGCATCATGAGGTAAATTTGCATATATTCAGATAAAAAGAATGTAGATTTTGGAGTTGACAAAGACATATACTATCAATTTATTTATTATGTGTGTTGTGTCTGTCAAATTTGAGTTTTTATTTTTTCTTCCTTGTGCAGCCAATTCTCACTGATGAAGACATTGAAGGCCTGGTCTAATTTCTTACTTCTTGACAGTTGAGAGCAAGATACCAACTTTTCTTTGCCTTTTGTTTGAGGTGGAAATCTCGGTCATTTACTTACGAATGACCAATTTGGGCCATTTTTTTTATCTCAAACGGTTCAAATAAATTATAACTAGCTAAATAAGTGACATCTAAAGTAGATAGTTCATCTCGAATGGGCTGAAAATTGCCCAAATACTATTTTTTAATGTATACAACCTTCTAAGTTGCCTTTTTCAGTACCGAAAAATGTTTGTTTGGGTCAACCATTTGACCCGTTCATCTTGCCACTTCTGTCTATATTGTATTGATAAATCTTTTATTCCATCTGGTTTATTTTCTATTGTTAAAATTTAGGCTGTTGAGGCCCATGAAGCACTTGAAGATTAGTCACTAGCAAAAGTGAAGTTGTAGTGTTGGAAGACTTAGCACAATCTCTTGAGCGAGATTCAAACACTGGTTGATTAGGTCATACAAATCCTTTATAACCAATCTCAATATAACAACACTGCTTAAATCTATTTCTAAATCCTCCGCCTCATTTGAACTTGAATGGTGTATTCTCTTCCCACCAATAATGTCTTCTTGAACATTTAAACGTTATCTATTGGATATTGAGATGATTGTTTTGAAAATCACATTTCGTCTCTCTCTTCTCTTTTGCTCATTCATATAAACCCTAAAACAAACCAGTCTTTTAGACCCAGCAAAGCATCTGAATTCTCCCTCACCAATTGAGTTGATAACACAATGTCCTAACCAATTGAGATGCTAGATCATATGTTTCTTACTTGACTATAATTGTATATATTCTCATAAACCTTAAAAGATTGAAATAAAAACCACCACACATCCGCGACCACCACCATCACCATCCACTATATGTGACAACCAACATCAATGGCACCATTGCCCACCAGTTTGATGCCGCAAAATAAAGTCACAGGGTACTCGCCGCCGCATTGCGCGGGTACCCTGCTAGTACTTCTGTATTGGAGATTTGGAGCTGGAAAAAGAACCGGCCGGGTCGCGTTACGAAAACTGGATGGGCTATATGTCCGAACCATGATTAATAAAGGGAAAATGATCTATTTATGCAGCTAAGTTTCAATTTTTTACCAATTAACATAACTAATTTAATCATTAATCGATTTATGTAATATTGTCTATATTTATATGTTTATATAACATGTTTTAAATATTTACTGATTTGTGCAATGTCTTAACATAACATAAGGTTGCCTCGTTTCTTGTGTATGTGTTATTATATACTCCCTCTGTCCCACAAAAAACTTCTCATTTCATCCTAAATTTTTGTCCTACAAAAAACTTCTCATTTCAATAAAATACTATTATTACTAAGGACCCCACCACTAACTATCCACTAACTATCTTTCTCTCTCCAAATCAATCTTATATTTTAATCAAAATTATTATCAATGACCCCACCACTAACTATCACCTTAAATTAAAACTTGTGCCCATCTCAAATGGGAAGTTTTTTGTGGGACGGAGGGAGTATCTATTACATTCATCATCGGATGAATAGTAGCTCCTCCACAAAAGACTCGACACCTCCTGCTTGAAGATTCGACGCCTACCGTCTTCCACCTCCTGCTTGCTTCCGATTCCTTCCAGCGCATTCCACAACTCCACCTCCGATTTTTGCCACCAATGCTTACCTACTGTCTACCATCGTTATCTTATTGTAGTTACAAAACGACTACCCACAAATTGACGCTCCTTCCTACCGACTCATAACCATTGTTATTCATCCGCCAGGTAAGTTTTTATTATACTTTAAATTTGAGTTTCTCACTTTTTAATTAGGGTCCCCATTATTAGTTGGTTTCGATCAAATTCATATTTATGACAGTGTGAAACATTTTGATAGGTTGGGCATATGCGCCAAATGGCTGTGATATTGACGTTTTTATACACGTTCAAACCCGTCAATATCGTCAAATTTGAGTACGTTTTAGAAGCAAATACATGTGATATTACTCAATTATGTGTTTATGTTACATTTCAGGTGATATATCGAAAGAGGTGCCAAAAACGGGCCAAAAGATGAAGAAAAATACAAAATTATAAGGCAAAAATTGTTCACGATCGTGAACTGATCGTGAACTATTCACGATCAGTCACCAAAGTCCCTGTATGGTCTTCGCGTTCGTTATCGAGAGTTACCGATCGTTATGTCATCAAAACAGGAAGTTCACGACGCGAACTATAGTTCGCGCCGTGAACTATGCGCCTCTGATCGTGTTTTATACCAGATCAAAGGGAAATGTCAGGCATCTTTTTCTGGAAGTTTGTTTTTGGGCAGTTAAGGACGATTTTGGAAGCAGTTTATCAAGAGATTAGTCAAGTTTATAGCAATCATTGATTCTCAAACATTTTGGATTAAATCTATGGTTGTAATTCTATACTTTAACTCTTGTTTGTTGATTTCTAGCATGTCTATGTGCTAGTAATCTTTATATTCACTATGTTTGGATGATTCTAGGGTTAAGTATGGTTTAATTTTAGGGTTTGTTTGTGTTCAAAATAATTGTTGATGTTTAATTACTCCTCTTGGTTTAATTTATGAGTTTTCGTTTCTTTATCGTTGGTAATTGATTAAATTAGATATTGACAACATTTGGTTCAATTGATTACTTCCCCAACTTTTCATTATGACCTAGTTGGTAATTCACTAGAAATAGGGATTAGAGATAAGATTCCAATAAGTTAGATTAAACAAGAAGTTCAACCCTAGTAATGAAAATTCTAGGTTAGAGGTCTTAGTTAATTCAAGACGGTAATTTCAACAAATAGAAGTGTGATTAGTTATAGCTTTTGAGAGAAGAAATTCCTATTAGTTGTAATTAGTTTATTAAATGGGATTGAGAGAAATCTAATACCGTGACTTCTAGAACATTAGCCGGTGCTTAATAACCATACTTAGAACTAGATGAATCCATACATAGTGAATATCCCTTAAATCTCATTTAAATCGTTCAAATTTGCATTTCTTGTCATTTCAAATATTAATTACATTTCATATAAATCAAAACATGAACAAAAATCTTTTCTTGATTAATTCTTTAACTTTCTTTACTTGGATTACATAAACTGTTCCCTGTGGATTCGATAACCCGAAATACTTACCTAGCCTATATTACCCACGATTAGGTATACTTGCCTATGAATGTGGTAATCTAGATTAGTGGTATTTAGGAGACATAATTTTATAACTAGATCGTACACATCAAGTTTTTGGCACCGCTGCCGTGGACAGTTTTATGTTTTTAGGTTTTTGAAAGTTAATTAGTTAATTGATCCTCATTTAGGAATTTATTCTTAAATAAGTTACTTAATTTGTAATTTCTGTTTCCCTTTGTTTTGTTTATCAGTTGCGTGTTAACTCTTTGCTTTGAGTTGTGCAGGTGCATGAGCAATAAGAATACTCTTAGAGGCAAAAAGGCTAAAGCTGATCAACCCTCACCATCCTCTGATCCAGAGAAACTTTTTCGAAGGAGACAGAGGATTCAATTAGAAGCAAGATACAACGCATCCATAAAGAAAGCTCAAAATATTGGGGAACCGAGTCTTGAAAATCAGAATCCGCTTTTTGAAGTTCAAGTCCAGAGTTCTGAAAATCAGGAGCAAACTCCTGTTAATTTAGAACCAATAGTTAATCAAGAGCCGATTCTTGATAACCAAATGGGTGATCAAGACCCACCACCGGAACGTCCGATGTGGCAAACGAGGCAAAATGCCCCGGTTGATGCCATTCCGGCAATTAGACTTCCGGAAATAAATGGCATAAATTTTGAAATAAAAAGTCAATTCCTCAGTATGGTTCGTGACTTGGGTTATGATGGTAGACTCACGAATGACCCAAATCACCATATTGAGTGCTTTAATGACATATGCCAATTGTTTAGGATTCCTAACGTTTCGCAAGATGCGATACGACTTCGACTCTTCCCTTTTATCTAATTGGAGAGGCAAAAATTTGGGTTAAATCCCTTGAGCCAAACTCCATTTCGACTTGGGAAGAACTCCGAAGTCGATTTATACACCGTTATTTTCCACCCGCGAAAGCGGATAAATTAAAAACTGATATTATGGCTTTTCAACAGGAAGCTGGGGAAACATTAACGGAAGCATGGGAACGTTTCAAAGGAATGTTGAGGAGATGCCCAAATCATGGGTTTGAGAAGAGCGATATCGTCCATCTCTTCTATAGGGGTTTGTCCAACAATGCACGATCCACCCTTGATTCATCGAGTGGTGGAATATTCATGTATAAAACCCCTACGGAAGGATACCAACTTTTGGAGGATATGGCCATGCACAATGCGGAATGGGCCACCGATAGAAGAGCCGGAAAGCAAACGGGTTCGGTCAATGCGGTTGACGATAGACAACATGATGAAGTCGCCGCCATAAAGAATAACCAGGTAATGTTAGAACGTAAATTAGATAAAATAACATCTTCTTTACATGCGATACAGGTTGGGTGTGAGAAATGCGGTGGACCCCACCTTGCAAAGGAATGTCAACAACACCAACCGATGATGACCGAGGAGGAGGTCAATTATTTAAACCAAGGTTACGGGCAAAACTATCAACGAGGAAACCAAGGATACAACAACAATAGGGGTTACAACAACAATAACAGTAATTTCCCCCCTAGACCATCACATCCACCCGGTTTCCCTCAAAATAACCAACCAAATTACCCTCCTCGAAATAATTCTAACACACCCGGTTCGAGTTCTAAGCCCGAAGAGCACATGTCTCTCGAGAGCATGTTTGGTCAGTTTATGGCTAGCCAAGCCAAAACAAATGAAGAAACCATACAAGACTCGAAAGAGATGAAACAATGTATTAGAAACCAACAAGCCACCATTCAAAACTTAGAAAGAGATATTGGTAGAATTGCCCAAGCCTTAACCGAAAGACCTCAAGGCAATTTACCCCCTTCTACCCAAGCGAATCCCAAGGGAGAATTCAACTCAAGGGATGTCAAAGCCATTACCACACGAAGTGGTAAAGAGGTAAGTTCACCAATGGTTAAAATTACTACTAATAATTCTAGTGAACATGTACTTGTAGAAGAGGGGACACCAATGAATGAAGAGGAAGTGCTTGTTGAGAAGATTATAGAAAAAGATGAACCGAAGAAGAATGAATCAAAGAAGGAAGCAACAAAAAACTCTTACCTACCTAAAGTTCCTTTCCCACAACGGTTGAGAAAGGAAAAACTCAAAGAAAAATATGGTAAGTTTGTTGAAATGATTAAACAGGTACGCATTAACGTGCCTTTGGTTGATATGTTGGCAGGTATGCCAAATTATGGAAAGTTTATTAAGGATTTGGTGTCAAATAAAGTGCAAATGGAGGAAGCATCTTCAGCTGTGTTGAGTGAAGAATGCTCGGCGATCATAGAATCCAAGATGCCACCAAAGCTAGAGGACCCAGGGAGTTTCATAATCCCTTGTCTCTTTAATAATTTACCGGTTTGCAATGGTCTAGCAGATTTAGGTGCTAGTATTAGTTTAATGCCCTTGTCGATAGCTACAAAAATAGGACTAACCGATTTTAAGCCGACTAGGATGATCTTGAGATTAGCAAACCTTTCATACACATATCCCATTGGTATAGCAGAAAATGTTCCTGTTAGAGTTGATAAATTCGTGTTCCCCGTAGACTTCGTTGTCCTAGAAATGGATGTGGATCCCAAAGTCCCGCTAATTCTAGGTAGACCTTTCTTGAACACGGCGGACGCCATGTTTCATGTGTCTAAGAAACAACTAAGTATAGGAATAGATGATGATAGGGTCACCTTCTCTATAGAGAAAGCCATGAAGCATACCTCCAAATCCGATGATTCTTGTTATTTCATTGATGTTATCGATTCATGTATCGATGAGGAGGTTACTTCCTTTCTCGACCTCGATTGTAATGATGTCACCACAAAAGGTGATTTCACTATTGATTCCGATGAAACAATCCGAGATCTCCAAGAGTTCGAGGATTTGCTTCATGTAGATGGTGAGGAATCCGAGGTAGGAGATGTCGTGTTTGATAAAATTGACCCTAAAGACAACCTTCAAATTAAAACTTCTTTAGAAGAGCCACCTACTCTAGAGCTTAAAACTTTACCAAACCATTTAGAGTATGCCTTTTTAGAAGGTGATTCTAGTCTTCCGGTCATCATTTCATCTAAGTTATCCTCCACCGAAAAAGCCGATCTTATTAAAATTCTTAAAACTCATAGACAAGCCATTGCTTGGAAAACGGCTGACATTCCGGGTATAAATCCCGCCTATTGTACACACAAAATCCTCATGGAGGAAAATTTCAAGCCAAGTGTACAAAGGCAAAGGAGATTGAACCCGAATGTCAAAGATGTGGTTAAAAAAGAAGTTCTTAAACTTCTTGATGCGGGACTCATCTACCCTGTCTCCGATAGCCCGTGGGTGAGCCCGGTACAAGTTGTACCGAAAAAAGGGGGTATGACAGTTATCAAAAATGAGAAGGGTGAACTAATCCCTACTCGAACTGTCACGGGTTGGCGCGTGTGTATTGATTACCGCAAGCTAAATGATGCCACCCGTAAGGATCATTTTCCTTTACCGTTCATTGATCAAATGTTGGAACGACTCGCGGGAAACAACTTTTATTGTTTCCTCGATGGCTTTTCCGGTTATTTTCAGATCCCAATCGACCCCCTAGATCAAGAAAAAACCACATTCACGTGCCCCTTTGGTACATTTGCTTATAGGAGAATGCCGTTTGGTCTATGCAACGCTCCGGCCACGTTCCAACGTTGCATGACGGCTATTTTCCAAGACATGATAGAGGATTGTATGGAAGTATTCATGGATGACTTCTCGGTTTTCGGGAACTCATTTACTTCATGTCTAGCAAATCTTGAGAGGATTTTGAGAAGGTGTGAGGAATCCAACTTAGTGCTTAATTGGGAGAAATGTCACTTCATGGTGCGAGAAGGCATCGTGTTAGGACATAAAATTTCTGAGAAGGGAATTGAGGTAGATAAAGCTAAAATAGATGTCATATCTAAGCTACCTCCGCCCTCGAATGTGAAAGCCGTGAGGAGTTTCCTTGGTCATGCGGGGTTTTACCGTCGGTTTATCAAAGATTTTTCTAAAATCACCCGACCCATGACCCATTTACTTGAGAAGGATATACCATTCGTTTTCTCAAACGAATGTGTAGAATCCTTTGATTTGTTAAAGGAAAAACTTACCGAGGCTCCGATCATGGTTTCTCCCGATTGGGAATTACCATTTGAGTTGATGTGCGATGCGAGTGATTATGCACTCGGTGCGGTGTTGGGGCAAAGAAAGAACAATCACTTTCAACCAATCTATTATGCTAGCCGAACACTCAATGGTGCTCAAGTGAACTATACAACCACCGAAAAAGAATTACTTGCGGTTGTGTTCGCTTTTGACAAATTTCGACCCTACCTTGTGTTGTCGAAAACCATTGTGTACACCGATCATTCCGCATTGAAACATCTCTTTGCTAAGCAAGACGCCAAACCTCGACTCATACGTTGGATTCTCCTCTTGCAAGAATTCGACATTGAGATCAAGGATAAGAAGGGGGCGGAAAACCTTGCAGCAGATCATTTATCCCGCCTCGAAAATCCATATTTGGAGGAATGTGATGAAAATGGGATAAATGATAAATTTCCCGATGAATTCCTTGAAGTAGTCAACGCTTTACAAGTGTCTGATGACCCGTGGTTCGCCGACATGGCAAATTATTTGGCGGCGGGTATCCTTATAAAGGGTTTGACTCATCAACAAAAAGGGAAATTTTTTCTCCGATCTTAAGTACTATTATTGGGAGAATCCTTACTTATTCCGGGTCGGGCCTGATTTTGTTCATAGGAGATGTGTGTACGGTGAGGAAGCTTATGTCATTCTCAACGAATGTCATAAGGGACCCACCGGGGGCCACTTCGGACCTAACCTCACCGCCCGGAAAGTATTAGATGCGGGATTTTATTGGCCAACGATTTTTAAAGACTCATATAAATTGGTCAAGGCTTGTGATGCTTGCCAAAGAACGGGTAGCATCTCCAAACGAGACGAAATGCCTCAACATAGCATTCAAGTTTGTGAGGTGTTCGATGTTTGGGGCATTGATTTCATGGGCCCATTCCCGAGCTCCCATGGTAATAAGTACATTCTTGTAGCCGTCGACTACGTCTCCAAATGGGCCGAGGCAAAAGCATTACCAACAAATGATGCCCGGGTCGTAGTCAAATTCGTTCAAGCTCTCTTTTGTAGGTTCGGATGTCCTCGTGCTCTCATTAGTGATCGGGGCACTCATTTTGCCAATCACCTAATGGAGAAAACTTTGCAAAGATATGGTGTCCATCACCGTTTTTCAACTTCTTATCATCCACAAACAAGTGGACAAGTTGAAAACACTAATCGAGCACTTAAGAGGATCCTTGAGAAAACCATTGATCGAAATCCAAAAATTTGGTCTCAAAAGTTAGATGATGCTCTTTGGGCATTCCGAACCGCGTTTAAAACGCCTACCGGTTACACCCCGTACCATATGGTTTACGGGAAAGCATGTCACATTCCGATCGAAATTGAACACAAAGCCTTTTGGGCTCTTCAAGAATGTAACATGGATGTAATCATGGCGGGTCACAACCGCAAATTCCAATTAAATGTTCTTACCGAAGAAAGATCTCATGCCTACGAGAATTCTCGAATTTACAAAGAAAATACAAAACGTTGGCATGACAATAAATTGAAAACTTCAAATGTTTCAAACCGGGAGATAAAGTCCTAATTTATCAATCTCGTTATAAGTTTTCTCCCGGAAAGCTTAAATCCAAATGGGCCGGTCCTTACACCGTTGTCCAACAAAAACCTTCCGGGTATGTGGAGCTCATTTGTGATAGTGGCCGTTTTAGCATAAACGGTCACCGTTTGAAACTTTATCGTGAAGGGAATGGTAATTTTGAGAAGGAGAAATTGGAGGAAGAGGAGGTGATTCATTTCATCTCGGTTGGTGCTCGTAAGTGAGAAGAGAGTAGCATCGAGTCGAGCTTTAGACTCAATAATCTTTGAAGCGCTTCTCGGGAGGCAACCCGTGTGTATTGTGGTTAATTCCCTTTCCGTTCTGCATTTTCGTTTTAGTTGTTAGTATCTTATTTTTCTGCTTTTTAAATCTTTTGGTGTTTGTTAAAAATCTGCTCGTGTAAAAAATTTTCGTAAGTGTGGGGTTGGAGGAAAGTTCGCGCCGCGAACTTTCTTCCCGATCGCTAAGTCCGTCCAGGGAGTTGGGCTCTTCATCGCTAAGATTTAACGATCAGTTCGCGATCCGGTTCGCGTTTCGGATTCGGGTCGACCCGGTTCGACCCATTCTGGTCAAGCAAAGTTCCCGATCGGGAACTCGGTAGCGACGCGAACTATGCATGCTATATATTCTTCGTTTTTCTTCCAGCTCGCACAATCGTTAACCCTAACACTTCAATCGCGAACGGCAGAGCAGATTTCCCCCATTTTCTACCCGATTTCACTCATTTTTCTTCCAAATCTTCCGATTTCTTCATCAATTCTTCATCTCCATGGGTCCAAGGGTTAGTTCTTCTACTTTTCTTCATAGATTCTTCGAAAATTTCAGTATAGGTCCGAAATTTTTGACTTGTTCTTGAATTTTTTTGAGTTAAATCTTAGCTCTTAAGATTAGTAGATTTTTAAGACCTACATTGATGAAATTGGGGGAAATGTATGTGACTTGAGTTAAATTTCAGATTTTTACAAGCATCTTGGTACGGGTTTAGTTGTTAAACTAGCATATTGTTTTTACTTAGTTATATTCCTTTGAATGCTAGTCTAACAACTCGGGTTGGATAAAATTGGGCACCAAATGACAAGTCTTTTGTTCACAGTTATGTTAAGAATGTCACAAAGACACTGTTTTTACAATGTTAATATGTTTATAACACTTAGTTTTTAAATCAGTTTGAAATAAAATTTAATTAACAATGTCAAATCTTTAATTTTATTTTCAATTTTCTTATTTTTAAAACTAAGTGTGGGAAGGGGTAACGTCATTTACATTCATGTTTTACATAATTAGACACCCTACTATTCTTTCATATTTATATTCTTAACATTGTGATTATTGTCTTTGATGTAGAAACAACAAAAGACAGCTGCCTCCACATCGACCGGTGGCCGTGGGCGCGGACGTGCACGGGCACCTTCACCTATCCCAGAACCCGCACTCCTAGAAGATGGGTTCCCGGCCATTCTTAGAGTTAATAGGGAACACATCTTCCTAAACTTTGAGAATGCACCTCGAGAGGGTCTTGCACGAGAAAGTGAGAGTAGGAAAAATAAACTCTCAAACGAAAAAGTAGTTGTGGGACGGTGTGTTGACCTGGAATTGTTAGACGCCGTAGGTCGAAGGGCGGATATTGAAAGTTACCTGGTCCGTTATCATAAGGATCACGATGGCAATGTACGTTTTATATGTCGGGCGTGGGAGAGAGCTCTCCTCATCAATGAACCAACTTATGATGAGCTCCTCCTCGAATTTTATTCTACTATAAAATTCGAACCCCGTGTAGCCATGAAGAACCCCGAAGATCTTTGCATCCAATACCGAGTAGCTAACCAATGGGTAGAATGTAACCTCATTCAATTCGCTATTAACCTAGGTATTTATACCATAAAAGAAACCACATCCGGAAGTTTTCGTCATTATATGAAGTGGTGTGCGACGAATGAGGTTAGAAATGTTGACGAATATTGGCGTCAAATCGGGGTTGGTGATTACCGAATGGCTCATACAAAAGAGTCAAGCATTAGAAGCGGTACTCATCGGTTTCTTCATAGAATGATTGCATATACCATCCGCCACCGAAACCAAGGGCCCGAAAAAGTTAACAAATACGATATGTGGTTGCTCCACCAACTCATCGACAAGAATGCGATAACGAATATTCCATTCGTGATCGCCAAATTTTTGAGTACACAGGGAAAGGGGCTAAAAGGAAAAAGTCCGATGGGTGCCGGTCACTATGTCACTCGTTTGGCACGGGCCGCAACTGCCATTCCTCACAGAGTTTGGGAGAGCATGACATACCGACCAATGGGGTCAATGGACGAGGTATTGTTGTTGGGTATGCACGTCATTGTGAAATTTGGGGGTGACTATGTTTGGAATGAACATCCCGGTGTGGAAAATCCGGGAAGTGGTAGTGAGAGTAGTGAGGATGATGGTGATGATGATGTAGATATGGACGATGCACCGGGTCCCGAAATACCAATAGCGGGTCAACACTTTGATCAACCGGGACCAACGGGTCCCCAATTCGGGCATTCGGGCGCATCGGGGTCCGGTTCGGGTCAATCCTCGTTCGATCCTTACTTCTCGTATAATCAAATGGTCGAGAGGATGGACGCGATGCAAGTCGATGTCGCCTATGTTCGATCATCCAACGACCATTTGCAATCTAATGTCCAAAATCATATGCAACGGTCGTACTACAATCAGATGCGGGTCGGGCAACAAGTGAGTTGGCAAACCGATGTTGCCAACTATAATCTATATCCAAATCAATTTCCCCGACCCCCACCCTTTGATCATTCCAACATACCCACGTGGGCACCGAGCTACCCCGCACCACCGAACTACCCCGATTATGATGCTTGGTACCAAGACTCCAATTCTTGGTACCGCCCGTACCCACCACCGCAATGAAGGCGAAGAGGCAGAAAATAAAATTAAAAAAAAAAAAAAAAAAAAAAAAACGTATTACTGTTTTTGTTTGTTTGTTTTTAGGTATTCGTCGTGATTGCTGTTTGTTGCGGACTCTTGTAAACTGCTCCGGACTTCAAAATTTCACCGGGAATGTACACAACACACCCTCAGGTCGTATACTTTCTTATGACCTCGATTTCCTAAATTTTGTCAAGTTTATTGCATTGGGGACGATGCAAACACTTGAGTGTGGGAAGGGGGTGTATTTAAAAAGAAATCCACCATTTAAAATTTGTCAAATCTTCGAAAATAATCATCTGAGTAAGAAAACCGATTTAATGGTTAAATTTTTTTTATGACACATCTCGATGCTTTTGAAAATAATTTTGGGAGACAAAGTTTAATTTAAATGATAAAATTTTAGCTAGCTTTTATGTTGCAATATTTGTGGCTTTTCATAGATTTAAGAATTTTAGCTCTTTGATTATGGTAATTTTAACGTAGAAAATTGGAAATGCCTTGCATAATATATAAGAATCGTCTTTAAGAAAATTAAGGTTAGTTTTACTAGCTCCCAATGACATTAGGTTAAGATAAGGGCCTTTAGTTTACGGTGCACATCATTGTGAATAATAAACAAAATTATATTAAAAAATTATTAATTAAATATTGTGGAAGAACAAACAACCGGACGGGTGTCACTCAGACAAGTAAGCCCGAGGGGTCCTTCAAACCTAGCATTCTAAGGTCAACTGATCTGGACATGTTGGTGGAAAGTCTGTTACGCGGGTGGCATTCGAGCTGAGGTTCTTCCCACCAAACAAATAAATAAATAAAGAAAAATATATAAAAAAAAAAAAAAAAAAAGAAAGAAAAAGAAAAAAAAAATAGAAAGAAAGAAAATAAGCAAAAATAAATAAGCTTGAATAAAGCATACATGAATAAAGCGTTTACGCTACCCAATGATATTTAAACTAATTTTTCTTATTTTAACCCTACTAATTGGGTAGTTTTCATAAAGATGATATTTGTAGATTATGCAAGAATGAAGAGATTCTAAATTAAAATTGGTATAATTAAGGTAGCCAAAAAATTAGTAGGTTTATGAAAAGTTAACTAGTTTGGTACACAAAATTGGATATAAAGTCTAGGTAAAATTTTATTTGCTAAATTAAGCTAAATTCTGAAATTGGCATTGATTGTGATTGAGATGTTTGTCATATGCATTGGATTGGTGTCTTACTAACAGATTTTTCAGGATGATTTGCTTGAGGACAAGCAAAGTTTAAGTGTGGGGATTTTGATATTGACGTTTTTATACACGTTCAAACCCGTCAATATCGTCAAATTTGAGTACGTTTTAGAAGCAAATACATGTGATATTACTCAATTATGTGTTTATGTTACATTTCAGGTGATATATCGAAAGAGGTGCCAAAAACGGGCCAAAAGATGAAGAAAAATACAAAATTATAAGGCAAAAATAGTTCACGATCGTGAACTGATCGTGAACTATTCACGATCAGTCACCAAAGTCCCTGTATGGTCTTCGCGTTCGTTATCGAGAGTTACCGATCGTTATGTCATCAAAACAGGAAGTTCACGACGCGAACTATAGTTCGCGCCGTGAACTATGCGCCTCTGATCGTGTTTTATACCAGATCAAAGGGAAATGTCAGGCATCTTTTTCTGGAAGTGTGTTTTTGGGCAGTTAAGGACGATTTTGGAAGCAGTTTATCAAGAGATTAGTCAAGTTTATAGCAATCATTGATTCTCAAACATTTTGGATTAAATCTATGGTTGTAATTCTATACTTTAACTCTTGTTTGTTGATTTCTAGCATGTCTATGTGCTAGTAATCTTTATATTCACTATGTTTGGATGATTCTAGGGTTAAGTATGGTTTAATTTTAGGGTTTGTTTGTGTTCAAAATAATTGTTGATGTTTAATTACTCCTCTTGGTTTAATTTATGAGTTTTCGTTTCTTTATCGTTGGTAATTGATTAAATTAGATATTGACAACATTTGGTTCAATTGATTACTTCCCCAACTTTTCATTATGACCTAGTTGGTAATTCACTAGAAATAGGGATTAGAGATAAGATTCCAATAAGTTAGATTAAACAAGAAGTTCAACCCTAGTAATGAAAATTCTAGGTTAGAGGTCTTAGTTAATTCAAGACGGTAATTTCAACAAATAGAAGTGTGATTAGTTATAGCTTTTGAGAGAAGAAATTCCTATTAGTTGTAATTAGTTTATTAAATGGGATTGAGAGAAATCTAATACCGTGACTTCTAGAACATTAGCCGGTGCTTAATAACCATACTTAGAACTAGATGAATCCATACATAGTGAATATCCCTTAAATCTCATTTAAATCGTTCAAATTTGCATTTCTTGTCATTTCAAATATTAATTACATTTCATATAAATCAAAACATGAACAAAAATCTTTTCTTGATTAATTCTTTAACTTTCTTTACTTGGATTACATAAACTGTTCCCTGTGGATTCGATAACCCGAAATACTTACCTAGCCTATATTACCCACGATTAGGTATACTTGCCTATGAATGTGGTAATCTAGATTAGTGGTATTTAGGAGACATAATTTTATAACTAGATCGTACACATCAGGCTGGTTGGTTAACTACTTCTGTGATTAATCCTACTTCTGTTGTTGTATATGAGCAATTGGGGGAGTAGACCATATTTCTTAACTTAACATCATCAATTATTTTGTAGACGGGGAGGTACTAACACTGAATAGGAATAGATCATAGGTGGACTTTTATAGGATTTATGTCACTAAAGTAGTGAGAAACATCAAACATGTTATTTGTAGACTATTGCTTTTATGAATTTGTATATATAGGGTATCTCTATATGTAAGACTAAGAGATGTAGAGTTATGATTTATAACATTCCACATTTTAAGCTGGATTTTGGTTGTCAAAAATTTATTGTTGTAATTATTACCGTAAGTGCCCCAACCATTGAGGTTTAGTGGAAAACGTTAAACTTTTTTAGGATCGTTTCTTGAGTTCCCAAATTTAATAGGATCCCATCTCATATGCTACGAAGAGAGGGAAAAAAATGTCAATTTTTTACTTTCTTATTCCATTTTGCTGAGTGGTGAATTTGGTTATGGACTGTGCAAACAAGTGTACTCCATCGTCACTTTTATTATATAACTATCATAAACTAAAAAGATTTATCACCAATATTCCTAGCATGACACGATTAGTTTATTTGAAAGTTTCTTTTTTTAACAACACTTTGATTTAAAAAAATCTAACAAGATAGTTTATAACATGTTTGACTATCATCAAATCGATTGCAATTTGAATTAGTAAGTGCAGCTGTTGTTGGATACCAACATTTTTTTGACTAATTAGTCATAGAATTCATGTGACATAACAAAATCATGAAAATGGCAGCTATAAACTGGAATTTAGTGATGTAAATAATTAATATATGCTCTTGATAAAATGGCAATCATATCCAGGAATACATTTGTTTAGGCATTTAGGTTCTAGGTTGTAGGTTATTTTATGGTAATGAGGAGATTGGCGGACATAGCTAGGGAGAACCTCAGTTAACTATAATGTAGTTTCATTCACTGATCTAATAATCATTGGAAGTTAATTAATAGACATTTAAATCTTTTGATGATAATAGTTCATTATTTCATTTAATACAACATATATGCTATTTCTATAGTATGGAAAGCTTGGCATTTCTATAGTATGGAAATCTTTGGTTAGCTTGGCATCAACTTCATTCATGTAAATGATATGTATGTTGAAACACTACTTTTCCACTCTTGAGTTATTATTAGGATAGCAATTCACAAACAGATAACACAACTTACAACGTAACTGATATCATATGAAAATCTCCGCGGCATCGCGCGGATAGACCCAACTAGTTTATTTACACATTTGACATGCCAATCTGTTTACACCTCGACTATAACAAAATTATCCGTTACAATTCGTATAAACTCTATGACACCTATAACTTGTTCAACTTATTTAAATATACAAGTTACGTTGGCCATGTTTGCAAGGCCGTCCAATCAACTTTAAAGGCCTTGATATCACTCTTAAGTCTTAATTTTAAGACATGTTAATATTTTATTTTTTGTCATTTCAGGAACAAGCCAGTTAATATTTTAACTGACATTCAATTAAAACACTTATATTTTATCAGTTTACTTTGTATTTTATACACAAAATACACATAAATAATACCTAGAGAAATACACTTTGACAAAGTGCATCTCAACCACTACAACCTACACCACATAGGCGGTTTACCAGCTCGAACCAACATCCAACTGAGAAGACTATTAACACGTGTCTATCCACTATAAATATAAATAAACCCCCAAAACACAAACAATTGTGAATATTTATCAAAGCAGTCATGTCACTGTGACATTTTTTTAGTATTTTGCTTCATTGATATGGTTTCGTTGTTGCTGTATTATACAAACGGCTTATTACATGAAAACCAATCGTTATCAAGAATGAAATGTTATCCTATATTTGTCCAAACATAAATATATATTAAACTCCCTTGCCATTGTCATAACACGTGTTGCTGTTGTATGTTTTCTCACTAGTTAACGTGTCCCGATATTGCTTTAAAAAACAAACTCATCCATCAAACACCGTTCTCAACAATAATAATGGCCGATCGGTATACCGGCACCGGCCAACGCCAACTTACAAAACAGCCAAAAGCTGCCGTTAACAGCGATGCCGGAGCATCCGTCGGTAAACTCCGGCAACCTCTGTCAACGGAATCAACCACACGTACGGGTGTTATGGCCTTACTCGTGTCCACCGGAATCTTGGTTATCCTCGATGGAATCGGCATCACCACCATGATTATGAGCCTCATTTTGTTGGCGCCTATGATCATCATCACCAGCCCAATCTGGCTTCCGGTTGTTTTCCTCCTATTTTTGGCTGTAACGGTGGTATTCTCTCTTTCCGGCTTAGGTCTAGCTGCAGCGATTGTATTGTACCTTTTTCCACCCATCAGAAAATATGTAGTAGAATCACGAAAATAATGATATTTGAGTACAATATTTGGGTGAATTTTTCTTTATTTTCAACTGCTGTAGTATACGAAACGTGAACGAAATTTACCATTGATAAGTGATTAAAGGTATTTCTAATTGTACTGAACAATTTCATGTAAATTTCTTTTTGTTTTTCATTAGAGGAGTAAAATGCAAATTAATGATAAAATATAAAATTGTTATGAAGTTCTATACAAATTAACTCATTTTAATTGTTTCAAGGAAATATAGTAACCTTAAAAGATAATTTACCAATCTCATTGTTAAACCTTCATGTGAAGCTTAGATGGGAATTAGGATACAGTGAACCCAACAGCGCATGGGCTCAATGGGGTCAACCCGTTTTAATGAGATAGTGGGTTATGGGCTTGACAAAGGACATCCTCTTTTAGACCTAACTATGATTATTATCACATATACAAAACCTACAAAGTTGAAACTAATAATTCGGGCAAGTAACATAAAAAAATACTCCGTATCAATTTACTTGTTATAGAAAATGACGTATTCTACTATTAAAACAATCATACAACGCCACATATGAACTAAACTAATAGAGGTACATGTCAAAGTAATTTGGGTCGGGCTAGCCAACATGCATTTATGTTTTTCTACAGAAATTTCTTGTAAATTAACTATAAAAATACTTAACGTGTTAAAAAATTGAAAGAAATATGTCGTTAAAAATACTAAGAAAATGGTTATATATATATATATATATATATATATATATATATATATATATATATATATATATATATATATATATATATATATATATATATATATAGGGTCCGATTCAGCGCAGAACCGTTTAAAGGTGCAGAACCGCAGAACCATCCTAACATCCAATGTTTTCTATGTTATACATAAGTTGTAAATTTGCATACACGCTGTAACCATCCTAACATCCAATGTTTTTAATTTTTCATATAAATATATTTATATATTATGTGTATAAAAAATTGGAAACATTGAATGTATAAATGTGTTACAACGTGTATGGAAATGTACACCTTATGTATAACATAGAAAACATTGGATGTTAGGATGGTTCTTCGGTTCTGCAGCTTTAAACGGTTCTGCGCTGAATCGGGCACTATATATATATATATATATATATATATATATATATATATATATATATATATATATATATATATATATATATATATATATATATATATATATAAAATGGAAAATTTTCAACTCATTTGACTTATTTGAACCATGTTAATCAACTAACTACAAACTATATATAACCTAAATGGTCGTATTAACGTCTTTAGTTCTCAACTCATAAAGTAAATAAAATTGGGATTTTCTTTGAAAAATCGTAGTTTGTAGGTTGTGCACCATGATAAAAGATGCAAGTCTAGTGTTAAATGGGGTTGTGGAAGAGTAATAATAATATGTAGGTACAGTAAAAGCAATGATAAGAATGTAGAAAGGGGTTTATGTCCACTTGCTTTTGTTACCCACTCACTCATCTTTTAATTTATAAAGTCAACGATGGCTAAGGAACCCTCTACAAGTCATAAAAACTAGGGGTGGCAAGTTCTGATCCGACCTGAAACCGACACGAAAATAAACAGGTTTGGGTTGAGGTAGAAAATAATTGGTCAGTCTCGGGTTGAGTCAGCTGACCCGTTTATTAAACAGGTTAGGTTCGGGTCAATGATAATTTAAATGAGTCGACCCGTCAACCCGTTTAATTATTAAAATATATTTTAAAACATATATATTTATACTTAATTTATAGTTTACTAGTTAAAATGTAATTAATAGTTAGATAAAAATTAAAATGTTACTTAGGAATTTGGTGTTTAGCATTTTGTAATGAATTTGTGTAGTAATAACAGCATTTTGACCCGTTTAACCCGTTTAACTTGTTTAACCTGATAACATGTTTAACCAGTCTTATTAAATGGGTTATATGGGTTAGGTTTGGGTTGATGTTAAACAAGTTAGGGTTGAGATATCTAACCCGTTTATATAAACAGGTCGGTTTCGGGTTGAACGTTTCTGACCCGCGACCCTGCGAACCCGAACCCGTCAACTCGAACCCGACCTGAATTGCCACCCCTAATAAAAACCATGTTGAAATGCCACTTATTAAACCATAACAACAATAATAATACTTGATAGGCCACTCATCGATTCTAACCCCATCCATCCACCCAATTATGAAAATTTAAAACGGTTTGAGGGATAAAAATGTAAATAGTTTGTTGTACATTGAAAAACAATTGTTTTGCAGTTTTCAGGATGGTTTGATGGTATTGCTGAAGCTCTTTCTTGGGACTCTCTATTTTTCCATTTAAAAAAAAAGATATAAGCATTGCTATATGTGCCTACTTAATAAGAATACTAATTATATGTTTTAAGAATTTAATTGGTTCACATGGAAGACAAATGAACCAACCTTAGAGAAAATTAATAGATTAGAGACATATAAAAGTGTTATATTTAACGATTTCTTAACCTTTCATCATATAGTAAAACAAATCCCTAGTGAATGGATCTTGGGAGTTTGAGCAACAAAAAGAATAATAACCACCCGTGAGTATCTCAAGAAGGCAACCCATTGTTTTAGTTATAGTGATACCCTACTGGCGGATCCACATCTATCTAACATGGCCCTCAATTGGTGGGTCTCCCCATGTACAAAAAATCTGATTTTTTATTTATTTTAATAGAAATTTTTTTATTGGTCCCACTTGTTAATTGATCAACTATTAGTGGACCCCGATTGATTTTGATCCTAGATTCACCACTGCCTGGAGGTTCCCGACTTGTCAATTACTTGTGTGGAACTCGTCAGTTCGCCGACAATGTTGGCACGAGTTCGTCAATGGAACTCCTCGGAATATGACATGTTGGGGGAAGACTTCTACCGGTTTACAAGGTCTTTGATGAGAGAGGGAGTGCGGAATGGGAGAGAGGGGAGGAAATATGATATTGACATTAATTTCTTAGGTTATTATCAGTGAGAAGAAAAAATGTGACGTTAATATGACAAAATTGATGATTTAGATAAGCATTCATCAAGGCTAAGTAACCACGAAATAAAAACAATTTTAGCATTGTAAAACTTTTTATTTGTTTTTTTTTATTATTATTATAAACAAGTGTTACTTAAATACGCAAGTTTGTTATTATATTGCTTTTTTACGGAAACGTGGAGACGCCGTGCCGTCACCTTCACTCCTACATCGTCGCTGAATCTAAGGACTTCCATATATTTTAGTGCTACTAATATACACGATATATCACCTTCATTTAATAATCTACTTGGTTGATTTTCTTTCACCAAATTCTTAGATGATTTTTTATATTACAAAAGCATATAGATATAATCATTATGTACATCGCAATCCTGTGAAGTTTTTTTAAGTGTGAACAGTAAATAAATAAAAAATACATGTTTTATCATAATACGGCAATGAATTTTGATCAAACAATTAAATTCAATGATTAATCAATTTGACCAAATACACAATTTATGTATTGTTATGTATAGTCATTTTACATTTCTGTATGAGATACCGTTCTAGTTTTCTGCATGAAAATCCAAAGAAATCAACTTTATATGTACAAATACCAAATTTAGACACGTAGAGATATGCAAGTCGCAATAAAAAATCAAGCAAAATTGACCAAGTATGGTTATGTAAGTATTAACCACTGAAGCCTCGATAATACAAAGTGATCAATGATCAATAAGAAAGTTAAAAAATATATATGTATTTAAGAATAAATTCCGTTATAGATTTTGTACTCTTTTTATTTTTTTCAAATGAACAACATATACTACAAGTACATGTATAAAGTATGGTCAGTGAAACCTCAATGATGCAATGGGTTTGGGCCCGTTGGTACACGCCGCATCTCGACTCCATATCTTGGGTCGATCTTGGACCCTTCCGCGGGATCCTGGTGGTGGTGGTGGTGGTGCTGATATCCATGAATGAACGGCGTGAAGTCGAATTGTGTAGCAGAAGGAGATAACGAATTTTTGTCTTTCAATGTGCGACGTGTTGGTAATGATATGTATTGTTGATCCTTTTGTTCTTGTTTTACAACACGAATAACGGGCGGACTTGATGGTGCTTTCTTGAATATGACTATGGAGATTGTGGTGGTGGTGGTGTACCATAAGAGGAGGATTGAGAGAGAGATTAGAAGGAAGAAAGTGGCGGATGATCGTGAAATTCCGGCTACCATAATGGGTGGCGGTGGTGGTGGTGGTGGAAATGGGAGGAAGGTGGAGGAGAGAGCATGGAGAAGGAAGGAGAGTAATAAGAGAGGTGTGGTTTAATATTTAGGAAGAGAGAACGTAGGCCATAGGTTAACTAGCACAAATAATAGAGCTTATTAATTTGCTTCATTCTATTGGAATTTGCACATATGGAAGAATATTTATATCTAGGTATTGTGTATGGAAGAATATAGAAAAAAGTGTTTCAAATCTAGAGTTTTTTTCTTTTTGAAATAAAATAATAATAATGATAATAGTTTATTGAGGTTGGTGTGAAAATAGAGGGTGGGGGACGGAGAGGGTAATATGGTCCAAATAATGCGGAGAGGGAGCAAGAGGTGGTGCCGACCATTCTTCCAACGAGACCTGCCTTCGCGTTCAAGCAACTCCTACTCGACACTTACATAAAGCCCTTTTTGTCAAACCTTTGACTTTTTTACTCTATTTAATAAAGTAATAAACCATAAAACTACACATATGAACTACCTATTTTAGATAAAAACGATGAGTATATCCGCGTTTCACAATAAATTTATTAGAACACCTATCATATTTTTATGTCTAAGTTGCAAGTTGTAGCTTATGAGCTCCGAGTTGTAACTTTTATCTGAAATTGCGACTTGAATTAGTTTAACTTTTTACATCTAAATACTGTTTTTTCTCTGCTGAAAACTTACTTTTTATATAAAAAAGTTGAGCAATTAAAAACTCCAAAGGAGTCCATGTCAAATATTTTTTCTTATTCAAACAGCGAGATTTTCTGTAACTTATATGATGTGGAATTGTTGTCCCTTTTGAGGTTTCTAAAATGATTATTTCAACTTGATAATTATGAAAAATAAGATGCAATTATAATTATGTAAAGTGAGTTAGAAAATCAATGTTTTGGTAACTTTATATTCACCCTTTAAATAGAAGTTATTGTTGTAGCAACAAATACATCTCTACCAAGAGCTCATTATTTAAGTTTTAAGATGTGTTTAGGATTGATTGAATAGTATATATTATGTGTTTTGATAATAGACAGTTTGATCATCAGCAATTATAAAAATGAAATGGTGTTTGTATTTAATTATTTAGTTTGACATCATGGGTAATCAAATAAGCAATTTTTTAGTGTTTGACAAACCTAATTATCTATTTAGTTTATAGGTAAAATGTAAATAATCAGTTTTTAAAACGTAACAAATACTTCCATACATATTTTTCCAAACTCCATTTTAAAATGACACAACACAGATAATTGAGTTTTTAGACTTTTTAAAATACTAATTCTAGATTATTTGTGTATGATGGTAGTTGTGGTTGTAGTAAACAATATTGTAAATTTACAAAGAACACTGGAAAAAGGTTTCTTGGAATATCAAAGTATAAATACTTTTGACAATACCTAGTACACTATTTTTGTGCTTGCACAAGAATGAAAGTTGGCAAAAAAGTAAATGTCAAGTACAAATTCAACCACCAACAAAAGCTATCCGGCCACAATCACACACATTACTTCCACCCCAAATAACACTAGCCCATGAATTTCTCTAAATTGTCATAACTGCTAATTGCAATTTATTAGGAAAAAGTTCTAATTAATCTCTAACCGTCTCTTTAATCAAAAAGTCATATTGAAGTTTAAAAAGTTAATTTGTATCCATCTTGCTCAAAAAGATACATATTTTCGTTTAAGATCATGATGATCCTACCTCTTCGCGATACACCCATAAGTAAGCTCTATCATGAAGTAGCATTAAAGATGGCTAGTAAATGCAGTAAATTATTTTCTTTTAAAACCGTATTTTTGTTGTAAGGATTCCCCTGAAGTGGCTGAGTTTATTGCAATAAAGTTGACTGTTAGGAATATTTTTATTAATATTCATTAAAGATTTGATATGTCAAAACTATTAAACTACAAGGACCTAAGTCGGTGATATAAAGTTCAAGATTTGAATAAGATTTAGGAGATAATGATAATTGTAAAAGATATAGTATATCTTGTTTGAATTTAAAAGATTTAGTATTATCTTTTCCTTGTAAGTCTTAGGTTTTCTAGTATATAAAGAAACCTAATGACATAGAATTAGATGTTCTTGAAACCCACGTTTTAACGTGTATGTGTGTGTACTCTAAGCCTCAAGGTCGTTTGATCCTGTTAACCAAAACCGTTCTACATATTTATATGTAGAATTGGGGCTTTTAGTAATCATTGTATATAAAGATGATGATGAAACCTTGTTTAGCTATACAAATATGTTTATCTAATTCCGCAATATTATGATTTGTATATGCTTATTCCAGATCAAGAACTAACTATTCTTGAGCCTAAAGATCGACGATTATATAGAGTTGTTCTAAACTCAGCAATTGGTATCAGAGCACGGTGGCTCCAGATCTGGAATGAAACAAGGATTTATCAATGATCACATGAAGAATCAAGAAGCCTACAATACATCGCATGCCCCTGGTAATAACTTCAAGCATATATATTTGTAAATTAATTCACATCTTGGAAAGATTATTTCAGAAACAAAAAAAAAGGCTATGGATTTAAATTAAGTATGTGGCGTCAAAAACCACAACGTGCAATTTGCAATCAAAAGAAATCTTGTTTAAATCAAAGGAAATCTTGGTAGGTGGACATTAAATAAAAAAAAAAGGGGGGGGGGGGCAAACACAATTAATTTGTGAAGGTGGTATGCACGCCAGAAGGGTTTTTTTTTGCTGATCGTTTAATGGTACTTCGCAACTTGTTACTACTGGCCAGATTACTACTGGTCAGTAGTAAAACAAATACTACTGCCCCAATTATCACATCTTATGAGCAAACAACCAAACACTACTGATATCAATTTCATATGGTAATTTCAAATTTACTACTGATTCGTGTATCAAAGTGTTTGCTACTGATCTTATTAAATTTCTTGATTTACTACTGATCCAACATTCATCAAACACTACTGATCAGTAGTATATGATCCGATGCTCAATCGATTATTACTGGTAAACGTTTATTTTTACTACTGATCCTTGCCGATTCGAAAATACTACTGATCAGTAGTAAATGAAGAAAAAAACACTACTGATCAGTAATAGACTGAAAGTTTTACTACTGCTGCGTTGACTGATCAAGTATTAATCAGTACTGACCGGAAAATTTTGAAGAAAATTTTGATACTGATTTCTTCAATACAACTGATACATCATATTTTGGAAAACATGACACACACCATGTTCATTCCATACCACTGTTTATTGATTGTATCTGATAATAATGTGAAACGAATCACATTATTCACACACAGGTTGAAGGCATGATGAAGATAAAGGAAAATTTTATTTGTTACATATTTGATCTTTATCAATTGATTACAGAAGATAATTGATTATATTTTATTTGAAGGAGAAGTGGAAAGTCTTACTACATAAGATGTTATGTATTGTTGTAACTGCAATTCAACCGAATTTTAACGAAAAGATTTGTTGAGGACTAAGATAAGAAAGTCCCTCATACGAGATATGATGTTGCTGATTACTATATTTAGACGGAATGCGATGCTTAGTTTGAGTTTCTACTTCAACTTCAAATAGAAAATAGTTGGTTTTCAATGTAATTAATATAGTCTTGAAGAACACAAGAATGATAGCACACTTTTAGGGGAAGAAAAAGTGTTGATCATTCAAGGGGAAGTTCAAGTTTCTCGGATTTATTTGATTATGTCAAAAAGGGGAAGAGACTTGAAGATCCCTAGCTAATTCTACAAGTTTTGTCAAATCAAATAGGGGAAGATTGTTAGGAATATTTTTATTAATATTCATTAAAGATTTGATATGTCAAAACTATTAAACTACAAGGACCTAAGTCGGTGATATGAAGTTCAAGATTTGAATAAGATTTAGGAGATAATGATAATTGTAAAAGATATAGTATATCTTGTTTGAATTTAAAAGATTTAGTATTATCTTTTCCTTGTAAGTCTTAGGTTTTCTAGTATATAAAGAAACCTAATGACATAGAATTAGATGTTCTTGAAACCCACGTTTTAACGTGTATGTGTGTGTACTCTAAGCCTCAAGGTCGTTTGATCCTGTTAACCAAAACCGTTCTACATATTTATATGTAGAATTGGGGCTTTTAGTAATCACTGTATATAAAGATAATGATGAAACCTTGTTTAGCTATACAAATATGTTTATCTAATTCCGCAATATTATGATTTGTATATGCTTATTCCAGATCAAGAACTAACTATTCTTGAGCCTAAAGATCGACGATTATATAGAGTTGTTCTAAACTCAGCATTGAGTACTTGTATTTGGTTTGTGATCGTCATGCTTTGTTGCCGGAAAACCTATGGACTAAAAGTTAAGAGCATCTCCAATGGGAGGTTAAAGAAGAGGTTGATACTATTTGAATAACCTCTAAAATAACTTTTTGCCATTAGAATGGATGACTTTTTTAAGAGGTTACTCCAACCACTTGATCTTCCCCAACTACTTAAACATCTTTCAATATTTGATTCTTTTAGTCCCTACATTTAATAATTTTACATTTTAAACCCATGTATATATTTATATGTGAATCATTTATTATTTTTATAACTATAAATTATAACTTTATCATAATACAATAATTTTCAAGGTCTAGCATTATAATAGTTTTGTAAAAGACATTTTAAAAAAATATTAAGTTTTGTAATGCTATAAGAATTATTAAATTACACAACCTTAAAGGCTTAAACCACTACATTATACATACAAGAGTTAAAATAATAATAAATAAAGGGTTTTGTAAATGTTTGTACATTTATTAATGGAGTAGTGATCCTAAAATTCAGAAGACGGTTTTTACATTAATTTTGATTTTTTATTAACAGCCCTTAATATATTTTCCATAAATATATACGAGTCTTTGTGCATCAATATATAATTAAGCTTTAAAATAATAATAATAATAATAATAATAATGATAATAATATAGTAATATCAGTAAATAGTAATAGTAATAAAAGAGTATAGTTAGTTTTGCTGTTGCTAAAAGAGTGGAGCCCAAATAGTATTTCTGCTTTCTATTAATTTTTTGCAAATTTTTGAGTTTGTTTGATAAATAAAAGAATAATAATAATAGTAATAAAAGTAGTAGAAATAAGTAAATAACAATAATAATAGATGGCTTAACGCTCTTAAATACTCACATTAAACCATTTTCATATATTTAGGTTAAACCATTAGCATCAAATGACAATTTAAACCATTTTTTCTCTCTCCATATATTTAGGTTGAACTATTAGCATCAAATGACCATTTAAAACATTTTTTCATATATTTAGGATGAACCATTAGCATCAAATGACAATATAAACCAATTTTTTCATACATACAAGTTGAAAATTTACACAAAAATATATTGGTTTTAAATTTTAATTGCTAAAATCTTTTAGAATATACAATAGTGGCTTCAAGTCTTCAACCCACTATAGTAAATTCTAGAGAAACCCAACAGCTTCCTGGGCTTGGGCTTACCCACGAGAGGTACAAAATTTAAGATAAATCTACGTAATTATATGTCGGGTTCACACAAAAGTCTCGTTTTACAATAATAGTCACATTTCTAAACCTTTTGACTTACAGTTTTTTTATAAGAAACATAAGACAATAAATAATATATTTTGGTAATTTTATAACAATACAAATATAATTAAATTGAATATAAAATTAAAAAACATTAAGCTAAACGTATATATAGTTAGCAATGATATTTTTAGTTCAATAATATCAAAACAATGTAAGTGATTTAAATACAATGTTTAAAATATTTATATATATTTCCCCTGATACGAAAACAACATAGGAATGATGCACGTTACAAGAAAAGAAAAGAGTACAAGAAATATGATGTAAAAATAGTTCAATACGAGTCTACGGTTTTCATTATTTGAACAGTTTAAGCCTAAGACTGGGAATCCAGTAGGTTGCAAAACAGTACTCTCTTGTAGCAAGAATCGTGCCACGTGGAAAGAGAAATAGAGCAGATATATACATGTAATTATGTGATTTTAAACTTATATATTGCAGATATAAGGTTTATGATATATAAGCTGATAAGTTTTTATTAGTGTTTGAATTAGTTTATGCCTTTTGTTAAATACTAACATCTTAACATGGGCTTATCAAATGAGCATATAACATGTCAAATAAGCTAAAATATGTATCATTAATAAGCTAAAACGAACAACCAAAGTTATCTTTTATGCTATGGAGTGTAGGAAAAACAGTATAATTGTTTCCAAAATTTGTGTTGTGGGGTGTTTAGGATTGAGATTGAACTGATTTTAGCTTACTACATTTTGAAAATACAATTAATTTAAAATTAGTGTTTGGCAAAAACAATCAAAAAAACAATAATTTGCGATCCCGATGCACAAAACGTAGTTTTGAAAAAACAAGTGGGGAGGTGCTTATTACGTTTTGAAAACTGATTTGCCAAATACTAAAAATATTGATTCTCTGATCATTGAAATTTCAAAAAAACATGATCAAATTCAAATAGTATTATACTCCCTCCGTCCCACAAAAAACTTCACATTTCATTCAAAACTTTTGTCCCACAAAAAACTTCCCATTTCAATAAAATACTATTATTACTAAGGACCCCACCACTAACTATCCACTAACTATCTTTCTCTCTCCAAATCAATCTTATATTTTAATCAAAATTATTATCAATGACCCCACCACTAACTATCACCTTAAAACTTGTGTCCATCTCAAATGGGAAGTTTTTTGTGGGACGGAGGGAGTATTTTGAAAAAATAATCTAATTGGAGAAGAGTATGATCCTTGGGTTCCTATTATGTAACTATTTTTCTATTTATATTTTCATTAAGAAAGTATCAAATACCCATAAATAAGAATACCCATAAAATGGTATATGGTGTCTTCTATTTGGATTTCACGTAGTTAATTGTTCAAAGATCAAAACAATACAACAAAAATGGTTTTAAAGGAGCTCGTTAGTGTCCTACTAGACTACTTTATAGGATCTTTTTTACTAGTAGGATCAATAATTAAAGCGTCTGAATTAGTATTATGTGTCCTAAATCCTATTATACATTGAAGCGTCAATTGGACTAACCATTTTAGCGAATCGGAATTCATTTTGTGAAAGGCAAATTTTCAATGAAGCAAGTTATTAGTTATTACCTCCTAAATCAGTATGTACTTACTTGCAGCAACAAGGACAACCCATTCCAAAGTTTTGGAAAAAATTAAAACAATCAGTAATCAAATGGTAATGAGACAATAAAAAAAATAAACAATTAATCACAAAACAATACTTTTGGGATTTAGAAATTACGAAACCTGTTATGAAAATATGCGAGATGGGTACTACCGAACCAGATACGGCCCGAATCAACATGAAATCGATAATCTAAGAATCAAGAGATGACTACTGAGGATTAGAGATTTCTGTGAATCGACACCGATGAGGTGTTTTGTGAATCAATAACTCGCCGAAATTAGGGCTATATACTTATGTTCATTGAGAGAATTTAGGGATTTTTTGAATAGAGAGTTATCTTCGAGATTAGGGTTAGACAGTCGGTTATATGCATCGAGAGATACAGATTGCGATCTTGACTGAGAATGATTATTGATTTGGAGGGAATATCAAAATTTAAAGAACCCTAGAATGTGAAAATTTTGGGCGTAAGCTCGAAACCATTACCAGACAATATAAATAGAGGTGCACAACAAAACCGGATTTTTAACCGAACCGGTTTAAAAACCGGTTTAAAACCGGTTTCAAACCGGTTTTGTAGTCGAAAATACCGGATCAGACATAAACCGGCGGTTCCCAACCGGTTTGGCATTTTAGCGATCGGATCGGTTTTTTAACCGGTTTTTAGAACCGGTTTTTTCACCGGTTTTGCAACCGGTTTTGTCCGGACCGGTTTTTTCACCGGTTTTGCAACCGGTTTTGTCCGGACCGGTTTTTTCACCGGTTTTGTAACCGGTTTTTAAACCGGTTTTGCCCGAAAATTGTACCGTTTGCAAAATTGTACCGTTAGAAAAAGAGCCATTGCATGCTAACGTTCGAATATATAGCCGTTGGGATCGAACCGGTTACAAAACCGGACAAAAAACCGGTTTTAAAACCGGTTTTCAAACCGAAATCCGGTTTTTAAACCGAAAACCGATCCGATCCGATCCGAAAAACCGATCCGATCCGATCCGAAAAACCGATCCGATCCGATCCGGTAAAACCGATCCGATCCGATCCGATAAAACCGATCCGATCCGATCCGGTTTGGAACCGATCCGATCCGGTTTGGACCGGTTTTTGACATCCGATGGTAAAACCGGTTTAAAACCGAACCGGTTTTCCCAAAACCGGTTTTGACTTTTGTTGACCAAATCCGATCCGGTTTTTAAACCGAACCGGTTTTCCAAAAAAACCGGTTTGTGCACCTCTAAATATAAAGGGGTTGTCTGGGAAAGCTTATTTAAGGGGCTTTTAAGCTTATTAGCTTATTAAACTTGAAAATTACTTTAATTTTCGAACTTAATAAGCTAATAATCTTAAAAGCCCCTTAAATAAGATTTTCCAAACATGGCCAAAATACCTTTCAATACCTACAAGAAATATTTAACAATGTATTGTTTATTTTTCATTTTTGGTTTAATATGACCTGTACCACTAAATATTATTGAAGAAAAATGATATTTGTATCTATAATTTATGTGTACTCATAAGTCTACTCACTTCTAAACTTGACATGTGTCATCTATTAATTCTCTCTCTTTATATCATTCCTTGTTTTTGACACTTGTCATGATCAAATTGGTAGGCACATAAGTAAACACATTTAGTATGCACATATACCATTACTCATTATTAAAAACTTAATACTTCCTCCGTATCACAATAAGTGATACACTTTTCATTTATAGGTGTTTCATATAAGTGATACACTTTAAAAGTTACCTTATTTGGTAAAAATGTGGGACCCATCATCCACTAACTATTTACTTTAATAAAGTGAAATTACCCCTATACCTTTTCTTTTACTTTTAAAACTCATTAATATCACTTTATTAAAAAAAAAAAAGTGGGACCCAACCTCCACTAACTATGCACCTTAATATATTTAAACTCCTACTTTAATATTTTGCCCCAATAACCGCGAAACTCCAAATGTATCACTTATTGTGATACGGAGGAAGTATAAGGGAATTATACATCAATTCATTGGAAGATAATTCCTAAAATTCAGAGGTAGTTATTAATAAATATACAAGTTTTTGATGGGTGTTTGTCATTATCAAATCCCATATAATGATAATAAAATTATATGTAACGCAACCTATTAATATCTATTGTAATAAAACGTTAACAAACAATTATGATTAGGCCACATATGCCATGAAAAAAATTCGGGCACCTCAAAGACTCCTTATAAACATTTTTTTAAATGAATCATAAAGTGCACCAATTAGTCATGTGAAACATTTGCTTTCAAGAATAACTGTAAATATGGTATTCATCATAGTCTAATTAAGTTAATATATTTCTGGTTCTGAATTTCTTCAATTCACACTACAGCGACTCGTGTTTAACAAATCAACCTGATATACACAGGAAAAGGGTGACAGAAACTAGAGACAGTACTAACAATCATGAAAGTGGTTTAAGTAATTGATATTTGTCAATTAATTATTAATCAGCACTTCTGCAGCTGGTCCGATCCTTCCAAAAAGCCAAATTTAATTGTACAATTTCTGTACTCAAAATAAAGATTAATGGATTGGTACTGCCCATAAAAAAGCGGATTAATTGCTAATTAATCAACCCCTTGGAACTTTAAGAAGTACTTCCTACGATTCAAAATAAGTGATACACTTTCCTTTTTGGGGTGATTCAAAATAAGTGATACACTTTGAAAAATTACCTTATTTGGCAAAAAAATTAGGACCCAAACCCACTAACTATCTACTTTAACAAAGTGAAATGACTCATTTACCCTTACTTTTTACTTTTAAACATCATTAACCCCACTTTATTCAAAAAATGTGGGACCCACACCTCACTAACCATCCAATTAATTTAATTTAATCATTATTATAATTTTTTACCTCAAAAACCGTGAAACTCAAAGTGTATCACTTATTTTGAATCGGAGGAAGTATTAATTAAGAGATTAAGACACCTTTCAAAGCAGGTTAATTGCGTATCTAGGACCTCTGGTAAAAGTATGAAAATGTGGCTCATTGATATCATCGCTCCATCAAGCCATAGTGAAAAGTAGAGGTGCACATATGGGCTTTAGCCCGAGCTCGGGCCTAAAAAAAGCCTGAAAAAGCCCGAAAAAGCCCGGCCTGAAGCCCTTTTTAGCCCGAAATCCTAAACGGGCCTGACTTTACTCACGAAAACCCATTAAAGCCCGGGCCCGGGCCGGACCGGGCTAAGTCCGAAAAAAAGCCTGAAAGCCCGAAAGCCTGAAAAAGCCCAAAAGCCCGGGCTTTTTAGCGTTATAAAGCCTGGGCTATTTCTAAATGACCGAAAAATCTAGAGTTTCTCTTGTCTTTTCTACCTTAATGATATAGCCATATAGATGATAGGGTAGAAAAATGCCCGAAAGTAATAGTTTGTTGATTTATTTAATTAGTTATAAAGAATATTTTGATTATTTATATATTTTTATAATTATATTATTATATAAAAGATATAATAGAAAGAAAAAAAAAGCCCGAAAAAGCCCGGGCTAAGCCCGCTAAGCCCATTCAGGCCTAAACAGGCCTAGTTTTTTTCTTAAAGCCCGGGCTAAGCCCGGCCCGGGCTTTTTTAGGCCCGGGCTTTTTTACTCCGAAAAAGCCCTGTCTTTTTTAGGCCCGGGCTAAGCCCGGTCTTTTTTAGGCCCGGGCTAAGCCCGGCCTGGCCCGGGCTTTGTGCACCTCTAGTGAAAAGTAGTATTAAAAAAACCCGAAAACGGATATCCGAAAAAATAATTTTGGTATTCAAAAATCCGGATATTCGAATTTCAGATACCGGATCTCGCCAGTGTTTTTTCAAAATTTTCGTATCCGGTATCCGAAAAATTATACGAAATATAAAAAAAAGAATCCTAAATATTCGAAATATATCCAAAAATATTCGAATATACGAAAAATATATGAGTATTTTGTTTTTTCTGACGGAAATCCGGATTGCAGATACTAGGGGTGTAAATGAGCCGAGCCGAGCCCGAGCTCGACTAGGTTTGAGCTCGGCTCGTTTAAGTTTTAAGGAGCTCGAGCCCGGCTCGTTTCGAGCCTTATATGTAAAGCTCGAGCTCGACTCGTTTAGGTTTTTACAGGTTCGGGCTCGGCTCGATTATGCTTATTTAAGCTCTCATATACACAAAATATATAATTTTTTTTATTTGATTATAATATTTAATATATTATGTAAACATTTCATTTTTATATTATGTTATATACATATATATGTATAATATGCATACACACATAAGTATAAAAATATATAATATATAATTATATTTTTATAATAATTAATATATATTTGCTCGTTTAGGCTCACGAGCCTAATCAATCTTAGTGGATCAAGCTTGGGCTCGGGTTCGTTTAATAAACGAGCTCTTAGTTAAGCTCATACTCGTTTAAGCTCGGCTCGTTTCGAGCTTTTAACGAGCCGATCCCGAGTAGCTCACGAACGGCTCGGCTCGTTTTCACCCCTAACAGATACACTATCTAAAAATTCAGATACCCGGTTATGAATACCCCTAGTGAAAAAGGTGAACTTGAGATCTCTTAATTAAGCTTTAATTTGCACACTTGATGTGTATATTGTAATACCGAGTTCTCAATTATGATTTTGTTGAGATCTATTGGAAGGAGGTAAAAAACATTCATCATATGCCAGCTTTCAATGGAAAAAAGATTTCAAAGTACGTTTGTTGCTTATGCAATCGATTCCTGTAATCATAAATAACTAAAGGAATTAAACATATAGCAAGTCAGATATGGCATTAGACAGAAGCATCATACACATACGTCATATATCATATAGGGTCCTCCTATTCAAACACCCTTATATCTACTAAAAACACACCCTAGTCAAAGTTTAACTATGTTTTTCATTGAAAATTGTGTTTAGAAACAATAAATTACATGAGTTGTCAACTATTTATCTTTACTTTTTTTTTATCTGTTTGAAATTAATATTTTAATTAAATTTATTTATCTTTTTATTTAAAATTAAGTATTAATTTTTCATAATTTATAACAATTACTGGAAAAACTTTAGTTTTTTTCTGAGAAATGTCGTCACCATTTTATACGGATAAGGTATAATACTTTATAGACAACTGAAGCCTTATAATCAAGGTTGTATGAATTTGGAATATGTTTAAATAAAACTTGTCATACTACCTCCGTATCAAAATAAGTGATACACTTTCCTAAAAGGGGTGGAACAAAATAAGTGATACACTTCAAAATCTTTCCTTATTTGGCAAAAAAGTGGGACCCCTTCTCCACTAACTATCTACTTCAATAAAGTAAAATTACTCTTTTACCCTTACTTTTACTTTTAAACATCATTAATTTCACTACATCCAAAAGAAGTGGGTCTCATTATCCACTAACTATCCACTTTATACTATTTTAAATAATTTTCCAATCTTTTGCCTCAAAAACCGCAATCTCTCAAATGTATCACTTATTTTGATACGAAGGTAGTATATTTTTTAAAAAATAGTAAACTTATCATATTTACTTATTTATTTATTTTTTCTAATTACAAAATATAAATCACAAATTATAAAACAATAATATATTTAATAAAATACAAAATAGTCAAATCCCAAATAAATAAAGTATAAATTAATTATTACTTAATTATTATTTATACGGGGTGTTTAAATAGATATTAGGGGTGTCTAAATAGGCAATCCCATCGTATATACTTATATAACACAATTTTGTCATATAAGTAAATTTCAGCAAGCCATGTAATATAATTCATTGCCGTTTGAACAATATATCTATTTTTTTGTCCTTTTTCATCACTTTTAAGTAATTATAGAAATTCCTTAATGTGAACGAGGAAAAAAGGGATATACATGATGACAATCTCATTTTGTTCGTCTGAAAATGTACGATCGGATAAGTGCACATATTATCTTATCCTCTAAAGTATCAACTCCAATTAAAAGTGGATTTCAATCAAAGCCTAAAGCAATCCTGTCATAAGTTTTATATCGATCATTTCTCCAAATGTAAGGAACCAAGATATGTGGAAGCACCTTATAACAAAGCTCCATATTATCCATATCAAATTATTTTTATATTACATTTCACAAAAAAAACAAACATTTTAAGTCAACTGCCTAATTCTCATCAAGTTCCCATTGGACGTTTACATCATATAGGGGGGTCTAGAATTAAAATTTCCTCATCATCCAATTTCAAAGAATGTGGAGGCAAGTTTATTGGCACGAGGATCCAAAACAGAAGCGTGAAAATGATAAATAAATAAATTAAAAAAAAAAAACCTGGATTTGAAGTACAAGCACTCCAATATTAATTAGTCATCAAAGAAATTAATTAAGAACTACATTAACCACAAGAATGATTCATTTTAGCAACTCTTTTAGTAAATCTTTGCTTCTTATAAACTTACTACAACCAGAATCATCTAGAAGTATGATACAATTGAGGCTGATCCAGGTTTATATGAAGAAGCAACACTGACCTAGCTAATTGTTGATGCCTTCCCAAGGTTTACCAAGAATCTGGAAGTCATTGAATTGATGCTGAAAATAAATAAATTAATATAACTAATCATGTACAATAGTTTCATTAACTCTTTTTTTTTTTTTAATTCGAATTTATTAACTTAAAATACAGTATTACCTCATGAGAAGGTCCCGGATTATGCTGATAATTAAACCATAATGGGCTCCAATTATTTGACATCATGGAGGAATTATCACCAATAATTCCTTGCTTAAACTGAAAATTAGAGCTTGGATATTCGGCTTGATGATCACTTGTTTGAACTTGGTTTTCTCCAAAGGGAATCCAAGATCCTAATCGGTTTGTATATTGATCGCTTACGCGATCACAACCAATTTTGATATTTTTCTTTTCTGTTGTTCGTTTCCTTGCCCTTGCTCTTGCTTTTTCCCTTGTTTCTTTAGCTAGAGAGTGATCAATATACAAACTTTTTCTAACTCTATCAATCTTTTTCTTCTCTTTAATGTTATTGTTACAAGAATTGAATTTTTCCTTATCTATTATAATCACCTCATCTTGATCTCCGATTTTATCCGTAAATTGATCATCGATTGATCCAGACAAAACTTCACATTCTGAAGGAGAAGATGAACTGTTTGACTGCTGGGGAAAGAGGTCCCGAATAGCCGATTTTGACTTCATTAGCAACCACTCGATCGTATTGCTGGCTTTATCAAACCCTAACATGTCTTGCAACTTGAAAAACTTCTTAGCAACATCGAGAGATAATCTCATTCTTCGATCCCTAGGGCCTCGAGCCGTGTTAATCTTGCTGTGTCGGTCTTTTTTGGAAGATCTGTTGACCGTTGAACTTTTTAAACGATTAATATCATGATCAACCGCAACAAATTTCCCATTAGTAGTATTGAGAGTTGATTTTTCATGAGCTACATTAATGGTGGTAGTGTGGTAGTTATGACCGTTGGAGAATGGTGGTTGTTGTTGAGAAAGTTGTCGTACAATAGGTTGATCTTCAAAGGGGTTGTAATGAAGGTGGTGATGAATTTGAGAGGATTTTGAATGATTTTCATGGTTGTAGTTGCAGAAAGAGGAAGGATGCATCTTTTTTGTCTACCCTCTTAAAAGCAATGATCTATATATATAAAATATGTGTTGACTGTACGTATAATAGATCTGGAAGGGAACTTTGAGAAAGAGACCTTAATTTGAACTTGCAAATCAAAGGCTTATCTCACTACAAGAAAGAAAACAAATAGCTAAAGCTCACTTTATAGTCAGTGATGGATTATGTGTGTGTTTGTGTGTGAGAGAGACCATTCCGTTCATTGCACATGCTTATTATTGATCAAACAAAGGGTACTAAAGAATGATTGTTTGTTGCTAATTTAAGGTGTTGTTTGCTGACTGTAATATTTCCTTTATTTATATATTTATACTTCTGTATGTTTATCTTGTGATTTTTTAGGAAACTAGGCTTCATAATGTAGGGGAAAAAACAGGTTTAAAAAAGTTTGTATTGGCTCGCCATGACTTTGTCAAATATTAAAGTTTGACCATGCATTCATGATCCAAAGTTTGGGCACAAAGATAGTGTAGTTCCATTTTCAATGAATAAACTATGGATTAAGCAATATGAATTAAAAAGATGGAAGATTTAGATGGATAGAAACTTAAGAACTCTTTGCATTTGATAAGAACATTACAAATTAGGGCAAAGGTTGTAGAAATTAGGTTACAACTATCTATTTATACCTAGCCTAAGTTTAGACTAAATACACAAATGATCCCTACACTATTGGTTACAACATATGAGACCCAACAATCTCCCCCTTTGTAACAATAGTCTGGGACTCGTATCTTCGAAGTCTTCATCTTTAGCCAAAGCTGCACCTGTAAGATATTTCGTTGAATAATGATGCATCATGAACAATTTGAGCTTTCTTTGGATGTGAAAATGAATACTTCTTGTAGCTTTTCAACCAACAAGATGTATTTTGAAGACTTTTGACTGAAGATACATATTGATCGACTTAAAGTAAGACCCATAATGATAGAGAGATTAACAACGGAAGTCTTTTCTTGAAGTTTGTGGCTTTTTGTCGATCAATGATTCTTGATAATTGTTGTTAGGGTTAACATGTTGATAACGGTTACGCTCCCCCTCAAACAAACAATTATTACTTCACGGGAGTTGGATTAAGCGTTTTGAAATTTACTCCCCGGTGCACGAGTTTCCTAATTGAAATCTTCATAGATCTTTGGTTTCTTGTTTACTCCCCCATAACTGGTGCATATATCTTATTAATGCTGAGTAAACTGGGCTAACGTATCAATAATCTCCATAAAATTAAAGGATTCTCCAAAATTTGTTCCCGCAGATTGGGCTTAAGAAGAATTTTCGGTGAATGCATTAAATTCTTTTATAAAAAGAATATATGAAATGTATCTTCTCCCCCTCATGATGAATATGATTTATCTGATTCATCATGTAAAATGTGAAGTTCTACGAGTTAAAATTAAGGAGAATCTTCGATTTAAGGAACGAAATAAGTGGAATTTGACAAAGACCATTGATAAAAATGTGTTGAATAATGATTATACATATTTTGTAATAATCAATATATAACACATTTTATCATATAAACCATTGAAGTCTGCTTCGTTTGTAAAAGCTGGAACTGAGTGATAAATCGTTGAGCAGTTTTGTTGAAGTATCAGCTACAGCTTTTGATGATCGGTGAACATAATACTTTTAATTGGCTTTTCAGCAAATAGGAAGTATTTCGGAAGACTTTAAGTAAATCGACGAAATGTAGACCCATAGATTGAGCGGTTAGCAGCGGAAGTCTTTTCTTGAAGTTGTAGCTTTGTCGATTTGTGATCCTTGATAATTGTTGTTAGGGTAAAATGCTGATAAAGTTTACGCTCCCCCTCAAACAGACAACTATTTCCTAACGGGAGTTATGTTTACTCCCCGTTAGATCTTATTCCTCCTTAACCTGTGCATATCGAAAATCTCCTTAATATTCTCCTCCTCATGATGAACAAGATGTATCTGAATCATCATGTAATCTGTGAAGACTCGCGAAGTGGAATGAGGAAGAATTTTCGAAGCACTTAAATAAACATGTGTTGAGTAATGATATATTCATATTTTGAATGAATCAATATATAACACATGTTATCAGTTAGACCCAGATCGTTGTTGATAAACATCTGACGTCTATGACATGGTTTATGGTGTAGGCATACGGTCTAATATTTTATCTTTTAATGCTAGTTAACCGTTGTTGATGTTTTGACCGATGTTGATAATGTTGGAGTTCGATCATCCATTCCTTGCACCATATTCCAGTTGGGTAACCCGGGATCACATAGATTGCCCGTTAACACAACAGTTACAAAAACTGTGTGACCTACGTTCAGTGTTGGCTTTGATGTTAGCACTGGTAGGATTTCCATTCAATCCTCGTGAAATACCAATATTTTTGGTATCACTATGAATGTTCCGACAATATCACAAATATATGCTTGGTGGTTTGCATGTGTCCTAATGGTGTTTGATATTTCGGTTCTAGACTCAATTGTGGACAAACGAAGGCGAGGACTGGAGAGACTTGTCCTCTTGTTCAATATCAACAATCTCCAAGTGAGATGTCGATAGCATATGAGCTTGTCTCCGTGAAACTGAAACAAGTACTTTTTAAGAAGTACTTGAGTGGCTGGGGGGTTGTGCATTGCATCACTGGGTCCATGATGTCTATTTCAATATTAGAGAGCAACATATGCAATCTGATAGAGACGTGGTGACCCGGCTTTTAATCGGTTTGGTAAGGGTTGTTCGTTTTCTTTAACCCTGTCACACCCTCCTCACTCAAGCTTACTTTTTAAATTTTCAACTACGCCCTCGTTTTATATTACCATGTATTTAGCTGTATTGCACCCCATACTTCATTCCCCCTCTCAAATTTTACCTCTGCGCACCCCAATCAAGATCACATGATACTTGATTCTGCTCACCTAGACCTACGGACCCTCACAGTATGTCCTATATTGTAGGTGGCTCCTGGGGAAGGTCATGTCGGTTATAGCAGATCATAGGAGTTATTTGAGAGTGAACTATAATGCTCATGTGCAATTGATCACATTTTAGATGTTACATTTTAAGAATGATGTACATGGATTTTTCATCGGAAATGTAAATGTTTCCGGCATAAGTCGTTGCCTTTAAGATTGAAAATTTTAGGCGCAGCAACTTGAACACTTTAGGTAATACCGGTCTCACATAGAGTAACCGTTAACACACCATTTGAATTCAATAGTCGTTTGCACAACGGTCGAATCAATTGTGTGACCTGCATTTAGAGTTGGCATAATTTTAGCTCTAGCAGGATTTCCACTCGATCCTCGTGAAACATCAGATTGTGATGCCACTACGAGTGTTCCGATGGATTCACGGAGATCCATTTTTGTAGTGCAAGTGTCCTATATTGGAAAGATTCTTGGGGGTGAGAACTAGACACACTGTGCATACAAAGAGACTTAACCCGGGGCAGGAGGTTATTATGTTTCAATACCAACATACCCCGAATGAGTAGTCAGTAGTTTTTGTGCTACGTCCCCTAATGAATTGAAACAAATTCCTGTTGAGAGGAATTTGAGTGGTTGGTGGTGGCGTGCATTTGCTTTACTGGGCCAGTAAAATCTAGTGAAACATTCAACGCATGAATGATCACCTATTTGTATGGTTGCCCGGTTTGTTGTCGGGTTGGATGCACTCAAAGGTGTGTTTTCTTAAATTTATCATGTTTTCACATCACATTGCACTCACCTATTACTGTACCCTAGACCTAAACCCTCGCATTTACCAGCGGTTGATAAATATTACCCTGGGAAGGTAGAGCCGGTTTTGGCAAAACCATGGGAAGGTATGTCTTTTGAGGTAGTAAGTAACGAGAATTAAAAGAATTTGTAATAAACAGATGCTATCTTTACTAGGTAACTAGTAAAGAGATCGTTTACGGATATTACAACGACTTATAATTAACGTTACAAACATAAAACATTTTTGATTTGGGAATTTTGTTTTGTTTTCTATATTTTCTCCCCCCAGAAATAATAATTCTCCCCCTAGAATTAATATTTCTCCCCTTGACAAAACAAAGGTATCTAAAATTTTATTCGGTTAGAAATGTACCTTAAAAATCAGTGAAGGGGTGGAGAAGAGTTTTTGCAGTTACGTATGATTGAGCTTAATGCTTTTTGGTTATGAGCGGGTTCTGAATCTGAGTTGATCAGAAGCCATTTTTCGTTGAGCACCGGGTTTCAAGCTGATGTACTTGAAAGCCATTTCTTTGAAGCTCGGGTCATACACCGGAGTGTGTAAGAGCCAATCTGTTGAGGCTCGAGTTATACACTGAATTGTGTATAAGTCATTCTTTTGAGACACGAGTTATACACCAAAATGTGTATAAGTTATTCTGATGAAACGCGAGTTATACACTGAAGTGTGTATAAGTCATTTACGTTGAAATGCGAGTTATACACTGAATTGTGTATAAGTCATTAAACGTTGAAATGCGAGTTATACACTGATTTGTGTATAAGTCATTCTCCTGCAAAACAAATCATACAACTTTTGGTACCCATTTTTTGTAACACCGCAAAATTTAGGAAGCGTTTTTTTTTTAAATGCCCGAAGGCGATTAGGTTATCCTCTAGGTTAGTTTAGCGGAAGCATAAAGATAATAGTAAGTTTAGGTTTAGGTTTAGGTTTACAAACCAAATGTCCCAAAATAAACTTCAAAACGTTAGTTATTTAAACGGTGTCACTTAAACGACATGGCTCCCTTTTTAAAACATATCAACTGAGCTTGGTCAGTCATCCCGTCCAAAGCACCGATCACCTGAAAAGATTCAACGAGGGAGGGATTAGCACAAGGCTAAGTGAATGAATATAATCTACAATTTCTGTAAAGCCCAACAAGCTAGCATAGACATCCCTACGGTCTAAAGGCCACGTAATTACAAATCACCGTCCACTATAACACGGAAGTTCTAGAACATCTCCGATTGGGGACAACACTGTTTGTTCGAGAAGATCGGGGTCCTGCCGGAGCCTTAAACCATGGTCGGCCAAACCACGGTAACCGATAGCGTTTCGTGCCCAACACCCGGGCCACAACCTCCCTTAACCATGCAACAAATACAGGTAAGGTGGATACCCTTTAGTCGACACCCCTTGCCCAGCGCACTGACTTCTCAAACCTCGGATAACCACACACCGAGCCTCGGATAACCACACACCGAGTTGTTGCTTGCAATCAAGCACAGTCTCTTCACCTTGTGCACCTAATCATGTATGGCATTCCCTAACACTAGGCATACATAACAAGTAGATTAGCTACGAAAAACACCGCGAAAAACGTCTCAACTGAGTTCCCAATCGCGAACTCTAGTTCGCGATCGCGAACTAGTGTTCGCGTCGGGAACTCGAGTCGTGACCTAGTTCGCGACGACCAACCAAATCCGCTGGAGCTACTTCGCGATCGTTAAGTGGAGTTCGCGACGCGAACTCCCCTTGTCTGGTATGTTCCTGCATTTTATCAAGTATGCATATACCGAACCAATTGTGACCGAACACAAGTTGGAGATTAAATCCACTCACCGAAACCTTCCACTTGTCGAACTCAGAGGTCTAATGTTTCTGAGTCTCGATCCCGATTCCTGTACACCAAAGGAATACCGAATTAGTATATAATTCCACCAAATTATAAACAATGTTAAATATACATTTAACACTAACACTTGATTAACTAAATAGCCAAACACTTAAATCATCATATGAACATGCCATGACCATATTATACATACATATCAAGTCAACTAATAACACACATCTTTTACACTCAAACGGGTCAAAATCATATAATTGTCAACATGACCAATTATTACCTCTTTAATCTTACAATGAACTTTATCATGATATTAGACAACATTTCATGTTAAAACTCTAACAAAATACTTATACTTTCACATTCCAAGTTATTTTACCACTAAACGGCCCAAACGGGTCATAAGCCCGAACATGACTATATCACTTGCAAGCACAACTATAATTGCTATAATCATACCATTTAACAATTGATAACTAACTAGTTATTTTAACAAGATCAAAACTCCATCCTAGATCAATATTAACCACCAATTGCACTAGTTCATGAAATCTCCCAATAACCATCCAAACACCACCCAAGCTCCGTCATTTAGCACACATTCATCATAACTAACAAGTCATAATCAATTAAACAATTCATCAAGTCATGACAACCAACAACCCAAGTATTTTACTTCTAAAATTCCTAGTTCATCTTTTCACCCAATTAGCCAAACACTAGCTAGTTTACTTATCAAAATCCACCAATACTTGGTTTTTAACATACATAACTTACCAAACATGTTTTCTTAACATAATGAACAATTCCAAGCATTCAACCCACAAGAAATCCAAGGGTTGACAAAACCCACATAACCTACTTCTAGCATAAACACCCTAACTTGTACACCTTGCTAAAATAGTTGTACCTTGTGCTAAATTACTTGTACTCAAGCAACAATACATGCCAAACTTAGAGTAAACACTTAACACACCATCTAACACAATAATCACCAACAAAATCTCAAGAACACATAACCCTAATTTATCAACTATCATGGAATCGAAATTAAACACATATAGGTTGAAGCTTACCTCAAGAGCTATCCAAAAACGTGTTCGGATTAAAGATTGGCTAAGAAACAAGCTACGGATCTTCAAAATAAGCTCAAGAACACAATGGGGAAGATGATGGTTTAGAGAGAGAGAGAAGAGAGAGACAAACTAGAGAGAGTGAGATGGCAAGTGGTAAAGAAGAAGAAAAGTGGGGAGGAGATGCTCTCCCAATGCTGCCGATCCCCCACCAAGGGGCCCCATTTGACCTTTTTCATTTTTTAACAAATACAACCCAAAAGTCCCTTTCGTAGATAATTTATTTAAAATACCAAACGGACTCCAATTTTAAAACGAAAGCATTTCTGGAGACGAAATCCGACAAGGAATCTAAAGATATAAAAATCACATTTTTTATTTAAACATTTCAGAAAACAGATATTTTAATCCCTTGATTAAAATATCACAAAAGGACGAAAGGTCAAACAGTTCATTTAACACTTAATCAAATTATTCTACATATGGTCAAATAGATATTTTCAAATATCAAAATATACCTAAAACATCTAGGCCAGTTTTAGGATGTTACATTTTTGTTTGGGTCCGATTGTGTTAGTATTAGAATGAAACCATCGATAAGTTGTATCGATATTATGTAAAGATTTGGAATTCCATGAAAAATTGAAACTTGATGTTTCACTTTCAAATAATTTCCGGGAATTATTTGAGATTTTGGAGTTTTAGGAACCCATATTTCTTTGAAGATCGTTGGAGTTTTAGGATTTGTCTTTGGCACTTGATTAAAAGTTGATATAGGTGCCAAGGAAAGTAAATCTTTTCTTGAGTATTTTAAAGATTTAATTTTGGAAAAGATTTTCTTTGAAGGTGTAGAATGTTTCAAAACGGCTTTTGGTTTAATCTTACAAGTTTCCGAAGATGGTGATTTCACAAACAACTTCTTACTCTTTTGAAGTGAATAATTTGTGAATTGTGAGAACCTTTTGGTAACATGTTTCGAAGATTCACCGGTGTAAATCTTAATCGGAACTTCAACTGCTTGTTTTCCTTTATTAACAATTTTATATTTCGAGAATTCTTCAACTTTGATTTTTAAACTATCATTTTGAGTTTGTGACAAAGAAATATCTGTTTCAAGAGATGTAATTTTATCTAACAATTTTGTTTTATCAATATTAAAAACATTGATTTGTTTTTGTAAATCTGATCCAAAATTACATTCAAGATTTTTAATTTTATCATTCAAAACCTGATTTTCCGCACAAACAGAATCATATTTTTTGATGTTCAAACTATTCAACTGGTTGGAGTCATTAAGTTGTTTTGTTAGTTCAGCAATCTGAATTTTAAAGTTCTCAGAATCTGTTTCAAAAGTTGTAATTTTTGATTTCAAATTTGCATTTTCAGATTCAAGTGCTTGAACTTTATCAGTTAAAATAACAAATTTGCAATTAATTTTCTCACTTTTCTCCAATTTTTCTTTGAACTCATTACTTAATCGTGAGTTCTTAACTTTATCATGAAATGATTTCTCAAATAAAATATAATTCCGCGTACTAGTAATTTTCCACATCGCAGCTGATTCTTTTAATTCACAAATTACCTTATGAAGTGATTTAATTAAAATTTCATCCATTTTAACTCTTTTGTTTTTAAAATGTGAAATTTTCAAATAAAATGATAGTGACAAAATGATTTCGACTATGAAAAAGATTGAACTTTTAAAATTGATTTTTTTTTTTGGTGTAAAGAAAATGATCTAAAATGTTTGGGATTTTAAATGTTAAAATGATATTGCTATAGGAAATCGAATTAAAAGAATTAAAATCGAGATGCTATACGAATAATTAATTTGTGAATAATTAATTCCACTATCAAAATGATTTAATAAGAAGAATTAATTAAAGATGTAAAAGAAACTTTTAAATAGTCAAGGGTTCATATTGAAAATTGTAAATTTAAGATTTTAATCTCGGTTTCTTCTGATGATGATGTTTATCACAGCGAAAATGAGGCATGGAACATGTTTCTTTGATTTATTAATTGAAATTACATACAGCAGAGAATTAAATTCAAAAACAGTGGTTCGGGATGGTGTCGGTGATCGGATTAGAAGGTTCAAGACACGACGGTTAGTGGCGGAGATGGGTGCCGGAAAAATAGACGAGAGAGACGGTGGTGGCGATATTCTTGCTGGAGAAGATGATTAATGGCGGAGGTAGGCGGCAGCTGTGGTGTTCGTCGGAGTTGCAGAAGATACCGAAAAATATGATACGTGAAAATTTGTTTGCCGGAATTTCAGAACTTGCCGGAGAAGAAAGTTTATTTTTCAGGTAGGATACGGCGGAAGACGGCGGTGGTTCCGGTAATCAGAAAGAATGCGGAATCAGGAGTCGCCGGAGACGATGGTTAGCGGTGGCTGAGATGATGTTTTTTTTTTTTAAGAAGATGACCGGAGATGAGTGGTTGAGGAAGATGGTGTCGTGATGATGGTTTGTTAAGGACGTAAATGAAGAGAGATGATGATGATGATGATGATGATGATGAGAGATGAGGGGATTCAATTTGGTGAGAACATGATAAATGAGAAGATAAGGTTTTAGTCACGTGGGTTGTCAGTTGTACTATCTTTTTTTTTAATTAAAACGACGACGTATATCAGCCTATTTTAATCAAAACGACGTCGTGTGGGACTGTGGCCGAACTTGTCACCCGAACTTGTCAGCCGAACTTGTCAGCCGAACTTTGAGCCGAACTTCGAGCCGAACTTGTCAGCCGAACACTTTTATATCAGATCTTGATTTTTCAAAAATTCACTAAAATCATCATAACTTGCTCATTTCTTAACCAAATCGAGTGATTCTTTTTGCAAAACGTTCGATTTTCAATTACCTACAATCCTATTCAAACACTTTTTTGAAAACAAGTTCTGATTTTCTCGATCTTAGCTTTAAAGCTCCGAAAATTTTGAGTTCTTCATGTTCTTCATTTTTGAACTTTTAAAAACGAAATTAAACCTTGTTTTTGATGATTTTAATATGAGATTTGCTACTGATTTGCTCGAAATCGGTAATAGAACAAAGCTATAATACCAAAAACATGAAACATACCTTTGATTTTGAATTTAATCCCACTTTTGGGCACTTTTTGATCAAAAACACTTCAAAAACCCATCAAAATCTTCAAAATTTCCTTAATCACAACTGATTTTGATCGAATCTATGTAGACTTTTGCTCTGATACCAATTGTAGTTCCATTTTCAATGAATAAACTATGGATTAAGCAATATGAATTAAGAAGATGGAAGATTTAGATGGATAGAAACTTAAGAACTCTTTGCATTTGATAAGAACATTACAAATTAGGGCAAATGTTGTAGAAATTAGGTTACAACTATCTATTTATACCTAGCCTAAGTTTAGACTAAATACACAAATGATCCCTAGACTATTGGTTACAACATATGAGACCCAACAGATAGACATATGATAAGGTCCAACTTAACTCACATTTATCCGTCATAAGTTATGTTTTTGGGCGTATTAAAAGTAACAACCAAATATATATGGTTATTTAGTTTTAAGAATTGTTGATACGCTGGGGAAAAAATTGATTTACTATGTTATAAATTTATAACTATGTGTTTTTTATATCTTTATTTATATAATTGTATGTATAAAACTAAAATTTATATACAAAATTGTCACCTTAAATCACGATCTTAGGAAATATCATATTCTCGTCATGGCTTCCAAAACTATGTCGCAACACTTACTTAGAACTTTGAAAAAAACAATAAAATGTGACTGTGAATAATTGTGGTAAATTAGATACTTCCTCCGATTCAAAATAAGTGATACACTTTAGTTTTCACGGTTTTTGAGGCAAAAGATTATAATGACGATTAAATTAGATTAATTGGATGTTTAGTGGGGATTAGGTACGTCCCACACTTTCTGAATAAAAAGTAAGGGTAAAGGGGTCATTTTACTTTATTAAAGTATATAGTTAGTGGGTGTGAGTCCCACAATTTTTTGCCAAATAAAGTAAATTTTCAAAGTGTATTACTTATTTTGAATCATCATAAAAATGAAAGTGTATCACTTATTATAAATCGGAGGAAGTATACATTTATTTTTGTATCTTGATTTTTTATTGGCACTACGTATTATATCAAGACTACATGTCGTTAAAAAAAAAAAAAAAAAAAAAAAAAATTGGAAATCTTTGCAAGTCAAATTGCTAAAACTGTTTGTTGAAGATGGTAATGTTCCTAGACACTCAAAGTCCTTGTTTCAACACTACGATTCATTTTCCATATTTACATGCCGTCCTAATTCATATATATGCACCTTTGTACCTTTAATTAGTGTCCCTCTGTAAATCTATCCATCTAGATATATCTCTTTAACTCTAAACCCTAGTTTTTGCTGACATGTTTTTTGTACTGGGATTATGACCTCTTCTTACTAGGACCACATGGGGGTAGTACGCCATACCGGGGTGGATGACAACGAGATATAGATAGATAGATATAGATAGAGCCCTAATAATTAAGTGCTTTCATTTCAATTTACTTTATTAGCTACAGCATGCACCTTTGAATAGTATAGTCCCAAAGAACCAAATTCTACAAGCAGAGGTGTGGATATCATTGTTAGGTGATTTATCGGGGAATGCACCTGTTGCTGGGTCGGGTGTCCGGTCACAATATGTGGCCAGTGTCAATGGTACACTCCTTTACCATTTTTTTTTTTACACTCACACTTAGACTATTGCCAACAATAACTTCAGTTGGCCATCAGCTTCACTTTGGTTAGGGGAGCCCGTTGGCACTTACGGTACTTTCTGTTGGGGCTTTGGTTGCTTTGCTTCTGTTCACCAAAGTGTAAAGAAAAGATAGTGTGAGGTATTTTTGTGTGTGTATATATGTTTTGTATAATATATAAGTGAAATAGTATTATTAGCATGGATGTTTAGTTGATTTAGTAAAAACTGAAGTATCAATATTAATCCTTAAGTTCTTGCCCAAAACTCATGTACTTAATTGGGTATGATTAATGATCAATTTCTCAATATATTTGGACATGAGATTAGTAGGCTGAAACTTCAGTGTTTTCTGGCGCCATTAGGAAAAAAAAAAAGGTTTGCAGCCTTGCAGGTCTTGTGTGCCAGATAACATCGTCTGTTATCAGCGTTTTATGAAAAAGGAAATATTTTAGGCATGTAAATGAATACAAGCCTCAACAAGATTTGTTTTCAGTTTTCTGATTTATATATCATGCTAATTGTTTGTGGCCTTTTTTTAATGCGTGCATGTATAAAATAAAAAATTTACGAGCTAGATTAAAACGGTTACAAGATAGCAAGAGGGTTAATTACTAGACAAACTAATTAATCCGATCATTGTCCGTTTTTAAGCAACAATTTAGACTTTTATAGTTTCAAGTACAAGCTGAATTTGACATGGTCATAGATTTACAAACACAAAGCACGGTTTAGATGTTGCCATGTTGGATACTTATTGCAATTTCCCTAGGATTAATAAACTATCTCTTTATTGACTGCAATTAATGGAGAAGTTCACAGAACCCTAACAACCAACATGAACAACATGAAACTGAAGATTAACATATTTCTGATCCATCAAGAAGGAATTAGCAACCAGTATATATGATAATCAGAAAAGAAAAAGGAAAAAAAAAAAACAATAGGTAATCTTGCTTTAACACGAAAACAATGTCCAACAGTACGGCTATAGATTCAAAATTTGAATCCAAACTTGAATTAATCAACCACAAACCAACCATCATGTATGTGTAGGACAACAAAATTCAAAATCAGTCCATTTTTAACCTGTTTTGCATCTCCGTACACCATAACAATGTACTCACATTTCAACCACAACACAAACCCTACAAGCTTAACCTGCTCCACTATATAATATTCCAACCAAAATCAAACAAATTGCAAGATTTGAGATGACGAACAATAAATCATATGCTGAAACTGTGAAATCACAGCGAAGAAAGATTGAATACTGGGGATATATAATAATTAATTAATATTACAGATACGGTATAAACCATTCAAATTATCTAGGTAAAGGCAAGAACAGTGAAATCGCAATTATAGCTAATTTGTCAACAATATTTACGTAACTGGATCTAATTCTTTTTCTTGGATCTGTGATTTGAGATCGTCTATATATCAAATGAAAAAAATGACAGTAATGATGATATTAGGATCTAGGGCATTAAATGGTATACACAAAAAGTTATGGAAATCTTACCCTAAGGTCATGTTTGGGAAAACTTATTTAAGAGGCTTTTAAGCTTATTAGTTTATTAAGCTCGAAAAATCATATAATTTTTGAGCTTAATAAGCTTAAAAGCCCCTTAAATAAGCTTTCACAAACATCCCCTAAATTGGAATATTTTTCCGTATGGGTTCAGATCAGGTCCGAATTCCCACTGTCTTCTAGAAGATCCTTGAAGAAAAATTGGAAGAAAGATTGAGTTGAAGAAAAATATTACCAGAAACTTAGCTGTATGTTAAGGACACAATTAGGGTTTCAAAAGCCCAGTTCATCTAGGGAGAATATATTTCAGAAAATATGTTTTCTTTTAGTTTATTCCTCAAATCCTTTTCAAATCGAGAGCAATAGTATTCATGATTTGCTCTACATTGCCTTGATATATTTTCTTTTGAGAATGAATCTTGATAGACGTGAAAGTCAAATTACGATCAAGATTATTGTAGTACGTACTGTGTAGATGAAAATACTACTCCCTCCGTCCCTAAATAAAGTTCCCATTTGTGTTGGGCACAACATTTTAGGAGATAGTTAGTGGTGGGGTATTTGGTATTACTTTTGATTAAAATATAAGGTTTGATTGGAGAGAGAAAGTGTTTTAAGAGATACTTAGTGGTGAAAGTATTGGTAATAATATTATTATATTAAGTGGGCCCCTTATGTTTGAGAAATGGGAACTTTATTTAGGGACAAAACTTGAAGGGCAAATGGGAACTTTATTTAGGGACGGAGGGAGTATTTGTGACACTCTTATACTTGCAGAAAAACAGCACTACTACGTACTATTTAAATAATACGGAGTACTTCGTACGTAATTATATTTCTCATGTTTATAAGTTTATAAAAATACTTTATTTTAACAAAGTTAGTTAGAGGTTCGAGTTAGTTAGTGGTTCGAGTTATGCAGTGACACCTAATCAGACAGTATGTCTTTCTTCAACCTATTTCATTTTTTAGAGGAATAAACTTCACCATCTTTTTTTATTAGGTTTTGATAATGACAGCCCTTAGGGCTGTCTTTAAGTGCATCAAAGTTGTACAATAAGGGTAGTTCCTGAAATTCAGGAGTCGGTTACGGATGAATGTATAACTTTTTTTATGCATGTCTTATGACAGCACTTAGGACTATCATTATCAAAACCCTTTTTTATTTCCAAGGAATATTTTTAATAATTTTTGAACCTAAAACCTCTTAAAGGAAGACTTACAATGCTATCCTTTATGACAAGTTCTACACCAATTGGTTAAAAAATATTTAGCCCATATCTTATACCTATAAGATAGCAAACGGATTTAAGAGCCACGTGGATGACCAGCTTGGGTGGTCCAATAAGAAATTAGTCTGACTGGTCCAATTGAAACTTACCCGCCGCCCATGACCGACGTCCACCGCCTCTGTCTATTCTCTATTACTTAAAAAAGAGAACATACTTTCTCACCCCTCATTTTCTATGTTTTCAATTTCATGTTCTCAATTCCCTGGTTCTTCAAATTAGGGCATAAGAAAATCAGTATTATGTAGCACAGAGATTGATTAACGAACCAATTTATTGAATCAAAACAACACTTGATTCAGAAATTATGAAGAATTCTGGCACCGAAAACCTAAAGTTTACATGGGATTTAGTCTGTTCATTCTTCTACCCCTCCCAAAGCTAAGCTGGTAATAATATCTTTCCTAACCTTAGTTTTCGTTTCTTCCTTCTGTTATTTATATTGTTAGGGTTCAGGAGCTCAGTTAAACGTACACTTGAAATTTCAACTACGAAGTCTAAATAAGTTATATCACAATGAATCATCTTCCTTTTGATGTGTTTCATGATTATACCTCATTTCTTAATCCACACACTGAATAGGAATTCAGTTGATGTATTAACAATTTTGGAAGTGTTGTAGAGGAACTTTATTTAACCTAATTTATCAAGTTTAGATTTCCTAGAAATTGGGAAGTGATCGTATACTGATGTTGTTTTGATCATACATAAGATTATAGGGAGCTGGTTTTGAATTAAGAAATTGAAATGTTATGAATCTGGTTAAAGCTATTCTCTGGGGATTTGACAAAGAGGTGAACAGTGTGGAAACATAAAGCTGGTGTTTTTGAGTTCACTTCAATGGGTGCCCAATTAAATAAAAGCAAGTAGAAGAAAGATGTTGTGAAATCTAATTACTGCTGTCATATATGCCATTCTAATGATTAGTCTGTAAATTTTAATAATGTGTGCAGTTTTGTTTGCTGATATGGGGGTGATATGCACTTGATTCACATCAAAATTACAATCAGATAATTTCATTCACTCTAAGTTTATAAGCAAGTTACAAAAAAATTTGGTTGAAATTATGATAAGATTGTAGGTTTTATGATTTGTATTTGTAGGGTCTGATGTGTATGACTCGGAGGTAACCTTGAATGTTTGTTTCGGTAAGTTGGAGGAGATATTTATTTTAGAGGTGTTCGATGTGATAAACACATGAATGCCAAGCACTACCTGAGGTAAAACTTTCTTTTTATTTTATTATAATATATTATTACTTTTCTTTTGTGATAATACTTAATCACATGTTTTTTTAAAGCTTATATAATGATGTGATGAAATTGTGTATATTGACAGGAGATATTTGATTACTCTCATGTCCTCGTGCATGCAATTATTCATCGGCATGGTGCTAAACCTATTACAGTTGTATAGAGAATTAACTTACTGTTTTGGTGCAGGAGGTATGCAATTCAAATGTCTATATATTAATATCAATCTATCTAATTTACTAATTATCAATTCATGGTTTTAAGCATTTGATACATTTTCGACCCGTTATGTTTTTTAACTAAGCTTTTGAAAAGCACAATAACACTGATTCAATCCATTTGATGGTGTTGGATGATGATTTTGGCTAGAAAAGTGAAGAAGGAGATTAGGGCTTTTAGAGAGAGAAAGTAGAGAGATGGGAGAGAACAATTGCTGGAATGTTAACTTGATTAATTGTGCAAAAGTTACAATTAGTGATTACACATGGTCCTTATATACCTATCACTAATTGTCTAGATTAGTCCTAATTGCATAACCAAACTAATATACAATGTTACATAACTAGTCCCTAGACTATTGATTACAATTAAATATGACCCAACAATCTCCCCCTTTGTAACAATAGTCTGGGAAGCGTATCTTCGAAGTCTTCATCTTTAGCTAAAGTTGCACCTGGAAGATATTTTGTTGAATGATGATGTATCAGGATCAGCTTGAGCTTTGTTAACCTGTGAAAACTAATACTTCTTGTAGCTTTTCAACCACAAGAAGTATTTTGAAGACTTTACTTTGAAGATACATATAGATCGACTAAAAATAAGACCCACATTAATAGAGAGATTAGCAGCGGGAGTCTTTTCTTAAAGTTTGTGGCTTTATGTCGATCTATGATGCTTGATAATTGTTGTTGAGGTAACATGTTTATAACGGTTATGCTCCCCCTCAAACAAACAATTATTATGTTGGCCAATTACCCTTTTCTCACGTAAAAGTTCTGGTAATGAAATATCAGTTGGGAAGGATTTGTCTGAGATTTCAATTATTGGGGAATTTTGTTTTTGGATTTTTGTGGTAGAGGTTTTGTGAGGACAGGATAATGATGTTTTGAGGTTTGTAAAGAATGATTTGAACGGTTAAGGTTTGGATGTGTGTGTGTGTGTTTGGTTTGGTAGGAATGATTTGAACGGTTAAGCTTTTAGATGTGAGTTGGTTGAGGTTTTGGAGAGAGATTATGTTGATGAATCGGTTTCTTTTAATTCTGATTTTGCAGTTGATCTGAGTACATACGATGTAAATTTTCTTCTTTGTTGGGATGTTTGTGGTTCTTTTTGATGTTGTTCAGTTATACATCCGATATTTTAACTATTTCTTGCTCTTTTTCTCCCCCTCATGAGGATCATGATAAGGGTCCTCATGATAAAGCTGAATCGTTGCGTTTTGGAAACGGAGAGAGGAATGGTGTGTCGGTGAAAATCAAGAGCCAAGATCGGAATGAGAACCAGAAACATGTAGTACTCGACAAATTGATTTAATCCTTTGAATGTTTTGAGAAAAATATTTGAAAATGAAGAATAGCAATGTCAATGATCACGTGAAGTCATAAACAGATGCAATCTTTACTGAAGAACTTCAGTAAAGAGATCATTTACGGATATGACAAACAAGATGATTAGAGACATTGTTAATCAAATATTTAAAATTTAAAAGAAATCAATTTATTTGGTTATATCAAAGATCAGTGAAGTATACCACTTACAAAGATGCAATCTTCTCTGAACGTGTGTAGAGAAGAGATCGACGGATATACAAAGATCAATGACATAACAATGTGCATTCAAAACGATTTTGAGTGTGTGAGAACTGGAGAAAGTCAGAATTGAATCTGAGCAGTTTTGAGAAGATGAAAAATGATTTCTCCACGGAGCGTTTAAGAATGAAAATCGTTTAAAAATAGTAAGAACAATCAATCCAAGATGGTGTTAAAGACAGATGCAATCAGTACTGATTGAAATTAGTAAAGAGATCGACGAATTTAACAGCAAATTGTGTTGAGTGTTACAAACAAGTCATTTAAAAATGAAAAATTTATGTTGTGCAAAATCAGGGTTGTGAAAAATTGAGCCACAACGCAAGAGACGAAAAATTTGTCATAAACAGATGCAATCTTTACTAATCGAGACTAGTAAAGAGATCGTTTACGAATATGACAAAAATTTATATCTTACGTTGTGAACACATCATTGTGAGCACAAAGTGAGATAAAAAATTTTGGAATGTTGAGCATCACAGAATAATAAAGAATTTATGAGATTGTGATGTCAACAACTCAATATGAGTAAAAAAAAAATTTGTAATTGAGTATTGATTTTGAAAAATGTAAATTTTATGTAAGAAGAGAAAAATTGATTTACAATTAAAGAATTTTAACAATGAAGGAACACAAAGGTAGCAAAGAGAAATAAGAGAATTAGCAATAAACAGATGCAATCAGTACCAACCTAGACTGGTAAAGAGATCGTTTACGAATATTGCAAAAGCTAATACTCAACATTGATAAGCTTGTGTTATTGTAAAGTTGTAGGAGGTTGAAAAACTGTTTGAGGTAAAAAAAATTTATTATCAAGATAGAATAAGAAAATTTGTAATAAACACATGCAATCAGTACCAAGTGAGATTGGTAATGAGATCATTTACGGATATTATAAAAATGGATACCCCATATTGATAATTCAAAAAAAATTTGAAAGGAGCATTGAAACAGGATTTAGCGATTATAAAGAATGCTCCCCCTCGACAGTTGTTTTTCAAAAATCATAAAGCAGTTATGCTCCCCCTTGACATAAGAATGTCAATTTTCTCCCCCTTGACAAGTGAATATAGTAATTCTCCCCCTCAACCAATGATGTCATTGAAAACTGGGTTTCAAGCAGACGTACTTGAAAGCCATTGCTTTGAAGCGCGGGTTATACACTGACATGTGCATAAGCCATTTCTTCGCTGAAATGCGAGTTATACACTGAATTGTGTATAAGTCATTCTGATGAAACGCGAGTTATACACTGAATTGTGTATAAGTCATTCTGTTGTAGTACGAGTTATACACTGAAGTGTGTATAAGTCATTGTCCGTTGAAACGCGAGTTATACACTGAATTGTGTATAAGTCATGCTCCTGCAAAACAAATCAAACAACTTTTGGTACCCATCTTTGTGTGGGTCCGACAATGTTAGTGTGAGAATTAAACCACCGATAAGTTGTATCGATTTGATTTAAAGATTGGGAGTTCCAAGAAAAACTGAAACTTGATGTTTCACTTTCAAATAATTTCCGGGGAATTATTTGAAATGTTGGAGTTTTGGGAACCCATTTTGCTTTTAAGATGGAGGATGTTTTGTACACATAAACAGGAGATGTTTTTGGCACTTGTGTAAAAGTTGTTGTTGGTGCCAAGGAAAGTAAATATTTTCGCGAGTATTTTAACGATTTAGTTTTGGAAAAGATTTTCTTTGAAGAAGTAGAATGTTTCAACACGGTTGATGGTGTAGGTTTATCCACTTGAGAATGCTTAAGTCTATAAGAGGAACCTAATTTATTTGGAGTTTTAGGTGCGGAATTTCCTCTAATAACTTGTTTAAGAGCATTCAGTTTCTTATCAAAATGTGGCGGGACCGTGGATCTCCTAGGCTTGGGCTTGGTAGAGGATCTGACTTGTGATTTCGGTTTAGGTGTAGAATTTCCTCTATGAACCTCAGTTTGCTTGATTTTATAAAAATCACGATATGCTATGACAGGAGAAAACATTCTTGAGTTTTTACTTTTATTCGTTGCATTTAAAGGAGAATCTAAGTTCATAGATGCACTAGGCTTCTTAAGTTTCTGAAGATTCGACGATTTAGATTCTAAATTTTGAATTTGTGCTTGCAACTTTAGTTTCTCTTTATCATAAGATTTATGTGTTTCATCAATTTTATTTTCTAATTCATGAATTTTTGTTTGTAGAACTGATTTTTCTTTGTCAAACGCCTTATGTGTTTCAACTATTTCAGTTTCCAATTGACAAATCTCCATTTCTTTTTCAGAAATTGTATGAGACAAATTCTTAACATCATTATCATATTTGACATTCAATTCTGATACTTGATTTTGTAACTCCAGATTCTCAAGTTTGACATTTTTAATTTGTTTAATCTGTTGAACAAGTTGTTCATTTTCATTTTTCAAATTATTTAAACGCTCTTGAAATTGATTATTTAAATCTTTTTCATCTAAAATGTTTTGTTTTAAAGAATCAATTTCAGAAATCTGAGTTGTAACAAAACAAGTATCCGGACCAATAAGATTATCAGAATTTGAAAAGAGGGAACTGATTACCTCAAGTTCTATGTTGGCCTCTTCATTAAATCGATCAGTAACCTCCATATGCTTTTCATCCTTAGGATCTGAATCTTCCATCCATTTACTATCTTCAACTAAGAACACTTTTTCATACTCAATTTGTTTAGCCCTTGACATTTTACGTTTATAATACTCGGAATCCCGAACGATTAATTTCTTTGTAGCATCCAAAGGTGTGACGGTTGGCTTTTTAGTTGAGATTGTAGCAGATATATCAGGCTTAATGTCGAATGAAGATCTCAGATTATTGTTTGTAGGCTTTGAATTATATTTCTTCGCATAGTCTGAAATTTTTGCCATAACTCGTAATACGTCTTGACGTTCTTTATCCAAATCATCATTGATAGCTGGTGTAGGTTTTTCCATTTGTTTATAATATTCGGCAGCTTTTCTCGCATTGGCAAGGTCTTTATCCATATTTGCAATTAGGATTTTGGGTAAAAGTTCTCGTGTTTTTTAAAGTGTTAAAATTTTCTTTTAAAACCAAAAAAAAATGTAAACTTTAAAAATGTTTAAAATGTAAAAATTTTCTTTTGAAACCTTTTAAAAACTGTAATTTTTTTTTGTTTAAAAGTGTTTAAAAAGTTTTAATTCTTTAAAAGTTTAAAAGTTTAAAAAGTTTAAGAAGTTTAAAAATGTAAAAAAAATGATTTGTTAAAAAAAAAAAATTGGGCCTGTTAATTATGTTTGTGATTGGAAAAAAAAAAATTTAGTCAACGAAGAAAATTTGGGCTTAAAGGTTTTGATTGTTTAAATTGGGCTAAAAAAAAGTTTCTAGACGGAAGCGGAGAACAACGTTTTGGGCCACAAGTAAATTGAGCAAATTTGGGCTGTAATAGCTTGGGTCTGTATTTGCAATTGGGCCAAGGTTAAAAACGACGCCAAAAACTAGACTTGGCCGAAGTCTGGAGAGCAAGATCACTTGACGGAACCACGTTCTTGAGTCGAAGAATTGCAGATGTTCTGAAATCAATTGTTAATTGATTGAAGTTGTAACTGATTCAATAGTGTATGAGCCGAAATCAATTACAGAAAACCATTGTCAATCCGAAGTGTTCACGTTGAGATTTTGAGCCGAACATTTAACGCCGAACTCCTTCAAGTCTGATTAAAACCGAACACTTTGTTGTCGACGAACTGAAATCAATTCAACTAACTGTTTGAGTCGACGATCGGAAATCAATTTCCGATTTTGATTTTCAATTGAAGCCGAACTATTTGATGTTATGATGAACGATTTCTGATTTTCGATTTCTTGTTTATGATTAAGAAATCTGAGATTGAATTGAATTGGTTCTTGATTTAACGTCTGGATACTGGATTTTGATACTCTGAATTTTGGTTAGCCGAACTATGTTGGTTGAAGGAATTTGTTTATTGATGAATTATAGCAGAAACGAACAGTGTAGCCGATGTGTAGCCGAACTAGGTGAATATTGTGTGGGCCGAACTAGGTGTAAACGTGGAAATGGGCCGAACTAGGTGTTGAAATTGAGTATTGGGCCGAACTTCTACAAGTTCGGGCCGAACTTCTAGAAGCCGAAGTTGTTCATCATCTTTGAAGCCGAACTTCTTCGAGCGTATGAACACAGTCACAGACTTCACCAATTCAATCCGATTATGCTTAATTCTCAACCGATTTGAATGATTCTTCTTGCTAATTGCTCGAAATCCAAATGCTAACACTTTGATCCGTTCAATTTCTTCAATCCATAACATATAAGCTTCGAATCTTCGATTTACAGTAAGTTTTTCAACTTTTTACTTTTTCACCAAAATCACGAAATTGAAGTAATCTGTTAACGGAATGGATCGAAACTTGATTCTATTTTGATTAGAAACACTGGAGAAACACTAATCCATGATCAAATCTTCAATTCTAACAAAAATTTTACAACATTAAATTTCATTGACGAACGAACTTTTCTTCACTTTTTCTCAGATCTAGATCATTTTAGCTCGATTTTGGATATTCTCTAAGAGAGATTTTGCTCTGATACCAATTGAAAAGCACAATAACACTGATTCAATCCATTTGATGGTGTTGGATGATGATTTTGGCTAGAAAAGTGAAGAAGGAGATTAGGGCTTTTAGAGAGAGAAAGTTGAGAGATGGGAGAGAACAATTGCTGGAATGTTAACTTGATTAATTGTGCAAAAGTTACAATTAGTGATTACACATGGTCCTTATATACCTATCACTAATTGTCTAGATTAGTCCTAATTGCATAACCAAACTAATATGCAATGTTACATAACTAGTCCCTAGACTATTGATTACAATTAAATATGACCCAACAGCTTTTCAATATCTTAGCTTTTCAATATCGATGAACATGTTCATGTACAAAGTAATAAAAAAAAATTTGTTTTTTGCACTTCGATGATTTTGACTCTTAAAAGATCAATAGTTGTGAGCAATTGTGGAGCTCATAAAACATAATAGGTATCATGTACAGTAATTAGTAACTCAAAGAAGACTTGAGTGTCTGTCAATCTGTGAGTGTGTGTGTTTTGAGGTACATATGCCATATATGTTGAGAGAGCTGGATCTCATCTTTGTAAAGACCAAGTTATTCAGTTTTTTGCCAGTCAGATTCGTTTAGACACAATTGATGGGTTAGGCGGTTTGGATATCAAGTCAAATAGGCCGGGTTGGGTTGACCCATATACACTTTTTCATTTAAAAATAGTAGGTGATTAATGCATTAAGTAATACAACAAAACAAATTATTACATCAATGTTCTTTATAGCAAATTGAAGTAGAACGTTTGTTCGCATTTAAATACATGTTGTGTGACTTTCGACGCGCAGTATCGTTTTTAAGATATTTTTTCTAAATTCAACCCATTTGAGATAGAAATAACACAGATTGACATGTTCATGACTATACGGATTGAAACCAATACCTCTAAAAGTCATAACAAGAATCATCTGACAGTAATTAATTGCATGTTTTAGGTGGCTCCATCTAAAAAGGTGAAGAAAGTTTCTTTTATGAAGTAATACCAAAGTCAGCTCAACAAGATATTGCAAAAAGATTTAGTGGCAAAAAACAAGCATATGGTTAATATTTTGATAAAATAACTAAATTTGATAAAAATATAGTAGTATTTAACATTGTAATAATGGCTTATGAGGATGCAATTTAGTAACATGTGATTTTGAAGAACATGATAGCAACGGTTGAGTGTGTCAACAATGTTGAGCTTCATTGCTCAAGTGTGTCTCAGTGTTGGGTACCCGAAATAAAATTGAATAACACCGCATTCACAGCAGTTAGAAAGAGCACAAATAATAGTCTGTTTAACGGTTTCCTTCAAAATTATTTTATATATTCTTCTTTTGATTATCGTTTTGCTCCAACACTCGACTTCCCCTATAGACGTGGGCCGTGCTTAGCACGGCCATAGACCCTCTAGTATTAAAAATAAGGGGAAAATATACAAACTTTGAGAATTACCAATAATAGTAATGTACTTAAACTTAGGTACGAGTAGGGTTGTCATGACATGACACGACAAAAATAAACGAAACGAAACGAAATTGGGACGAAATCAAAATTTGAATTCGTGTTCGTGTCGTGTAAAACAAACACGAAGTCGTGCCGTGTCGTGTTCGTGTTCAGAGATTAACACGAAATTGACACGATAGTTATGATTTTGGGAACATTTAGAAATTTATGTTATATTTTTGTCGTTTTTATCGTGTTTTTAACATGTAGTAAGTAGGAAATTTGATAGATTTGTTATTTATCCCGTGTTGTCGTGTTTATCGTTTTTTAATCGTGTCGTGTTCGTGTTAGCAAAATAAAACACGACTTCGTGTCGTGTTGTTTTCGTGTTGAACGAATTCGTGTCGTGTCACCCAAAAACACGAAACGATAACACGATTTGACAGCCCTAGGTACCAGTAATAGCAATGTACCTAAACTTACATCACTAAATTTTTAACTAGCAATGTACCTAAACTTACATTACTAAATTTTTAACCTGGTAACTTACCGACCTAGCAACCCTTTTGGATATATACAGAATCATTAAACGACTCTGATATATATGAATTTGGCAATTGTAAGTTATAAAAATAGATCATTTATGTGTGATACTCGTTTCTCTTGTGAATTGTAATTGTAACATAAGTTATTGTTATATGTGACGGTTGGTATATATTTGGGTTAATTTCATATACGTCCTTACAAACTTCTTATATTATATATATATACTTGTAAACTTCATTATTACGTAAATATCCTTCCAAAACGTAATAATTCTCACATATATCATTTTAACTAATTTAATCATATGTAAATCATTTAAAATTTAGAAATAATAAATCCTAATCAAAATTAATGGTAAAATGTTCTAAATACCCTTAAAGGTTAATTGTGTTTTTCTTTCGTAAACGATATTTTCTTGCCAAACTCGACAACTACATTTTATTTCATTAAGGGTATTTATGTTATTTTACCATTTATTAAGATTAGGATTTATGTTGTTTAATTTTTAAAAGATTTAAATATGATTTAATTAGGTAAAAGGGTATATGTGAGAATTTTGATGTTTTGAAAGGATATATACGTAATAATGAAGTTTGCAAGGATATATACATAGTATTGCAAGTTTGCAAGGACGTATATGAAATTAACCTTATATTTAAACTATATATTATTATTTCATTAATTAAACAAGTTAATTTGTAAGTTTAAATAACATGTATAACACTTAATCTTTAAAGAAAAATCTTAATCCAGATCTCAATATTGGATTGTATTTTTATATTTAATCAAAGTTTCTTTTGGATAAAAACGATCTTGGAAAAGTATATGAAGACAATTTGTGCAATCTTTTGACATGTTGAATAATGAATACTATAGATAATTAAATATAATCTATTCTTAAACTTTCATTTTTATAAAATAAAATACATATCATAAATAAAAGCACTCTCTTTAAGTTAAGAGTAATGGTATTTAGTCATACGTCATACTCATAATTTTACTCATTAGATGAAGACATGTGTCAAAATGAATGAATAATATTAAGAGAGAGAATTAACAGAGTACACATGTCATCCAATCAAGTGGATTGGATTATGAATATGACCAAATGATAGAACTAAATATACTTCTCTTAAGTTAAACATATCGAAATTTGAAGTCAAACATTCCAGTTGGATTAACCCAAAGATAACCCTCAATACGAAACCAAAAGGGGCAAAGCAATAATTACCTGGATTTAATAGTAAGAAAAATACAATAAAAATATACTCTTCCTCAAACAAAAAAATTCTAGTTTCTTTTTAAAATTTTATTCCACAAAAAAATTTTATTTCTTAAATTTAAGGGGTCCACTTAATAAGATAATATTATTATCAATGATTCCACCAATAAAACATTTTCTCTTTCCAATTTAATTTTATATTTTAATCAAAAGTATTACAAACACCACTAATTATCTCCTAAAAATTTGTGGCAAAGAGAAATAAGAATTTTTTTAGACTTTTGTTAATGACAGCCCTTAGGGCTGTCATTAAGTGGTGGTTACGTGCATAAATCGTTTGTACTTTTTGTAGTAGGGGTTGATTCTTAAAATGCAGGGGGCGATTATTAATTATTGTATAAATATTTGAAGCGCGTCTTAACGTTCTAGTGACAGTCCTTAGGGCTGTGATTATCATTTTTTTTTTTTTTTTTATGAGACGGAAGTAATAAATAAAAAATTGGCAAGAAATAGATAATTTAAAAAAGTTCTGTTAAAAAAGTAAAATACTTCGTAATTTTTCTGTGTGAAATTCAATTTTTCCCCAAATAATAAATCTGAAGTTGAAGCAGAACAAACCCCAAATCTTGTTCGTGATTTCATTTCTTGTGCATTCAAAATCAGTCAAAATTTCACATCGTACAAAAACATTGAACACCATTACTGAAGTGTATCTACCCAACTAATCACCTCAAAACCCTTTTCCATTTCTTCTTCAACGATCTACAACTCTGAACCCTACTTCCGTCTCTATAATTTGCATCGCGTATTCGCCTGATTTCGATTTATCCCCTTTCTAATTGATATAATTTAAGGTAATAGTTACAATCCTTCATCGATCTTTCACTATTTTATCTGTTTGGCCTGCTAATATCATTTACCATTTCCTCTTAATTTGAATTGTGTTCTAATTCACGGATCAATTGATTCTTCATTTGTAGGTTTAATTTTGTTCAGTATGCATGTGTAAAGTGTAACCCTAGTAACAAGTTGTTGAATTAAGTAGCTAAAGTCTGAACATTGTATACATTGCATCTTACAATCTGAATCAGTTTTAGATTCGAAATTTACTGTGGCTTTCAGCTTTGAAATCAATTTCTCATGAACCGCACTTAATTCGTATATCTCCTTTGAGAGACTTCCAAATCAAAGCCCTACTTTTTTTGTAGATGTTTATTCAATCAGTTTTCAGTTATTTACAAATTGATGCTCAGTTTTATGCTTTCTTTGCTGTATTTTGAAGGATTATATAGCTTCTAATGAATACAAACGTTTGTTTTTTTCTCCAACTTAACTGGAGCTAGATGATGATGATGATCAAAATGCTATATTGAAATAGTACCTCTATCTTGTTAGCTGGCAATGAGCAGGTCTCCATCATTTTCTCCAAAAGCAGAATCCATTACAAATGTTGATCCAGAATCAATACAAAGATGGATTGTTGCATTCTGCATAATTAGGTTTGACCTTGAACAAGGTCAACTTATTGAAGAATGTTATCCACCTAATTGTCTTACACCTGAAGAAGAACTCGATGTTGCTTTCAGTTCATTCCCTGATTCAGTTTCTCAACACCATAACCGATCAAGCATTCATGACTGCATGTTTTTCTTCAGAATTCAAAGACGAGGAAATTTTCCACCTAACAACAGTCAACAAAAAGTATCAAAAAAGTTGACCAATGGTGAAAAAGGGTCTGACTCAAAATATTTATACGGTTTTGTATTTAATAGACAAAGGCACGATGAAAGACTAAAACGAGGTGGTGAACAGAAATCGGTTGTGATTTTGTCACATAGCCCGTATTCTAGTCTATTTAAACCACTTTTACAAATTATGGGCCCGTTATATTTTGATATTGGAAGAAAAGCTTTAGATTGTATTGCAGCTTCTATGTCAACATGGGCTGCACCTTTACCCGGTCAACTCATGGAGCTCCCAATAGGGAATGCAACCCTAAAAGTCAACTTGCCGCCTGCCCATAGTTTGACTTTCGATGCTGAGGTGGCGTTTGAAGAATCTGCTTCCTCAATGGCCCCACTTTTACCCACAAATCAGTCAATCCCACAAGGTCTTTTTCACGATTCAGATGTTTTCGGGATTTTTAAAGGGCTGTTATTACAGTTATGGTTGTTATGGGAATTATTATTAATTGGAGAACCGATTTTAATTATAGCACCGACACCACCACAATGTTGTGAAGCAGTTGCTAGTTTAGTTAGTTTAATTGCTCCACTTTTTGTTAGTGTTGATTTCAGACCTTATTTCACAATCCATGATCCATATTTTGCTAAATTAAATTCCCTCCAAGAAACCGATAATTTCCCTCCAATTGTATTAGGTGTCACAAATTTATTTTTCCTAAAATCCCTTCGTAATATTCCTCACATAGTATCTGTTGGGAGCCCGAATCCCAATTCGACCCGTTTACCATTCGCTTCACGGGCCTCAACGGGCCGGATCTCGACCCGACCCGATGGTTTCAACTTCCCGCAACTAAACTTGAAGAAATTTTCTCCTGCAAATATATTGAATGCTGTTAAACTGAAAAGAGATGGTCCTTTATGTCTTATGACAGAACATAAAGAAGCTGTTTGGAGTAGTTATGTACCGATTACTAAACCGGATACATCTATTTTAAACAGATTAATTGATGCAGGGTTGTCACCAAGGGTAGAAGAGTCAATGTCAGTTGTTAATAATGAAATATTGAGACGACATTTTTTGGAATTAACTACCAATTTTTTAGCCCCGTTTGGCCCGTATTTCCGGGCTAATACACCTTCTGTTGGTTCATCACCATTTGTTGATCCTCCGCCTTTATCTGGTTTTGATCCTGATGAATTTCTTGCAAATTTATCAACTAGAGGACCTGGAAAGTTTTTATCAAAAAGGATGAAAAATAGTTGGCTAGATCTTTACAGGTAAATTTTTTTATTTAATTTTTAATGTTTTTCCTTAGTTACAAGAATTAAAACAACTGTTAAACTTTAAACCAATCACTTACGATATTTTCATTTTTTATTAACATTAAATAATTTCATATACATATATATAATATATATTCAGGCGGTTTATGAACGGTCACAACTTTAAACCATGGTTTGAAAGAAAACGAGCTGTTGCTGAACAAGAACAATTTAGATTATGGAGGCAAGCAAGAATGAATGCAAATATACAAGAATTTATCAACATATCATCCGAATTGGAAATTGTTGAAACTTTTAATGCAATTGAACGACATCTTCTTGCTGAAATGCAGGCAAGATTTTTTAATTTTTAATTTTTCCATTATTTATCTGTAAGATTGTTATGCAACATGATTAATGGACAGTTAGCTAATTTGTTGTGTGTGTGTGTGTGTGTTTTTTCTACAGCAATCTGAAAGGTCTGTTGATCATTCTGCTGCCAGCTGTCATAAACTTAAAGGAGATTTGCAGGCAGTTTTTTATGTACTTCCTAAAGATATGCAGCATCTTCTGCTTATGAACCCTGACCGGGCCACCCTTTTACAATGACACCTGTCCAAAAGAAAAGAAAAAAGAAAAAAAATCATGCACAAGTTTGTTGAGATTTGTCTTCCACGTCAGCAAAGAATTGATGTGAAAAAACTTCCATTGCTTTAATTTAAAAATCTGTTTAAAGAATTACATCTTTCAACTTGGGTTCAAGCCATGATCTTCATTCTAGGTCAGTAACTAATTCGCAGTCACCATGGTTTTGTATATCATAACTAGAGTTGACCATATGGCCATTTTATATTTTACTTATTTTATAAATTATTAACCACAAGGGTGGGCGCGGTTGGTAAGACTTGGGCCTCCTATGTGGGAGGTCCCGGGTTCGAACCCCGTGAAACCCCCCTTGTGGCCACCAGCCTCCGTTGAAACGTGGGTCCCCCTCTGTGCTGAAAATGCCGGGTCTCGTATATCGAGCCCAAGCAGAGGTGTGGATATCATTGTTAGGTGATTTACCGGGGAATGCACCTGTTGCTGGGTCGGGTGTCCGGTCACAATATGTGGCCAGTGTCAATGGTACACTCCTTTACCACTTTACCATTTTTTTTTTTTTTTTAAATTATTAGTACGTCAAATATGATAGTTTATTTTAATAATCATCTGTTAATTTAAATAAAATGACTTAGGAGGTTTTATGCGTTAAAGTTACACTTTGGACAACTTTTGACCTGTTTCCTTATCTTTTACCCTTTGACCGAGTTGACCCATTCACATGTTGTGCAGATAACTGAAGACAAACATTTGGGGTGTTTGGGATTGTGGGATGTGTATTATTTGGATGAGGTGTTGAGAATAATGTTTTGAGGTAATTTGTATTATTAGTAGGTATCAAGGAAGAGTTAGTGTTGTTTTGATAATGATATTCTTTAAACTGTTTCCATGTTAAACAAACATTTTCGTTTTTAATTTAGCAGCTTGTTTTCATGATCAACATTCATTATAATTGTTTCTATGGTTTTTCAATCATTTCAACGAGTTACTTTTCTGGTTTTAAGTTAAAGCTGCAAACCTATTAATGAAGGTTTTTCAAAGGTTTTTCAAACGTTTTCTGAAAAGCAAACAACGCTTAAGTTTATTAGCTTCATTCATGTTATTGAACATTTATAAATCTTATTAAAAGTATTAATAAACCTAGACTTCTTACAACCGTAATACATTATCTAACTCATCAGTAGCGTCAATCAACTTCTTCCCTAACAAGTAACTTACAAATTCGTACAAATAATATCTCTTCATTCTCTCTTCCATTTCCCCTCTTAACAATTATATTTAATTTCCCCTCTTAACAATTATATTTAACAGAGACAACAAACTTTTTTTCTAAAACAATCAAATCCAAATAAAATCAAAATTTTCTTTCAACGGTTAAAGAACTAAAAGTTAAAACTTGAGTAAATTACACGAATGGTCCCTGCGGTTTACATAATGTTTTGAATTTGGTCCCTAAGTCTCAGTAATTGCACCCGTGGTCACTGTGGTTTACACTTCGTATTGGTTTTGGTCCATAATACTAACAGCCGTTAAAATTTGCTGTTAACTTTCTTTAAATGGCTAAAATACCCTTTTTAAAACTTCTCTTCTCTCTCTTCCTTCTTCCACAACGCCACACCATTTCTAATCTGCATCATCTTCACCATATCCGTCTTGTTCCTGCAATTCATCATGGTTAAGACTTGATTCTCCATTCATCATGGTTAAGACTATATCTCTGTCATTGCTTGATGGTTAGTATTACTATAATTTGCTCTTATTGAGATCGTTTAATCTATTTATTCAATTTACTTTATGAAGGCATCCGTTGACTTAAAATCTGCAATCAGTTGCATATTGTATTAAATTGTTGCGAGTTGTAGTTCATATATACGTTTTGTTCAATGCTATTTGTTTTAATTTTGATTGTTTGCTAATTGTATGAATTTTGCAGTCAACTGTAACGGGTTTGACCCTTTCAATTTGGGGGTTTTGATATTGAATAGATGTTTGTTTCGTCAATCAATTGAAAGTGAATTTGGATCTATAATCTATATGTTAAACCGATTCAAGTGATCCGTGTGTGGGAACCATGGGGAATACTTGTGTTGGACCAAACATTTCAAAAAATGGGTTTATCCAACCGGTTTCAGCCGTAATTTGGACAACCCGATCACCCGATGAACCACCAATCACCCCTAAAGAACAACAACAAACACAATCACCATCACCTGTACAAAACAAACCACCCGAACATATAACAATCCCAAAACCCGAAACTAAACCCAAAAAACCCCGCAAAATGAAACGCGTCTCGAGCGCGGAACTCCGAACCGAATCCGTCTTGCAAACAAAAACTGGAAACTTAAAACAATTCTTCACTTTGGGGAAGAAATTAGGGCAAGGGCAATGGTGTGGGGTTGTGGAAGAAGGAAGAGAGAGAAGAGAAGTTTTAAAAAGGGTATTTTAGCCATTTAAAGAAAGTTAACAGCAAATTTTAACGGCTGTTAGTATTAGGGATCAAAACCAATACGAAGCGTAAACCACAGTGACCACGAGTGTAATTACTGAGACTTAGGGACCATATCCAAAATATGTGTAAACCATAGGGACCATTCGTGTAATTTACTCTTAAAACTTTAAAACCCTATGGTAGAATATATCGTCGTTGCAAGTACATTAGATATACTAATTTTCATATATGCCTTCTTTTTATTCAGTTTTAACAAGGGTCCAGAGTTCAACTAGACCACCTTACTTGCATATATTGATTTTGATTAGTGATGTTTTCACCAACTCGGCAACTCGCACTAAATGATATCAGGGTGTTACATATTCATTTATTTTATAGAGATAATTTCATTTACGTATTTGCAAACTTTCAATATTACGTATATATCCTTGCAAAATAAATATCCTTCCAAAACTTCAAAATTCTCACAATATCCTTTTACCTAATTTGATAATATTTAAATAATTTAAAATTAAAAAAAACATAAATCGTGATCTAAATCAACGATAAAACGACTTAAATGCCTTAAAAGATCAAGAGTTTTTTCTTTCGTCAAGAGTATTTTTTTTGCCAAACTCGACAACTGCATTTAGGCTGTTTTACCATTAATTTAGATTAGCATTTATGTTTTTTAAATTTCAAAAGATTTAAATATTATAAAATTAGGTAAAATGATATATATGAGAATTTTGAGTATTTAAAGGATATCTACGTAATATTTAAGTTTGCAAGGATACATATGTAGTATTTTAAGTTTGCAATGATGTGTATAAAATTATCCCTATTTTATAAATTATCTCAAAACAATACATATTAATGACGATGACCAACGTCATTATAAGTAATTGCGAGAGTAGAAAAACTCCATCACCCATCAAAAAACACTCAATAATTCACTAAATAAACCAAAAAAGTCGGATTTGGATCGACTCAATATTTCGTTTTCCGATAATTTTTATAAATAATTAAAAAGGTAGCAATAACTAAGAAAATTGATAACTATGGTTCAAAGATGCAAAATTGTGATAGGTTGATGTAATGTCATTTTTCATTTCCAACATCAGCAATACGATGTTTCATTTCATGTTTGTAAAAATTGTAAATTCGCATTGTTTGACTTGCCTCTGTACTTATGGATTCTTAGCTTATAAAAACAATTATATATTATTATCGTATAAATAACATTTTGGTACAACTCCCTTACACACATGCCATGCGTACATATACTTACATATTTTTTGCATACTGATCACTACATACTCGCGCACACAGCCCACATGCCACACATATATATTTTTGTACACATTTACATACTCACATGTATTTATCTGCAGTGGCGGACCCAGAGAAAAAGTTGAGGGGTGTCACCGGTTGCACATTTTTTTCTCAGGGGTTATACATACACTAATAAAAAAAAATTAAAAATTTTAACGCTATTTTTACACTATTCGGAAAAGTTTCAGGGGTTGCACGGGCAACCCCGGACACCATACTAGGTCCTCCCCTGTTTATCTGCGTATGTTTTTATATGCATGCACACACATCTCATATATAAGTATATAGTATATACTATCACACACATTTTTTGACAGGGGCCTCCTCAAAAGCAGTCTCTCTACTTCCTGTTAAAAGTATGATTGTCTACATCTTACATCCCTCTTATATACCTCTTATTTGAAGTGATTATGTATCCTTATCGTCGTCGTAGTTATAAATAACATTATAAAAATTTTGTAAATAGTAATTTAATGATCTTGCTTTAAAATACTTGTTTTCGACTCTATACACGAGAATGTTGTTATAGTACTTTTTATGTTTAATTTATCTTATTTATAGTAATACGTTTTGCATGAAAAACATTGGTGAGAACACATGGAAAATAAAGTAAACAATGAAAACAACAAAGTTATCACAGTCAGTAACCTAGATGATCTCTTATAACGGCTATTTTAAATTTATATTGATGAACCATAACTAAGATGATGTAATGGTATGATTATAAAAATTATGTGTAGCTGGCAAACTTTTTATTCTAGTATCAAAGTATAAATATATTAATTAACTGGCGATTTGGTGAACTCTTTATATATAAGGGTTAATGCATTAAATCATCATCTTATTCATCATAAAACTTATAATTTTCATTATAGTTATTTTTTATTTGTTAAGGTTGTTGTACTTAAATTTTACTAAGACGTCCGGATATATATTTTAATCGGAGACAAAATGATGACGTGATCATTATTTATTTATGTCGAGAATCCTCCCCTATATATGAGGCTACACATGATAAATACATGCCAACTCATCAAAACGGTGGCCTCCCATTGGTGGATGCCACGTGTAAATCCGGCATTGGTCCATCCATTCTAAATAAAATTTTCGAACTTCCATTCCCAGCAGTTATATCAACCCGTAAATTCTGGCAGTATCCATTCAGTCTCCGATTCTGTTTTGGTATGTAGTTATTGTGAATCCGGTAATTCAGGCAACTATATGCGGTATTTATTAGCTGCATAATTTACAAGCACAAATTAAAAGTCAGTTGATTCTAAACAATAAAAAGAATTAATTAACAATCTAAATTTAATACCCAATAAATAATTATAATTACTTTTTTTAAGAATCCCGAATAAACTAAAAATTCGGAAAAGATTGATTCAACTGTATTCCCGAATTACCGAAGATCCTGCATAATCTACTCATTTTTTATCCTATTATCACTTACCAAGACCGGAATTTTAAAATTCAAAATCCATCCACCCCTATATAAAGTCCATACTATACGAAAATAATCATAAGTTGAATTCCTGCATCCACAAGCTCCATCAGTTGAAGGTACATGTTCTACTTTTAATTTTGAGGTAACCAGCCATATATGATAAGATGTTGTCTTCATTATGATTAGTGATTGTCGTTTATATTTGATTCAGCAGTTGCGGGTAAACTTTATCGCTTAAAGACAACCAGATCTTCAATTGAAAGGTAATTCGGAAAAACCACATTTTCATTGATCTCTTAACAGGAATTATAAAATTAGAAGTATGATTTCCGATTTATGTATACGTTTAATAATTTTTGGTTTAAAGCTTTATTTCATTATCTTATAAAAAAGATCAAACTGTAAGATGATGCCAAATTTGTTTGACCAATTTATTTATAATTAAAATTGTAATTACTTTTTTTTACATAATTTTGTACACTGTATTTGCTGTATTTTAAAACTATGACACTTTGACTTTTTAAAGTCAAACTGTTTAACTGTAAATTTATTACGACAGTTTGACTTTATTAGTCAAACATTATAACCTAATGAATAATTAACTATTATTTAAAAACTGAAGATTTTTAAATTAATATAACCACATAATTAAAACTGTAAATTTATTACTACAGTTTGACTTTGTTGAAAAAGTTTGTTTGACCAATTTATTTATAATTAAAACTGTAATTATTTTTTTTGGAACATAATTTTATACACTGTATTTGCTGTATTATCACTTACCAAAACCATATTTGCTGTATTTTAAAACCATGACACTTTGACTTTTTACAGTCAAATTGTTTAACTGTAAATTTATTACTACAGTTTGACTTTATTAGTCAAACATTATAACCTAATGAATAATTAACTATTATTTAAACAATGAATATTTTTTAATTAATATAACCACATAATTGTTGAAAAAGTTTGTTTGACCAATTTATTTATAATTAAAACTGTAATTACTTTTTTTTAAATAATTTTGTACACTGTATTTGCTGTATTATCACTTACCAAAACCATATTTGCTGTATTTTAAAACTATGACACTTTGACTTTTTAAAGTCAAACTGTTTAACTGTAAATTTCTTACTAAAGTTTGACTTTTTAAAGTCAAACTGTTTCACTGTAATTATATCACGCCAGTTTGACTTTATTAGTCAAACATTATAAACTAATGAATAATTAACTATTATTTAAAAACAGAATATTTTTTAATGAATATAACCACATAATTCTTTAAAACGTTTGTTTGACCAATTTTTTTTTATTAAAATTGTATTTACTTTTTTTTTACATAAATAATGTAAATAGTATTTACTGTATTTTAAAACTATGACAGTTTGACTTTTTTAAGTCAAACTTTTTCACTGTAAATTTATTAAGACAATTTGACTTTATTAGTCAAACATTATAACCTAATGAATAATTAACTGTTATTTAAAAACAGTATAATTTTTAATTAATATAACCACATGATTCTTGAAAAACTGTGTTTGACCAATTTTTTTTAATTAAAACTGTATTTAGTTTTTATTTACACTAATTATTACACTTTATTTACTGTATTTTAAAACTATGATAGTTTGACTTTTTAAAGTCAAACTGTTTTCACTGTAATTATATTACGACAGTGTGACTTTATTAGTAAAACATCATAACCTAATGAATAATTAACTATTATTTAAAAACAGAATAATTTTTAATTAATATAACCACATTATTTACTGTTTTTTTGTTAATAAACTTTATTCCACCTAAACATTCTTATAAGATTGAATTAGCTGACTTTATTTATCAATTAAAGCAGTCTGACTTTTATTACCTTGATGTACAAGATGTTATGCCTTTTTTTAAAAACATTATAAACTTTATTTAAATCAAAATAGTAAAAAATGTACCGATGCAGTTTTACTTTATTATATAAAACGGTTTCCATTCATTTAAATATATATGCAATCATAAACTAACCGCAAATTACTTTGTATCAGCAGTATGAATACCAACACCGACAAAGGAAAAGCGAAGCTGAACTACCAGAAAACACCAAATTCCTCCGGCGGCAATATGAGGCGTTTGGCAAGTTCCGGTATAGCAATAGGGTCCCGAAGATTCCGTCCCACTGAAAATTCAACACAAAGTCCTGTTAACATGGAAACAACCCAAGGTAAATAAATTACATACATACATTGTTTAATTATTTAGTATATAATATTATTAACTTCTAAATGTTTATTTCAGAAACCTTTAAACAGAAAACCATTACACCGATAGGTAAAATAGATGCGGGGTTACGGAACATATCTGTTCGAGAGATATGTCTTTCAATCTGGCATTCCCACCATAAGAACGAACCACATAACCCATATTCTCTAGACTTAGTTCTGCATGATGATCAGGTATTTGCTGTCAGTACATCACATAACTTTTTGTGCAATTGATTTAATTAAAACATTCTTATATTTTGAAATTTAACAGAATGATCGAATCCAAATTTGGATTAAAAAAGAGTTCATGCATAAGTTCGAGCCGCTTTTCGAGGAAGGAAAGTGTTATGAGATTTCAAACTTCACTATTTTTCAGAATACTGGAATTTACCCTTTATTGCCACATACGTATAAACTTGCATTTGGATTCAACACAACTGTTACGCGAATTGATCAGATTGATGACAATTTGTATAGTTTACTGCTAGAACCTTATACTGAGATTAAGTCGGCAGATCGTACTTATGCTGAAAAAGACGCTGTTGGTACGTCCTATTTATATTTTAAAATTAACTTCTATATAATATTTTATCGCATGGATATATTTCATTTATACATACTGCTTTGAAATATATAATTTTTAAAGCCAACAATTTTTTAAAGATGACTTATGGCACAAGTATATTTTTTCTACATTCAAAGTTTCTAATGTTCTCTGTTTCAGATGTTATTGACTATGTTGTTTGGATTATGGAGATTGTAAAGGTACCCACGCAAAGTGGTATGAAATTTCAACGCACTGTTGTGGTCGAGGATAACATGTACGTAATACTTACATACATATTTATATAACATCTGAATTATTATAAGATATTTATAAATAATTACAAGTTAATAAAAACAGGGGAGAACAGCTTGATTTAACGTTTTGGGAAGAGTGGGCCACGGTATGGAATGATTATGCAACCGATCCAGAAAAATTTGGACATTTTGTCGTGTTACTACAGCTTGGCAAGGTTAAGTACTATAAAGGTATGTATAGTAGCAAAAAATCACACTTAAACAAAATCATGTCATTTGATTCATTTTGTTAATTAAAAATAATCATTTGTTTTTGTTACACACACAATGCAGAGGCACCGGCTGTCCATAACGCTTTGTTCGGAACAAAGATAATAATTGATGAGAATCACCCCGCTATTCTTGCATTTAAAACAGAGTGAGTAACATTTATTGTTGTCAAATAAATTTTTTGAACTTGGAATTACATTCACATTTGTGCTTGGTTTATTATTGTATTTCAGGGCTGAAAACCAGGATGATTATGATCCAAACCAATTCAAAATTGAGTTCTTCTCACCTGATGCTAAAGTGGTTACCGTATCCGTTTTCTTTAGGGGTTCGGTTAAAAGCATAGTGTGTCATATTCGTCAGATTCAACAGGTATGTTAAATCATAGTCCAATAAGTAATACAATAATGCATCTACCTACTTATGGTTTCATTAACTTTACTCTCACGTTAATCTTCTTCTATATATGCAGCTACATATGATTTTGGTTTGACAACTCATCCATTTGAAGCACTCTGATTGGTTGTTTATGCCACGTGTAATTCATTCATTGGCCAACGATTTCCTCTCAATTTTCCTAAGCCTTGATTTTCTGCGTTTAATTAATACCATCCGGATTTAACGTGGGTCATTCAAAAATACACGGAAAACATAATTCACATTCTTAAAATATGCATAAAATTCGGTAAATCTTAACCTATAATTAATAACTTTTCAAAATCCTAACATATTTTTTAGGACTGATACAAGTGAATTAATACCTACCTAAATTACAACATATTATATATCGAAAAATAAGGCTATGATATTCAAATCATTCTTTAAATTAATAATTTTATCAATCATTCCATAAATCTCAAAAATTTAATTTATGGTTTTATTTTGGTCACGAGTTAAGAACATAATAATCCGACTTTATAGACAATACCTTTACTAGATTAGTTAGAGACATAAAATACACATATTAATTTATGGTTTTATTGTTTATACCATTTATGTATAAACAATACCATTTAGGAAGTGTTTTTTATACTTAATTGTTTCTTATCATTTCAATTTGAATAATTTTATCACGAGTTAAGAACAAGAACGGATTGAAGGTCATTTGTTGTGACAGAGATGGCAATTACACTAATTCAACAGCAAATGTGTTTACAAAGAAGTCTTATTTCGTCTATAAATTTTATGTAACATTTTAATATGTATCAAATTTTGTACAAACTCATCATTACAGCTATCGATTCTTATGTCATTTTTAAAATTATTAATATTTGTTGGTATTTTTCTACAAAATAAATCTTGAAGCATGCCCGCCCAGTCGGGCGGGCTATGAAGCTAGTATAAAGAATATACAAGATATGCTCAATGAACTCTGAGTTCATTGGACTTTTCAAAAAAAGTTCAACTCGATCATTGTATTTTGTAGAAAATTTCTTAATTAATGATGTTAAACAGCAGTTAAGAGGTTTGATCTAAATGTATTTCTTTAAAAAAATTAATATTTAATAATTATTAGTATCATGAATCTCTTTACAATAACCAATATCGTGTGAGATTCGAATTTTTTAATAGAAACAAAAAGATAAGAAAATACAAACACTGTGAAAGGTACTTTTGTGGATATAAATATAATATAAGGGTGTTTCAGTAAAATTGCACCAATTTTAAAATATTTCTTCATAGTAACATCTCGAAAATTAGAGAATAAATTCAATATCAATTATTGAAGTTCGGAGACAAAAACGTTACATGAGTCAATTTTAAAAATGTATCGCTAGTCGCTATATAAATCTAATCAGTAGGTAATTACAATAAACAATACTGTCTTGACATGCATGTTGGGTATAAGGTTAGTGCCAACGGTGCGTCAATGCACCCGTCCTTGGCAACTTTTAACCCGTCGACGGAGGAAGCCGTTGGCACGGCGGCGTCGCGGGGCGCGTCAGTAGAAAGGCGTCGGGGTGAGGACGGATTGGGGGATGGCGTCGTGAGGCTTGTGAGTAGGGATGGCAATGGATCGGATGTGGATCGGATGATGCCATATCCACATCCATATCCATTTAAATTTACCTCATCCATATCCATATCCATATCCATTTAAAATCATTTCATCCATCCATATCCATATCCATTGGATTAGAGCGGGTAAATGGACATCCGTTGGATTTCGGAAGAAAAAAAACTCCTAAAGAAAGTACGATAGTTTTATATATGATTTACGATTTTTATTGCATATTTACATAGTTTCTTCCAAAAGAAGAGTCAAACGGAAACATAACTATGATACATCTGATGCATAGATTATAGTTTGTATAGCTAATACCAAAATATTGATCTAAAAGAGATACACACAAAAATATAATCTGATATAATTAAAAGTTTAGAGCATGCTTTGTAGATAACCCCAAAATATTGATCATTTAGTTGACTCATTCCTTAGTTCCATAATTACATGCTTGTGATCTATGGGTTGTTGCATTGAATATCACACAAAAATCTCAAAAGTAACGAGTCATATAATGATCGTCGCCTTCATACTAAGAACAGAATAAGAAACGATAAAATGATTAGTTCCTAAGAAATTCAAGTATGGGAAATGATAGTAAATAATTGCCTCATCAGTCAACCCACTATTGAAAACATATATTTATAGTTATATAAAATTATAATATATATTTAATTTCGGGTTAAGTGGATTCATCCATGGATTGAAAATCATCATCCATATCCGCTCCAATAAACATCCACATCCGCTCCACATCCGATATTCACCCATTTAACTTCATCCATATCCACTACGAGTGGAGCGGATCGGGTGGATGTTCATCGGATCGGATGCTAGTTGCCATCCCTACTTGTGAGGGGGGAGGGGGTGTTTGGGTAATATTTTAATAATTTTTTAAGTGGGGATGGGTTAGTGATGTGTTAGTGATGTGTTGTTGTTGGCACGACCTCGTCAATAACCCGTCAGTAGGGATGTGTTTAGTGATGTGTTTAGTGACGAGTCACGGTTGGGAGAGGCCTAAGAACCATCAACTAGGCATACTTGAAAACATAGTGATAGATACATAATCTTATAATGATGATCATTCGTTTCGAGATTACTTTAACATAATTTTATTTTATGTAAGTATTTTCTCCCATTAACTTTATCGTTTTGGTTCAATTCCATTACACATGAACCAATCTGAGCACATGAGAGCAAATCTAGCTAAAATTTAAGCCGGTTCAGTGGGTTAAGAGTCAACCAAACGTATTCAAAAGCTTGCAATCTCGCAAATCACATATTAGAATTTTGATAACCATTATAATAATGTAGTTTTTATAATCACAACAAATAAATTCATTATCTATAAATTAAAAAAAAAATGTTCAAAAAATTTGGACAAGTTTGTATTTGTGAATTTTGTTTGTGGCAAAAAGTCTAGCTATTGTGGAAGTATTATTTGTAAAGAAAATGACAAAAAAGCCCATCCCTTCAACCTCAAAGTGGTCCTATTCCATTAATACAATTGATACCCAATTCTTATCCTTCACTCACTTTCCCTCTCCTTATTTTCTCTCTTTTCTCCAAACCCATCAACCAACAAACACCTCTTTCTTACTTCCTTTCTGGTACAAGCACTAAAGCAAGAGGTACAACAAGAATGTCATCATCAAAAGTTTGGAGCAAAGAAGAAGATAAGGCATTTGAGAATGCCATTGCCAACCATTGGAATGAGGATTCCAAAGAACAATGGGATAAAATTGCATCACTTGTACCTACCAAAACCATTCCTGAGTTGAAACAACATTACCAATTACTTCTTGAAGATGTTGATGACATTGAAGGTGGAATCATTCCGATTCCCAAATATCTTGGAGAGGAATCATCTTCCTCTTCTACTAAAGACAATAACAATAATCATGGATCCAATTCAAATCGTCGTTCTTCTTGCAATTATAGTAACGGGTTTTCAGGTTTCGGTCATGATTCCCCTAGACAAACAAGCGGAAAAGGGAATTCCAGAGCCGAACAAGAACGTCGGAAAGGGATTCCATGGACCGAAGAAGAGCATAGGTATGTAACTAATACTAAAACAACTCACTCTTTTATCCTGATTTACCTCAGAAACCACCTAAGTTATGTGCATCAAAAAATAAAATATAAATGACATTTTAGATGTATTATTCAGGAAAAATTTATAGTTTACTACTAAATCTTCTTACTTCATTATTCAATTTATAAACTAATTAACACGTGAAATTCATTAATTATATTTCCTGTTCTCATTTTTTAATTTATATTTATGTAAGAAAATTAATAGAATCAATACCGTCTCCCATTATTCAATTGGTATTATTCGGATATATAATTGTTTAATCGTAGAAGTACCATTTCTCATTATGAAATCATTACAGAATTTATGTGTAGACAGTACATCTAGTGTTTGATTGACCATTGGGAAATGTTATTTGTCAGGAAACCAATAATTTAACAATTTCATTGTACAACTTCTATTACATAGTGTACAATATTTGACACACCCACCCCTAGATCTTGGCCTATTTCTAGAGCAACATGTTATTGTGCGACCCGGGTATAACTTCTTGTGCATATTGTACAAATGCAGGTTGTTTTTATTAGGATTGGACAAATTTGGTAAAGGAGATTGGAGAAGTATTTCAAGAAACTATGTGATTTCAAGAACACCAACACAAGTTGCAAGTCATGCACAAAAATACTTCATAAGATTGAACTCGATGAATAGAGATAGACGAAGAACGAGTATTCACGACATTACGAGTGTCAATAATGGTGATGTTTCATCACACCAAATGCCGATTACAGGTCAATCGGGGAGTACAACAAATCCATCAGCAGTTGGTGCACCCATGAAACATAGACCCCATGGGCCTCACGGGCCCACTATGCCACCGGGTATGGGTATGTATGGTGCGCCAATGGGCCACCCTGTTGCTGCCGCTTCCGGCCATATACCAGCGGCAGTTGGAACTCCGGTGATGATGCCACCACATGGCCACCACCATCCGCCGTATGTTATGCCGGTAGCATACCCAATGGCCCCACCACCAACAATGCATCAATAAGTTAAACACCAAATCTTTCAAACTTTTTAATTTTTTTTTAAATTTCTTTTTAAATTTCTTTTTTTTGTTCACTTTTTGCAATAATTCTCTCCTAGTGATAGTTCTAATTAATGAGCTTTTCTTTCACAAAAATTTGGGATTGTGAAAGGCTCATTTAATGATCAATTCTCAGTTGGTTAAAGAATTTTACACCAACTGTTGTACATTTTTTTGACTTGTACCAATAAATAATAACGCTGTAATGACTTGGTACCTCTTGCAATAAAAGTTGTACCTTTGGGGACATGCAAGATATGAAAAGAAATTTTTTATGGTGGTTTTTCTTCAAGCATTCTGAGGCCCAAAATGTGACACACAGATTGTTAGTGAGTGCCAAAGTTAAGCTGTCAAACATCATTGTCTGTAGATATCAAAAAGATGATAAAAAACAAAAAAGCATGATTATATATTAATAATAATAATAACATCTTCGAAAACTAAATATTAGCCAAAATCCTAATGAAAAAATATCTAAATACCATCAAAATGAGGGTGATTAGGGGAAATTTTAGAAAAATAACGATGTTTTTATACGCTTTTTTGAGTTTAAGCGAATCTGCTCAGAGAGTGTATGATGAAGAAACTTGTTTCTTCTTCTCTGCAAGATAAAGATATAAAAGAATAAATAATTGTAAAAATTTTAATCAAGATTTTGGAGCACAGACATAAACTAACTCGTTTTGGGATTCTTATGTTAATATTACTCTTCAAATCAAGTAAAAGAAAGAAAGAAAAAAAAGTTGAGGTAAAAAGGAAATAGGTCAAATGGGTTGAACAAGTCAATAGTCACAGAGAATGTATTTTTAATGCATACCTACTAAATCGATTTAATAAAAAAGAGTTTTTGAGTCAACTGAACCCAACCCGTACCAGAAAAATACTTGTTTTGACCCGTTACCCGACCCACCCTTTTTGCCACTCATAGAACATTAAATGAGACACAGAATCAAAAGAGATAAAATTGGATAAAAGAGTTGAGTTATAGAGCATATTTAATGCAAACACAGATTCTGATGGGCATTATTATCTCTCATTTTCCATTTTCTGATTTAATTTAAAAAACTTATAAAAACAACTTTAAGTGGTCCGTTTCATATCACACTCAAATCATTTTCAACAACACCATGCAATGGAATATCAGTGTATGTAAAAACCTTTATTAAAACTGATTTTAGATAAAAATAAAAGAAAATATATTATAAAGAGAAAAGAAAAGGAAAAGAACAAGTAACAACGAACTCACTTATTTTGTGGAAAACATATGATCCCCATTGTGATTGAAGATCTGAAAAAATGGCCCCCAAATATTGGCCAAAAATTGTTCTGAATTTTCAAAACTTCAAAAACCGTTATCAATCTAGATCTTGAAGGTACAACGTTCTCCAACAAGCTTTCAGGGCTTTCACAAAGCAACACCTTAAAAATACAAAATAAAATGAAATAATGATAATAATAATAATACAAACTCTCGTAAACAGTCGCTTTTCATTTTTAAATTTTATACCTTAATTAGTAATTACTGCTGTAGCTGATGATGATATTGACCGGAGATTATACTGATGTTCCGGAAACATTCCCAGAACCTTATTCATCATGCCTTCTATTAAAACCGCATTATGATCATGAACGTTGGTCACCATTTCTTAGTCGGCTGATTTGCATTGTATTTGAGACTGTTTTACCCTCCAACACTATCATTCCTTTAGTAAGATTGCAAACATCAGTAATTGGTAAAAGAAATATTAAATGTCAATATTTCATGAAAACGTTAACATGTCAATATTTCATGAAACATCATTTATATGCAAGCACAGGAATATGTTAACATGTAATTGGTAAAAGAAAGTAAGTTAGCCCTAATGTTGTACCCAAATAAAACTAAATTCCCCAATTCCTGTTAAACCCTAACATTTCGAGAATTAACACTATGAATCAAATATAAACACAAACGAAAAATGTGTGTTTACTTATCTAGTCCCAAACCTCAAAAATGAAAAATTGGCAAAGTTGTTCCGTAACATACTCTCAACTTACTTCTTCTATGCATGCTCAAGTTCACAACATAAAATCTCAAAATCATCGAAAACACGAAAACAATTCAATTGTGGTGTCTGATTTTGGGGGAAGAAATATTTTGGCTAGCAATGAGGGTACGCGAGCCAACTTCATAGCTTCAATAACTGCCTGTGGATTTTTATATTAAAAATTACTCAATATATTAATTGATGTAAGCAATTCAATAAAAATAACACACCTTTATCCCTCCGATAGTAGGAACTAACAGACTTCTCGCTTGCAAAAACAATAATATTTAGAAATTTGAACTCAATGAGATTAGGGATTAATAATATACATTTCCATTTCAAATTGCTCTTTCATGAGTTGAGTAAATATTGTGATCGGTATATAACAACCTTTTCATGGTCCCAAACCTAAAAAATAAGAAAATCATTTATATTATGACGTAGGTAGGGGTTTTTTTTTTCTTTCAAGAAGAGGGGTAATTAAAGTGTCGTTCCTCTTCCCAACGGTCCAATGTTCCTCTCCAGGAAGGTTTTTATAAAATCTTTTACCTTTTGTGTCATTTAAAATGTTTGTGATCTTCTGGTAAAAGCTTTTTGCTAAAAGGTTGATACCTTTTCAGCCTTTTATGTATTATAGATAGTAAATTACGTGAAACCACGTTTACAAGACCACCCGTAATGTGTGACAAACCTCTTGGTCGCCACCACCCTGATCGTGTCCCTCATTACGTGACTATTAGGCGACCACATTGCTCCCTTCGTTTTCTTTTGATTTGATCGTGCAGGTGACCGAATGTCGTGTAATTGGTCTCCTTGTACATTTTGAATGTTTAGTGATATGTGTATTTATAAAATCGATTTTAAGGTTTAGTCGGGGAGTTGGTCACTACTATGAGGGTTTGATCATGTATTTAAACCTAAAGATGAAGTTAATGTTTTGGCACTAAATTTGGTCAAGGTAGTTTAATACCTGGGCTTTGCGTAATAGTAAAATTATTATCTAGCTCTAGCCAAATCTGTGTTATTAAACTTTGGCATTGATAATGATATTTAAGAGGTAATGATTTGGATTAAATGATGATACTTTTAAGGGTACATGTGTTGGTTGTTACTTGTTAGATTGATAAATTCATTTGGTGGTTGATCTACCACTTTATTATTAAAAACTTCATATACAACGTTGTTACACAAAATAAAATTCTTATTTAAATCGGTTTATATTCCTTTCATTTTCATTTTTATTTAAAATAGAGTAATCTCTATCTCTACTATTTTCTCTACTATTTATAAAGCATTTAGGATATTTCCCTAAATAGTCTTTTGAAAATTCAGCCAATAACCTTCCATTTTTGTGTTTGTTTAAAAGAAATGTTGTCTACAAGGGTCGATCCCAGGACCAACTGCTCGATACACATTATCGTTAAGCTACATGGAACGGCAATAATTAATTAATAAACAATAAATATATTTTGCTCTACCCTAACCTCAATTATATGCCTTAAAAACACCACAGAGTCCAGACGTTTCATTTCCCCTTAACCTTAATATTGGCTCATCGGTTCCTTCAACATCGATTCCTTCAACCTCGATCCTGCAATTGTCTCCTCGGTTCTTTCAAGTCAGATTAGCCCCTTCCATAAATTCCAAAGATGCTCTCAACACCGATTCCTTCAACTCCGTCCATAATCAATACCGCCTTTGCCATCATTGCTGCCAAGTTCGTCCATAATCTTAGATTACCGACCTGTTGTTCATACCCAATACCTTTATACAGCTTAGTTGTTAGATTATTGATATTAGATTGATTGATTTTCAGGTTTCATATGGATAAACCAGGTAATTACTTTTAAGGTAGTTACTTTTCCCATTTTCTTTTAAAATATCAAGGGTTTTTTTGTTCTTCTTCTGCTTTTTATTTTTCTTTATTATTGAGTGGGTTCTCAAGATTATTCATTCTCCTAATTCTTTGATTCATTGACCATGTTTAAATCTTTATTCACATTTTTTTTTTGTATTCCAGGCAATTAAGACTTGGACTTGTTTTATTATAACTTGTGATCCTGGATTCTTGGGTTTTTATTGTTGTGCTGGTTTGATGCTTTAGTTTTCGGGTTTAAGATTGATTCTTTGTATTTAATATCCCTAATTTCGTGTGATTTTGTGTTTTACAACAGGTTTGTTATTGTGGCGGAACTTGGTGGTTGTGAACATGATCTTCATTCAGATTTGTTCATTGGTTCTTCTCCTGATAGTCCTTTGGTAAATTTATCTCCCTAATCTCACTTCTCTTCGACCTATGTAAGTATCCACAATTATGTTGTCTATTATTCTCTGATTTATAAAAAAATCTGCCATATTAACCATCTTTTTTTGGTTCTTGTAAATTAGTAAATGACTAATTTTAAACGATTGTAAATGTAATTATGTTTATTTCCGATTTAGTTTTTCCGTGTGCTTGCAGTGAATTTTCATTTTGTGCAGCTACACTTTGATCAGATGATTTGGAATGTTCAACTGCGCTGGTCAAACGGGTCGATCACACAGGTGTTTAGCATGTATATATTTTTTATTTATAGATTAATTTCTTGAAATTTTTTAATTGTTTGTGATTAGGGTTTGGAGTTGAAGAAATTAAGATGGAGTCTTTTATTAGGGTTTTAGTTATGAATATTGAAGTTGAATTGCAATGCAGTTTGACTTTTAATTTGAGTTTGACTATGACCTGTCGGATGTGGTGTTGTTGCATTTTAATGGAGAATGCCAAGATTTCTACACCATCCAATGACATCCAAACTTGACGTCTGGCAATCTGACTAGAGCGCTATTTCAATGAAATATTGAATACTTTGTAGCAGAAATTTTATGCAACTAGAGTTTTACCTTATAGGGTACTCACACAAGTTAGATTGTTTATTTCAAATTGTTGTATAATTCTTTTCAGTGTACATCATAAAAAATAAGCTTAATTGTTTCATTCTTTCAATCATTCATTATTTCTACAAGTTGGCTTAATTGACCAAAACCGCAAAATCAATCTCATTGTTTACTAAGTTCGTCTAATTCTTTGACTAATTGTCCACTCCTACAGTACTATGTGTTAGATTAGTGTTGCGAATCTGCTTAGCTTGGCTTGTACTTTTTGGAGTAGCTTGACAGCTTTAAAGATGCAAACTTGAACATATATTATTTAATATATATGATGCATTTGACACCTTTTTATATTAACAAGACTTAATAACTTAATTTTAGCGAAGTCACTTGCTGTTTTAGAAATATTTGCATTAGGGATATTGATTATTTTACTTCAGTTACTTATGTATCATATTATTCAATTGACAAACCACCATCACTAACCAATCTCCATCATCACAATCGCTACCATCACCACCTAGATCACTACGCAACACCAACCATCATCATCACTACTTTAACAACCCTCATCATTATCGTTACCGCAAAAGATAGTTACAAGGTACCTTCCGCCGCATTGCGCGGATACCGTGCTAGTAACAATAAAAGCATGAATGTGCATGTGTATTAAAGAGCAACAAACCAATTTATGCATACATGTGTTTTATAATATAGATAAATGCACATAACTATCTGTTACACACAAGTTACACTTCTAACATTACTAGTTAGGGTTGACCCCAAGAATCGTAAACATTCAAAAAAAAAAAACATGCTTTTGATTCAAAAGATCCATAATCACCCACATATTTTGACCTGTTATCCAATATGCCCGATCTGCACACACTTGAAGCGCTAGGCATATATTAATTTGCATCTTCTTGACCCAAAATAACGAGGTTAAGAACTTGTAATTTTATAGTTTGATTGGACTTGAACCCGTAATGATGAAGTTATCATCTATTCCACACTAGAATAAGCCATAACGATCTTATTCTCCAAATTTTTAGCATCTTCGAGCATTCCCATAGCTTTATAAGCATGAGTCATGGTAGCAAATGTAATATTATCCGGTTCACAATTTCTTTCCTTCATTAACAACAACATTTCACCCATTTTTTTCATATCACCAAACTGCCCATAAACACTAATAATACAATTAAAAAACGTAGTATCAAGTGTAACATCAGAATTCTCAATTTGTCTCATAACCGAATCAATTTTCGTCATTAATCCGGCTTTACCATAACCACTCACGAGACAACAATAAGTAACTGCATTAGGTTTCCTTCCTTGATGCTTCATTTTCAAAAAAAAATCCTCCATTTTTTCAATATTTCCAACTTTTTTAAACGCTTCGATGATTATATTAAATGTAACAATCGTTGGTGGAATGAATCTTTTGTTCATATATTCCATAACAGATCCCATTTTGTCATACATCTTTGCTTTCCCGTATGATTTAATCAAAATATTAAACGTCACTACGTTCGGTTTTATCCCCATTAGTTGAAATTCATCAAACCATTTCTCCATTTCTGTTATCATACCTAAATTCCCATAACCACCAATAACCGAATTAAACGTGAAAACATCGGGTAAGCAAATCCCATCTTCAAGCATATCGGTCAACACATTTTCCATTAAGTCAAACATTCCCGCTTTCCCGTACCCGTCGATTATCGTATTATACGTGACAATACTCGATTCGATACCTAAATACGCCATGTCAGCAAGAATGTGCTCAATCATATCAAACCGGTTAACCTTAACACAACAATTGATTAAGATTGAGTAAGTGTATACATCGGGCTTACATTCAGGAATTAATTTCATATCATCAATGATTTCTAGGGCTTTTTCAAGATGGCCCGAATAACCGTATGCACTAACGAGTAATGTATAAACATCAATATCGGTTTAAGCCCGTCTTGTAACATAACCTCAAAGAGTAAGCTTGCTTTTGTGGGCTGCCTGCATTTGCCTAACATGACTATTAGTTTTGTGTATGTTTGGCATCTTGGTTCATACCAATGTTGGTTACGAAGAAGATCGAATATCTAAATGTAAGAAAATGCATCATCTCGTTAGTTTGCGAATAAAAAAAAGCAATTACATAAATCTAAATAGCAGAATATTAGTGAAATAGTGTAATTGTATATGTATCGAAAGTAAAATAAATTTAATAAGAACAGCCCACAAACCTTAAGAGCAGACTCCCAGCGTTTAAATCGGATGGCATTATCCAAAGCTTCCAAAAGCAGTTTTGGCGAAAATCGGTTATTCTTGACAGTTGAGTAGTTGGCTTTTCTCTCAATTGCTTCAATGGCAGCCTCTGACCTTAAAATTTGAGACAGTTGTTTATCGGTTGACTTTTGGATACCTTGTGAAGAAGAGACCTGAGGATTCTTCTTAGCTGCTGTGATAAGAAATGACGATGGTTTTGAAAAAGTTTCATTGAGGCATTTCATCAAACAGTTTGTGGGCGAAGTAAGGATTGAAGATTTCAAGTGACTGTAGTCCTGAATAGAGAGCTCCATCTTGGGAGAAAATCATATGAGAACTGATTGCGGATTGATTCGATTGGATATATCAATTGATTGTGTGATTTCTTCAACAGAATTTTAGAAATACGACATATTGGGTGAGTACAAAGATGAACACGCGAGTTATCGCGCTGCAACTCAACGTCTCTGTGTGTAAGAGAGAGAGAGAGAGAGAGAGAATGGATAAAATGCAACGCTTCTAGCGTAAACCACTTTTTGAAAAACTCAAATGACGTATTAACAGATAATTTGATTTATACGTCTTACTAAAATGTCTCATGTGTCCTAAGTTTATAGGAAAATATCTACAAATGTGATGGTAGAATTGAGATTGACTGATAGACAATATTTTTACTGAGGACAAATTTAAGACTTTGATAAGAAGAAATACTTCATCCGTATCAAAATAAGTGAATCAAGTTTATATTTTTGAGTCAAAATAAGATAATAAGAAATTAGTAAAATTAAAAAGGAGTAATTAAAATCGATGAGCCCACACATTTTATTATTTTGTTGTTTTTTCTAAATGGTGAAAAAATCAAATAGATGACAAAAATTAATGGACCCCACACCTTTAATGATATTTAAAGAGAGATGTATAAGGGTAAAGAGGTAATTATAAGTATAAAAAATTACCAAATAAGGTAAATTATTAAAGTGATTAACTTATTTTGATATACCCTGAAAATGAAAATGATTCACTTATTTTGATACAGAGGAAGTATGTAACGACCGTAATTTTACGTTTTTCATTTCGTGTATTTATTCGAGATTTATGTGAATTTCGTTATTTATGTTAGTTTACATTTCGGTTTATGTTTTATCGAGTGTTTGAATGATTGGGACTTGGTATAACCAAGTATGGGTCAAAACTTGGATGGAAACAAGTTTAAAGGCTAAGAATCTGGCTGGAACAGCCCTCGCGGCGCGAGCCAGGCGCGAGCCAGGCGCGAAGTGGAACAGAAGGATCAAGAGCCCGGACGCGAGAGACTCGCGCCGAGCTCGAGTCGGGGTCGCGTCGAGTTCGCGGCGCGAACGAGGCGCGAGCGGGGCGCGAAGTACGTTTTCCAGCGGCGACCAAGAAGACATCCCGCGTCGCCTCGCGGCGCGAGGCAAACGCGAGTGAGGCGCGAGGACTGTCTGGAGTATATAAAGTTGTGTAGAAGCTAGGGCTCATAACACCTACGAACCCTAGAGAGAGTGCAGCCGTTTTTGAGAGCATTTGGACGGTTTTTGGAGCCTTGGAGCTCAAATCTTCATCCTCTTGAAGGATTCAAGCATCAAGGGTAAGAATTCTTGCTCATTTCACTTAGTTACCTTCATTTTGAGCTTGGTATGGGTAACAATGGTGGTTTTGGGAACCCACCATATCATCTTTGGGGAAGATGAACTTTCATGAGTGTAAAACACTCCTTGTAGACTTGTAATCAATGTGTACAAGTTGGATTTGGGATTTATGATGGAAAATCTTGAACTAGGGTTTGAGATTCCACCAAGTTGTATGAACTTGGTGGTTAAAAATGTTTAGATGGATTAATTAGTAGCTAGTTGTGGATTTTAACTAGATTTTATGATGGTATTGATATTAGGTCAAGAAGACCTTGTGATTGAGATTACTTCTTTGACTAAGAAGTAAGGATTTGCGTTGATTAACACAAGTGTTGGATAGCTTTGCTAAGGTGATGTGACAACCCTAAAATTTGGGCAATTAATTCGACATTTATTTCAACCCTAATAGTGTACTAGAACCCTAATTTAATTTATGAGAGCATTTAATTTCATTTAAGTGTAGCGATAAACCCTAATGTCATTTATGATATTAATTAGGCTTCATTTCAGTTAGTGAAACCCTAGACATCTTGTCTCAATAAAATACATGTCATCATTTGTGCATCATCATTTTATTTGCATTTTATCATTAGATCATTTAGTTAGCGGGTTGGTGCTCAACGAAATAAGGTATCAAATCAAATATATATATTTTATAATTTAAAATGTTACAATAGCTCCACCAAACAACCCGATACGAAAAGTAAGGCACGAAACATCTTATATGATTAATTAAACAAGTAACATCACTTAAATACTCGGTATGATACGAGAATACTGAAGGTAACAAAATAAATACTCAAACTTATAAATTTTAGCCAGAAAATAACCATAAAAGAAAACCAAGTAAAACCTCAAATTAAAATATGTTACTAACAAATATATCAGCAACCACGTAGGTATACGAAATATATATACAATATATATACAATCTAAAATTAAACCCATGATCCCACTTACCCCTTTAAATTCTTGATGGCAGACCATTCCCAAAGATATAAAACACTTTCCATCTTTTTATTAATATATTAGCTAATTTTAAATTAAATAAATTGATCAACCAATCCCAATTACCCTACTAAATCAAAAAGAACATAAACCCCTATTATTTGCCTAATTTCTCGGTCAAACTACCATCCGAAATTCCTTCATTTAACTTTTATATACCTTATTTATTTATTTATTTATTTATTTATTCAAAACCCATTCCCTTTAAATCAAACATCGACCCCCACCCTAATTTCATGTCCTTTTCTTCTCTGCTACACCATCACCGACGAACATCATCTTCAACTCGCCTCTTTTCTCTCACACGTGAACCAGGCAAAACAAACAGAACAAAAGAAGTCACCTTAATCTTTTCCGGCGAACTCGGAGCTCAGGCGAACCGCAAGAAGCTAAACCTAGCACAATTCCGGCGACGAAAAAAAAAATACAGAAACGTTTCCGGTGACACCCGACGACATCCGACGACCCAACAACAAATCACGATCTCTCTCTCTTTTGGATCTCTCTCTCCCACCGAAGGTATATGTCTCCCTCATCTATATTTTCCGATTATAGAGTGTGGGTTTTTCATGGTGGGTGTACCACCGTGATTCCCGTGTCCCTCGTCGAAACCGGCGGAACACACACGTCTGTGTGTGTTTGTGCGTGTGTTATGAAACCATGAATCCTCCGCCGTTCGTTTTCTCGTTTCTCCTTTCATTAAAAAATCTGGTGCGTATGTGTGTGCTTGTATGTTTGAGTCGGTGTGGTTTTCTCTTACTCGTAAAACTGTTTTTAAGCTTCGTATATGTGGGTGATTACCGACGTACGGTTTTCCGGCGAGAGCCTCTGTCTCCGGCAGTCGTGAGAGCTGCCGGTGTTGCCCCTTCTGTCCGTCGCCTGACCCACCAATCCAAACCCAATTTAATTTTCCTTTTTTTTACTTATTTAAAAATCAGATTTTTAATCCCTTTTTATTAAACATTAATTAAGTATTACTTAATACATATTTACAGTTATATATATAAACAAATATTTATATATTATTTAATATGTACATAATAACTATAGATTATATATTTATTCTATGACAACTACTCACTTATTTAATCAGTTATTTCGATATTAATTTATTAATCATTATATCAGATTCTAATGTTATTTAAATAATTAACGATGGTTAAACTATAAGTTATTCTTGTTACCCAAGTAATCCAATTTTCAAAAACTTATATAATATAAATCAAATGAACTTAAATATATATTAATTTAATAATGTCACCAACTTATCGCTTATAAGTTTACTTTTACGCAATTAGGTCGCTAGAATTCGTTTGGTTGGATCCCGCATTTTTCTTATTTGCATTTTTGGAAGCTTTGCATCAGGTGAGTCCACAGCCCCTTTTTACTCTATTTTTACTGCTTTACAAATTGGGGTGGAAAACATATCAATTGTTTTATTTAAATGTTTACATTATTTTATTGTGATGATACATTATTCAAACCATGACAAACAGTCTTTATGCTCGGACTAAGTAGGTGTAGTGCATAGGTAGATGCTTACATGCCATAATCTTAGCTAGTTGCGACTAGGCCCTGGATATGCAGATGGTACCATTGGCTGACACTCTTCCTCCCACATTTTTGTTGTTACTTTAACGGTTCTACCCAACCGTCAGGGGAGTGCATATCTTAGAGAACAGAAACATCACACTTAGAGTTGCAGTTTGATTATGGGCTTAGGGTCGGCATATTAACTCAATGGCTTAGCTAACTGTTGGGGACATCAGTCATGCATTTTTCTATCTTTACTACTCTTTACAATCTTATTATTTTGTTTACTTACATGTCTTTACATATCAAATTTTATGACAACATTTTCTTTATTTCAAATTATTTCGAACATCTTATCATCACACATATAATTGCCTTGTTGGCACATATACATTTTGGGTAACTCAAATCTATATTTTATTATACAATTTATGCCGATTGGCACACAAAAACTTTGTATTTTCAAATCATTTTCAAATAACATTTTACTATACGATTTTGCCATGTTTGGCTTACAAAACCTTTTATTTCAAAACCAATATTAAACCTGTGGATTCACTCAACAATTTTGTTGATCGTTTTATATATGTTTTTCAGGTAATTATGAGAAGCATTGAGTCGTTAGACTTTGGATCATGAGCATGCATATTGTCGAGATGCCACGAACGTCTTTTCATTTCCAAACATTAATATTTATTTTTATTTTAACATTTTTGAGTTAGATATAAATTTTGGATAATACTTATTTCAAGTATTAATTACATTTTTAAAACTATTAATTGTTTGCAATAATCATAGTTGTGTTACTCATGAGCGTTACATCCCGTTCTTCCGCAAAACATTTATTACTATAAAATCATTTTTGACGGGGTGTGACAGATTGGTATCAGAGCCCTTGGTTATAGTGAATTAGTAAACTAATCTATAACTACAAAAAGATTTTTGGACAAAATTGTTTTGAGTCAAACGTGTTCGTGGCATCCAAAGTCTCATTCATTTAGAAGTGCATTTTATATAAGCTTCTTATTCCATATAAAATTGCATCTTACATAGAGTCTAATTTAATATAGATTTGCATTTCATATAGAGCTAAATTCATATAGAGTTGCATTTTACTTAGAGTATCATTTCATATAGAGTCTCATTACACACAAAATTATATTTCATATCATTTACAAGACCTATGCCTTAGTAGTATGCTCGTTGCTTTTACACTTACCTTATATCTGACTTAGGTAGAATCTTTGATACCATTAGATACTTAGACGTAGAACCATACTTGAGAAACTATCAACTACATGATTCACTGTACTCTAACACCATATACACTATACACTTATGTTCGATTCCATACTTACACTTCATTAATCGCTCACACTTCACAAATCACTTACACGTAGTCTAGGATTGTTATATAACATTGACGAGCGGTGACTACTTTGACTACTTACTCTACTGGACAACAAGCATAGTGACACATCATCGGTGGATATTAAAGAAGAAACATCTCTAAACGTGCACCACACACTAAAAGCACACACTATATATCACTCTCACACACTATAGTATTGCCACCTCAACCCAAATTTCTCCCTCCACTAATCTTGAGACACTTAGGACCCTTTGCGTAAACAACGACTGCACGTCCGTCCAGCAACTTCTAGCGCCATGAAAAGGAAAACACAAAAGGCATCACACGTTATCTCTATGATATCTCTATAGTTAACTTTAGATGTACTCTTAAAATTTTAGCACAATACACTATAAGGAAAAAGATTCCACATCCTCGTAGACAATAGTACAATTTTTTATTTTCACGTACGATAGGAGTATAGAGAATACACTAGTATTCCTGAATGAAGCTATGAAGTGATAATGATGATGAAGCATTGTATGATGATATTATAAAAGCGCCTGGCCACCGAGTTTATAATACCATGATACAATGTGGAATTATCAGAGTCATGGATTATTGAAAGGAATCAAACAATTGAAGACACCTATCCTCATTAGTGTTAAGATTAGAGAATAAAAATGGAAATGAGTCAACTATGGAATGAAGCTTTCTTGACTAATAACGAAGGCGACTATAACAACAAATCACTTGAGAAGAAATGAGAAGAAGAAATGATGAAAAAGATGTCAAGAATATTTCGTGTTGAATAGGAACGACAATAACCGACCAACCTAGCCATGGACAATTGTTATGATCAAAGATTGAGAAGCACGAAGACTTCAACACCAACACTACTATCTTATAGCAACTTAATCATTCTACCTCAGCGCTATCAAACTTAGACGACCAAATTTAGTCTTTACCTTCCTCCGGTTAAACAACAACATAAAAATTTGATTAATGCAAAATTAAACTGGTCTGGAAACGTTATCCTACGAAGAACCTAACCCATGAAAATCCTTCTACCAGCAGCACGAAATTTGAAGTACAAATGGAATGGACTGTTGCCCATGGAGTTCAATAAGATTCAAGATTTGGAAAATCTCTACAACTTCAACTATTTATTGGAGAAACCCTATTGACAAAATGAAGAAGAGCTCGAGTATTAAAACTTGGAGATGTACAATACGCTCAAGATTTCTAGAAAGCATATATTAATCATGCTTAGCTTACGTGTTAGAAAACCAAATGGTCAAACATCAAATCGAAGACATATCTATCATACGAAACTATTAGAAACCACTCCTAAAGAATTTACTCAGATTACTATCATATTCGTCAAAAATTAAATTTTTAAATAATATAATCCCAAGAGCCTCACTGATTCGCGCGACGACCATGCTTTCTAAATCCACCCAAGGCGTGAGAGTTGTCTCTACAATTACTGGAACTCATATAGTTAAAAATCCATCCGATTGAGCGTTTCTCAATAATCTATTCGACCAACCACAAGGGTCAAACTTCTATTCTAAAGTCGGTCTACGTTCGGAAGTTCATGAAGAAGAAACGTACCTAAGATAAAATAATAATAATAATAATAATAATAATAATAATAATAATAAATAGAACTCGTTATTGTCAATTCCTCGTTATGCCCTTTTCGTTTAACTCTTGTTGTGTATACAACACCTCAATAAGTTTACCATCGTATCTATAGACGATATCCTATTCTATTCCATAACCAAGTTGAGCACGAGGAACACCCTAAACAAATTTTGAAACTATTTGAAAATGAGAAACTTTACGTCAAATATCTAGGTCATGTAATATATGAGAAGAGACCACATGTAGATCCCACAAAGATTGAGGCACTTAAAACTTGAGAAGTCCTGAAGTCACCGACAGAATTACGTCAATTTCTTGTCCTTACCGGCTACTGACTGATGGTTACTTGAAATTATACCAAAGTGACCCAAACCCTAACCTCTCCACCAAAAAGATGAGAAATTGGACTAGAGTGAGAAACAAGAAACTGTATTTTAAAGCCCTAAAGTAGAAAATGTGTAGTGAACCAATCCTAGCCCAAACCTAAAGGAACCAAAACGTCATCGTATATCGCGACACGTCACATCAAGAATTATGTTGCTTACTGTAGCAAATATTAAAGAAATCGCGAACGCCTTTCGACAATTGAGAATCCACGAAAATAACTATACTGCCCATGATCTCAAACTAGGTGCCATAAAAACCGCGTTAAAAATCTGAAGACATTATATGTACGACACCTAATGTACTATCTTATCGACCACTAAAGCCTTCAACATAATTTCGATTAGAAGAACTTAAACACAAGAAAACAATATCACGTCGATATTTCTATATATTAACAACTACGAAATCAAGAAGCATTCCTAGAAGGCCAAATGTAGTGGCCGACACCCTTAGTCGAAAAGAACGAATCAACCACGTCAAGTGCGAGCATTAGAAAATCCTATTCAAACAAATCTCATTGCACAAATCTCTCTTCCTAAATCCGCGGTTTCCAAATCGATATTCTAAAAGAAGAGAACATTAAAGGAGAATTTCTTTGCAGTATGGAGAAACAACTAGAAACCAAGCCTGATGGAACATCGTATACATCGTGAATAGGAAATAAGTTCCAAGCTTTGGAAGCTTTCGCGACATCATTTTGGACGAAGATCATAAATCTAAATACTCGATTAATCTCAGTGCTGATGAAACGTACAAATATATGAAGAAGATGTACTGGAGGCCAAATACGAAAAAGAAGATTTTAACCTATATCACCAAGTGTTAAACCTGTTATGCCTACTTTCATGTCTCCTGCAACAGCTCGAGATTTCCGAATAGAAATGGGGACCAGTTTCAATAGATTTTCTTTTATCACTAGTTACATCAAACTTCTAGTAGTAACAATACGATTTGGGATATTTTTGAGCGCTTGGTAACATCTACACATATTAATCTTATTAACGAAAATCAAATGAGAAAGTTAACTAAGATCCATCTAAACGAAAGTAGAATCTCGACATGAAACGCCAACATTCACACATTTCTTCCGACCATTAACCTATTATTACATTATCTTAAATTTCGGGACGAAATTTTCTTTAACAAGGGGAGAATGTGACAACCCTAAAATTTGGGCAATTAATTCGACATTTATTTCAACCCTAATAGTGTACTAGAACCCTAATTTAATTTATGAGAGCATTTAATTTCATTTAAGTGTAGCGATAAACCCTAATGTCATTTATGATATTAATTAGGCTTCATTTCAGTTAGTGAAACCCTAGACATCTTGTCTCAATAAAATACATGTCATCATTTGTGCATCATCATTTTATTTGCATTTTATCATTAGATCATTTAGTTAGCGGGTTGGTGCTCAACGAAATAAGGTATCAAATCAAATATATATATTTTATAATTTAAAATGTTACAATAGCTCCACCAAACAACCCGATACGAAAAGTAAGGCACGAAACATCTTATATGATTAATTAAACAAGTAACATCACTTAAATACTCGGTATGATACGAGAATACTGAAGGTAACAAAATAAATACTCAAACTTATAAATTTTAGCCAGAAAATAACCATAAAAGAAAACCAAGTAAAACCTCAAATTAAAATATGTTACTAACAAATATATCAGCAACCACGTAGGTATACGAAATATATATACAATATATATACAATCTAAAATTAAACCCATGATCCCACTTACCCCTTTAAATTCTTGATGGCAGACCATTCCCAAAGATATAAAACACTTTCCATCTTTTTATTAATATATTAGCTAATTTTAAATTAAATAAATTGATCAACCAATCCCAATTACCCTACTAAATCAAAAAGAACATAAACCCCTATTATTTGCCTAATTTCTCGGTCAAACTACCATCCGAAATTCCTTCATTTAACTTTTATATACCTTATTTATTTATTTATTTATTTATTTATTCAAAACCCATTCCCTTTAAATCAAACATCGACCCCCACCCTAATTTCATGTCCTTTTCTTCTCTGCTACACCATCACCGACGAACATCATCTTCAACTCGCCTCTTTTCTCTCACACGTGAACCAGGCAAAACAAACAGAACAAAAGAAGTCACCTTAATCTTTTCCGGCGAACTCGGAGCTCAGGCGAACCGCAAGAAGCTAAACCTAGCACAATTCCGGCGACGAAAAAAAAAATACAGAAACGTTTCCGGTGACACCCGACGACATCCGACGACCCAACAACAAATCACGATCTCTCTCTCTTTTGGATCTCTCTCTCCCACCGAAGGTATATGTCTCCCTCATCTATATTTTCCGATTATAGAGTGTGGGTTTTTCATGGTGGGTGTACCACCGTGATTCCCGTGTCCCTCGTCGAAACCGGCGGAACACACACGTCTGTGTGTGTTTGTGCGTGTGTTATGAAACCATGAATCCTCCGCCGTTCGTTTTCTCGTTTCTCCTTTCATTAAAAAATCTGGTGCGTATGTGTGTGCTTGTATGTTTGAGTCGGTGTGGTTTTCTCTTACTCGTAAAACTGTTTTTAAGCTTCGTATATGTGGGTGATTACCGACGTACGGTTTTCCGGCGAGAGCCTCTGTCTCCGGCAGTCGTGAGAGCTGCCGGTGTTGCCCCTTCTGTCCGTCGCCTGACCCACCAATCCAAACCCAATTTAATTTTCCTTTTTTTTACTTATTTAAAAATCAGATTTTTAATCCCTTTTTATTAAACATTAATTAAGTATTACTTAATACATATTTACAGTTATATATATAAACAAATATTTATATATTATTTAATATGTACATAATAACTATAGATTATATATTTATTCTATGACAACTACTCACTTATTTAATCAGTTATTTCGATATTAATTTATTAATCATTATATCAGATTCTAATGTTATTTAAATAATTAACGATGGTTAAACTATAAGTTATTCTTGTTACCCAAGTAATCCAATTTTCAAAAACTTATATAATATAAATCAAATGAACTTAAATATATATTAATTTAATAATGTCACCAACTTATCGCTTATAAGTTTACTTTTACGCAATTAGGTCGCTAGAATTCGTTTGGTTGGATCCCGCATTTTTCTTATTTGCATTTTTGGAAGCTTTGCATCAGGTGAGTCCACAGCCCCTTTTTACTCTATTTTTACTGCTTTACAAATTGGGGTGGAAAACATATCAATTGTTTTATTTAAATGTTTACATTATTTTATTGTGATGATACATTATTCAAACCATGACAAACAGTCTTTATGCTCGGACTAAGTAGGTGTAGTGCATAGGTAGATGCTTACATGCCATAATCTTAGCTAGTTGCGACTAGGCCCTGGATATGCAGATGGTACCATTGGCTGACACTCTTCCTCCCACATTTTTGTTGTTACTTTAACGGTTCTACCCAACCGTCAGGGGAGTGCATATCTTAGAGAACAGAAACATCACACTTAGAGTTGCAGTTTGATTATGGGCTTAGGGTCGGCATATTAACTCAATGGCTTAGCTAACTGTTGGGGACATCAGTCATGCATTTTTCTATCTTTACTACTCTTTACAATCTTATTATTTTGTTTACTTACATGTCTTTACATATCAAATTTTATGACAACATTTTCTTTATTTCAAATTATTTCGAACATCTTATCATCACACATATAATTGCCTTGTTGGCACATATACATTTTGGGTAACTCAAATCTATATTTTATTATACAATTTATGCCGATTGGCACACAAAAACTTTGTATTTTCAAATCATTTTCAAATAACATTTTACTATACGATTTTGCCATGTTTGGCTTACAAAACCTTTTATTTCAAAACCAATATTAAACCTGTGGATTCACTCAACAATTTTGTTGATCGTTTTATATATGTTTTTCAGGTAATTATGAGAAGCATTGAGTCGTTAGACTTTGGATCATGAGCATGCATATTGTCGAGATGCCACGAACGTCTTTTCATTTCCAAACATTAATATTTATTTTTATTTTAACATTTTTGAGTTAGATATAAATTTTGGATAATACTTATTTCAAGTATTAATTACATTTTTAAAACTATTAATTGTTTGCAATAATCATAGTTGTGTTACTCATGAGCGTTACATCCCGTTCTTCCGCAAAACATTTATTACTATAAAATCATTTTTGACGGGGTGTGACAGGTGAGTACATGTGATCTTTCTGAGTACATAGTAAACCATGATTCATAGTTTGAATTGATTTCTTAGAGTCTTTATTAGATAATTGTTTTTAATAAAGAAAATATTGAATTGAATAGACTTGAATTGACTAGACTTGAATTGACTTGAGTTGAATTGACTTGAATTGTTCATTATGTGTTTAGTTACCGCTAGTAGACTTGAGTTATGATATGGGGTTTGACCCAAGTTGATGATTCGTTATATGGTAGCTAATCAATTGGATCCTAGATAACCCACACAAGTTGGGGGAGTTAGTGCCTACTACTTGGGGCGGTACCACCCTGCGCAAGAGTAGTATGTCGAGAAATAGATAATCCGGAAAGCGGGGGAGTTTGAGATGACCCGGAAATCGGGGGAGCAAATAGATAACCCGGAAACGGGGGAGTTTACCTAGATAACCCATATTGGGGGAGTTTGTTTCGGGGAGGCCCGTTACGTATGTGTTGGGCTTATGGCAAGCCTTAGAGTATGATTGACTATGTGCAATGTGATAATTATTTAATTATTATTTTATTGCAATTATTTTCTAACCGGGTCTAAAACCCATGTTTCTCACGAGACAATATTTGTCTCACGTACTACGTTTACTTTGACTATGTACTCAGGTTCGGGAGCTAAAGATTAGGCGGCCCGTAGTTAGCATTTGGAAGGATTAGCTCGGTGTACTTATTTAATTCCCTAGACTATCGTTTTGATATATTTGTAACACCGGTTTTGGTACTTTCTAATTATTTCAAATGTTTTAGTTAAACCATGATTTTGGATGTTCGGTTTGTAAAGACTTAAATCTTTATTTTAAAAAGTTTTAATTTGGGTTGAAAAATCGGTGTGTTACAACTTGGTATCAGAGCTTTAGTCTAAGTGAATTAGGTTGGTTTACCACCCTAGACTTAGACTTTGCTTTTGGGACATTATGTTCTATAGGAAGTTAGGTTGACCTTCGAGAATTAGGGTTGACCATTAAGGGAATTGTTTTAAATCGAGCTTTTCTTATGTTTTGTGTGACTATTTAGTCGAATAATTGGATTCTAATTGGTTGACATCTTATGTTATTAAGATGGCTAGAACAAGAAGTGGTCGAGTTGTACCGGATGGATAAGGGGATTCAAATATGATCCCCAACGCACCTCGGAATGGAAATGGTGGTGATGTATCCGGTGTTGGAAATAACAATGTACCGGTAATGGTAGAAGCTCTTCAATCCATGCTCACCCACTTGAGGGAGGTGATGCAACAAGATGTTAACCGAATCATAAATGAACGGTTGAACTTTGATGAAGAAGAAAGGGACGAAGATGGAGATCGTGATGAAGAAGAAAGGGAAGAGAGGGAGGATACTCCTCCTCTCACAAGGACCCGATCAACGGGAAATAGTGTCCCGACCGAGAAATCCTCCAATGAGGATAGAAGTGTTGACAAGGTTGAACGTGAAGGATGTTCTTATAAGACATTCTTGGCATGCCGACCCGACAACTACTACGGGAGCATGGAACCAAAAGACACCATTCGTTGGATCTGGGAGACGGAACACGTGCTTGAGAGTAGCAAGTGCAAAGAAGAAGACATGGTGGCTTATGCCTCACGCTTGCTTAAGGATGATGCCTTGACTTGGTGGGTCACCGTGTATGAATCGTTGGGGAAGGAAGCCGTTTACAAGATGTCTTGGGAAGAGTTCACTAGGAGACTCAAAGAAAAGTTTTGTCCCGAAAGGGAGTTGGAGGAGTTGTTGGAAGAGTTCTTGCACTTCAAGAAAGACAATTTAACTTTGGATGAGTATACAAAGAAGTTCACGGGATACCTCCCGTTTGTGATGAATGCCTACCCAACCGAACGTAGTCGGGTGGTTCGGTTTGCTAATGGGTTGCCATAGGAGTATGAACTTGAGGTGAAGAAGGCGGCCACTCTTGATGAGGCCATCAATGTTGCCCGAAGTGTTGAGAAAGTGGGAAAGAGAAGAGTTCAAGAGAGGTCAATGGGTAATGAAAAGAGAAAGTTTGAAAGTTTTTCGGGGCCATCGAAGAAAAGCAAGTTCACCCCGAGCGGGTCGAAGCAAGGTAGTGCTGGAGGGTGTAGAAAGTGTGGTAGGGACCACAAAGGTGAATGCAAGGCGGATTCGGGTGGTTGTTTCAAGTGTGGGCGTTTTGGCCACAAAGCAAAGGATTGCAAGGTGAGGAACCTTGATGAGGTGGAGTGTTTCTCATGCCATGAGAAGGGGCACTATAGTAATGTGTGCCCAAAGAAAGGAACCGAAACGTTGGTGTCAACCGCTCACAAGAAACCGGAGCCGTCAAAAGTCAAAGGGAGAGCCTTCCAACTTACCCGAGAGGAAGCAAAAGAGGCACACGATGTCGTGTCAGGTACATTATTTATAAACTCCATACCCACCCATATATTATTCGATTCGGGTTCTACTTATTCATTTGTGTCTCATGAGTTCGGTACTAAGTTGAATGTTCCAATGGAATTACTTGGTGATTTATATTAGATTGAGGTTGCTAATGGAGAGACTTCTATGGTTCAACATATGTATAGAAATTGTGAGCTAGAGATCGATAATAAGAAATTCAAGGTCGACTTGATGCCTATGGGGATTAAGGCATTCGATGTGATTATTGGGATGGATTGGTTGGGACCCCACCAAGCCAAGATTTTACGTGGAAAGAAGCTGGTGTCGATCAAGTCGCCCGATAACGAGAAGGTGTATGTTTATGGAGAGAAGAGGCATCATATGCCAAATCTTATTACCGCCATTAAAGCAAGAAAGTGTTTATCAAAGGGATGTTCGTCATTCATAGCCTATGTCCTAGATGAGAGAAAAGAGAAGAAGACGGTGGATAATGTGAAGATTATTAGGGATTTTCCCGAAGTATTTCCCGATGACTTGCCCGGTTTGCCACCGGAAAGACAAGTGGAGTTTCGTATTGATTTAGTTCCGGGGGCGACGCCGATTGCCCGAGCCCCGTATCGTCTAGCCCCAACCGAAATGCGTGAGCTAATGTCTCAATTACAAGAGTTGCTTGATAAAGGCTTTATCCAGCCTAGTTCGTCACCGTGGGGTGCACCGGTTTTATTTGTGAAGAAGAAAGACGGTTCGATGAGGATGTGTATCGACTACCGAGAGCTTAACAAGATGACGATTAAGAACCGATATCCTTTGCCAAGGATTGATGATTTGTTTGATCAACTTCAAGGAGCCGATTATTTTTCCAAGATTGATTTGAGATCGGGTTACCATCAAGTTTGAGTTAAAGAAGGTGATACCGAGAAGACGACCTTTAGAACGCGTTATGGGCATTATGAATTTTTGGTGATGCCATTCGGTTTGACGAATGCCCTGGCTATTTTCATGGATCTCATGAATAGGGTTTGTAAACCTTTTCTTGATAAATTTCTCATAGTATTTATTGATGATATCCTTATCTACTCCAAAATCGAAGAAGAACATGAAGAACATTTGAAGCAAACTTTGGAGGTATTGAAACGGGAGAAATTGTATGCAAATTTCTCGAAGTGTGAGTTTTGGTTGCGGGAAGTCCAATTCCTTGGTCATGTGGTATCTAGAAACGGGATAAAGGTTGACCCGTCCAAAATTGAAGCGGTAAAGAATTGGGAGGCACCGAAAACTCCAACCGAAGTAAGAAGTTTCCTTGGTTTAGCCGGTTACTACCGAAGGTTTATTGAAGATTTTTCCCGAGTGGCGGTACCACTCACTATGTTAACAAGAAAGGAGGTGAAGTTTGATTGGAGGAAAAAGCAATAAGATGCATTTGCCTTGTTAAAGGAGAAATTGTGCAATGCACCGATCCTTACTCTACCCGATGGTATGGAAGACTTCGTGGTGTATAGTGACGCCTCGAATAAGGGTCTTGGTTGTGTTTTGATGCAAAGAGGGAAGGTGATAGCTTATGCCTCAAGACAATTGAAGGATGCGGAAACGAGGTATACTACTCATGATTTAGAATTGGCGGCGATCGTTTTTGCCTTGAAGATTTGGAGGCATTACTTGTATGGAACAAGGTGTACATTGTACACGGATCATAAGAGTCTTAAGTATGTGTTTACACAAAAGGATTTGAATATGAGGCAAAGAAGGTGGATTGAGTTGATTAATGATTATGATTGTGAAATCGTTTATCATGAAGGAAAGGCTAACGTGGTAGCCGACGCCTTGAGTAGAAAAGTTTATGAGAAGCCGGTCAAGGCTAAGTTGATGCGGATTGAAGTGGTATCTAGCCTTATTGAAAGCATAAAAACCGCACAAACCGAAGTGATGGGAAAAGACGAGTATAGACAAGAAAGATTGGGAAAGAACCAAGTATTTGAAGAAAATTCTCAAGGGTTGAAAACCGTAAATGGTCGGATTTGGGTTCCAAAATTCGGTGGAAACCGAAAGTTATTGTTAAATGATGCTCACAAGTCCAAGTACTCGATTCATCCTGGAAGTACAAAGACTTATCAAGACTTGAAGAGGATGTATTAGTGGCCGGGGATGAAGTCGAGAGTAGCAAAGTACATATCAAAATGTGCCACGTGTGCACAGGTGAAAGCCGAGCACCAAGTGCCTTTATGGTGTTGCACAATCGTTGCAAGTGCCGGCCGGGAAATGGGAAGACATCACCATGGATTTTATTGTTGGTCTTCCAAAGACAAGTAGGAATCATGACGCCATTTGGGTGATTGTTGATAGGTTGACGAAAAGTGCGTTATTCCTAGCTATTCGGGAAACTATGCCACTCGAGAAGTTGGCTAAATTGTATGTTGATGAGGTTGTTCGTTTGCATGGGGTACCGATGTCGATTGTGTCCGATCGGGACGCGAGATTTACCTCGAGATTTTGGAGATCACTCCAAGAGGAGTTGGGAACTAAGTTGAGATTGAGCACGGCTTACCATCTGCAAACCGATGATCAAAGTGAAAGGACGATCCAAACGGTCGAAGATATGTTGAGATCATGTGTGATGAATTTTGGTGGTAAATGGGATGAACATTTACCGTTGGTTGAGTTTTCTTATAACAATAGCTATCATGCAAGTATCCAAATGCCGCCGTTTGAGGCATTGTATGGGAGAAAATGTAGGACGCCTTCTTGTTGGTTAGAGGCGGGTGAGACGAAACTCACGGGTCCCGAGATTGTGAAAATAACAAATGAGAAGATCGGAATAATTCAAAAGAATATGAAAGTGGCACAAGACCGCCAAAGGAGTTATTCGGGTTTGAAAAAGAGACCCTATGACTTGGATGTTGGTGATATGGTGATGTTGAAAGTATCGCCTTGGAAAGGCGTGATGAGATTTGGAAAGAAGGGCAAATTGAGCCCAAGGTATGTTGGCCCATTTAAGATCTTGAAACGGGTCGGTTTACAAGCATTTAAGTTAGAACTCCCACCCGAGTTACAAGGTGTCCATGACACATTCCATGTTTGCAATTTGAAGAAGTTTTTGGGTGAAGTGGAGAATGTGATTCCACTTCAAGATTTGCGGGTCGATGCACCCAATCGGTTGATTGAAGAACCCGAGGCCATATTGGAGGCCCAAACCAAGAGGTTGAGGAACAAGGAGATTGAATTGGTGTTGGTCAAGTGGAAGCATTCCCGTGGACCCAATTTGACTTGGGAAGTCAAAGATGAGATGAAGAAACGCTACCCAAACTTTGTGGATTATGATGCGATTCCGAGGACGGAATCCTCTTAAGGGGTAGATAGTTGTAACGACCGTAATTTTACGTTTTTCATTTCGTGTATTTATTCGGGATTTATGTAAATTTCGTTATTTATGTTAGTTTACATTTCGGTTTATGTTTTATCGAGTGTTTGAATGATTGGGACTTGGTATAACCAAGTATGGGTCAAAACTTGGATGGAAACAAGTTTAAAGGCTAAGAATCTGGCTGGAACAGCCCTCGCGGCGCGAGCCAGGCGCGAAGTGGAACAGAAGGATCAAGAGCCCGGACGCGAGAGACTCGCGCCGAGCTCGAGTCGGGGGTCGCGTTGTAACACCCGTATTTTCAAAACATCGTTTAAATCATTTAAAAATACATTTTCCCAATATCTGACATATTGTCCAAAATACAGTTTAACAAAAACTTTAAAACCTTTATCAGAGTTTACAAAAATGCGGTGTCACCAAATATATCAAAACCATAGGCAACGGGATCTACCTAAGAGCTCCCGAACTAAGCATCTCTAGGCCACTTCTAGTGCAACCTTCTATCACTTCAACATGTACCTGAGTACATAGCCACAAAACAAATGTAGTACGTGAGACAAAATAGTCTCGTGAGATACATGGGTTTTAGACCCCAACAATAATAGACATTTCATAATTTTATAAACATATATATAAACCACATAAATACCGTCTAGTCACCCTATTGTGACTCTAGCTACTTTGCTTTCCAAGCAACCATATCTAGTACCTAACATATAGGTACCAGCAGCACCAACATGTCTAATACATAAACATATATGTATTAGAACCTAACATACCTAGTACCAAACATATGCGTACTAGAAGCCCAATCATATCTAGTACATAAACATATATGTACCAGAAGCACCAACATGTCTAATACATAAACATATATGTATTAGAACCTAACATACCTAGTACCAAACATATGCGTACTAGAAGCACTCGTGTGCTTAGTGTATAAACATATACACACCCGGTGTATAAACATATATACCACCGCTCAGTGAACAGGGGTCCCCCGCGTCACCACTATCTATCTCTTATCATAACCTAACAGTTATGCCAGTCAAAGCCTTCGGCTATCATATCAACATCAAACAAGTTAGACATCTAACAATAACGAAACATAATTAGTTCAACACAGTGTGAACGTACCTGTATGGTCCCATGGACCTGATCATAAGCAACCCATATTCACTTCTACATCTATGAACCCCAAGAGGTCCATCCATATTTATTCTCATAGGATACATTTCCTATCTATCGATATCATAATACTTTTATCTCTTCTTGACTATAATACATATTTATTACTAGTCAATTCATATTCATTTACATATACTTTCATTCATCACTTTTATTAGTATAATGTACTAATCAATACTCTTTACTTAATATCATCATCATTAGTCTTATTAATGCATATTATTAATAACCAATTATCATACATCATATTAATAATTAGTTATTAGTCACTTTTCATTATCATGATCTCTTTCAATATCATCAATCCTTTTAGAGATACTTAGATAGTCTAGTATTTACATTTTCTCATCTTTTCAATCATATCTTTATTAAAAAACATTTATTAATAAAGACCCATAAAATAACATTTGTATTTTCAACACTCTTTGCTATGTACTCAGTTTAAAAATCTCATGTACTCACCTTAGCAATAAAGTGCTCCAGCCGTATCCTTTCCGCCGGTTTCCTTGTTCCAACAATTTGATCAAACTCCAAGACTTCACCGGAAGCCTAATACAAAGTCACAAGGTTATTAACATCACATTCTACTACCATTGTATCCATTTATCACTAGATACCATCCATTAACACTTTCCCCCAATTATGGTGATTTACCAAACCCTAGGTTTAACCAACCCTTAAGATTCTTACAAATCGAAATCATACACTTGTTTCCTTTGTCAATATACCATCTATTGAGTGTATACAACCTTTATTTAACCAAAAATCACCAACCCAAGAACTAGGGTTTCAAACCCATACATCAAAATGCATAGATCTTAAGCTACAAAGATCAAAGAGTGAAGATATACCTTTAATCTTCAACTAGAAGTGAAATCTATCAAAGATTGGTGAAGAAATCAGCTCCAAATGATGGTTTACACCCAAAATCGCCCACAAACTCGAGAGGAAGAAAATAGGGTTTGAGATGGCATGAAATGAGCCAAAACCCGACTTTAATGCTCTGGTCGGAAGAGCTCGCGCCCCGCTCGCGCCGAGCTCGCGTCGCGAAGTGACGCGGATCTGCCCCCTAGTCGCCGCTTTTACCAGACTTCGCGCCAGGCTCGCGCCTGGCTCGCGCCGCGAAGTCGACGCGAAGTCAACGCGACATACTCGCGTTCCAGCTCCGGTCCCTCTGCTCAACCTCGTGTTTCGCTCGCGCCGCGAACTTGCCTGTGCAGCAGGGCTGCACTTTTCGGTCTAGGTTTCAACACGGTTTCGTCCATAACTTTCTCATACGGACTCCAAACGACACGAAACCAATTCCTACGTTCTCTAAACGATTTATCCTTATTTATCATATTATGTACAATTTATTTATTTACAAATTTTGGGTCGTTACAACTATCTACCCCTTAAAAGGATTCCGTCCTCGGAATCGCTAAGAATTTCAACCCACGTGCAACCGAGCACTCCGCTCTCTTTCCCTTGTGGTCATTACCATCAAACTTTCCTCATTCCCGTTCCATTAACATTACGTATCCAAATGTTCACTTAACTCCGTTAAGTCCGAACGGTCAAGACCCAGTTTGAAACTCATAATACTCAAACGGGTCAAAATTTCACAACTTGACCAAAACATCGACATTCCCTCGACCGATCTTTTCATTCTCATAACGATGGTATGACACAATCATACCATTAACTAGTTGATTTAAACGAATGTCAAACTCTAACTTTGACCCAACCGATATATCCCAACATTGGTATATCCCCACATTGTCTACCCTTTGACTTAAGCACAAAGTCAACTATACCTTAACTTTTTTTTTTTCCTTTTTTTTTTTTTTCCTTCTCGTTAAAGGTTTCATAAATCCTTCTTTCCTTTACAATTTACCTTTAATTTATGATTCAATTACAGTCTTACACTCGATTCCCAATTTCAACATTGAAATCACCCAAACGGGTCAAGTCGTATAAACCGACTACGATTCAATCAACCATCTCATCAACCTTTTCACAAACACATAATCGACACATTATGCTATTAATATTCATTAGTAAATCAAAACGAGAGTCAAAGTCCATCTTAGACCAATTCGACCAATCACGGGTTGACTAACGTTGACTTTTACATAAAGTCAACCATACATATTCCAATTAGCAATTTCCGTACACACGGCTTATCATTACCAACCCATCACTCTCGGTTCTACCCATTATTACTTTCTCAACAATCGTCCCCGTTAATCCAAGGGTCACACCTTAACATAAGGTCACAATAACATTCACCGTTTCTTGACCTTCACTTGGTCACTCATACTATCACTTAGTATTCTTTCAACCATCTTTGTATCACATTGATCAACTTACATTATCGGTATTAGGCCCCCCTACCGTAATACGTCCCGCACCCTTATACGGTGTATTAAGTCTTGGTTACCACATGGTAATTTGCTCACTAGGAGTTTCTCCTTCCTTCTATTCTATAAATCGTAGGCATTCCCTACATTTACATGACCTAAATGCAACCCGCATTTCAAGCCCAATTCTCATTTACCATAACATAATAGTAATATTCATTAACCACATGGTTCTATATTCATCATATAAACACATAAACATATACACACATATAGATATACACACGTATATCACACCAATTCTATCTAAATACCTCTATTGTGCACATATACAAACATATGTATGTATCGCACCAATATCAAATGAACATCATCATCATGCACATATGCAAACATATGTATATGTCACACCAATATCATATAAATATCATCAAATCATTTATCGTGCATTCTAGCACCTCTCCCATAAAACGCATTATTGTTTTCCTTCCCATTCGTATGTCTTCCATAGGACATATTACTTAGCACATTTCATATGACATAATATTATCTTTTCACAATTATATGCCTTCCAAGGTCATCATATGATGCACATGCATCGTACCCCGCGGGTAACTAATAACATTCTCTATTCGTTATTTACCATTCCACTTACACATTAACCGTCATTAATCGGTTCATCTCTTTATTACCATATTTCCAAATCTTTTGTCGCTACAGAAGTAACTATCACTCAATTCTATTAACCATAATTTACCGGTCATCCCGGTCATCTTTGAGTCAACCAACCGACTCCGGTCTATGATTCAAAAAAAAATACGAATTCATTCAACCCGGAAGATTATTCCCACGATGACTATTCACGTCATACAACTCATCTACTAATTCCCGTAAGCACCAAATTGGGCAACAATCTAACAATATGGCTATACTCACACAACATACTGGCTTGGTGCATAACCATCTGATCCATCTCAATGGTCCTACCAAACGCCTCTACTCTCATCGACAATTATTCAACCTTGCTAATTCAAATCCTTCAAGTAAATAAATTAACAATAAAATTCATAACATTCAAAATATGTTTTTAACCAAAGCATTCGGAAGGATTACAATAATACCCAAAACTAAAGTCTTAGGGAAAAAAATGGCACACCGGCCTAATCATCCACTGCTACAATTACGGGCCGCTTAATCCTTAGCTCCCGAACCTGACGCCCCATCGCGCGCCTCCTCCCGTGTGAGTAGGAAGGATCGTCCTCTCACCTTTGCCGGCTCCGCCTTCTTTTGAGCCGCTGACACAAGCGTTCCGGTTTTCTTCTTCGGGCACATGTGGCTATAATGCCCTTTCTCATGGCACGAGTAACATTCAACCTCGGCCATTGGTTTGGATCTACAATCTCGGGCCAAATGTCCCGTCTTTCCACAATCATGGCAGATTTTTGGTTCCCCACGGCATTCGCCGGTATGATTCTTCCCACACCTCTTGCACGAGGCTACACTTCCTTGCCTAGAGAAGTTCGACGTGAACTTTCCCTTCTTAACCGTACCCGATCCACTCTCGGCATTCCTCTTATCTCCCACATACGCCCTCTCGGCAAATTTTGCCTCGTTCACCTCTTCCACACCTCGGGCGGCACTAATGGCCTCATCTAGCGTGACCGCTCTCTTTACCTCCAACTGATAATCCCAAGGTAGCCCACTAGCATACCTAACTACCCTCAACCTCTCCTCAGAGTAGGTCTTAGCAACAAACGGAAGTAATCCCGTGAATTCCCTCGTGTACTCCTCGACCGACATCTCACCCTTCCTTAGGGTCACAAACTTCTCATGCATTTTCTCCAAATCCCGGTCGGGACAAAATTTCTTCCTCAACCTCGCGGTAAACTCATCCCATGACATTCTCTCTATCACCTCCCTCCCGAGGGTCTCATAAACTATGTCCCACCAGACCATATCATCCTCTTTTAGCAATTGTGATGCATACAACACCATATCGGTTTTCTTGCACTTGCTACTTCCGATGACCCGCTCGGTCTCTCGGATCCACCTCATAGTTACCTTCGGGTCCGAACTACCCGAATATATGTTTGGCTTACAAGCCATGACTGTCTTAAAAGAACAACCATAATTTTCATCGGGCCTCGCCCTTGCATCACTACAACCACCTGTGGAGGATTTCTCCACTCGAGTGCCACCACTCCTAGTTTTCTCATCCGATCTAGCCTCGGATACACGATCTCCATCCGACCTCTCACGGTCCCCAATGATGCGGTGCACTTCATCGGCCACCACTCCCTTGAGTTGTTCGATAATAGTTTGGAGGTCCGCCATGGTCACCGGAGTTCTATTAGCTCCGACCTCCGATTCACCCACCCGGTGCATCGACGGTTGACTTCCATGTTCAACCCCAACCTCAACATGAGGTGTATCCTCCTCCCGGCCCTCCGGGGCTTTCCCACTTCTTCGAGTGTTAACCATTTCTTTTGATCTCGACTATACGAAAGACATTAAACAATTAGTACTTCATGTACGATTCATAAGTCTCATAATACTGATTATCCATAATCACATCACTTTCATAGGTCCCCTAGGTTCAACCCTAAACTTAACATAAAGTCTCAAGGTCAACCTAATGATCTCAAGGAATCTTAAATTCCTAATGCTACAGTCTAAGACTAGGATGGACATCCAACCTAATTCACTTAAACTATAGCTCTGATACCAAGTTGTAACACCCGTATTTTCAAAACATCGTTTAAATCATTTAAAAATATATTTTCCCAATATCTGACATATTGTCCAAAATACAGTTTAACAAAAACTTTAAAACCTTGATCAGAGTTTACAAAAATACGGTGTCACCAAATATATCAAAACCATAGGCAACGGGATCTACCTAAGAGCTCCCGAACTAAGCATCTCTAGGCCACTTCTAGTGCAACCTTCTATCACTTCAACCTGTACCTGAGTACATAGCCACAAAACAAACGTAGTACGTGAGACAAAATAGTCTCGTGAGATACATGGGTTTTAGACCCCAACAATAATAGACATTTCATAATTTTATAAACATATATATAAACCACATAAATACCGTCTAGTCACCCTATTGTGACTCTAGCTACTTTGCTTTCCAAGCAACCATATCTAGTACCTAAACATATAGGTACCAGCAGCACCAACATGTCTAATACATATAGATATATGTATTAGAACCTAACATACCTAGTACCAAACATATGCGTACTAGAAGCCCAATCATATCTAGTACATAAACATATATGTACCAGAAGAACCAACATGTCTAATACATAAACATATATGTATTAGAACCTAACATACCTAGTACCAAACATATGCGTACTAGAAGCACTCGTGTGCTTAGTGTATAAACATATACACACCCGGTGTATAAACATATATACCACCGCTCAGTGACCAGGGGTCCCCCGCGTCACCACCATCTATCTCTTATCATAACCTAACAGTTATGCCAGTCAAAGCCTTCGGCTATCATATCAACATCAAACAAGTTAGACATCTAACAATAACGACACATAATTAGTTCAACACAGTGTGAACGTACCTGTATAGTCCCATGGACCCGATCATAAGCAACCCATATTCACTTCTACATCTATGAACCCCAAGAGGTCCATCCATATTTATTCTCATAGGATACATTTCCTATCTATCGATATCATAATACTTTTATCTCTTCTTGACTATAATACATATTTATTACTAGTCAATTCATATTCATTTACATATACTTTCATTCATCACTTTTATTAGTATAATGTACTAATCAATACTCTTTACTTAATATCATCATCATTAGTCTTATTAATGCATATTATTAATAACCAATTATCATACATCATATTAATAATTAGTTATTAGTCACTTTTCATTATCATGATCTCTTTCAAAATCATCAATCCTTTTAGACATACTTAGATAGTCTAGTATTTACATTTTCTCATCTTTTCAATCATATCTTTATTAAAAAACATTTATTAATAAAGACCCATAAAATAACATTTGTATTTTCAACACTCTTTGCTATGTACCTAGTTTAAAAGTCTCATGTACTCACCTTAGCAATAAAGTGCTCCAGCCGTATCCTTTCCGCCGGTTTCCTTGTTCCAACAATTTGATCAAACTCCAAGACTTCACCGGAAGCCTAATACAAAGTCACAAGGTTATTAACATCACATTCTACTACCATTGTATCTAGGAGTGTTCACTATTCGGATATAACCGGATTCTCCAATTGGACATTTTGGATCGGACTATTTGGATTGGTTATTTGGTTTTTTGGATCGGTTTGGACTTGAACCAAATTAATAGTTTGGATTTCGGATTGGATTTGGTTTCCGTTGTGAAAACTGGATTGTCCAAAAAAACCGAATAGTAATATATAGTAAATTGATTTATATACTAACACTTGTTGGTTTCCATTGTAAGCAATTATGGTACTCCTTTTCTTTACATTTTTTATAGTAAATTGTTTTATATAATAACACTTGTTCCATTTTATATTGTATCAGTTGACGATGTAACAATCTTTTTGGAGTTTTTGATAAAGTTGATGCCAAGATTTTTGCATATATGATTGTAAATGTCACAAGCTATGAATTAGACTTGTTTTGATGTACAAAGTAGTTTATCATTTTGGAATTTTACATATCGAACTTAATATTATTTATGCTATATACTTTTGTAGTATTTTGAAAATTTTAAGGAAAAATCAAACGGATCAAACCAAACCAACCAAATTGTTATTTGGTTCGGATCGGTTTGGTTTTCAAATTAGTTTGGACGGTTCGGTTTGAACTTTTGAAAACTGGACTTTATTTGGTTTCACCTATTTGGTTCGGATAAAACCAAACCGTCCAAACGAACACCCCTAATTGTATCCATTTATCACTAGATACCATCCATTAACACTTTCCCCCAATTATGGTGATTTACCAAACCCTAGGTTTAACCAACCCTTAAGATTCTTACAAATCGAAATCATACACTTGTTTCCTTTGTCAATATACCATCTATTGAGTGTATACAACCTTTATTTAACCAAAAATCACCAACCCAAGAACTAGGGTTTCAAACCCATACATCAAAATGCATAGATCTTAAGCTACAAAGATCAAAGAGTGAAGATATACCTTTAATCTTCAACTAGAAGTGAAATCTATCAAAGATTGGTGAAGAAATCAGCTCCAAATGATGGTTTACACCCAAAATCGCCCACAAACTCAAGAGGAAGAAACTAGGGTTTGAGATGGCATGAAATGAGCCAAAACCCGACTTTAATGCTCTGGTCGGAAGAGCTCGCGCCCCGCTCGCGCCGAGCTCGCGTCGCGAAGTGACGCGGATCTGCCCCCTAGTCGCCGCTTTTACCAGACTTCGCGCCAGGCTCGCGCCTGGCTCGCGCCGCGAAGTCGACGCGAAGTCAACGCGACATACTCGCGTTCCAGCTCCGGTCTCTCTGCTCAACCTCGCGTTTCGCTCGTGCCTGACTCGCGCCGCGAACTTGCCTGTGCAGCAGGGCTGCACTTTTCGGTCTAGGTTTCAACACGGTTTCGTCCATAACTTTCTCATACGGACTCCAAACGACACGAAACCAATTCCTACGTTCTCTAAACGATTTATCCTTATTTATCATATTTTGTACAATTTATTTATTTACAAATTTTGGGTCGTTACACGCGTCGAGTTCGCGGCGCGAACGAGGCGCGAGCGGGGCGCGAAGTATGTTTTCCAGCGGCGACCAAGAAGACATCCCGTGTCGCCTTGCGGCGCGAGGCAAACGCGAGTGAGGCGCGAGGACTGTCTGGAGTATATAAAGTTGTGTAGAAGCTAGGGCTCATAACACCTACGAACCCTAGAGAGAGTGCAGCCGTTTTTGAGAGCATTTGGACGGTTTTTGGAGCCTTGGAGCTCAAATCTGCATCCTCTTGAAGGATTCAAGCATCAAGGGTAAGAATTCTTGCTCATTTCACTTAGTTACCTTCATTTTGAGCTTGGTATGGGTAACAATGGTGGTTTTGGGAACCCACCATATCATCTTTGGGGAAGATGAACTTTCATGAGTGTAAAACACTCCTTGTAGACTTGTAATCAATGTGTACAAGTTGGATTTGGGATTTATGATGGAAAATCTTGAACTAGGGTTTGAGATTCCACCAAGTTGTATGAACTTGGTGGTTGAAAATGTTTAGATGGATTAATTAGTAGCTAGTTATGGATTTTAACTAGGTTTTGTGATGGTATTGATGTTAGGTCAAGAAGACCTTGTGATTGGGATTACTTCTTTGACTAAGAAGTAAGGATTTGCGTTGATTACACAAGTGTTGGATAGCTTTGCAAAGGTGAGTACATGTGATCTTTCTGAGTACATAGTAAACCATGATTCATAGTTTGAATTGATTTCTTAGAGTCTTTATTAGATAATTGTTTTTAATAAAGAAAATATTGAATTGAATAGACTTGAATTGACTAGACTTGAATTGACTTGAGTTGAATTGACTTGAATTGTTCATTATGTGTTTAGTTACCGCTAGTAGACTTGAGTTATGATATGGGGTTTGACCCAAGTTGATGATTTGTTATGTGGTAGCTAATCAATTGGATCCTAGATAACCCACACAAGTTGGGGGAGTTAGTGGCTACTACTTGGGGCGGTACCACCATGCGCAAGAGTAGTATGTCGAGAAATAGATAACCCGGAAAGCGGGGGAGTTTGAGATGACCCGGAAATCAGGGGAGCAAATAGATAACCCGGAAACGGGGGAGTTTACCTAGATAACCCATATCGGGGGAGTTTATTTCGGGGAGGCCCGTTACGTATGTGTTGGTCTTATGGCAAGTCTTAGAGTATGATTGACTATGTGCAATGTGATAATTTTTTAATTATTATTTTATTACAATTATTTTCTAACCGGGTCTAAAACCCATGTTTCTCACGAGACAATATTTGTCTCACGTACTACGTTTACTTTGACTATGTACTCAGGTTCGGGAGCTAAAGATTAGGCGGCCCGTAGTTAGCATTTGCAAGGATTAGCTCGGTGTACTTATTTAATTCCCTAGACTATCGTTTTGATATATTTGTAACACCAGTTTTGATACTTTCTAATTATTTCAAATGTTTTAGTTAAACCATGATTTTGGATGTTCGGTTTGTAAAGACTTAAATCTTTATTTTAAAAAGTTTTAATTTGGGTTGAAAAATCGGTGTGTTACAAAGTACATGGCTAGGATTTACGATGGTTTTTTGTCAACACACTCTCTCTCCTACCGCCACATGTTATATAATCTAATTATGTGGGTTTTTTTACCATCAACTTCGTTTTTCGGCCATAACTTTTTTTTTGTTTGTAAAAAAAAACTAAAAATACCAAAATTCTTAAAATTAAATTATCTACAAAATGAGTACAGTCGTGAAAATTTTTAAAATAAATAAAAAATATTGGATAAAAAATTAGATCATTTTCTTAATTTTAGATCATTTTAGTAATTTTGGATTATTTTGTTATTTTTGAATCATTTTTTATTTTGTATATGTATAATTTTACATATCTAATTAGTCGAATAATAAATCATACATAATTTTAGATCATTTTAGTAATTTTGGATTATTTTATTTACCCTTGCATCATTGTTAATTTTGGATCATTTTGGATCATTTCTTTTTTCAAATTTTCATGACCATACTCATTTTGTAAAAAAAATAATTTTAAAAATATTGACATTTTTAGATTTTTAATTTTACAAAAAAGAAAAGAAATTATGGATGAAAAACGAAGTGGGGGAAAACTTACATCCAATCATAGGATGACATGTGGCAGTATGAGAGATTAGATGTTCCCAAGAAAAACATTTTAACCTTCACGAAATGGGTGGACGGAAATTGTCTTCGTAATCCTTGCGAATTTTTAAGTCTTCACCAGATCCTAACCCTATGATTGTATATACAAAATTCATACTTTTTATGTTTAACTTAAATTTGGACATATGTAACTTAATTTTATTGAATTATTAACCAATTATAAATTATAATGCCATCTTTTTAGTAATGGACATAAAACCCTTATATATTATTTGATAATAGTTAAATTTAAGAATACGTGAAAAAATTATTTTGGAAAACATAAAACATAAAATTATTCGAGTTTAGTCAAACTAATTTTGATCAAACATAAAAGATGAAATTTTGCTAGATTTAGTGTTTAATCCTAAACTTCTGTTGACTTAATTTAGTGTTTCCTGTCAAAATTGACAATTTCTTAGGCTAGTGAAAATTTCTTCGTATAAAATAAAACTCACATTTCACAAACTCCGCCTTACATCTCCATCCACTTAAAAACACGCTAAAAGGAGAACTCGACACAACATATATACAAAAACCATTTCTAACCAAAATTACAACTTACACATTATCAATCTAACTATTTTCTTAACGATCAAGAACTAACTCCCTCTTTTTTCTTCAATCTCAACGACTTATGTTTGGTAGCAGGTGCAACCAGCAACAAACGTGACATAACATAACCCATAAGTTCCTCACGGAAAGAAAACGTAAAATCCAAATGAGCATATTCAAATTCATTATAACTAACCTCAACACCTTGATCCCTCATCAACCTAACATGTTTTTTCACCATCGATGGACGAATAACCCGATCTCTTTTCCCCGACACAATGTCCACCGGTACATCAATCAACCCATAAAATTCCCCCAAATCCAACGGCTCTCGTGACCCGTAAACTCTCATATTAGCCGTCGGATCCCCGTAATCAAACATTCTAAACTTGCGTGCGTGTTTGATTTGAGCTAAATGTAACGCCATCCCGTAAGAAACACCCGGCATATCGTTCATGTTGTAATGTGGTAACCCGATTACACCAACCCAATTTGAACTATCGCCACCGACTAAGTAACCCATTAGGGTTTGAACCACCCCACCAACCGCAGGGTAGTTTAGGAAATCACGGGCCAATTTGTTGACCAACATCCGGAAGAATCTCGTGGGTATGTATAACCCGGGTATTATCGGTTGTAAAACGGGTGCAAACCATAACAGAATGTGTTCGAGTACCGTGAATGCAATTGCTGAATCGTGATGAAAGCCAGCTGGCTATAATAGGATTAATCTTGAAAGACGGTGTGGTTTTTCTTCTATAAGGCGTGTTATGATGTATATTAAAATTGCAGCTCCACCTAGACTGTGTGAGATTGTACACAGTTTATAAGGTTGTTCGCCTTCTGTTTCGGTTTCGGTTTCTGAAACGGGTTTTAATTCGGATGTTTTAATTTTGTGGATTTTGTCTATCATTGCTGGTATATCTTCGGTTCCGATTTCGTTTATGGAGTAATTCCAGTAGCTAATAAAATGAAAATGAAATAGTTGCATAAATATATAAATTAATAAGAGATATTATTATTAATGTTATTTTAAAATTGAAAATAACTTACTCTCGTGAAGATATGTTTTTGTTAACATGTTCTCTTGAAGCTAGACCGCGAAAATTACCCAGGAAAACATCATACCCTAAAACAGAAATAAACATTAACTTATTAATTAATTCTTATTAATTTTTTTAAATGAACCTAGAATAAAATTACAAACCTTGGTCATAAGCTGCAAAAGCTGGAGAGCCAACAACTCCATTTAACACCCAACTGGACGAAAAATAGCAGTCAACATTATAAATGTTATATTGAAAAAATTTCCAACATTTTATGTTTTAATCTTTTTACTCCCAATTTAATAAAAAAAGTACTACTTACCCCAGAGATGAATCAAATACTCCGTGTTGTAGAAAAACCGCCTTTCTTGCATCACGTCTACAAGGAGATGAAATAATTAGTCCCTAATTAAGAATTAAACTAAAAATAAATAAATGTATACCTTGGAATCCGTTCCAGAAGAATAACATATCCATCAGCAGTAACCACCTTGATAGCTTCATAAGGGTATCTGGAAAATAAAATCTTTTTAAGGATTGACTAAGAACTAATTATCCAAATTAAAAATAAAATAATATTTATATTATACCCAAGCTCTGTAATGACGTCTTGACATGTGCGGGCATCGGTATTTAAGGAATTATTCATTCTAGTTTTTGTTTCAGTTGGGGTGGGGTCATCTTCTGCCAGGGTGGCAGTAGCAACATACGCGCTTGAGTCATCATTAGAAGAACACCAAAATAATGCTTTTAAGGAGTTTATTGGAGAAAGAAAACAAGATGTTATCTTGTGAATACAATCAAATATGGTTTCTATAAAAATCTCCATTCCAACGTATAGATCCTGAAAATATACAAAATTAAATATAGATATTAAGTTTTTTTATAATTAAAATAGAAACAGACCTCTATAACACCGCGTCTTCTATCAGTAGCCAATTGAACAACATGATCCAATGCTTTCCTACTGGAAGAAAATTGTGATATATGTAAACTTCTGGTACTGTTAGAGGGCCCCTTTGATCCTCCATTTAAAAGCATACTATACATATAAGTCGGTATCATGAGCATAAGTCTTGCAGGAAGCAAAAGCAACATGATAATGGAAATAATCCAGTGCTTTTCACGCTTGGTGTAACTGCTTGACCTAGAAAATCTAGAACTTTGTGATGATGGTGATACAGGAGACATGTATCCATCATCATCATCATCATCGTCATCTAATTCTTCTCCAGGTGAATAATCTACACTGGATCCTGAATCAGAATCCATTGATAATTCGTGTACAAATTGGTTAAATGAAGATACCCCACTACAAAAAATGGAAAATGTGTCACTATATGTCTAATTTGCAAAATCCATATGAATTAAATGATGTATACATATTTTAATGAAAAGTAACATTAAATGTAAAGTAAATAACAAAAATATTACTTTTCCATCCAACGAGGAAGACGGGGTCCACGAAAAGATGGTCTAAGCTCCCAACCATGAATGCCTTCAAGCATGTTAGTTGTACCAGGCAATATAGCCAGCAATAATGCTGAAATTCCATTAATCAGTCTTACAACATTATGTAACCACTCATAAGTAATCGTTTTCACAGTCCTGCAATGTATAATACATCATTAGGACAAATAATTCACTTTTTAGTTTTTACAATTAAAAGCAATTGAGACAGTATTTTGGTTGTGAGATTATCCAACACCATCCTGCAATTAATTCCATGTTTCCTATTACTAATCACAATAGAGCTTTTGGAGAAATTGAGTAGGCAAATCATCACAGCACAATCTGGATGAGTTAATTTTAATAAAATTAATGTTCTATGACTCTCGTTATTCCTAATCATCCGTCCTAACCTACCAAAGGAATAATTCACTCCAAAATCCCTAATTATCTGCAACTCCAAATTGAACAACCAATCACGAAGGATCAATTTATATGTATGATATCGCTACAACGATCAGGAGCGTCAATATTGTTTTTAATAGTAAGTAATTAAATCCTAATTCACCGAACACCAAAACCAAATCGTCAAATTAACTTGGCAAATCGGGTGGATCATACAGCAAACGGTTATATAACTATAATTCAGTATCGTAATTTCAATATCAACGTAACGATTCACGCATAAGCTAAAGAAAGGAACTAAAATTTAATCGAAGAGGAGAGAGAAAAGAGATAAAACTAACTCTTTGGTGACAGCAAGGAAGTTGTCAACAAGCCGTTGAATCATTTCCGCTTATATGTGTGTAAAATTAGATTGATTTGCTGGCTCTAAGTAGTGGTAGCAAAAAAACATCAAAATCAGATCCAAATCAAACTGAAAAACCTAAAAAAATCGGTCTTCTTACTCAATTCTAGAGAGAGAGATAGAAAGGATAATTTTAGAGAGAGAGAGAGAAGAGCAAAAAAACGTGGAGATATAAGCAGCAACGCCGACGCCGATTCTTGTCATCCCGGGGAAGCAAAAACCGACGGTTGGACCCACAAAAGATATTGAAAAAAATGGAAGTCTCATCCATATGACGTGGCAGTGAAAAGAAGCAGTGGAGGGAACGCGATTGCCACCTGTCATCACGTGAAATTGGTTTTTTGCATTGATGTGAAATCTCGAAACAAAAGTACAAATTTGAATTTTGTTTTTTCTTTAGAAAACGTTATGTCAGTGGTAACTAGGGGCTTACTGAGACAAGTTTGTGAAGTAAATAGCGGTTTGGGTTATTCTGACATTGATTCTTAAGATTTAACGGAATTTGGTTGGACTTAGATTGTAAATTCCTTTATTATGATATGTTTGGTTGCAAAACTTGGTTGGATTTCGATTCTAAATTCCTTTATTATGATATGCTTGGTTGCAAAATGACATGTAAGAGTGTTTTCTCGGGAAAACTAGGTTTTGGACTTAAAAAAACAAGCTTAAAATCCGTTTCTAGAAAAACGAGCTCAAAAATCGTTTCTAAGAAAAGGTCAAAGTATGTAACGAATCGACCTCAAATATATAAATGCTCGTCTGAAACTCTTGTAAGGATCTTTTAAACTTTTGCAATATATAAAAGTTACAATTCATGTATGGTCTAATTATTGGATCTTATTATTATTAAACCTATATAAATGGGGTTTTGAGTATGGGACAAGATTCATATATCATACATTTAACTTCATGTACTATGATTACTGTTTTAACGTGGTTGTATAATTTATTATAAAACTTATACTATGTGATGTATGACGTAGTACATGTGATATGCAAATTATCTCAGTCATATCAGCTCTTGTTTACTATAGGTATACATAATTTGATTTTTAGGATGAAAGATGTTATTGCTTCCTACGAAATCTTGTTACTTATGTTCATTCTTATTTGATTAATATAAGTGTTCATATCAAATGATGAGGTCAGGAAAGAAAATTAATGGATTCTACCTGACAATCATTTTATGGGTAGAGGATGATGTAGGAACATTTAGTAGGAAACAATAAATTTTTTTCTTATAAGAAACACTGTTTTAAACGAAAGATAAAAGGATTTAACGATGAGAAAGACAGCAAGTACAAATTGTGATTCAAAAAGCATCATTTGGATCAACCATTAAAAAAACGTGACCAGCATATATTTATTATATGTATAGGGATGGATTGGACGGAATCGAACACGTATGACGTGGACGAATTTGGGTCGCAAAATGATGCATTTTTTCTACTAAGTGGTTGTAATAGCGTGGTAATTAATTACACGACATGAAAATAGATTTATATTGTCGATATTTGTCTAGGCCCTAGGATGTATTTTAGCAACTGAACTTAAAAAATAATACTTATTATATTTGAAAGTATTCTTATTTATGACGAATTATCACCATTAACATGGCTGTTTCTAAATCTTCCGGTCTATCTCGTAATGCTCTGCTAATGAAAACAAAACCACCAATAATGTCTTTGATAAAAAAAAAAAAAGCCTTTTTCAGATAAAATGGCTACAACACATAAACAAAAAGGCTCACAATAACATAACGAAATGATAAACAGCTCTATCATATTGTGCAACAAAACAGAATCGTTAAATGTAACTGCCCAAAATTGACAAAATCGTTTAAACATACGTAAAAAAACTTGGAATTAAAAAAAGTAACACGAGATTCCTAAACACAAAACTTGTTAGAATTGCATACTAAGTCATCCTTTGAGCAGCCTCCTTTGCAATAACCCTTTCTTTTGCTTTTGTTTTTGCCTGAGATTTCGAACCCATTATTCCACCACCCCATTTCTTTCTGTATTCTTCATACTTGTCATTAAAGTTGGCCTGATATTAATAAATTAATAATTAATCAAGTTGTGTTATTAATTAATTTTATATTATATGAAAGCAAACCTTAATTGCTTCCAAGATTCTGCTGAACTCCATCTTATCTTCATTCTTAACTGTAGTCAAGCACAAGGCTGCTGCAGTTTTCTGATGAACAATCTGAAATTAAAACAAATTTTTTTTATCAAACTCCTGGAAAAAAATAATGAAAAATAAAATAATTAAGCAATATGTAAAACACTCACAGTTCCCAATCGAGATTTGCCCTTCACAATGCAATAAGGAATTTCCATCTTTCTACACAAAGCAGGAAGCCAGACAACCAACTCAATGGGGTCCACATCATGAGCAATGATCACCAATTGTGCCTTGTTCTATACCAAAACATGAAACACAAGTTGAATTTTTTGCTTTGGTAGAAAGATAATAAAATTAAATTGAGGATATAAAAAATTCAAAACCTGTTCAATAAGATAGGTAATATGGTTCAAACCATATTTGACCACAATAGGCTTCTTGGCTTCGGTTGACTTTCCTTCAGATTCAGCCTGTGCCCGTTTAACAAGTCGTTCCTTTTTTGCTGCTTTATCCTCAGGTCTGTATTTAAGCAGCATCTTGAACAAAGTAGTTGCTGCAAATTATATAAAAACACATATAACAGCTGAAGGATCTAGAAAATTTCTAGATAAAGTATTGAAAGAATGTACAAATGTTTTAGTTCCAACTTTTGTTACATATCCAGAACTTACTTTTCTACTAAGAATCCAACAATACAAATTTCAGCTAACTATATACTGCAACAAAAAAGTATCCAATAACATGATAATTAATTACCTAGATTCTTGTCAAGCGTCTTAGTGAACTGATTCAAGGCAGGTGGGACCTTCAATCGTTGCTTGAGAATCCTCCTTTTCCTCTGAAGTCGAACAACTTGTGGCCATCTCACAAATCGATGAAGATCCTTCTTAGGTGGTAGTGCTCCACCGATCCCAAATTGCTTCGGCCTTTTCTCGAACAAAGGGTTTGCTACCTTTTCCTAAAGAGCAAAATAAATCAAATTAAAAACAAATCTAAACAAACACCGTAATTTATTGTATATAGATACTGTTTACTGATACAAAATTAGGAAATCAAAACTAATTCAAGCAATCATACCGTTTTCTTCTTAGTTGCGACGGCTTTCACACCTTTCTTCGGAGCCTTTTGAAAAATTCAAAAACAAGCATTCAGATATATATGTTAGAATCAATCAACAGGGAATGAAATTGGTAAATTAAAATCAATAATTATTCGAACAGTTGGAGCAGCGATTTTACTAGACTTTTACATAACGATCAGAGGTTGTGGAGTGAGAAGGCTTACCATTGATGAAAGTTGAGATTCAGGATTTGGAAAATGGCGATGAGGCGTTAGACAACAAAGACGATGGGTTTAACGCATGAATTTTAGGGTTTCTAATATGCAATGTAAAGATAGATCGGGCTGGGCTGGTTTGGATGGGCCTGATCTCTAATGTTTACTCAGCCCATATTGGTACTGCCAATTGAGATGAAGCCCAACCGCTAGATACTTGCAAAGGAAACAACGATATTGAGATTACGCTTGCAAAGGACAAAAAGTCCTGATAGCCGGATTTTCCAATGATCTTTATTGCAAATAGCTTCTAGTACACACAATGGTCAAGTGGTTTTCGGCGAGATAATCCAACCATGTGGTGGAGTAACTAGCGTAAATTGGTTAATACTTTAGTGTTAAATTTTACATTTTAACACTTAATTGGTCCACCCAAATTATATACTTATCACTTTGGAGCCCTCGAGAATATAACTCAAGCTTTGCTCTTGGGTGTTGTGGTGACACTAACTACACGAAATGGTCAAGTAACCACTGAGTATGCTCTTACTTTGAGCATCAATTCACAAATATATTAATCCATTTTAAGGTTACTGTATATTCTTTTAGAAGTCCCAAGCTACTTCTATGGTTCCTTAGATAGATATATATTAAAATCTTTTGAGGCATATGATATATATTATATGTGGGAGGTAATATACCACTAGAAAATATTTCATTCACCACACTGGAGAAATTTTAAAGCAGATCGTATAAACATATCAAAATATAAGTTGTGACGTGTGAAGTTGTTTTAGTTCTAAAAACCACTTCCCATTATATATGAATGCACACGGTGGAAGGGGCTCAAGACAGAAATCAAAAAGATCATATAGTTGGAGTTTTAAACATTGAATTTTATTAAAAATTACGTATGTACATACATGAAAAGGGATAATGTCTATTTTTATAAAAATTGTGATTGGATTGTTATAGTAAGTATTTTTATTAGATACAACTCATAACTATCTTCCCCTATATATGCACCTACATATGATTTTGCTTTGCCAACTCATCCAATCGCAGCTCTCTCATTGGCTCTTTATGCCACGTGTAATTCACACATTGGCCACCCAATTCCTTTCCTTTTCAACGAATAATTAATATGTTGCTGTTATTAGTATGCATATTTTTCGGTAACCAATTCTTCCAGCATGTGAATTACAGCATATATATGCATTAATTCTGGATTTTTCTCAATACCAAATCTGTTCAATATTATCTTTATCTTCCCCTATATATGCACCTACATATGATTTTGCTTTGCCAACTCATCCAATCGCAGCTCTCTCATTGGCTCTTTATGCCACGTGTAATTCACACATTGGCCACCCAATTCCTTTCCTTTTCAACGAATAATTAATATGTTGCTGTTATTAGTATGCATATTTTTCGGTAACCAATTCTTCCAGCATGTGAATTACAGCATATATATGCATTAATTCTGGATTTTTCTCAATACCAAATCTGTTCAATATTATCTTTAAATAACTAATCACATCTAATAAATACCTGAACCCCTAATACGAAATGCATAATATTGACTATAAATAAATAATATTCAAACATATCAAATTCTTAGGAATCTTTTGAAAATACATCATCTAATCCTTAAATGTCACGAGGAATGCTTAATATATCCGGTAAACTTATTTGGAATTTGAATTTCGGAGATTTAAATTATTGATACTATATTCCTTCTTATCACCTATAATTTTTTTGAAACTTTATAGCAATATATAGCCTATTTAAATCATACATCGTATACAGATTGATTCAAAATAATTCCACAGGTTCATAGTCCCCCTGAATTCGCAGAACAGCAAAAGGTAATATTAAAAATTCCTGCAGGCTTCTAAACTATATTTAGTATATGACTTTAGGCGATATTTTCTGCAGCATACGCTAATCTTCGAATACCAGGTATGTTGGCTTAAATTCTCTAATGTTTTACATATAAAACTGCAGTTTTTTAAATTAAATGTCCTGATAAACTCTTAGAATAAGGCTGGCAAGTTGAAAATTCGCATTTCAGATATTAAGTGTTTTTATAAAATTACAGTATTCTGATGACACTGGAACGCGTGATATCCTGTGTAACTGTGATTTTACAGTTGATATAAAAAGATTTTAAATAATGTATTTAAAAAACTTCATAATGTAATCAACTTAAATAACGGATTTTTTTTTTTCTTTTTTAATAAAAATTCCCCACTCCTATATCATTATACAGTAATTATGTTTACGTTTTGACCTCAATTCTGAAGAACCCGTACATCAGCAGCCTCAATAGGTTATATAAAAAGTCTTGTATAATGTTTCTACATTTTAACATGTTATTATCCAGTTTCCGTATAATATATATCATGTTATTATTAATTCTTTTTTAACATGACTAATAGTGCGGCTGAAACCATTGTAAAAGGTCTTATTTCAACTACATAATCAACATAACATGTTAATGGTATGCTTCATTTATGCTTAATGCGTCAGTCTCACATATTCTATATCTTAGTAGTTTTTAACATGATGGTTATTTTAATAATGCTAATGAAATAAATATTTACAAGTCTTTGTTATTTATGGTAGGATGAATGCAAACGAGTATGAACAGAAAGTCAAAACTTAATACTTAAGCTATCGAACAAAAGTTTCAGGGAGTAGTAAAGGTTTTCAATTTGCAAGTCCATATTAAATTCTATGATATTATCTACCATGATCTATGATTTAAGATATTCATTGCATTAGTTAATCTTTCTTTGACTTGTGATTTAACAGATAATACAATATGGGTATGAATTTCAAATTATCTTCTTTTTACATAATTTTGGTATAAGTCCTAATGGGTAATTCTTTTTACGTAACATGTAGTTCCATCCGTAACATCAAATATTTTTACTCAAATAACATAAGTTTATCATCTTGAGCATTGAACTTATGTTCTCAAATATGAAGGTTCTGTTCTTTCGCAAATAGAGATATAATCTAGGTAGGCAGTTTTGGTATAGGTCCTAATTAACGGTTATTTATTTTGTATGGGATGGTTTGGGTTCACTATAATATTAAAAAGTTATGGTTCCTCCAATTCAAAACAAGTGATACACTTTGAAAATTAACTTATTTGGTAAAAAATAGTGGATCACACACTCACCAAATATTTACTTTAATATAGTGAAATGGCCTCTTTATCCTTACTTTTACTTTAAAATATCATTATTCGGTTAACCCTCTTTTATTTAAAAGAAGTAAGACTGATTCCTCACTAACTATCCAATTTAATTAATCAAACCATCATTATAAAAATATGCATTGTAAGGTTCCAATACTAAGCCCTAATATTTCTAAGATCATTAGCTATCTAACGTTGAAATTAAAGCTTACTCAAATCAAATTCTGATATTAATCACAACAATCCCTAACAAAAACATATTAAAGATTCACTTGCAATAATCAATTAGTACAAATATCTCGCTAATGTAACATGTAAGGCAACGCATTGTCAATTTCACATTAAACAAAAGATATAATCAAAGTATAGAAAACTCACTCGACAAGGGTTATTCGAACTAGGGCTTCATGACAAGAGTGAAGGTTAACCAAATACGGAAATAGTTCGACAGCAAGCAACGAAAGATGTGCAGACAGTAAATATATTTGGCTTGCTTCAAAGAAGAAAGCTTCACGACCAAATCTCCATGGTTGTTTGCAGCGGCTTAGAGATAGTGATTGTTAGCGCCGTGAAACAGCCATGGTTGCCCTGCGTGTGTGACTTGCCCTAGAATATACACGTAGTAATCTTCTATGTCTAAAATTGGGGAGTATACTCTGGTTTTTTTAGGGTTTTACAGATTGAATTGAATTGAAAAGTAGTGGAAACACGAGTCCCATGATGTCGATCCTGCGTTTGAAAAGAGGATATCAGACATTTCGAACTTTGTTAAGCTAATTGCAAAATGAGAAATAGAATACCTAAGAAATCTTATGTAACATCCCTCCATTTTTAATGTTATAACTCCCTTTTATTTTACAGCATGAAACAAGGAAAATAGCTCTAAAATAAAAAGCATTGTCTCCCCAAAACTCTACATTTTAAGGCCATTTCATGTACTTTTTAGATTTAAGAATCAAATACAAAAGTTTTAGGGTAAATTACAGAAATTGTTCTTGATGTTTTCCATATTCTATGTTTTTGTCTCTAAACTTTTCTTTTCCATTTTTTTGTCCATGACATTTTTAAAATTTCGCATTTCTGTCCTTCTGTCCAAAATCTTCCGTTAACTGACGAAATTTTTATCAATTTTCCCAAATTACCCCTATCATCATCATCAAAAAATGGATAGAAATCCAATACAATAAGAAAAACCCAAAATCAACAAATTCCCCATTCAACTTCATGTCATCGTCATCATCTTCAATATACATTATCTAATAAAGAAACACAAAATTCCTCATTCTTAAATAGAAATTATCTAATAAAGAAATACACAATCTAGAAATTCTCTAACAAAATGTGAGTTTCGATTTAAGTTTCGATTTGGGTTATAGATATGAGTTTTGATTCCATAAACCAAAAACCCTAATCTCCGGTCGTCTTCTTCTCCACGGCTTCTCAAGAATCGCGATTTTGCAGGTGCGTTTGACAAACCAGATCTGATTTGCAGGTGAGTTTCGATTCCTAAATGAGTTTGGTGATGTTTTCAAGCGACGAACCAGATCTGATTTCCAATCGTTGGGTTGAGGAGCCATTAGATTTTGACAAACCAGTGCTGATTTCTCATGTTCATCAACATCAGCATCAAGATGAACGGAGGTGGTTGTGTTGGGGGTTTAGGGTTTGTGGGTGTTGGGGAAGAAGATGAAAAAAGAAAAAATTAAAAGAGAAAAAGAAAAGGAAAAAAAGACTAAAATGCTCTCATATCTTTTGCATTTGAGGCCACTTAACGGAAGATTTTGGACAGATTGACAGAAATGCGGAATTTTAAAAACGTCAAGGACAAAAAAACGGGGAAAAAAAAGTTTAGGGATAAAAACCCAGAATCTGGAAAACCTCAGGGACAATTTCTGTAATTTACCCAAAATTTTATGAATCACATGTACCATCCTAATTTTCGTAATATTTATTCATGTATCAAATATAAAGAAGTCTTATTTTGTATATAAATTTTTTGTAACATTAATTTATGTATCAAAATTTATACCAACTTATTATTACAATTATAGTCGGTTATGACATTTAAATTGTATCAATTGTTTTATTATTCTTCCACATATCTTTTGAAGCATGTCCGCCCAGTCGGACGGGCTTTGAAGCTAGTACAAGACATATACGAAGAACAAACCTTACTTTTTCTAGTATGTTCTAGTCAATTTGACATTTGAAGAATGTACATATTTCCTATTCAATCTCTCTCCCGCCCACCCTATTTTTGGTCCTAAAGTAGACAGGAAGCTAAGAACCCGCAAGAAATATCATCTCACCATAGGAAAAAAAAAAAACGCAACGAAATAGAAAAACATGCCGAGCGATTATAACTATACGGCCGTCATGCATGCATCCAGAATACTTATTTAGGTCCATCCAGTCTATATATATAATTAAACCTACTAAGTGGCAAATTTCCTCAAAAAATATTGTTTATAAGGAAATTTTACAACATGCTCATCAGTGTCCAATATAATTTTTTTATTATGACTTTTTCCCTTTTTCTTATCTTTTGACAAACATTAATTTTACGTGCTATGTTTTTTATACAAATAACAGTTATTTGACTTAAATTCACTTTTTACGATACTTGTTGAAGGTCACACACGCTCTTACCTCTTATAGAACTATAACAATAAAGATTCTATTTGAGTTTAAAAACATGTAAGTAGCCATTCATACTTTGTTATGAATGACTTTGTACATCTTTCTCAGAGCTTGTGGTGTCTTAAATTCAAGATCAATACTCTTCCAGAATATGTTACCTTACATCGCAATACACTTTTTATCTTACATCGCAATACACTTTTTATCTTCTGTACACTATTTCCAGCAAAGAATAAATTAATTATGTACGTAATTTCATCAACTTATATTTTATTCTGCATAACTTTTTTTTAATTGGACACTTATAATTTGTTGATTCATTATATGTCAGGAACAGTTACGGAATATATTTTCCCAATCTGGCTATGGATTACGAACCTTTCGATAGCAATGGTGAGTTTTACCTTTGGGGACCACGATCCGTCATCAGAAAAGGCCAAATTCGGGTCATACTGGGTCAAAGATGGCAAGGTTGTTGGGGCGTTTCTAGAAGGCGGTGCAGCCGAAGAGAACCAAGCCATAGCCAAACTTGCCAAAGCCCAACCCCCCGCCTCCAGTTTGGATGCACTTGCTACTGAGGGTCTTGAATTTGCTAGTAAGATTTGAATTCCATTCGTTAGCTTTCTTTCAATTCAATAATAAACAAGAATGTGTTTCGGTATTTGCGTTTAGAGTTTGTTTGTTGCTTCATTTGGTTGTAATATTTTCAAAATAGGCATAAAAAAACGTCTTCTTGCTTCTTGTTTGCTCATCATATCGTCCCTAAAGGAAATTAGCAGTGATTGTTGATCGTATATTTCGTATTGTTAACAAGGGGCTCTAACCCAACTAACCTACTAAGATTCGATCCACCCGGCCCTCTTGGACTACCCTTCATTGGAAACTTGCATCAAATCGATAACTCAAACACCCATACTTTCCTATGGCGACTATCCAAAACCTATGGCCCGATCATATCTCTTCGGTTCGGGTTCATCCCATATATCATTGTTTCTTCTTCAAGTCTAGCCAAAGAAGTCATGAAAACCCAAGATATTATCTTTTGCAGCAGGCCTTTATCATTAGGCCACCGTAAATTATCTTACAATGGCCTTGATGTAGCTTTTACTCCCCACAATGAAACATGGAGAGAGATGAGAAATATTTTTACCCTTCGTTTATTCAGCCCGAAAAGGGTAAAATATTTAAAGTATATTTGCGAAGACGAGATCTCAAGTGCCATGAAGAAGATACACGGGCTAGCCCGTTCGTCTAAGCATGTAAAGTTGAACAAATGAATGAAAAGTGTAACGAGTAATATAATGATGAGAGTGGCTTTTGGCAAGGGGTACAAAGATGGACATGAAAGAAAGAAGGTTCTTCGACTACTTAATGAGCTTCAGATTGTTATGACGGATTTCTATTTTCAGATATTTGGGCTGGTTTGCCTTTTGTCGGTCTGATCGATAAGTTTACGGGCAAGATACAACGGCTTGAGAAATGCTTTCAAGATTTAGATTCTTTTTACCAAGTATTTATTGATGAACACGTGAATCTTGATGAAAACTCTAAGTCTAGTGAGGAAGAGGATGATGTTATTGACATTCTACTACGACTTATGAAAGACAAACTCTACAATCTCTCTTACGATCACATTAAAGCCATGCTCATGGTAATTTGTGTGATTCCACGTAAAATTTGACAAGTGTAGTCTGTTCGTAAAAAAATGATCTGAACGTACAAAAACATCAAGTTGAACGATCTATTTTAAGAAAATCAAGTCACACAAGTTGTTTTTGGAAAAAGATATTTATTTTTGGTCTATTTTGATAATTATATCTAAAAATAATCAAAAAAGGTATTTGTGAAACCATGTAAAATAAATTAAAAGACGTAATATAATAGACGCCTCTTATCTTCCCATATCATTTTTTGCTTTCTTTTAAATAAGTGAACACGATTACAAAGTTTGGTTGTCCTTTTACGGGTTTTTAGTTAAAAACTTAAAATGGCTCCTTAAAACTTGATGAATTCGATGCCTTTCACAAATATTTTTCCCAACTAATAAAGTTGATATAAATAATTAAAATGAAGAAATGCCTTGAACCAATAGTTCCAAAATTAACTTGTTTGATATTTGAATGGTGTGTATCCGGCCTGGCCTAGGCCACCAGTGTAGGCACATAAGCCCCACAAAATTTACGAATTCATTTTCAAAAAAATGGAGGTGAGCCCAAGGCTAAAATGATGGATTAAAAGGGCCCGAATTCATCAATATCTATGTTCCATTATCTAATTGTTTCCTTTGTTCATTTTTAGAATATATTAACAGGCGGAACAGATACGGCTGCATCAACTGTGATTTGGGCAATGACATTATTAGTGAAGAGCCCACAAGTAATGAGGAAAGCCCAAGAGGAAGTCAGAAATGTGGTTGGAGAAATGGGTAAAATAGACAATGATGATCTATCCAAACTCACTTATTTGAAGGCAATAATAAAAGAGGTCATGAGACTGTACCCTCCAGCCCCGCTTTTCGTTCCTCGAGAAACTAAGAAAGATGTCATTCTAAACGGTTACAAAATCAAGCAAAAAACCGTAGTTCACGTTAACGCATACGCAATTGGAAGGGACCCCGAATCTTGGGAGAACCCGAATGAGTTTTTACCTGAGCGGTTTTTGGGCAGTGATATTGAATTTAAAGGGAATGATTTCGAGTTGATTCCTTTCGGGTCCGGCCGAAGAATTTGTCCTGGTATGCCAATGGGAATTATCATGGTGGAGCTTTTACTTGCTAATCTTCTTTACTTGTTTGATTGGGGATTGCCAGATGGCATGAAAAAGGAAGATAAAGATTTTGATGGTACGTCTGGTATAGCCATGTACAAGAAAAATGAACTCTGCCTTCTAGCTCATGACTACATGTAAAAGCTTGCCATGTGTAATTATATATATATATATATATATATATATATATATATATATATATATATATATATATATATATATATATATATATATATATATATATATATATATATATATATATATATATATATATATAAGTCCGTCCAAACATAACAGCACTTGGTCTAGTACATGGCTAGAACTTGTTTAGCTAATAAATAAAATGTAACTATGGGTTAGAATTTCTTCAGTTTATATCTTATTAAGTGTGGAGTTTCTAGAGCTTGGTATCTAGATGCATTGTAATTTCTAAGTTCTTCTCAGTTATTCGATAATATTTCTTAGTCGTTCAAAGAAAAAGAAATAGGGCGCTTTTTATAATTGGTTAATGATATATACATAATTAAATGATTAAATAAATATACTTTTATTTACCAATTAATTGTTGTGTTCCACAAATGGTCATATTGAATCTTCTTGTGTGTTTTAAAATTTTACTTTTTTAGTCGTTAATATAAAATTATGTTTTTTTTTCCAGATTTGATTTATATTAATTTAGGCAGACATAAAGTAATTTATAATTTTGCATTTGTTAAATATACTTGTTAAAATAATTTTAGTCAATCAAATATTTGACGGAATCCTAAATATCATGGTACATATATACACAACATCTAAGTTCTTAGAGAGTATTTCTGATTATAACGGTTCTCCTAGTTGCTTGTAATATACAGCACCTAATCATTGTCGTGGCCATTTTCGGTAGAAAAAATGGTTATAAATGGCTACTTTGCTTTAAAAAAATATGAAATATAACTGTTACTTGAAAATTAAAAAATTCCAAACTCAGGAAGGCTTGCGTTTTCCCTTAGCGGTATCCGGTAAACCATCCGGAGGTAGCGGGGAGTGACAAAATGTCGTAATCTCAGGCCCCGTTTGTTTTGACGTAATCCTCCGTAATCCTTTGTAATTGTAATTCAATTACATTACGGATGGACGTTTGGATTGACTTTTTTTTTCGTAATTCAATTATGACGTAATTTCGAATTATGATATTCGTTGTAATTGAAATCCGTCCCGACACCCTATAAATTCAATTACGGTCCTTTAATGAACTAACAAATTATGACGTAATTTCGAATTATGATATTCGTTGTAATTGAAATCCGTCCCGACACCCTATAAATTCAATTACGGTCCTTTAATGAACTAACAAATTTGAACATTTTGTATGCTTCAAATTTTAAAATCGTTCAAAAATATTATAATATTAAAAATCAAAAATTAAAAAAATTAAAAAACTAAAAAAAATTTAAAAATTTAAAAAAATTTAAAAAATTAAAAAAATTTAATTTTTTTATAAAAAATAAAAAATAATAAAATTTAAGAAAAAGAATCTAAAAAAGTTTTAAAAAAAAAATCATAATTATTGTTTTGAAATCCAACTCAAAATTTTGGTAGCCAAACGCATGACCGTATTCTATTCAATTACAACCGAATTTAATTACATTACGGAAGATTACGTTGAGCCAAATGCCACTCAGTGTTCTCTAGATGAAAAAAAAATCCTCACACTTTCGGTCGGTGCTCTATTTCAAGTGTTGTGACAGGTTATGCAAATTCAAATGCAAATTGGCTTAACTCTATTACGTAATTGTTAACTCTTATCTCACCCAATAAGTTCTACATACGTCGAATTCAATATTCATCTCTTATATTTAGGTCCTAATTAAAATAGACAGGAAGCTTGGGACCAGCAGGAACTAAATGTCACTCTCACCATAGAAAAAAACGTAACGAAATAGAAAAACATGCCGAGCATGCAATTATAATTATACGGACATCATGCATCCAGCGTATATACTTATCTATTTAGGTCCATCCAGATTAATTCCAGTCTATATATATAATCAAAACTACTGGTGTAGCTTCATAACATCTCAAATATGGCATTAGTTTTAATGTTTCTTCTTTTATCTCTCTTCTACCTTCTTCTAAAAATCATCAAAACCAAATCAAGATTCGATCCACCCGGCCCTCCTGGACTACCCTTCATTGGAAACTTGCATCAAATCGATAACTCAAGCATCCATACTTTCCTATGGCAACTTTCCAAAACCTACGGGCCGATCATATCTCTTCGGTTCGGGTTCATCCCAAATATCGTGATATCTTCTTCAAGTCTAGCCAAAGAAGTCATGAAAACCCAAGATATTGTCTTTTGCAGCAGGCCTTTATCACTTGGCGTGCGTAAACTCTCTTATAATGGCCTTGATGTAGCTTTTAGTCCCCACAACGAGAGTTGGAGAGAGATGAGAAAGATTTTTACCCTTCATTTATTCAGCCCGAAAAGGGTAAAATCTTTAAAGTATATCCGCGAAGATGAGGTCTCAAGTGCCATGAAGAAGATACACGGGCTAGCCCGTTCATCTAAGCATATAAAGTTGAGGGAATTCGTGAAAAGTGTAACGAACAATATAATGATGAGAGTGACTTTTGGCAAGAGGTACAAAGATGGACATGAAAGAAAGAAGGTTCTTCAACTACTTGATGACCTTCAGGTTTCTATGATGGACTTCTATTTTTCGGATATTTGGCCTGGTTTGCCTTTTGTCGGTAGTCTGATCGATAGGTTTGCGGGCAAGATACATCGGCTAGATAAATGCTTTCAAGATTTTGATTCTTTTTACCAAGAATTTATTGATGAACACGTCAATCGTGATCAAAACTCTAAGTCTAGTGAGGAAGATGAGGATGTTATTGACATTCTACTACGACTTATGAAAGACAAACTCTTCAGCATCTCTTACGATCACATTAAAGCCATGCTCATGGTAAGTTATCCTAGTTGTGTTAACAACCCGAGTCGAATTGAGTATCTATAAATTTAGGCTCAACTCGTTTAATAGTTATTCGGATCGAGCTCAACTTAAACTCAAAAAAGTTATTAAACTTGTATTGAGCTCGAGCTCGTATATCTATATATTGTTCGAGCTCGACCTCGATTCTCGTTTATGATTCAATATTTTTTTTAATGAATTAATATACAAACTTAAAAAGCTCGTATATAAAAATCTCATTAACAACATATATTTCTAAGCTTTAAAACATAAAATTTTTATATAAAGTAGGCTCGATAAGCTCAATTAACTCATTCAATTCGAAACCAAGTGGGCTAGCTCACTTGGCCACCAAGCTTGTCTTTGGGGGATTTTCCCTAGGTGGTCATGGGTTCAAACCCTGGCAAAGGTGTATTCTAACTAGGTGATACTAATTTCTAACCACTAACATATGTAATATTTGTCGGTTCAAAAAAATTCATTCAATTCGAATACTTCAATGAGGTTTCAAGCCAGTATTATTTTTTTAAGCTCAACTCGTGAAACTGCAATAATTTTTCTTCAAACTCGAACTAGAATTAAACTAGGTTGAACTCGAATAGTTCGTTAATTACTCGTTGTTAACACCCTATTTTATGTCTTCACGTGATCTCTATTTTGGAAGCAATATTTATTTTCAACTGTGACATGAAAACCTGAATAATTTTATTTCCATTTATGATTGTTGTCTTATGTAAAAGGTCCATAAACAATACGGTTATACGGGAAATTTGACATTGAGTGATAGATATGTTGTGACACACAAAAATAAAAGTTGGTGCATGGCCACACGAAAAAGAAGAAGAGGATAAATGATTCTTTGTTAATTTTTTAAGAAAAAAACACTAATTTACGTTATCAGTCCTTAAGGTTTTCTTTCGTTGTCATATTTAGTTTTAAAAAAATGTTAGGTCATGTATTTGCTCATTATTATGGATATTTAGTCATGTGTTAATTGTTCTTAGAGAAAGAAATTAAACTGGCAACGGTGAAAACAGTCACGTTCATTCACCATTACTACTAGTCTAAGTCTTCATTCATCAACTTCTATATGCTGTTCCATTATCTAATTATTCCTTTGTTCATTTTTAGAATGTATTGGCTGGTGGAACAGATACTAGTGCATCAACTGTGGTTTGGGCGATGACATCATTAATGAAGTACCCGAAAGTAATGAAGAAAGCACAAGATGAAGTTAGAAATGTGGTTGGAGAAAAGGGTAAAATCGATGAGGATGATTTATCCAAATTGATTTATTTGAAGGCGGTGATAAAAGAGACCATGAGACTATACCCTCCAGCCCCTCTTCTCATTCCCCGAGAAACGAAGAAAGATGTCATTATAAATGGTTACAAAATCAAGCAAAAAACCATAGTTCACATTAACATATTCGCAATCGGAAGAGACCCTGAATCTTGGGAGAACTCAGATGAGTTTTTGCCTGAGCGGTTTTTGGATAGTGATATCGAATTTAAAGGGAATGATTTCGAGTTGCTTCCTTTTGGGGCCGGCCGAAGAATTTGTCCCGGTATGTCAATAGGAGTTGTTATGGTGGAGCTTTTACTTGCTAATCTTCTTTACTCGTTTGATTGGGAATTGTCAGATGGTATGAAAAGAGAAGACATAGATTTTGATTTTATGCCTGGCATAACCATGTTCAAGAGAAATGAATTATGCCTTTTAGCTCATGACTACATGTAAAAGCTCGTTGTATCTAATTTAATTATATGGTGTGTCCAGACATTACAGCACTTGGTCTAGTACATGGCTAGAACTTGTTTAGCATAATAATTTAAATGTAAACTATGGGGCTAGAATTTCTTTGGTTTATACCTTATTAAGTGTGGAAATTTAATGGTTGATTGTAATGTCTAGTTTGTTACTAGTTATTCAAGAAATTTCTTTATCGTTTAAAGAAAAAGAAATTGTATATATAATTGGTGATATATACACAATTATATATATGATTAAATAAATATACTTTTATACTTTTATTTACCGGTTAATTGTTGTGTTGAACAAATAGTCATATTGAGTCTATAATGAGGATGAAGGAAGATGTGGACTTTATAATTTGTTCATTTAGTTGTAGAAATTATTAAGTGTAACTTTTTTTTTTTTTTATATTGACTCATGCAAATTAATGAATTATCCACATGCTCTTATTTTTTGTTTATGTAGTTATAAAAATTAAAATACTTAGTAATATAAATTTATTTGATGATCAGTAAATTGTTATTATTGAGAATATTACAAATGCACAACACATATTTGATGAAACGAATCAAAGTACTATTAATAATTTGGTTAAGTTTTCAATGTTTTCCTTTTCATGATTCTATTAATAAAGTGGCTGGGAATTTTCATTTTGCCACCGGAAAAAGCTTTCAACAATCAAATAAGGACACTTTTTAATGGTTTGCAACATTGGAGGAACACCAAAATCAAACATGTCCATGATTTGCAAGCGTTTCATAACGACACTTTTTAATGATTTGCAACATTGGAGGAACACCAATATCAAATATGTTACTTTTATTTATAGCATTAACTTTTAACCCAAAAGCTAGATAATATGATACTTTTGTTTCTAGGTTTTGATAATAACAATCTTTAGAACTATTAATAATATGTATTACTAACTTGTATTTTTAATATAGAAGAGCAATTCTTTAGGAGGCGGTTATTAGTTAGTTTACAACTTCTTATACGTCCTCCGTTTCAAAATAAGTGATACAAATTAGCTTTCACGTTTTTTGAGACAAAAGATTGTAACGAATGTTAAATTAGATTAAATTGGAAAGTTAGTGAGTGAGGGGTCCCACATATTATGATTAAAGTGAGTTTAATGATGTTTAAAAGTAAAAGTAAGTGTAAATGAGTAATTTCAAAGTGTATCACTTATTTTGAAACACCTAAAAATGTATCACTTATTTTGAAACACCTAAAAATGGAAAGTGTATTACTTATTTTGAAACGGAGGAAATATATGTTTATTGACTGACTCATTATCAAAACTCTTATGTATATTAACTTTAAGGGTTTTGATAATGGCAGTTCTTAGGCCTGTCACTAAATGCGTAAAATGTTGTACAATAGAGTAGTTCCTGAAACTCAATAGTTAGTTGAAGATTAAAATACAAACATTTAATGCATGTCTTACGGATGTCATTATCAAAACTCTAAGTTTTAACCCGAAAACTATGTGAGGAGGAGGTAAATTGTTTGCATTTGGAAATACCATTCCTCGACTTCAAAGAAATAAACAAACAATTTTTTTTTTGGACTACCCGATGTGAAAGAAATACAAACACAAACACTAAAGAAATAAAGTGAAACAATTTTTTTTGGACTACCCGATGTCAAAGAAATACAAACACATTAAATACGCGTAAAATCTATTAACCCAATGAAATGTGGCGCGTACACATTACGCAGCCAATCAGAACAAAACACGCGGATCGTAAACCGTCAAAGAGCCGTTGTAGACATGAAGCGTACGTACCCTTTTCAAGAACTCAGACACCATTTTCTTCATCTTCAAGAACTCAGACACCATCGGCAAAGGGAAAGATAAGATCAGGTGTGCTGATCTTCAATGAAATAGCTCTGGGGACAACGGTACCCTTTTCGATTTCAATATCAATAGGAGACCGACCTTGAACGGAAAAACCGTCGCTATTGAAGTCAAACCATTGCCAACGTGGAAGCCAAGATCAGATTAAAAGGAAGGTATTCCTCCCTGCAAGCAGAGACTATCCTTACCCTTGCCCACTATCACATTCAGGTGTTCGATTAGATCTGTAATATTTCATTCTTGGTCTGATTCTGTTTATTTTTCTATATAATAATTTTGTAGATTACTACCTGCTCCGATTGTTAATTTTCTAAATTGTATTGATTCGATAAGGATGGTAATCGTTGGAAGGAACGAGGTGCTGCTGGTTCGTAAGTTTTGGGGGGAAGAAAGAGTTTTTATGACAAGGGTAAAATATTGGTAAAGAAAAAAAATATAATTGTCTTTTTCTTAAAAATTGCTTTATATTACTAAAAAGTAAGTAAGAATCAGCCCCTAATTCGAAACCCTAACTTTCCAAATCTATTGATCTACAAAACTGTCTTTCGCTAAAGGTATAATATTTATGTCTTTCATTCGTAATGGTTAACTATGTTGATATCAGTTTTGAATGTGTATCTTCGTTTCTTTTCAGTTCTCATTCGATCTGAACAGCAATTAACGTACGCGACTGTGATTTATCATATTCAAAATTGATTTCTTTAAATTCCGATTGAGTAATTTCTATCTAAAACATTGTTGATGATTGTTCCCAACTTCTGTCAAATTATCACAGGCTGCCAGGAAATCTGATCCCACAACCGCAGGAGTGAAGAAGCCTCATGTTACCTTCCAGGAACCGTTGCTCTTCGGTAAGGCTCTCACCTAATTATTGAAACCTTAAAATTTATCAATTCGTTTTGCCAATAACTAGGTTAAATCAGCAATTGGGATTGTTTGTGAAATCGCTCAGGATTTCAAGGTTTTTACCAATTACAGGTTTAAAATTAATCTTATACTTCCCTTGTATGGATGTGAAAGAAACCGAGAACCCGAATCCGAACCTGGTGGGCCTGAAATCTTTTTTAAACCCGTAAAAAACAAAACTTGAATTCTATTTTTATTTTTTACTTTTTCTTGAAAAATGTATAAAATTTCGGTTCTAAACCCGAAATTACCCGACCACTGGTAATTTGGTCCGATTCTTGGTTCGTTTTTCGAGAAATTGGTTATGGAACTGAACACACCCTCCCAATTTTTTGTTGTTAAACTAATTGTTGATCATATTGGGAATATTTGAAAAACTTAAAATTCAGACACAAATTATCTTGCGGTAAAAAATTGTCACTAAGGTTCATTTTTAAAATTTAAACTATCGTTGCTAATCCAGTGGTAAAAGTATCATCACTAAGCCGAATGCTGCTGCTAGTCTGTTGATAAAAGGACTTTTGCTAAGTTGACTGCTGCTAATTCTGTCGCAAAAATATTGTCGCTAAACTGACCCGTTGCTAATCCTTTGCTATATATCCTGTCGCTAAACTTAAATTCACTAATTTGTCGATAAATTGACGGTTGCTAAACATAACAGCAGGTTTTGCTACAACAAACCTTGCTCTCTTGTATCTTCTTGAGTAAATTAGATTAAGAGGGTGTTTGGCTAAGCTTAGTTTCGGAGGTTATGTGGGCTTATTCAAATTTTGGAAATGCCAATAAATTGAAGTATTTTGTTGTTGATGATCTGATCATGTTCAGTTAATAATATCTTAAAGCAAGTTTGTTAGAATATTGGTGATCAAGAATCAATAGTGGTTGAGTGGATTAATATCGTTGGTGCAAAAGAAGATTTATACTGGATTCTATTTATGGTGGGTTAATCAGGTATGATGTGGTGCTCTTTTGTCCATGATTTCACTCCTTTTTTTGTATTGGATATGGATTAAATTTCATCATTTTACCGAAGAAAGTTATTAATTAAATGATGGGTGCGGAACCTATACGTATAATTGTCATAACTTTGATAGAATTGAAGGTTTCCTTGATTAGTGTTTATAGAACATTTTAATGCAAGTTGAATAACTAATCTTTCATATTGAAAGTTTATTTTTAAGTGGGGTTTCAAGCATGTAATCTTCTTTTGGTTTGGGCCTATAGGTGATGGGTTGGCTTTCTTATTTAGGGTGTTATTAGAGTCGTGCTTGGAATCTTGGTGCTTTGTAATTCCTACTTTTCCAATAGAAATTTATTTTCGCCATTAAAAAAATGATCAGAAATTTATACTTGCATGTGCTGTAGAAAGGGGTTCGCTTCTGAAATTTATTTTCGCCATTAATACTTTTTGTATTTGTACATGAAAAGTGAACGTTTCATTGCTCTTTAGTTCGATAGCTACAACTTCATGTGTCACTAAAGAGGTAAGGGACCTTGAGATAGAATGTGTATTGATGCACCGAATACCTCTTTTAAACCAACCTTTTTGCAGTTGGTGATACAAACGTCTCTTTGGGGCATAGGAGCGGGTGCGCTTCTGAACGTATAATAATGAGATGCGACAATTTAGGAGACAATGTCAAGCTCTTTTCTTATCTACGGATTTTAAATTGGGAAAGGAAATTGTATTGATTGGTACATATACAACATTTTACATTCTTTTTTGAATTTTAATCATGTGACATAATCGTTATCATTACTATTTCAGGAATATATATTTATATTCATAAAAGTTGTTATTTGGATTGTTATATTTTTATTAGACACAACCCTTATATACACAAAACATATATTAAGGAAAAAAAATTCTTGTAAACAACCCTTATTTTTTCTTAAATATTCAAATCAATTTGATATTTGAAGAATGAGCACGTTTTCTATTCAATCTCTCTCCCGCCCACCTTTTTTTGGTCCTGAACTAGACAGGAAGCTTGGGACCAGCAAGAAATATCACTCTCACTAATGAAAAAACGCAAAGAAATTAAAAATACATACCGATCAATTATAATTATACAGGAAGTTTGACATTAAGGGATAGATAGAGCACACAAAAATAAAATTTGGTGCATGGCCACACGAAAACGAATAAGAGGATAAATGATTCTTTGTTTTCTTCAATAAAAAAACTAATTTACATTTTCAGTCTGTAAGGTTTTTTTATATCATTTTTAGTTATAAAAAAATTATTAGGTCATCATTACTATTTAGTCATTCATTTATTCTTAGAGAAAGAAAGTTGAGGTGGCAATGGTGACCATGGTCATGTTCGGTTACCATTACTTATAGTCTGTAAGTCTTTTTTGTTAATTTCTATGTTCCAGTGTCTAATTGTTTCTTTTGTTATTTTTAGAATGCATTGGCTGGTAGAACATATAATATTGCATCAACTGTGGTTTGGGCGATGACATTATTAATGAAGAACCCAAAAGTGATGAAGAAAAGCACAATTAATTTGCACAATATGAAGTTAAATATGATTGGAGAAAAAGGTAAAATAAACGAGAATGATTGATACAAACTCACTTATTTGAAGGCGCTGATAAAAGAGATCATGAGATTATGCGTTCTCATCCCTCTTCTCATTCCCCGAAAAAGAAATAAGGATGTCATTATAAATGATTAGATTACTCCATTTATAGTAAATGGAAAGTAATAATCTCAATTAAGTACTATATACCGTTACAAACTAAGTGTCATAAGGAAAGTCATAATCTCGTTACAATGTAAAGCCATAAATCAAGTAGAAGAGCTAAATAATCAAGTGTTCAAATTGGTTAAGTTTGTTGCCGTACTAATAACAAGTCATGAGTTCGAATCTCATCCTCAATTTGAAATTAAAATTTGTTTAAAATGGAATGTACTAAATACTTTATATATTTTAAATTCACCTTTATTCACAATGGGACTTGAACCCAATGGGACGGCAATATAATCTACTTCTAAATCCACCTTTATTCACAATGGGACTTGAACCCACAACCTCAAGGTTGGGGGCAAACACCTTTACCGCTAGGCTATTGGCCCTTTGGTTGTTATTTTAATGTTAGTGTTTAAATAATTTTATATAATTTTCAAAGTAACAAAGAGAAAGAAGTTAAACAAGTAACAAGTTGCATCACTAATCCTTATTGGGTTGCAAAACATGATTTCAAGTGTAATAATACTATTATGCCTAACACGTCCAAATTTATCAAACGTCAAATGAATAAACACGTGTTAATTTTCAATAAATATTTTCTCGTATACTTTACACGAGCTGACTTTCAAAGTAGTATGTCCCACCGTAACATACGACTAATTTAATCCAAATAATGTTACCTTTAATTTTACGAATTTAATCAAAATGTTTGAACGTACAAATTCAAATGCAAATTGGCTTTAACTTTATTATCAACTCTTAGAGCATCTACAATGGTAGCTTTTTCAATAGCTTATTACTATTACAATAAGTCTTTCAATGACTTTTTACCATTGAAAAAATAAGCTTTTTTAAAAGCTTATTGGAAAGACTTTTTTTCTACTAAGCTTTTAATCTACTTTCAATGTTTGTATTTTTTAGTCCCTTATGTTTAATACCTTTTTATTTTAAACCTTACATATATTATATATAAATTCTTTATTATGTTTTTATTAATTAATAAATAAATGATATAATATTTAATGTCAATTATTATAATATTTTGGTATTAGACATTTTAAAAAATATTATATTTAGTAAGATGTTAAAAAATTGTCAAATTATATATAAGGGGTATTTATAAAATATTTGAGATAGATAAAGGTAAATTTGAAATATTGTAAAGAAAAAGCTTTTAGAAAGGTTAACCATTGGAGATCTTATTTAGAAATAGCTTATTGGTTAGTAAAATGTTGATGTGGCAAAAGTAATAAGCTATTGAGTGCTTAACCATTGGGGATGCTCTTATCTCAGGCTTGTAGGGCCCAACAGGTTTTATATACGGCGAATTCAATCTTCGTCTCTTATATATGGGTGCTTAGTCATTGTCTCAAATAATTCTTTTTTGTTTGACATTCATTGTTAGTCGGTTTACTTAATTTTTTTTAACTTCAAGGTCAATTGTTGTTCCGTTCAGTTCACCTAATTGGTGAAATATTTCGTCAAAGTATTATTACGGTCAAAATTATATTAATCAATTTTCATTTGTAAAATCACGCGTTAATTTATAATGTGCTTCACAATTACTTTTATTTTGTTATTAGCGTAATTTAATAGCTAGGTAACTATATTTATCAACTAAAATTAATGTTGTAGGTATAAAATACTCGTCAATAATCTATCATATAAAATTGTAGTTTTTCCATGTCTATCTTATCCACCGGCCTTCAATTATCATTAAACCGAGGTTTGAAAAAATGAAAAGAAAAATAATGAGTCATTTTTTTTTTGAACAGCAGCATTGTATTTAACTAGCCAGGAGCTAGAAGAGAAACATACAAATAGTTAAGTTAAAGGGTTACAACACCAATCTAACCAATTTTTAGTTACAAATTTTCCCCTATGCGAACACCACAGGAAAGAGAAGAACTTGACATTCTCTTCTAAGTCGTCTTTTTTAGGCTTCTTGAGGTTAAAGACCGTTTCGTTTCTAAAACGCCACAAAATCCAGAGGATAGAGAGGGAAATGACTCCAAAGTGCTTCTTATCCTTACTAGGTAAGCCTACCGACTCCGCGAGTAAGAAAACTTCAGAAACAGAAGACGGGATTGGGCTTTGGATATTCCACCAAGAGAGAATAGAAGCCCACAAACCTCTAGCTACCGCACAACGAAGGAAGATATGCTCTTCGTCTTCGAGATCGTCATCACAAATAGGACATCTCACGGAGCCTAAGTCAATACCTCGCTTGTCTAAATTGACCTTTGTGGATAATCTTTTTTTTGCGATGCGCCATGCAAGAATATTGACTTTCGCCGGGACCAAAGTGTTCCATTTGAACCCATCATCAAGATGTGTTATGCCGTCACCGCCGTGCATAAGCTTTTTCCTCATTCCGTTAACCGTAAATTCCGAGGTAGGGCCGATAGTGCAAATCCATGAATCTGAGACATTAGAAAAGGGTGGCATATCACTGAGTAAATTGTTAATAAGCATCAGGGAATCAATTTCAGCAGCTGAGGTGGGCTCCCGAGTCCAAGCCCACAATGGGCCTGAATGCCGCACAGAAGAGAGGGAGCAGGGAATGTTGCGGCCCAAAATTGGAGGAGTAGCATTAAGGAGCAAATTTGAGGTGCTGGCAACAGTGGGTAAAATACACGAATTAAACTTTTCAGCAACTGAGCAGTTTTGGTGGGAATCAATTACGTACAAGCATCCAAAATCCTCTTTGAGAGAAGAGCCACCAATCCAAGTGTCATGCCAAAATTTTGTATCTAACCCATTTCCAATTCGTTTTTTAAATAAATTAGAAATGGTGATGTTGTGATCCACCAAATCTTTTTCAAGGTCCATGATTTGGTTCCAAGGCCCGGCCCCAAGAGAAGGGATTTTTTTTCCTTACTTACCATGTATAGATTTAATAATTCTACACCAAAGAGCATTCGGTTCGGTCCGAAAACGCCACCACCATTTAGTGAGGAGAGATTGGTTAGCGTGACGGAGGCTACCAATGCCAAGACCACCATATTTTTTAGGAGCGACTACCTTCTCCCAAGCAACCCAAGAGATCTTCCTTTCCTCCAAATTGCCACCCCAAAAAAAATTCCTTCTCAAGCTTTCAAGGATGTTCAAAACGCCAATAGGAGCTTTATAAAGCGAGAAGAAGTAACTTCCAAGACTTCCTAACACGGATTTAATAAGAGTGAGACGACCTCCGTAAGAGAGAGTTTTTGCTTTCCAATTAGAAAGTTTCTTTTTAAAAGAATTAACAATAGGGTTCCAATTGACAATTTTATTCATGTTAGACCCAATCGGCAAACCGAGATAAGTGGTGGGGAATTGGGAAACTTGACACCCGAGGATGTTTGCAAAGCTATTGAGAGCCGACAAAGGAACACCAATCCCGAAGAGCTTGCTTTTGAAGAAATTTACCTTAAGCCCAGAAGCAAGATAAAAGCAATTTAAGATTCTCGAAAGATTCTTAACATTTTCCAATGACCAATTCCCCATGATAAGTGCATCATCGGCAAATTGAAGATGGGAGATGGTAGTGTTGTCCGTACCCACCTTGATGCCACTAAAGATGTTGTGGATTTGAGCACTTTGGAAAGAAACATGGAGGGCTTCCATAGCAATAATGAAGAGAAAAGGAGATAGGGGGTCGCCTTGCCTAAGCCCTCTTTTAATTTTAAATTCCTTTGTAGGAGAACCATTAATGAGAATTGAAGCATGAGCCGACTCGAGGCAACCACGAATCCGTTTTCTCCAAAGATCACTAAACCCCATTTGGAGCATGATTGAGTCGAGGAAAGACCAATCAAGGGAATCAAAAGCCTTCTCAAAATCAACTTTGAAGAACATAAGTTTTTTCTTTTTTTTTCTCCCCCACGAGATGATCTCATTAACAATAAGCGGCCCGTCAATAATTTGTCTCTTTGAGATGTAAGCGGTTTGAACTTCACTTATGACGGACCCGATTACTTTGGAAAGACGATTAGCCAATATTTTTGCAATGATCTTGTATTGGCACCCAATTAGACTAATTGGTCTATAGTCGCCCAAAGTAAGAGGATCTTCCACTTTTGGAATTAGGGCAATAAAAGAGGAGTTGCATCCTCTTGGAATAATCCCAGTTCTTTCAAAATATTTAACGAAGTTAAAAATATCAAGCCCGATAGAAGCCCAATTTTTCTTGATGAATTTAAAAGTGAACCCGTCCGGCCCGGGAGATTTTTCACCGCTACAATTCCAAGCCGCTTCTTTAACCTCATCGAGCGAAAATGCACCGTCAAGATACAACGAGTCATTAGAAGTGATCATCTTGAAGAGAGGATTAATAAAAGAAGGTTTTGGAGCGTTTGAAGCATCGTATTTCTTCTCAAAAAAATTGTAGACATAATCTTGGATAGTGGAGGGATTAGAGATCCAAGAACCATCAATGGAAATTCCATTTAGCTTAGAACGACCAAGGTTACTATTTATCATACCATGGAAAAATTTTGTGTTTTCATCTCCTTCCATGGCCCACTTGACTTTTGCTTTCTGCTTGAGATCAAGAACCAAAGAATGCTCCAAAGACTCAATAGTTTTCATGCAGTTGACTCTTTCTTGTTTCTCATGGAGAGAAAGGGAAGTAATTTCTGCCTTGTTGTCTAGTAGATCCACTCTACTTTTGAGGCCTTTGAGATTAGCGAAATCTTCCTGTTGAACTTTTAATCTCCACACTTTAAGGTCCCTTTTAAGGTTCTTTAATTTGTCTTTAAAAGAGATCATCGGGTTAGAGGAGTTGACCGTTTGGGACCAAGAAGCATGAAACGTAACTGTGAAATCTTTGTGAAAGAGCCATGAGTTAAAGAACTTAAAAGGGGTGGGCCCAAAGTCACAGGTCGAGCATGTCAGAATTACGGGGCAGTGGTCAGAGAATTCCCTCGGCAAAGCCTCGACGATAGCATTTGGCCATCGAGTGATAAAGTGTTGCGAGACAAGAATCCGGTCAAGCTTACTTAGCTTGTCACCGTCCGGTGTCATCCTAGTGAACTTTTCCCCCCAATTGGGAGATCAACAAGATCCGAATTAAAAATGAAATCATTGAAAAGATTAGCACCCCGTTGACAAAATTGCGAACCCTTTCTTTCGCCCGCCGACCTTACTTCATTAAAATCACCGAGAACAATAGAAATACAGTTGTGTAAGTTGATGAGATTAGAGATGTTGTACCAAAGTAACTTTTTCTTATTAATCTCTTGAGGAGCATATACAATAATAACAATACATTTAGTATTGGAATTAGAAAGGGCCCCAAAGATTGCAAGGAAACCATTACCGTCAAGGGTGGAACTCATAGTGAATTTAGAAGAATTCCAAATAGCAATGATTCCACCGGACTTCCCGGACGGATTTTTGAAAGCATAATTGAACCCATTGTTGCCCCAAAGAGAACGAATGTGGAAGTGACTAACATTTTTTTTCATCGTTTCTTGAATCCTAATGAAGTCGATTTTGTTTTCAAAGCAAATACGTCTCACCCAGTTGGTTTTTAGAGTGCCCCCCACTCCTCTAATATTTAGAGATGCACAATTCATGGGAAACACGAATTTGCACCAATTCCTTGAATGAGGGATTAACTAATTTGTCTTTTCCCATCATATCGTACCCAAGAATATTTCCAACTGCTATGGTGTTTAGAGTCTCATTTTCGTCAGAAGAAGATGAGGAGCCATGGTCTAGAGGGGAGCTAGATTGAATAATTCTCAAGTTGCAACGAAGGATGTTGGAGTCTGAGTCCGAAATACTACAAGACTCAATTAAATCAATTTTTTTCCTGGGTTTTTTTTTCTTCCCGATCCCATTTAAAGCATCAATAAGTTTAAGAGAGATGAATTTCTTACGCTTTTTGATGGAAGGTCTTTTTGAAAAACTTTTTGGGAAGTCAGTAACATTACCCAGCAGAGACTGGGAAATATCAACTGGAAGAGAGGACTTTCTCCTATTAGATCGTGTAAAAGCGCAAGGTGGGCCAGAAATGGAGGGCCTCGTAAGGATTAAATCGAAAGAACTGGGCTTGGGAATAGGCCCAGACAAACTAACCTTGTGCGTGGAACTAAGAGATGGAGAAGGCCCATCTAAATTTTTCGGCCCAACACCAATAATATCCGCCGCTATTAGGTTAGACCCCTCACATGAACCTTTTCTGCATACGTTGACTTCAGGAATGTCAGGGGCGACAACCGAGTTGATGGCAGACTTTACATTAGAATGGGAGTCAGAACTCTCTCCAACGCTTTGTTCTTTATCTAGAATTGCATCAACTTTGTCTTGTACTGAAAAAGGTGGTCCGCCGGTATTAAATTCCGGCGAATGTCTCCGGTTGCTACCTCCGAACTCCTCCTCATCGGAATCTGCATTTTCACTACCAAAATCGGAATCATAACGGGAGGAGGTAAGATCCTCCGACAATCCTAGTAGCAATTCCACATCAACCGGTTCTTCCCAAATTCTGAGCAGGCATGTGGAGCCGTCAACTTCGACTTCCAATGTAGCGTTAATATGTTGTGCGGTAGAGATGAGAACGCAGATCCTCCCAGACGAGCGATTAAATTTGTGTGGCTCGCACAAATCAGATTGCACAATTGAACCCCAAACTTCTCCAATTTTGTTAAACACCTCAGTAGACCAAGCGCGAGGTGGGAGCCCCTCAATTTTTAGCCATGCAAGTCTCATAGATGGCTGGAAGGCAAGGTTCCAAGAATCCAGATATGAGAAGCAGGTCGTCACTGCCGAGCACTCTAGAAATTTCAATTTCGAGATAGGAAAAGAATAAGGAAGTGCAGCCCTCCAAGATGGTGGATACTAACATCCACAAAGCCTTCATTCTCAATAATGGAGTGCAGATTAGAAGCGGAAGAGAAGTTTTTAAGCTCCCCAATAAGTGCACGATCCGGAGTGGGGGAGTTTGAATTGCAGGTTGACTCGATTCAGATTATAGGCTTAGGGGGGATGATTTTGTTGGTGCAAGCCTCCAGGTAGGATTTGGGTGCTGAGGGAGGAGAGCTTGCCGGAGCAGAAATTATCGGAGGAGCCAGAGGTTGAGGGAGGTTGGCGTTCTTAAATGAGGGCGGTTTCTGCCTCTGAAATCTTGCGAGATTGCATCTTAGCTTTTTAGTTCCAATGAGAATCGAGTTTAGGAGCTGTTCAAAAGCCGGAACATCGTCAACGTTACGAAACCTGGCAAACCCAAAGGGGTGGCCAGCTTTTGATCTTCTTGTGGCAATGAACACGTCAACCACATCTCCGTATTTGGAAAAAATCTCCCACATGACCTTCTGGGTCCAACTAGGGTGGAAGTTGGTGAAGAAGAAGGTAGTTGCAATACCATGGATTGGAGTCTGAATATTATTTCCGGCTGAGGGATTGCTGTTCCGGCGCCTGTTCCTTACCGGAATCCACTCCTGGTGTGGTTCTCTCTCCGTACGGTTTTCTCCCATTTGTTCTCTCTCCGTACGGTTTTCTACCATTACATTAAATTGATAGTTAATGTACCCAAAAGGTTCTCTCTCCCTCTATGCACGAGTTGACCAATATAAATGAACCTTTAATAATTATTCTTCCTCCTTTTACGAACAATCTAGGAAATTTCAACCTTGGATTACTTTCTCACGTAAATTAATAATATTTGAAGGATTTTTCCTTGACTTGTCCTGCTATATATAGTGTATCTTACAAGTTGCAACTTACAACCATGCAGTCTACATAAAGAAAACTAATTAATTATTGAATTGTGAAGATTCATAACATCTCAATAATGTCACCGTTTTTCCAATTTCTTTTTTGGTCGTTCCCCATCTTATCTCTCATCTACCTTCTTCCCAAAATCATAAAACACAAATCAAGCAATCCACCAGGACCCCTTACACTACCAATAATTGGAAACTTACACCAAATTCATCAATCAAGTCTCCATACTTCCCTATGGAATCTCTCCAAAATATACGGTCCAATCGTATCATTTCACTATGGTTTCATTCCGGCTATAGTTGTTTCTTCGGCTAGTCTAGCAAAAGAAGTCTTGAAAAACCAAGATCTTGTCTTTTGTAGTCGGCCATCATCGATTGCCCAACGGAAGCTAACTTACAACGGTCTCGGTGTCGCGTTTTCTCCGTACAACGGCTATTGGAGAGAAATGAGAAAGATCTTTACCGTTCATTTATTAAGCCCAAAAAGGGTACAATCTTCTAGATATATACGTCTAGATGAGGTCTCACATGCCATGAAGAGCATACACGTGCTAGCACTTTCGTCCGAGCTTGTGAATTTGAGTGAGATCGCCAAGAGTTTTATGAGTACGATCATAATGAGAGTTGGTTTTGGGAAAAGATACGAAGATGGAGATGAGCGTAGGAAGATTCTTGGGCTCATTGATGAAATTCAAGCCATGCTTACAAGCTTCTTTGTTGCGGATCTTTGGCCCGGTTTGCCTTTTGTGGGTGTGATTGATAGGTTATCGGGTAAGATGAATCGGTTAGAGAAGTGCTTTCGTGATTTAGATTCGTTTTACCAACGACTAAGTCTCATGAGGAAGACAACCAGGATATTATTGACATTTTAGTTCAACTCAAGAATCATCAAGTTTTGTATCCAATTGAGCTCACTTAGTTTTAACTTTCAAGATATTAGTTTAATCTTTTCCTAGTTAAAACTGTTACTAAATAACAATATTAGTTAACTGCTGTTAAAAAAAATGTTAACTTATATTCTTTTTAATAAAATTTTACTGTACCTGCCAATAAAAAAACATATTCTACATTAGTGTCGTTTTAAAGGTCTGACACTACAAGAAATTAACCTTGTATCGACGAAACACAACTAAGGTAACGACATGTCGTTGTTATAGGTTGATAATGGTTAGTCGCCATTTGCAGTGTGAAGAGTTTTATAGCGACTACAGTTTTTTTGGGTTACAATACATATAAAAATATTCAACAAGTTTATTAACACAAAATCTTTTATGTTGGGAAAATTGAAACATTGATATGAAGATAAATTATTGGATTAGGTATGTCTAATAACCAATTTAAGAAAATGATTGGTTTTATGTATCACAATCACACACAAAACAACATCAGAAAGATATTTTATCTTTGAAAACAAGTGTATTTTAGGAAAGATGATGAAAAAAGTGTACCTCATGAATCTCTTATGTGTGTTTCTTAGGATGTATTAGTAGCAGGTACAGATGCTAGTGCAGCTACAGTGACTTGGGCAATGACAACACTAATAAAGAACCCTAAAGTAATGAAGAAAGCACAAGAAGAAGTGAGGAATGTAGCTGGGAAGAAAGATGAAGATGATCTTCCAAAACTCACGTATTTGAGAGCGATAGTGAAAGAGACCATGAGGTTATACCCTCCAGCTCCACTTCTAGTACCTCGAGAAACAAAGAAAGATACCATTTTACATGGCTACAAAATCAAGCAAAAAACCTTGGTTCACATAAACGCATTTGCCATAGGAAGAGTTCTTACCAGAGAGGTTTTTGGGTAATGATATCGACTTTAGAGGGTGTGATTTTGAGTTGATCCCATTTGGAGCTGGTCGGAGAATTTCAATGGGAGTTGCATCGGTGGAGCTTTTGCTTGCTAATCTTGTTTGATTGGGAATTGCCGACGATAGATGATATAGGCTACGAGGTTAGGCCGGGAGTAACCATGCATAAGAAGAATCAACTTTGTCTCTTAGCCCGTCGTAAGAATAGAATAAATGTAAGTGATATGTTACTTTGCTTAAGATAAACTATATATTTAAGTTTATGTAAATTTTTTTATCAAAAACCAGTCTCTCTACTCCTAGATCGTTGTTGTTTATTAAGGAGATACGTCAGCAATCCTGTATGAGATTCTTGTTGCGTAAAAAAAAATTATTACAATCGACTGCATATCCATGAAGAATACACGGTTTGAATTAAGTTGTCACCACTTGCGAAAAGGAATTATTGTGTTTAATGATATTTCCACAACCACCGTCCTTCATTGAAAAAATTAATTCAGTTGAAAAAGAAAATTGAAACTGAAATTGCAAATCAAATTCAATTCAAGCCTTTGAATTAATTCCTACCGTCCATCATTGAAAACAATAATTTGGAATTGAATTAAGCTGTTTTTGTTGAATACATTGCCATCGCCACTTGCGTCCAATTGAATTATATTTCTGCTGTCAACGAATTAATTTCCACGAATCCAATTGAATTAAGCTGTGCTATTAATTGATGGTATAATAGAAGAATGCATTGAGAATTGCCGTCAGAGCCACCGTCAAATTTTAATGGCGAAGCGAACATTAAATGGCGAAGGATGGATTAAGTGCGACCATTATATGGTGAAGGTTTAACGGCTAATAAGTGAACACTTTTAAAGGGCTAATCTCTTCACCTTTGTTTTTAACAAGGAAAGAGTTCGCCGCGGGACTCTGAAACGTAAAGTTTTACAAAAGGGAATGGTGAGTGTGTGGCTGTCACGTAACTAAGCTTAGGTGTAAACCAACTATAACTACATAGTTTTGGTTGAAAAAAAGTCAAAACGGTTATTTTTACAATATCATGTCACTTTCTCACCATATTTAAACACTTACATATTATAAAAACACCAACTCAACACCATTTCAAGAATATGACATTTGTTCAATTTAAACACCATTTCAAGAATATGAAACTTGAATAACCGATTCAACAAAAACATAATTAATATTTAAGATAATTGATAAGTTTTAGACGGGATTTGATATACTAATTAGTTTATGCAGTGAGTTATAAGTTTTTTTAACCTAAATTATGTAGTTTTAGATGGTTACACACCTAAACTTAGGTATGTGACAGTCACACACTCACTTTTCCCTTTACAAAATAAGTGATTTGGCGTGTTTCTATGTTTATATGTATTGGAGTGTTTCAAAATAAGTGATACACTTTGAAAACTTGTATTTATTTACTAAAAAGTGCTTTACACCCATTAACTATTTCATTTAATATAGTAAACAACTAATTTATCCTTACTTTTAATTTTAAACATCATTAAACTCATTTTAATTAAAAAGTGATAACCCATCCAACATATCCACTTTTATATCTAACTTTTATTATAATCTTTTGTCTATAAAAATATATAAAATACAAATGTATCAATTATGTTGATAGGGAGAAAGTATAACACTGTAAAGGTAAAAAGGGGAAATAGAATTCATTAAAAAAAAAAGGATAATTTCATATATATCCTTGCAAACTTTCAATATTACATATATATCCTTGCAAATTTTATTATTACGTATATATCCTTTCAAAATCTTAAAACTCTTATATATATCCTTTATCTTAATTTAATAATATTTAAAACTTTTAAATTTTAAAAAATATATATCCTAATCTAAATTGATAATAAAATACCTTAAATGCCCTTAGGCCTTAACCCTTCATTAATTAAGTGATTAATTTACTGACTTTCGTGATTTCAAACGTCCATACCCCCATTTACGCATGAGATTTGGGATGATATTGGCAAACTTTCTTCAAGTGTGTGGTTGCTTGGAGGCAAGCAACAAATCTAATTTGGATGATATTGGCATATGACTGAAATGATAAATGGGGTTGAACCTAGATGTAAGTATCAAACCAGGAAGTAATGTTCGGCGGCGGCCAAGAAGGTTTAATCTCATTTAATGAAGGTTTAAGGATATTTAAGGTATTTTACATTTATTTAGATTAGGATATATATTTTTTTAAAATTTAAAAGTTTTAAATATTATTAAATTAGGGTAAAGGATATATATATGAGAGTTTTAAGATTTTGAAAGGATATATACCTAATAATGAAATTTACAAGGATATATATGTAATATTAGAAGTTTGCAAGGATATATATGAAATTATCCCAAAAAAAAAAAGCTTCGGACAGGTCCACAAAAGCATGGATCGAACATTGAACTCCCATATGAACATGTCCAGTTTTTACTCTCTTATAAAATATATTAAATAAAAATTGGAGATTTCTTATGAACAGTTAGACCTGGCAATGGAGTGAGTTTTTACCCTGATTCGATCCGAACCCGCATGAATTAAATGGGTTTGGATCATATTTTGTGATTTGTTTACCCGCTAACGACCCATACCCGTTAACCCTTTTACTAAAAGGGTCGGGTATGGATCAATGCCGATCCGCTCCGTTTATAACCCGCCCTGCATTTAAATTTAGAAAAAAACATTTTATATTTATTCATATTTATGGTTTATATAATTGAAGTCCTTAAAAACTAGTAGAAATTAAGAGTTAGAAGTTAGAAATGGTGGTTTCAATTACAACTTTATTAATTGATTTACTGCTGAGTTGCCGACTACCAAAATTATATATAAAAGGTTTTTCTATAATGTGACATATGTTAACATGCATTTAATGAGCCAAATTTTCTTTAACTAACGTAATTTGTCATTAGTGAACTATTAATTTTATGTGTTATACCAAATATGCTATTGCAAAAATTGAAAAATGAGGAAAATTAATTTTAATATAAGGGCAAAATAGATATTTAATATTTCTTATAGTATGCCTTGAGGTACATACTAGCAAAACTCATATACTTCCTCCGTATCAAAATAAGTGACACACTTTCTATTTTGGGGTGTATCAAAATAAGTGACACACTTTGAAAACTTTCCTTATTTGGTAAAAATAGTGGGACCCATACCCACTAACTATCCACTTTAATAAAGTGAAATTACCCTCATACCCTTACTTTTACCTTTAAAACTCACTAATATCACTTTATTCAAGAAAAGTGGGACCCATTCTCCACTAATTATGTACTTTAATATATTTTAACCTCTACTTTAATCTTTTACCTCAAAAAACGTGTAAGCTAATTTGTGTCACTTATTTTGATACGGAGGAAGTATAAAATATTCAAATTGACAACCATTTTACAAATTAAAAATCAAGAATCGTGTACAGTAAATGGGTCGTGTAAAAGGGTCGGATATTCGTTGATTCGGTATATAAGGGTATGGGTTCAATTTTTCTAGACCCTGAGGATCTCGGATCAGGTTTGGATCATCATTTGAAATTTGTTAAAAGGGTTTGGATCAAGGTTGATCCGCTCCAAACCCGCTTCATTACCAGGCCTATGAACAATACAAAATGTATGTATATATAAAGGTAATTTTTTTCTAAATACGTGAATATGCATGATAACCAAAATTTTACCAACGTGGTGAGAAACAATGGTAAAAGTAAGATGATTTCACATTCAACATGCCTAGAGAGCATCAAAATACAAAAAGTTACAAGAACCACTTAAACATTACTCCTACTTTGTGGCGGCCGAATGGCGGCCTCTGGCGGTGGCACCACTCTGCTTCTTCTGTCCAACATTTTCATTCGTTTCTTCATCACTATCAACATAGCTTCCACTTGATTCTTCATCACTTTCATCTGACCCTTTATATGTTTCTTCATCACTATCATCATTTTCATCTGACCTTTCTTCTACAACTCCTTCTGACTCTGATGATTCTTCACATATTTTCTGCCTCTTGTTTGAATTATCAACTTCACTGCCACATTCTTCAATTCCTCATAAAATTTTAATAATTAGAAATATAAAGGTAGAAATTTGCATTGTAGATTAAGAATCGCATTTGTAAAGTGCAAACGAGCCTACCTACAACCGCATCTTTGGCGTCATGAACATCAAGCTGTAAAAAACACATTAGAAATAACCAAATAAAACACGACAATATTATTATTGTACAGGTCTTATAGTAAGAAATACCTGGTCAAGCTGATCATTAACATTTGGTCTATCAACCACCACCAAGGAATGTGCTAAACCACATGCAACACTACACAAACACAAAACATATAATATAAACAAATAATATATATGTATATGCATGATTCAAATACAAACCTGATAACATGCATGCCCTCAAGAACATCTACCTTTTTTGGTATAGCAGAAGATCTACAATCCCATAAAACACACAGAAAAAATTTAGCAATACTTAATTAATTACACGAAAACGTTTAATTAACAAGAACGGTACTTTTTATTAGGGCCATATCCAAGTTCACCAGATTGAGAATTGCCCCAACTTATGCACGAGTTTTCAGCACCAACAAAATTATGTGTATTCCCTGAATCCATGCAATGTATGTTCCACCGACTGTAAAAAGATTTTTATAAATGTGAGTTTATTTTAAATTTAATCAAATTTAGTTTAGTTATAAAAACAGTTAGAAACCTGAGATCCAAAAGAGGTTTAGGGTACATCCAACATTCACTGCTGTTCTTTACTTTACCCCACATGTACATCTGCCCAACACCTGTATAAAGAAAAGGCAGTTATTAGTTATTACACTATAAATTAACATAATTTATGAAGAAAAAAAACTAACTAAAAATAATAAAAGGTGTACCTTTAGTACAAGCAGAGGTAACAGAACCAGCTGAAATAACAGCATCAGGAGGTAAAACATTATGTTTTGTGAAAAAATCAATACGACGAGGAATCCACTCATCTTTTTGCTCGTTATGTCCTAACCTATTATTAGGAATTTAAATATATAACGTTACATATAAGTATATAACCAATTAAAAAAGCACCAATAAATACTGGTATAAATTATAAAAAAGTAAAAAAGTTATTCACCTTCCATATCCTCCAGATCCCCATCTGCAATGTATTTTAGATGTAAAATTAGTCTCTTTAAATATAATAGATGCATGATATAAGTTATGACTTACGTATAAACATAGCCCTGTGAGTCCAATGCAACTGAAGACTAAACCATGTTATAAAGTAGTAACAAATCAATTAGACAAATAATACACAAATTATTTTAAATTTTTAACAAAACCTGTATGATTTGATCCACATGCAACTTTGACTACTGTTGCATCAGAAAGTGAAGCTATTGCTTTAGGGTGAGGTTGATCTTCATAAGCAAGCCTCACTGACCTTTCTTTTGTATTGTGCTGAATATAAGAAACCATAGAAATGAATATAATTTATTTAATTTAAAGGGGATCAAACTAGTGATTGTGAAAAAATAAAAAGAAGCATGGTAAAAAAGTTACATATATGTATACATACCTTATTGTTGGTTCCATGTCCAAGTTGACCATATTGGGGGTGTCCAGCAGTTCTAGAAACCAAGAAACAGGTTATGTATTCAGCAAAAGGTGGGTCAGGTGGGTTGGGTAACGAATCGAAATGGGTTAGTGTTAAAATGTGTTTTTTCAATACGGGTCAAGTTGGTTGACCCACAAACACTTTTTGTCCGTTTTTTTCTTGAAAGACTATTACAAGAACTATACTTATATTAGAATACGAATCAAGTTCCTTTTTAATAAAATGTATTATAAAGTTGTAAGCATTCAAATACAGTTGGATCAGTTCAGCCCGTTCAACCCATTTTAACTGTGCCAAAGTTTTTAAGATTACAATTTGACTCATTATAGACCCCAAATCAACCCGTTTGTAGGTGAACATCCAGCGAAGAATGATCCACAGTTTGCAATTTAAGAAACTTATTTAAATATGATATAAAAAAAGTAAGAAACAGAGGGCTAAAATTGATCATACAATATAGAAGAACCCTGAATAGAAGTTAGCCAAACGGTAAAGTCAGTCCCACATGCAACATCTCTTGCATCGGATACAATACAACGTACTGGAGATAACTCAAACTCTACATAAGCAATTAAAGTATAAACTTATTAGCATAAGGATTACTTCTTGAGAGCAAAACGAGAGAAGTTAAATACCTATTATACCCTTGAACAACTCCAGAAAAGGATTTTAATAATATATCGTATCATTTCAATCTTTTTAAAAGAATAACATTTTTTTGTCATTATACAGTAACATAATTTATCGGGCCAACTGCCAACTCACCATTTTCCATTGAGCCTGTACCAAGCTGCCCGTGATTGTTCCAACCAAAAGAGAATGACAGACCATCTTCGGTCAGCACAACAGTATGACCTCCACCAGCTGCTGCTTTCACAACTTTATACCTGAAAAATCGACAGCAAAAATAAGATTATGAGTTGGTCCAATATATAAAATGATAACCAAAATTAGAAGATATTAACTTACTGAGATAGACCAGAGACAACTGTTGGACGGTTGCGTACAGTTTTATCCCTGTGTCCAAGCTGCCCGTTCTGCAAAAACAGAGTATGAATTTCAATAACAATGGTCAAAATTAAGTAGGGTCTATGGTTATTCGGCCATATTAATATTACCCTTTTTGTATATGATTCCAGAAACATTAATTTGCCATAATGTGTAGTATCCATGCAGTTAAAGAAAACTGTAATTTTTAGTTTAATGTTAATTAAAAATGGTTTAAACTTGCCTCATTTCGTCCCCATGTGTAGCAACGTCCATCCACACCCAATGCTACACAATGACTGGATTCTGCATAAAATTTTATATAAAAAATATAAATTTACGGAAATTTAACAATGTGAATGTTGAATTCCATTTCAAAATTAACGGACAAAACGTACCACAACCGGAAGCAACGTAGCGAATGTCAACGCCGACGAGTGACCGGAGTCGAGTGGGGGAAACCAACTTACCTTCCGTCGACAACTTACGGCGGCCAATGGCGTCCCAACACGTGGCACCACAGAACAACAACTCACCTCCATTCACAGTGTCTTCTTTCTTCTCTGTCTCCACCGCTGCCGACGATGACATTTCCAGCCAAACAATAGATTTTACTAGCACGGAATAAAAATCGGGTTTTGCCAAAACCCTAGATGATTTTAGAGTACGATTAAAATGGGGAATGTCGATTGTGAAGAAGCTAGAAAGAACGGAATGAATATAAAAAGGCGGGAAAGTGAGGGTATTGGGATGGTTTTTCAATTGATGTCAGATGCGCTCTTTTCAAAGTCATTTCATTCGATTTCTTCCATTTTCTTGAACACAAAAAGGTTTATTCGTTAGACTAGTTAATGGTAAATCTTTTAAACGTCAAAATGTTATTTACAAGATATCGTTGTGCTGTTGAATTATTTCAACACCGAAGAAATGATTAAAAATTTTAATTATATAATGTTTTAACTAAACATAAAATAAGGGTTGGAGGTAATGAGGGTAAGTAATGGTATTGATTACTATTGAACATGATTGGTTAGTTTTAAAGGTAAACAATCATTACATACTACTAAGTAATGCCTCATTCCCCACCAAATTGGGGGTAATGAACTACATAATGCCTTAATCTTCTACTTATATTATATATATAGGGGTGAGTTATATAGAGAACTCTCTAATTAAATAAAAAGGGTAGTTTTGTAATCTACCATTTTAATTTATGTTTTTATTGTTTAGCAAAGAAACATTTAAAAATGGAAATTATATTCACAATAACAGTTGTTCCTTAATTTGCGTGATCACACCCAAAACTACTCATGAAACATTTAATTTACGTTTTTATTTTGATTGAATGTGGATGAATACATACATGTATGTCATGAAATTTCTTTTCTGATTGCTTAAATATTTCACTAATGACAACGAAATTGATGAATACATACATGTTGTACATGATGAATTATGGTACATACATGTACAATACGGTACGGAATTGATGAATACATACATGTACAATATGGTACGGAATTGATAAATACATACATGTACAACATAGTGAATACATACATGTACAAGATCTGTTAGTTTATGAAGTATGGTTAGTTTATAATGAGGAAAAAAAAAACATCTTCGCATAATAATCATGAAAATAGCAAGTATGTAACATTTTTTTTTCTAATGATACTGAATATGTTCTTGAATGAAAAAAAATAAACAAAGCAATTAATTGTTACGTAATGATATAGTTGGAAAATGAAAAAAAAATTGTTCTAGTATTGAGGATCAATAAATTATTCAGAAGAAAAATCATCTTCTTCCGGATCATCTCGTCAACATCTTCTTCCGGATCATCTTCATCTAAAAACATATTTTTATTAAAAAATATACCTTAAAAATACATGAATTTACAGGATTGAAGTGTTTTCGAGATTTAAATTCGGCATTCAAATCTGGGATTAAAAACATATTCGATGATCTTGATTACTTCTGAGGTCTTGTTCATTCAACATTTTCTGACAGGAAAAAAGTATCTAACTTGTCAAGCGGATGAAGATCTTTACTCAAGAACGATGGAGATGGAGAAGAAGAAGAAACATTGCTCTTTTTCAGGGAAAAAATATGAATTGTAGGTGATAAAATCCGAAATTAATGTGGAAGATATGGGGGAATTCGGTTATCAAAAGGAAGACCGAAATATATGGAAAATCTCCACTTTCCATGATTATAGGAATTAATTTAATTGTTTCCATATAATCCGAAATACATGGAATACCGGAAATACCCTTTACATTTAAATAAATGGAAAATATTTATCTAATTTCTGATTGGCTAATAAGGGTATATGGGTTCTCTATATAACTCTCTACTATATATATATATATATATATATATATATATATATATATATATATATATATATAAGAATTAAAATCAGAACCAATTTTCATAAATTAACATATATTATTATTATTATTATTGTATATTATACATTATTACAAAATAATATATATTATTATTTATTATATATATTATCATAAATTTTTATTGCTGTTTAAAAAAAATCATAAATTTTTATTATATAATAATATATATATTATATATTACTCCCTCCGTCCCTAAATAAAGTTCTCATTTCTCCTTAAATTTTTGTCCCTAAATAAAGTTCCCATTTCACAAGTTGATGGGGTCCACTTAATAAAATAATATAATTACAAGTCTCCACTACTTACTATCCACTAACTATCTTTCTCTCTCCAAAGCAACTTTATATTTTAATCAAATTTATTACCAATGACCCCACCACTAACTTTCTCCTTAATTGATGTGCCCAAGCAAAATGGGAACTTTATTTAGGGACGGAGGGAGTATTATATAATAACATATATATTATACAAATTATATATATATATATATATATATATATATATATATATATATATATATATATATATATATATATATATATATATATATATATTATATAATACGGAGTAATAATATAATATTACTCCCTCCGTCCCACAAAAAACTTCCCATTTGACCTTAGTTTTTTTGTCACACAAAAAACTTCTCATTTCAATAAAATACTATTATTACTAAGGACCCCACCACTAACTATCCACTAACTATCTTTCTCTCTCCAAACCAATCATATATTTTAATCAAAATTATTACAAATAACCCCACCACTAACCATCACCTTAAAACTTGTGCCCATTATTATATACTCCTTAATAAACCAAGCAACATCAATGATCAAAGGAATACTAAGGAATGCCAATTATATTCCTTACTATTCCTATTACCTTTCCCTTTCCCATTACCCACTTTGAACCAAGCGCCCCCTAAATGTATAAGTGTGAGAGAGTGTTTGTGTGTGTGTAAGTGTGTGTTGGGGATGGGATGGGATGGGATGGGTGGGGTGGGGTGAAGTGGAGAGTATGTATGTGTATATTTTAGAGAATTTTAGAAATAGAAAAATATGGAAAACAATAAAATTTCCACAAATTCTTCACAAAGTTTTTCAAATTGTTCACAAATTTGAAAAACAGAATTTATTTTAGAAAACTTATGGAACTGGACGCATTTTTTCAAATTTTTTGTTTTCTTGAAACTTTTTCCCCGGAGGTGGAAAATTTTCCACAACCAAACACACCCTAAGGCCCCGTTTGTTTTGACGTAATCCTCCGTAATCTTCCGTAATTGTAATTCAATTACATTACGGAGGACGTTTGGATGAACACTTTTTTTCGTAATTCGATTACGACGTAATTTCGAATTACGATATTCGTTGTAATTGAATTCCGTCCCAAACCCCTAAGAATTCAATTACGGTCCTTTTGTAAACTAACAAATTTTGAATATTTTATATCCTCCAGATTTTTAAATCGTTTAAAAATATTAAAAAAAATTTAAAAATTTAAAAAAATTGAAAAAATTAAAAAAAATTGAAAAAATTAAAAAAAATTAAAAAAATTAAAAAAAATTTAAAATTTTAAAAAATTCTAAAAAAATTTTAAAAAATTTTAAAAATTTTAAAAAATTTTAAAAAATTTTAAAAAATTTTAAAAAAATTAAAAAAAAATTTAAATTTTTTTAATAAATTAAAAAATTTAAAAAATTTAAAAAAAATAGAAAAAATAAAAACTATTTAATTTTTTTTAAAATGTAAACAAATAATAAAAAAATTTAAAAAATAAAAGAAATAAAAAAAATAATAAATAATAAAATTTTGAAAAAAAATTTAAATTTTTTTTTAAAAAAAATCATAACTATTGATTTGAATTACAACTCAAAATTTTGGTAACCAAACGCGTAAGCGTATTCAATTACAACCCAATTCAATTACAACCGAATTCAAATACAACCGATTTCAATTACATTACGGAGGATTACGTTGAGCCAAACACCCCCTAAGTATATCAAACCCACTACTATTATAGAGTAGACCGGTGACTAATCATTCGTTTAGTATAAAAAGCAAATAGTATGCTTCTATTATTACACAGGAATTTAAAAATATATAAAGTGCTTGGATTTTATAATTTTAAAATAATTAATAGGAAATTGTCACTTCTTTAATGCATATTATCATATGCCCTAAGATATATTTTAGAAAAACCCTTTAATTATTAGGTAATTATACGATGTCTAAATTTTAAATAGCAGATTTTCATAAGTGTTGGGGACTCTTTCACCGATTTTCAAATGTATCGACGGTCTTATATTCCTAACGGTCTTATTTCAATTTTTCTTTCTTGGCAATTAAGGTAAAACAAAGACCCCAATCTATATATATCTCACTATTATTCTTCTGATCATCTCAAAAACCTGAGTTTTTTCATCGTGGCTTTAATCGAAATCAAGGTTTCAAAATTCTCAATCGACGAGTTTCTTCCTCCCAAACTGTTCCGACGATCTTCACAAACCGTCACGGTGTTCTTCACAAATCACTCCGACGTTCTTCTTCACAAACCATTCCGACGTTCTTCTTCAATTAGGGCTTTCCATTCAACCTTGGCGTTGTCTTGACTTCAAATCATCACCTTAAGGTTTCTTCCTTCATTTTCTAGGGTTTCCCTTCCGATCTTAATTTCTTTTACTTTCCATTTCTGGTGTAATCCCTTCCAAATCACCAACTCCATCACTATTTCTGGTGTAATTTGCCTCTATTTTCTTTTATTCTTCTTCCTGTTTTTATTCATTCACATTGCATTCATAAACTGACTTGTTCCAACGGTACTTGATAATTACTGTTGTTGACGTTGATTACTCATAAATTTAACGAGATTGTAGAATCTTGGAGATTGTCACTTTAAATTTCACTACTTCCCTCTTATTTTACTAATCTTCTCGAATCGTGTTAAAGACTATAATTTTCCCCCTTAAATCAGATTTTGGGTGGCACTGATAATAAAGAAACATCAGTTCATTATGATTCAACTAATTCCTCTTGTTATGCAACTCAAGATGCCCAAATACATTACTCTCAGTAACTACTATCAATCAGCATATTCACAAGGATACGGTTTTTACTTTATTTTATTTTATTTTATTTTGGTAAAAATATATGCATAACAACCAATTCAAGTTTTTGATTCTAAACTTTTTCAAGAATCACTTCTTGGTTCGTTCTTTTTTTTTTAAATTAGAAGATCAGTTTAATTAGTCAAAATAGAAAACTTTTAGTGTTTAAATTAGTGTTGTTTTTAGAAATTCTAAATATGTTAATTAATTGTTTGAGTCTTTTGACTGTTAGGGTTTTGTGAGGGCTATTTGTTTTGGTTAATCTGTGAATGATGATATATTTTGATGTTTTGAAGTTGATGTTGCTAGATTAGAAAAATGTTGCCAATATCATGTATTAGGTACACTTACTAATTCTAAAAAATAAAATAAAATCAGAATATACCATTGTGCATGTTTTTTAGTCACTTTCTAACTGATGTGTTATGTCAATTTTATTTGTAAAGTATCTGTTTAACTGTCAAATTCTGAGCCCAAATGTTTACAAGTCAAAGTTAAGAAATGAATCAAAGATTTTGGACTGTTAGTGATTTCAATTTTATTTCCTTAAATTAATTTGTTTTGGTCAATCTGTGAACCTTTTGACTAATGCTATTTTTTGATGTATTGGTTCAGATACGAGTGATTGATCATTTGGTTCAAGAAGTTGATGTTGCTATATCAGAAAATGTTGTGCATCAGGTACACTTACTAATTCCAAAAGAAAGAAAAAAAATCACATTATACTTTATTTTTATTTCGTTGCATATGAACAAATAAATGGTCAAAGTATGGGGACTATTCCTGCTGGCAGTGACAATATTGAGGTTAGATGATCTTCTGTTCAGCATACTGCCTTTTATAAACTCTAAATTACCTTTTTTATGATAGAAATTAATAAATATTAAATATAAATTTGGACTTTCGGCAGATGATTGCAGGATCAAGAAGACCATCATCATTTTGCATTCCATATGAATCACCTTTTTCATCAGTTGCAGGATTCACATTAGCAGCTGGATGGACAACTGCATCTGTGAATGTAAGTTTCTGGTTTTATGTAATTTGGTTGTGGTTTTTCAAATTTTGAGCCCAAATGTTTACAGATCAAATCAAAGTTAAGCAATGAATCCACTATTTTGGACTGCTAGTGATTGTGAATGTATTATTTTAATTTATTTTTAAATGTGTTTTGTTTTGGTTGATATGTGAATCTTTTGACTAATGCCATTTATTGATATTTTGGTTCAGACAACGGTGATTAATCACTTGGTTTAGCTGAAGCAGCATGATAAGCCCGTGCTAGTTTACCAAAGGAGGAACAAGGGTCACAAGGAGGGAAGGGCATGACAAACTCACGTGATCATCAACTATCTTATTGTTATTTTGCTTATTTTAGTTTTTGTTTAACTTTGTCTTTTTTTTTTTTTTTTTTTACTTTTGTGGTGGGAGCACTAAAACTTCCAATTGTCGGGTGAGCTGGACATTTCTTCTCGAATTGAAAGGTCTACACTGTTACATTGAACTCCAGAATTCCTCAAGATAGATTTCAAGTCTATCACAGCAATGAGCATGGTTTTTCCTTGGAGTTGCGTGATGGTGTAACTTCAACTGATTTGGTTTTAACGGTTTCACAAATGTTGAGGAAACTTGGTGTTGGTGGAGTTAGTAAATGTGTAAAATTACTAATTTACCCCTTTTTGAATATGGTGCAACAATTGGGTTCTTCCCGGTGCAACAGTGGGGTTCTTCCCGGTGGATCATGTTACTCTTCCATATCTCAGATTAACTAGACAAAGTGTTGATAGTGTATGTATATTAATAAATAAATATAATTGTTTACATTATATACTATTTGATTTGATTGACATTATCTTTTCTAATGAAATTTAGGTAGCGATGATCGGAGCATATTTAGCAGCGAGTAACATATTTGTTGACTATAATGAGGTAAATTTTAAGTTTTGATTCTGAAATCCAAACATATTATTCTGTAACTGACACTATCGGAGCATATTTAGCAGCGAGTAACATATGCTAAATCAGTGTTGTTTTTCAACGAGTCTTGCACCGAGCTCTGGAGTTGTTACAAAATATTTGCTCGAAAGGTATTAGTATTATTTTTTAATTCTTTTGAGGTGAAAAAAATAAATGAAAAAACTACAAACTAAATTAAAACTGATACCTAATTCACCTCCTTGTTCTCTTGTTATTCAGAAAGTAAAATCAAATTCTGAGCCCAAATGTTTACAAGTTAAAGTTAAGCAATGCATGGACGGTTTTGGACTGTTACTGATTACGGTTTTATTTCCTTAAATTATTTTCCAACTCTCTTTTGTTTTGGGTAATCTGTGAACCTTTTGACTAAGACTATTTTTTTATTCCAAAAAAAATTAAAATAAAATCACATTATACTTGATTTTTATTTCATTGCATATAACAAATAAATTGTCAAAGTTTGGGGACTATTCCTGCTGCTGGCAGTGACAGTATTGAGGTGAGATGATCTTCAGTTTAGCATAATGCCTTTTATAAATTGCCTCTTAAGTTCATTATTAACTGCTTTTCGTTTTTGTTTAATTGAAAATTTGACAGTATTTTACTAGTTTTAAGATCAAGAACAATGAATGGATTTAAATTTAAAAAAACTAACAGTAGTCTATTTTCACTATCAACTTGAGTACAAAAGCATCTAGTTACATTTGTTCTGGTGGAAGTTGTGAGAATATGAGATTTACAGAGAAGAAGGTGGTTAAAAGGTCAGAATAACAGATGTGAAATACAATTGCAAAGATGAACATTTAGCTTCAATTAGTCTTAAAGGTGATGCTATAATTCACAATCTTGCATCAAGTGTGTTTTCTGGTCCAACTTTTAGCTATCACTAAGAATCTTACTTGTTATTTCTGTTTGTTTGTAATATTGTTTTCTGATGCGTGATAGATGTTTATCTGATGAGAGAGATTGATTATTCACATATTAGCAGGCATCTTTTAGTGACAGCTGGCGATACGCAATCCAAAGGTCGGATTTATTAAAACTAGTTGGTTTGTTTATTTAATCTAAGTATAAGTATTTCTTAATCATATGATGTTTGACTCCACCTTTTTTATGATAGAAATTAATAAATATAAAATTTGACTTTTGGATCAAGAAGCATCATTTTGCATTCCATATGAATCACCTTTTTGGTCAGTTGCATATAGAGAGAGATGATGGATTCACATTAGCAGCTCGATGGACAAGTGGAAAACCACAACCTTTTACTGTTCTTCAGGCTTTATATAATATAATAATTTTTAAAATTTATTTTCAATTCCAATCTCTCTCTTTTTAGGACATTGAAGTGAAATCTAAGAAAGATATATGACATCCTGTGTAAGATATTAGATGGAGGCTTGGATTCTTCATCTGCATTCAAAGGTTTGGTTCAGGCTGAAACATCCAAAGGTACTTATTAATGGGTTGATTTACTAAAAATCAAACGGGTCAACTAAAAATCTTGTTTTGGTACTCATTTTCTGAAAAGTTGTTATCTTTGTATGATGTCACAGGCTAGGGTAGGGTGAGGCGGGCCACAGTTGTGAGTTTGGATGCAGATCTGAGTCTTGGAGACAAGTCTGTTTGTTAACTCACAGATGATATGTTATATATATGTATGTATATATTTTCTGCCATTGCTATAGAATTGGTAAAAATGCCCCTTTACTAGTTTAGGGGAGATATCATTCATTATATAATTGTGTACAGCATAAGTTACTCCTATAATTAGGAGGTAGAAATAGAAAGACAATAATTACAATAAATTACATTAACTACAATGGTTGACACTATTATGTTCTAATACCCCCCTTCAATCGAATTGGTGGCGGTCCAAGGCGAAGCATTGAGCGAAAAGTCTCAAATTGGGTTCGAGGAAGACTTTTAGTGAAGATATCCGCAACCTGAAGAGTGGTAGGAACAAACTTTGTGACGAGTTTGTTTGAGTTGACAAGCTCCCTGATGAAATGATAATCAAGATCAATGTGCTTGGCTCTTTTGTGAGAAACCGGATTTTGTGTCATAAAGATGGCACTTTTGTTGTCACATAATAAAGTTGGCCGGTCGGGTGGTAGAGCGTGTAGCTCACGTAATAAATGTGTAACCCATATAAGTTCCGCGGCGGTATTGGCCATAACACGGTATTCGGATTCGCAACTTGATCGAGAAACGGTCGGTTGTTTCTTGGCGCTCCAAGAAATTAGATTGCCACCTAAATAAATAGAATACCCATATGTTGAGCGACGTGTGTCGAGACAACGAGCCCAATCCGCATCCGAGTATCCAACTATTTTATATTTAGTTGGCCGAACATATGTGAGACCATATGAGATTGTACCTTTGACATATCAGAGTATTCTTTTGACGGACATAAAATGATCCATTGTTGGTGTTTGTAAGAATTGTGAGACTTGATTAACCGCATAAGATAAATCCGGGCGAGTTATAGTCAAGTATTGAAGTGCACCAACAAGAGATCTATAGTGAGTGGGGTCCGGATAAGGGGTACCCGAAGTGGTAAATGAAATATGCGGTGATAAAGGAGTGGATATGGGTTTAGCATCATAAAGATTTGCTCGTTGAAGAATGTCGGTGGCATACTTGGATTGTGTGAGAAAGAGACCGTTATTCGTATTAACAACTTCAAGACCCAAAAAATAGTTTAAATCTCCAAGATCTTTGATTGCAAATTCTCGATTAAGATCGGTTATAAAATGGTTGATTTTGGTTTCATCATTACCGGTGAGAATAAGGTCATCTACATAGACAAGTAGATACATGATGCATGAACCGGTAGAGTAGATGAATAAGGATGTGTCGGCTCGACTACATGAGAAACCATAAGATATCAAGAAAGTACTCAACCGTTGAAACCAAGCGCGTGGAGCTTGTTTTAATCCATAAAGAGCTTTAGATAATTTGCAAACATGTGTTGGATGATGAGCATCGACAAATCCGGGGGGTTGTTCCATAAATACCGTTTCTTGAAGATTGCCATTGAGAAAGGCGTTTTTGACGTCTAATTGATGAAGTTTCCAATTATTTAGAACCGCCAAAGTTAAGACAATCCGAACGGTAGTGGCTTTAACAACCGGACTAAATGTATGAGAGAAGTCGAGTCCCGGGATTTGAGTGTATCCTTGAGCAACTAGCCTTGCTTTGTACCTTTCGACCGTACCATCAGAATGATATTTAATTCGATAGACCCATTTTGAACCGACAATGTTTGTAGAGTGAGGTCTAGGAACTAATGTCCATGTGTTGTTCTTGTGAAGAGCATTGAGTTCATCGTTCATAGCATCCATCCATTTTGGATCTTTAGAAGCACTTTTGAAACCACGAGGTTCGGTGATAGATGTTAAGGCTATATGGAGAGGATGTGATGTTAAGGAGGCAAAGTTTGCAACGTGTTTAGTTTTTATGATCCCGGATTTTGAGCGGGTTTGCATTGGATGGGATGTAGATTGCGGAATATTTGGTGGTGAAGGATCGTTTGGTGGGTGTGATTCTTGGGCCGATGAGGGGCGAGTTCGGCGAGTATATGTGTGAATGAGGGTAGGTGGTTCGGTTATGGTTTGAGGTGCTATAGGAGCGGATTGAGTTTGTAGGTCTATAGGATCTGTTTGGGTTTCTGTGGTGGTATTTTGGTCCGTGGGTAAGGGATCAATTTGAGGTGGAAATGAGTGGGATTCGGTAATAGATGGGCCGGTGATGGTTTGTTCGGTTGGGCCAAAGGGTGGAGTGGGTAAAATGTTTGGAGCAGAATTATTTGTGGGATTAATGGGTTGTTCGGTTGGGCCACATAATGAGCATGTGGTGATTTGGTGATCGGTGGAGTTTGAGGCAGTAGGTGATGTGGTTTGTGGAGTGGGTATTATAGGTAATGGGTAGTCATGTAAAAACGTGGTAAGCTCCAAAGTATTAAGATCGTTGGTGCAAGAGTCACCATTGAATGGAAAAACAGTTTCGTTGAAGCGTGCATGTCGTGTAATAAATACACGAGAAGTAGATGGATCGAGACAACGATAACCTTTGTGTTGAGTGCTATAACCGATGAACACACATGAAATACTTCGAGGTGCAAGTTTGTGAGGAGAGTAATCTCGTAGGTACGGGAAAACTTGACACCCATATGCTCGTAAATTGCTATAATTCGGTTCCTTGTTAAATAACATTTGAAATGGAGACTTTTGTTGTAATAATGGAGTAGGTAACCGATTAATAATATAAATTGCCGATGAAAAAGCATCAACCCAATAAGATGCCGGGATATGAGCATTAAAAAGCATTGCTAAACCGGTTTCAACAATGTGACGATGTTTTCTTTCCACACGACCGTTTTGTTGTGGAGTGTGAGGACAAGAAAACCGATGAAATGTGCCATTATCTTCAAAAAATTTCCGAACCGTATGATTAACAAATTCGGTTCCTCCATCACTTTGAAAAACTTTAATTTTTCTAGAACATTGAGTTTGAACTAGATTGATGAAAGTATTAAGAACCGAATAAAAACCGGTTTTGGTTTTTAATGGATATAACCAAGTGAATCGAGAATAATCATCTACAAAAACAACATAATATCTATAACCTTCTTTTGAACAAATAGGAGCGGGACCCCATAAATCACAATGAATCAAATCAAGAGCATTTAAAGCACGAGAATCATTGTTAGAAAAGGGTAATCTTGTACTTTTAGCTAGTTGGCATGGAGTGCAAATAATAGGTTTTGGTAGCAAAGAAGTTGTAGATAAAACACCAAGTTTTCGTAAAATAGAAATTACATCAAAAGATGCATGTCCCAAACGGGCATGCCATAATTCATAAGAAACTTTATTTTGAGTGGTAGCAACAAGAGCTTGATGATCGTCTTTAAGCACATAGAGCCCATTTTCACATTGACCACTAGCAAGAATCTTTTTGGTGATCCGATCCTGAATATTAAAGAAAGGTTGAGAAAATAAAACATCAACCGGATGATCGGTGGTTAGTTTGCTTACGGAAAGTAGTTTCTTTGCAAGATTTGGTATAACAAGTATATTTCGTAAAGGTATCCGATTTGATATAATTGAATGACCCGTATGGGTAATGGGAAGTGTCTTACCATTTCCAAAAATGACATTGGAATTACCTTTATAAGGAGCCGTGTTGTTCAAAGTATCACATGAAGAAGTCATGTGATCCGTAGCACCGGAATCCACATGCCAATCCGGGTTATGAGTATTAACATGACATTGAGCATGAAATGCTCGGGCCATGTTTTCATCTTGACCAGTAGCTTGTGTCGCATAGGAGGAAAGATTTGGGCAATTTGAAGCATAATGGCCTGTAGTGCGACACAATTGACAATGTGGTGATCGTTTTTGGTGACCCCGGCCCCTGCCTCGAGTAGCATTCCCACGAGCAGAATATGAACGTCCCCGACCAGAATTGTTGTTTTGGGCATGGAAAGCTACTGGTGAAGAAGAAGCACCGTGAAGAGATAAAAGGAAAAGCTCATGGCTTTCGGTTTGGGTTATTAAATCGCGGAATAAAGGGGCCGGTTTGGAGGCTCGAATTGCAGTGGAAAAAGTCTCATATGAGGGACCTAAACCACATAAAAACCAATGAATTTTGTCGATTTCATCAAGCGGGTGCCCAATGGCCGACAATTGATCACAGTAAGATTTAAACTTGCGACTAAAATCGGATACAGTTGAGTTTCCCTTAGTGAGATTGCGAAGAGAATCCCGGAGGGAATGAACACGTTCAACAGAAGTGTTGCTATAGGCGATTTCAAGAGAATGCCATATTTGTCGAGCACTGTTTAAACCGAGAATTTCTGCAGCCGATTCTTCGGTTAAAGAAGATTGAAGAATAATGACTGCTCGTTGGTCCGATTATGACCAAGAAACGGCAGACGGATTTGGGGTGGTGATTCCATCGACCGTTATGGTGGGGTTGGGTGCGACGGATGTGCCATCGATGTGGCCAAGAAGTTTTTGATAATTGAATATTGGAAGCATTTGATTCTTCCATAGGAGATAATTTTTGGAGGTTAATTTGATAGTGATCATATGTAAGATGGTATTCATGGAGAGATGAGAAGAAGCTGTAGAATCGGTGGCCATGGGAAAAGAGAAGAGGTCGGCTGCCGAGAAAGAGGAAGGAGAGAATTGTAGGTTTTAGGCTGATACCATATAGAATTGGTAAAAATGCCCCTTTACTAGTTTAGGGGAGATATCATTCATTATATAATTGTGTACAGCATAAGTTACTCCTATAATTAGGAGGTAGAAATAGAAAGACAATAATTACAATAAATTACATTAACTACAATGGTTGACACTATTATGTTCTAATAATTGCTTTCAGAAGCTTCAAACTGTAAACGATATGATGATGATTTATTTAAGTGTGGTTGAAGCAGTGTTAAGTATGGCTGAATTCATTAAACTTTCAGATCCTCTTGATGGCCTTCAAAAGTAAGTTTCATTCGTTACCTTTTCCAATGTATATAACACAACTTTAGCTGCTGATGTCACCATATCATGTAATTTCAAGCTTTCCTAACCAACAAGGATATGCAGATTAGCTTGCTGCAATCGTCTTTCCTTTAGTTTTAGTCACAACAAAGGTTTTCATTTTATTAACGGACATTTTCCTGCAATTGATCTTCAAGATTGATTTGATTTGATATGCATTTGTTTCTGTTTGAATAATATCAAAGTCAGAGTATAAATTTGAAGTTACAGTGGCCTCTTTACCAGAAACTAACTACCATCTCTACCACTGGCCAGACAAGTAATTAGTTTACTTAAATACTCTATGAGCCTACAATGGGCTGTTTTGTTCATTCATTTATTTTTCGATGGAAAATAATAACCGATTTTTTTTTGTTATGAAATTGGGACAAAAAAGTACATGTGCTGTTAATATGGATAATATCAATGTCATGGCAGAAAGCTTTTTGTCAAACTCTGATGAATATTTGCAGAAAGGTACGTTTATTGAATTCTGCAATGATTTGGAGTTGTCCAAAACTTTGTTTTTTTTTTTGCAATCCCTAATGAAGCCACAAAAAGGTACGTCTAATAAATTCAGGTCATATTTTTTTGTTAAAATAAAAAAAAGTTAGTTTAAAATAAATTGATCAAAAGTTGGAACTTAAAAATTGTCCAAATTGTATTTTTAATGCGTTAAATTATTTTTTTCAAAAAACATAATATTGAAATGTATGATGTGAAGTTTGAGGAGTTGAATGTATGATGTGAAGTTTGAGGAGTTGAATGCTGAGATATTGAAATACATTTTCTGGAAGCAACAGCTCATGAAGGAAGGTTTGACCCGTTTACTTAAATGAAAAGGTTGTTTTGGGTCATGTTTGATCTCTAAATTCCCCCAAATTGTACTTCAAATTTCATAACCAGGTGTTTACATTTTTATCCTTGTTTATTCATGATGATTAATATTTTTTTAATACGGTCAGCACTCAGCAGCAGTGAAGGACTATATACTTTATGACCACACATCAGGGGCAAAACTGTTATCTCTTTTATGATCAAATAAATGGTTTATAACATTTTATGTGGCATAGTGCAGTGTGGAGTCATTTTCTTGGAGAACTTTTGGCAATGATGGTCAAGTGGGTTTATATTGCAAATTTAGCTTGAAAAGGAATTGTCAAACGTGGTAGAATTCACCACATTTTAACCTTCTAAATAGTTTTTATTTTAAGATTTCGCTTCTTAATCATAATAAGATATTAGTTATTTATAAAAAGAAGTTCAAAAATGGATGTGTAGTATTTGCGGGTCAACCTAATCTTAACTGGCCATACTAGACAATGGCCTGTTTGTTTGTTTTTTTCCTTTCTATCATATCTGACCTGGCATTTTAATCTTTGTACTTTTTTACCCTTATGTCTTTTTAGTGCAGTTGGTGGACATGCTGCTCAGTCATATATTTTGAAGGCATTTCAGGTGAGTCAATTTTGACATTTTTACTAATGTATGTGTTGATGTGGTTGTGTAACGTAAAATGAAGAAAAAAAAGATTAGATTAAAAAGAAACGGGGTGAGTTTTTGTCATCCTGGCAGGTTGATGGTTCATATTCTGAAGATGTTTCTGTTTTAAAATGTCTTAGTAGTTCTTTGTGTGGAGGGTTAACATGAATCACCAGGTAATTTTCTTCTTTTTAAGTTTTATTGATTGTTTATTTGTTCTTTCTTGATAAATTTTGACACACTGAATTTTATGGTTAGTCTGTAACAAGTTTATGGTGGCAAAGATGAAAATCAATATTTGTAAACATGCAGGCCAGGATTAATGGGCAGACGATTCAATTGTTATGCAACATCAGCAACTGGACCATACTAACGTAATTGTTTCATTTATATTCATGGTATTCAAATGATGGAGTAATTTCTATCTAAAGGGAAGAAGTTTCGCTTTTTGGTCATTTGAAATGGGGGAGTTCTTAAGGGAAGAAATTTCTCTTGGTGGGAAAGGAGAAGCCAAGTTATCAAAAGAAGGAGAAGACAAAACTTGAATTCTACTTTTTTCTGAAAAGAAGTATAAAATTTCGGTTCTAAACCTGATATTGGGTAAATTTGAAAAACTTTAAATTGACCGACAGATAATTTTGAGGTAAAATTATTGTCACTAAAGTTCATTTTAAAACTGAAACTACTCATGCTAATCTGCCGGTAAAAATATTGTCGCGAAACTGAATGTTGTTAGTCTGTTGATAAATTGACTGTTGCTGCTAAGTTGACTGCTGCTAGTTCTGACGTAAAAATATTGTTACTAAACCGATTGTGATGAATCTTCTGCCGCTAAATATACGTCGCTAATCTGTTGGTAAATGAGGCCTACCGCCTACGCCAATCTGTCGATAAATTGATCGTCGCTAAACTGACTGTCGCTAAACTGAAATGCGCTAATCTGTTGATAAATTGACGGTCTCTAAACTAAGCGTTTTTGCTAAAACTGCTGTCGCTAAATTGAAATCAATAAACTGACCCGTTGCTATAAATCCTGTTGCTAAACTGAAGTTCACTAATTTGTCGATAAACTGAAGTTCCTTGCTCTCGTGGATCATCTTGAGTAGATTGGTTTTAAGAGGGTGTTTGGCTAAGGTTTAGTTTCAGAGGTTATGGAATTTTGGAAATGTCAATAAATTGAAGTATTTCGTTGTTGATGATGATCAGTGGCGGTACCAGGAAAGTTTTCAAAGGTGGGCGAAATTTTAGAGTCGAAGTCAGGTTTTTGAGTGACATATTTTTTAAGGTTAAATCGTAAATAAAATCAAATGATCAATTTTAGTTTGAAGAAAATCTAATTATCAATTAAATCAGTCAAAATCAAAATTCGCTTGTTAGTTAATTCAAGAATTAAATCAGTCTAACTATAAATTGTTATAACGTCGAGGTAAATTCTTTAAAGTGTTTATATATGAATGATGTGGATTAATATGTCACTAGTTAAAATACATATACTTCCTCCGATTCAAAATAAGTGATACACTTTCCTTTTTGGGTTGATTCAAAATAAGTGATACACTTTGAAAAATTTCCTTATTTGGCAAAAAAATGGGACCCACACCCACTAACTATCTACTTTAACAAAGTAAAATGACCCCTTTACCCTTACTTTTTACTTTTAAATATCATTAACCTTACTTTATTCAAAAGGTGTGGGACCCATTTAACCATCATTATAATCTTTTGCCTCAAAAACCGTGAAACCCCAAGTGTATCACTTATTTTGAATCGGAGGAAGTATAATCAAATACATTGCAAACATAACATTTTTAACAATTTATAGTCAAAAGAAAATAAAATTTCAATGAAAAATACAGCAAAAGAAACATTAAAAAGGAAATAAAGAAAATATAAATTAAAAAAAATATATGCATATAAAAGGGACTTGAACTTAATGTCGGTAAACGAAAGTTTAACAAACACTCACTCCACATCCGGAGAACAAACTGATCTTACTCAGGGTAAAAGTAAGGCTATTCCAGAGCAAACGGCTCATGGTAAAGAAATATCAAATCCGTTGACAGCTGAGGTTTTGCTTAAAAGCCTAGTAAAGGAGACAACTACTCCTATTCCTAACGGAAAAACTAGTTTGTTGATACATAACGAAATCAACTCTGTTACTGAAGATATCAGTTCTTGGAAACACAAACACACCTCTCAATTACATTCTAAATCTTAATGTCTAGTGAGTAGCTTTACCTTCCGATAAGGAAGGATGTAATATATTGAAGGATCCCAATTTTGGGACTCCTTGTTATGAATAAAGAAATCCTTATATAATCTAAGCTTGTTCTCTCATAAATTCATATATATCCTATTCCTGAGTCTGTGTGACAGAGCAAGATAGCAGGCTGGCCGTTCTCAGAATTCGACATATTATGGACAAAGGATGCATCGAACAAGGTATTATATATTTCCTTTTCATAGCTGGAGAAAAACTTCTTTACATCCTCCTTAAGGAAGATCATCAATTATAAATTTTTTAATAAACATTATCAAATAGAAAAATCTATAGAGAATTTTAATTCAAAAACCATGTCAGATGGGAAACTCCAAATGAAAAACATAAAAAATCAAACGATTTTAAATCAAATATCTCTTTTAGAAACCATTTCTAAAAATACTCAAATGAGCATCAAGACAATTGACAACCGATTAAAAGGTTTTATAAATCCGTACGAACATTATGAACTTGTTGACACAAGAAAAATGTATTTAAGATCGATTGCTTACCGCAGTCGAACTATCAAATATTTACGATCTAAAATTGTATTCATCTGAATACAATAAAATTGTATTCATCTTATTCATCTTAATACAATTTTAAGAGATCTGACGCACCCAAAATGGTATCAGAGCCCTGTTAAAATATGGATAAAGAAATATTTAATGAACCTGAAGAAAATATTTCAGAAGAAAAACAAATCTTAACATACGTTGAAAATGAAGATGGTTTTCAGGGAAGCCTTTTAATAAAACAAGATATTCTTTCTAGAGTTAAGAAAACAGATTTAAAAATCAAAAAGGAAAACATTTTCAAAAATGTTCCCAATAAACTTAGCATTTTAAATCCCTTAAAACGAAAAAATGAAATTTTCTACTTTGTAAGTACTAAAGAAATGTCCGTAGACATAAAAGACACAATGGGATCTGTTTTTCTGCCCCTTTTAACAAAAGAACAGATAAACAATAACTTAAAAAATATTCCCGTAGAAATTAGATCAAAAATAAGAATGGTCCACATCGGAGCAGTAAAAATTTTGATAAAATCCCAATTCCAGGCAGGAATTGACTCTCCCATAAAAATGGCTTTAATCGATAACAGGATTATCGACAGAAAAGATTGTATCCTAGGAGCTGCCAAAGGAAATTTGGCATATCAAAAATTTATGTTTTCAGTCTATCCAAAGTTTGCCTTAGACTTAAACTCTACAAACATAGATAAAACATTATCTTTCATTCATCATTTTGAAAGAAGTGACTTAATGAGTCCTGGTGACAAACCTTTCACAATAACCTATCTTATAGGATATGCATTGACTAATAGTCATCATAGTATAGACTATAAAAAGGATGAATACATTGAACTAGAAGATGTTTTCTCGGAAATAGGTCAAGTCAAAGACAAACAATTTTGTAATATAAATCCTCAAGAAAACTCTTGGGTTTTGAATATAGCTAGAAACAAAAAAGCTCTAGGAGAAACTTTTAGGCCAAGAGTCTCCATGGACTCTCTCCATATAGGAGAAAGTTCAGATAGACAAGACAACAACTTGTTAAGAAGTATGTCTTCAAAAATTGATAGTTTACGTCTAAACATCAAAAAAATCACCGAGATTATAAATGAATAATAAAAATGATTTTCCACATTTTTATAAAAAAGGAAAATTCGTCAGAATTAAAACTCTTGACGATGGCACTGAGAAGAAAGAATATGTTTTCTCAACAACGGTTGAAAAACCTGGTGGTGTACAAACAATTATAAATCATTGCAATAACTTGAATCAAATTGTTGCAAGATGTCTTATAAAAAGTTCAAAAATAGGTCACTATTTTGGTATTTCAAAAGATACATCCACAAACTTTTCTAAAAACAAAGTACCTTTTAATCGATTCAAAAGCGACTTAACATCTTTTGTTAAAAATGATTTCGATAAAATCCTTGAAACAATTGAAAAACAAAGCAAGCTGAACATGAAGCTAATACAAACCATGGAAAAACATTCTATTCTTTTAGAAAACACTTTAAAAAACAACCAATTTGTTGGAGAAGTTGCCAGAAAAACAAACATTGAAGGCATTCTCAAAGAGACAAACCTTAAGATTACTGGTATTCAAGACCAGTTAACACGTCTTATAGGATGACCTCACTAGTTGAGCTTAATAAATCAATCAACCTTTTACAAGAAAAGATTGATGGTTTAATTGAAAAAATTGGTCTAAGAACCAATAGCTACATAACACTTGATGAATTGGAAGTTGCATCGGCAAAAATTATAAATGAATTTTCTAATGAGTTAGAAGTTGTTTCTGCAAAAATCATTACTGAACTTTCCAACAAAATAGACACATGTCCCTGTAAAAAAGATATTCTTGATGCAATCAAAAATATCACAGTCTCAACTTCTACATCTGAAGATAAACGAAGTTATAAAGGTTTACATAAAGCGCCACCGCCCCAATTAAACTATCCTAAGTCCGAAAAAACTGACATACCCTTGTCCATTTTTAGACTAACAGATAAAAAATGAGTAAACTATATGAAGAACTCATGAATGCTTTTGACAAAGAAGAATTTGAGAATTCAACAGAGTTACTCAAGCTTCTTACTCTAGATGATCAAGCTAGAGAAGAACTCTTTGACAAAGATCCACAACAGTTCAAACAGTTTATTAACGCCATCAATGAACCCCTAACTGAATCTGAAGATGAAGTTAAGCCAGCCAGGAAAAATACTATCAAAACTGAATACAACACATATTCAGATGAAGATAGACCGGAACCTTCACACAGATACAATAAAAGAAGAAGTCAAGAATACGAATTCAAAATGCCCTTGCATAAAGGTATTCCAGAAACTACTGCGGATAAAACCCCAGTAAAAATAGGAATTCTCAACCTAGACCAAAGTAACCTTGATTTAAAGGTTAAAGAAGAAATGGTTAAGAGATGGATCACCGAAATATCTCTAATCATTCAGTCCAATGAATTAGACTTTTTATCAGCTCAAAAAGTCCTAATTCTATTACAACACAAAACTTCTGGCATTGTACAAACAGCCATGAAGAACATAAATTTAACTGGAGAAGATCTTGATCTTCACCCACAAGACCTTTTAGAAAAAATTAATGCTTATTTATACACCTTTTTCCTAGGAAAAGATTATCTAAATAACAAAGACAGTGAAGCTGCTGAAAAACTTGAAAATGCTAAACTAAAAATGACTAAACTTCAACTGCATAATTTATGCTACTTGGATGAATTTACCAATATATATGAAAAATATCTATGGGAAATCCCTAATGTTCTTGAACATAAACCTTGGATTGAGTCGTACATCCAAAAACTACCTATTGTTTCAAAAAAGATTTTGAAAAAATTTAATGAAGTTGGCAATACACATCAACAAAACAGTTTAGTTTGGGCTTTACGTCTTGCAAAAGAAGAAATTGAAAAAATTTGTTCCGATAGATATAAACAAAAACAATTAAAACAACTTTCAAAAACATGTTGTTCAAAACTACTCGAAGACGAGAACTTCGACATTGGAAGAAATTCTAAAAAACGTATTTCTAAAAAACATTACAAAAAGAAATACAAGAAGAAATACAAGAAATACGCTTTCAAGAAAAAGAAGAAAAAATTTGTTAAAGGAAAATATTTTCAAAAGAAAGATTTTGCTACGACAAAATCAAAAACTACTAACAATTGCCCTCAGGACAAGAAAAAATGCAGGTGCTGGATTTGCAGTGAAGAAGGACACAAAGCTAACGAGTGTCCTAACAGGAAAAAATATCCTGAAAAACTACACATAATTCAATGTGCAGACAAACAAGGTCTAGAACCTGTTGAAAACATCTTTATTCACACAGAGACTGTTTTTGAATTCATCTCTGAAGATGAAACTGAGACATCAAATACATCAGATACATCAGATACTGAAAATTCATCATCAGAAGAATCTGATGACTCAACTAAATTTAGTAACTAAATTCAATCAACACATATTCCTTTCTAATGGGGGGGAATGCTTAAGAAATATCCTTTTCAATGAAGAACTTTACGAAAATCATCACTTTTGTTCTAATCTTCGAAAAGATAACGAAAAAATTAAAAATATAACTAATCCCAATTCAATCTATGTTTCTGGTTTCCTCAACTTTAAAGGATACAAAAAATATAGAATACATTGTTATATAGATACAGGTGCTTCACTTTGTATTGCAAGCAAATATATCATCCCAGATATATTTTGGGAACATTCACCCAAAGGAATTGAAGTTACCATAGGAGATGGCAGCATCATGCTTTTAACACAAGTATGCAGAAATCTCAAGATCGAACTCGCAGGAGAAATTTTCGAGATTCCTACCATCTACCAACAGAACTCCGACATTGACCTTATTTTAGGAAATAACTTTATTCAGTTATATGGACCTTTTATCCAATGGATAGATAGGATTGGTTTTCATCTAAATTCTGAGATGATTATTATAAAAAAGGAAACAAAAGCTTTAAGTTTTGGAAAACCTGAATTTTTAGAAAATATGAAAAAAGATTCTAAAAATAAACAATCAATCCCTGGTAACAACATTACCAAAGAAGTCATTCAACGCGAAACTATTCGTATTGAGATTGAAAGATTTCAAAATCTTGAAAAAATACTTGATAAGGTTTGTTCAGAAAATCCCATTGATCCTTTAAAAACAAAAGGATGGATGGGAGCATCTATCAAATTAATTGACCCCAAAACTATTGTTCGGGTTAAACCTATGAGATATTCTCCTCAAGATAGAGAAGAATTTTCCAAACAGATTAAAGAACTATTAGAAATGAAATTGATAAAAGAATCAAAATCACCCCACATGTCCCCTGCTTTTCTTGTTGAAAATGAAGCAGAAAAACGACGTGGTAAAAAACGTATGGTTATTAATTATAAGGCAATTAATAACGCCACAATAGGAGATTCGCACAATCTTCCTAATATGCATGAACTCTTAACCCTTTTAAGAGGAAAGAACATTTTCTCGACTTTCGATTGTAAGTCAGGATTTTGGCAGGTTCTTCTTGATGAAGAATCACAATCACTCACAGCATTCACATGCCCTGACGGACATTTCCAGTGGAATGTAGTTCCTTTCGGACTTAAACAAGCTCCTAGTATTTTTCAGCGACATATGCAAAACATGCTTCGAGGACTTGAAAAATTTTGTACGGTATACGTTGATGACATCATCGTATTCAGTAACAATGAAAAAGAACACTACATACATGTACTTAGTTTTCTTCGTACCATTCAGAAACATGGTATTATACTTTCTAAAAAGAAAGCAAATCTTTTTAAAACAAAGATTAATTTTTTGGGTCTAGAAATAGATCAAGGCACACATTGCCCTCAAAAACATATTTTAGAACATCTTCACAAATTCCCTGATGCTTTAGAAGACAAAAAACAGCTGCAACGTTTTCTTGGAGTTTTGACTTATGCCGAAACTTATATTCAAAAACTTGCTGAAATGAGAAAACCATTACAAGGTAAACTCAAAAAAGATACAGTCTGGAGCTGGACAAGTTCCGATACAAACTATATCAAAAAAATAAAGAAAAATTTAATCAATTTTCCAAAACTTTATCTTCCAACCAATGAAGACAGTTTAATTATCGAAACTGATGCTTCTGATGAATTTTGGGGTGGCGTTTTAAAAGCAAAAACACCCAGAAATATTGAAAAAATCTGTAGATATTCTTCAGGCAGTTTTAAACAAGCCGAAAAGAATTATCACAGTAGTGAAAAGGAAATACTTGCTATAAAACAAGTTATTTCTAAATTCAGTGCATATTTAACTCCAGTTAAATTTCTGATACGCACCGATTACAAAAACTTTACTCACTTTTTGCGAACAAAAATCGCTGGAGATAGTAAACTTGGTCGTCGAATACGATGGCAAGCTTGGTTTTCAAGGTATGACTTCACAGTCGAATACCTCCCAGGAGAAAAGAATGTACTGGCAGACTGCCTCACTCGTGACTTTCAGGTATGACATCATCCCTGATCTCACTAGCTCCTTTAGAGCCCTATAAAAGCAAGATAGTCCTCACGACATCTTACTTACAAATCACTCACCAAAACTAAAAGAGGGGGGAGTTGAGAGAAAAACAATATAATACAAAAATGGAAGACCTCAAAACATTGAGGATGAAGAAAAAACTTCTTCTCATAGAGTTAAAAGCTCTTGAAGAAAAGATAAGTCTTTACGAAGACGAATCGATAACGGTTAACAGTGTACCGGTAAACGAAAGTTTAACAAACACTCACTCCACATCCGGAGAACAAACTGATCTTACTCAGGGTAAAAGTAAGGCTATTCCAGAGCAAACGGCTCATGGTAAAGAAATATCAAATCCGTTGACAGCTGAGGTTTTGCTTAAAAGCCCCTTTTAACATTTAATATTTCTTAAGGATGTAAATTAAAGGTTCATAAAAGTGGATAAAGTTAAGCTACTCTGATACCATTTTAACAGCTGATACCTGAAGAGCCCTGTTAAAATATGGATAGTAATATATTTTAACAGGGCTCTGATACCATGTTAAAATGGTATCAGAGCCCTGAAGAGCCCTGTTAACATTTAGGAGAGTAGCTCTAATAGTATTCATCCTTAAGAAATATTAAATCTGATATTTCTTCTGTTAAAATTGGATAAGCAATCGATCTTAAATACATTTTTTAAGAGATCTGACGCACCCAAAATGGTATCAGACGCTCCTTATCTTTATCCAATTTTAGATATTTCTTAAGGATACCATTTTGAATACAATTTTATCCATTCTGTCAATATGGATAAAGAACAGATTTACAATAAAATTGTATTCATCTTAGGAGTAAAGAATGCAGGTGCTAGAGTTAAGAAAACAGATTTAAAAAGGATTGCATTAAGTGTTTCCAATCACTTAATGTCTAGTGAGTAGCTTTACCTTCCGATAAGGAAGGATGTAATATATTGAAGGATCCCAATTTTGGGACTCCTTGTTATGAATAAAGAAATCCTTATATAATCTAAGCTTGTTCTCTCATAAATTCATATATATCCTATTCCTGAGTCTGTGTGACAGAGCAAGATAGCAGGCTGGCCGTTCTCAGAATTCGACATATTATGGACAAAGGATGCATCGAACAAGGTATTATATATTTCCTTTTCATAGCTGGAGAAAAACTTCTTTACATCCTCCTTAAGGAAGATCATCAATTATAAATTTTTTAATAAACATTATCAAATAGAAAAATCTATAGAGAATTTTAATTCAAAAACCATGTCAGATGGGAAACTCCAAATGAAAAACATAAAAAATCAAACGATTTTAAATCAAATATCTCTTTTAGAAACCATTTCTAAAAATACTCAAATGAGCATCAAGACAATTGACAACCGATTAAAAGGTTTTATAAATCCGTACGAACATTATGAACTTGTTGACACAAGAAAAATGTATTTAAGATCGATTGCTTACCGCAGTCGAACTATCAAATATTTACGATCTAAAATTGTATTCATCTGAATACAATAAAATTGTATTCATCTTATTCATCTTAATACAATTTTAAGAGATCTGACGCACCCAAAATGGTATCAGAGCCCTGTTAAAATATGGATAAAGAAATATTTAATGAACCTGAAGAAAATATTTCAGAAGAAAAACAAATCTTAACATACGTTGAAAATGAAGATGGTTTTCAGGGAAGCCTTTTAATAAAACAAGATCTTCTTTCTAGAGTTAAGAAAACAGATTTAAAAATCAAAAAGGAAAACATTTTCAAAAATGTTCCCAATAAACTTAGCATTTTAAATCCCTTAAAACGAAAAAATGAAATTTTCTACTTTGTAAGTACTAAAGAAATGTCCGTAGACATAAAAGACACAATGGGATCTGTTTTTCTGCCCCTTTTAACAAAAGAACAGATAAACAATAACTTAAAAAATATTCCCGTAGAAATTAGATCAAAAATAAGAATGGTCCACATCGGAGCAGTAAAAATTTTGATAAAATCCCAATTCCAGGCAGGAATTGACTCTCCCATAAAAATGGCTTTAATCGATAACAGGATTATCGACAGAAAAGATTGTATCCTAGGAGCTGCCAAAGGAAATTTGGCATATCAAAAATTTATGTTTTCAGTCTATCCAAAGTTTGCCTTAGACTTAAACTCTACAAACATAGATAAAACATTATCTTTCATTCATCATTTTGAAAGAAGTGACTTAATGAGTCCTGGTGACAAACCTTTCACAATAACCTATCTTATAGGATATGCATTGACTAATAGTCATCATAGTATAGACTATAAAAAGGATGAATACATTGAACTAGAAGATGTTTTCTCGGAAATAGGTCAAGTCAAAGACAAACAATTTTGTAATATAAATCCTCAAGAAAACTCTTGGGTTTTGAATATAGCTAGAAACAAAAAAGCTCTAGGAGAAACTTTTAGGCCAAGAGTCTCCATGGACTCTCTCCATATAGGAGAAAGTTCAGATAGACAAGACAACAACTTGTTAAGAAGTATGTCTTCAAAAATTGATAGTTTACGTCTAAACATCAAAAAAATCACCGAGATTATAAATGAATAATAAAAATGATTTTCCACATTTTTATAAAAAAGGAAAATTCGTCAGAATTAAAACTCTTGACGATGGCACTGAGAAGAAAGAATATGTTTTCTCAACAACGGTTGAAAAACCTGGTGGTGTACAAACAATTATAAATCATTGCAATAACTTGAATCAAATTGTTGCAAGATGTCTTATAAAAAGTTCAAAAATAGGTCACTATTTTGGTATTTCAAAAGATACATCCACAAACTTTTCTAAAAACAAAGTACCTTTTAATCGATTCAAAAGCGACTTAACATCTTTTGTTAAAAATGATTTCGATAAAATCCTTGAAACAATTGAAAAACAAAGCAAGCTGAACATGAAGCTAATACAAACCATGGAAAAACATTCTATTCTTTTAGAAAACACTTTAAAAAACAACCAATTTGTTGGAGAAGTTGCCAGAAAAACAAACATTGAAGGCATTCTCAAAGAGACAAACCTTAAGATTACTGGTATTCAAGACCAGTTAACACGTCTTATAGGATGACCTCACTAGTTGAGCTTAATAAATCAATCAACCTTTTACAAGAAAAGATTGATGGTTTAATTGAAAAAATTGGTCTAAGAACCAATAGCTACATAACACTTGATGAATTGGAAGTTGCATCGGCAAAAATTATAAATGAATTTTCTAATGAGTTAGAAGTTGTTTCTGCAAAAATCATTACTGAACTTTCCAACAAAATAGACACATGTCCCTGTAAAAAAGATATTCTTGATGCAATCAAAAATATCACAGTCTCAACTTCTACATCTGAAGATAAACGAAGTTATAAAGGTTTACATAAAGCGCCACCGCCCCAATTAAACTATCCTAAGTCCGAAAAAACTGACATACCCTTGTCCATTTTTAGACTAACAGATAAAAAATGAGTAAACTATATGAAGAACTCATGAATGCTTTTGACAAAGAAGAATTTGAGAATTCAACAGAGTTACTCAAGCTTCTTACTCTAGATGATCAAGCTAGAGAAGAACTCTTTGACAAAGATCCACAACAGTTCAAACAGTTTATTAACGCCATCAATGAACCCCTAACTGAATCTGAAGATGAAGTTAAGCCAGCCAAGAAAAATACTATCAAAACTGAATACAACACATATTCAGATGAAGATAGACCGGAACCTTCACACAGATACAATAAAAGAAGAAGTCAAGAATACGAATTCAAAATGCCCTTGCATAAAGGTATTCCAGAAACTACTGCGGATAAAACCCCAGTAAAAATAGGAATTCTCAACCTAGACCAAAGTAACCTTGATTTAAAGGTTAAAGAAGAAATGGTTAAGAGATGGATCACCGAAATATCTCTAATCATTCAGTCCAATGAATTAGACTTTTTATCAGCTCAAAAAGTCCTAATTCTATTACAACACAAAACTTCTGGCATTGTACAAACAGCCATGAAGAACATAAATTTAACTGGAGAAGATCTTGATCTTCACCCACAAGACCTTTTAGAAAAAATTAATGCTTATTTATACACCTTTTTCCTAGGAAAAGATTATCTAAATAACAAAGACAGTGAAGCTGCTGAAAAACTTGAAAATGCTAAACTAAAAATGACTAAACTTCAACTGCATAATTTATGCTACTTGGATGAATTTACCAATATATATGAAAAATATCTATGGGAAATCCCTAATGTTCTTGAACATAAACCTTGGATTGAGTCGTACATCCAAAAACTACCTATTGTTTCAAAAAAGATTTTGAAAAAATTTAATGAAGTTGGCAATACACATCAACAAAACAGTTTAGTTTGGGCTTTACGTCTTGCAAAAGAAGAAATTGAAAAAATTTGTTCCGATAGATATAAACAAAAACAATTAAAACAACTTTCAAAAACATGTTGTTCAAAACTACTCGAAGACGAGAACTTCGACATTGGAAGAAATTCTAAAAAACGTATTTCTAAAAAACATTACAAAAAGAAATACAAGAAGAAATACAAGAAATACGCTTTCAAGAAAAAGAAGAAAAAATTTGTTAAAGGAAAATATTTTCAAAAGAAAGATTTTGCTACGACAAAATCAAAAACTACTAACAATTGCCCTCAGGACAAGAAAAAATGCAGGTGCTGGATTTGCAGTGAAGAAGGACACAAAGCTAACGAGTGTCCTAACAGGAAAAAATATCCTGAAAAACTACACATAATTCAATGTGCAGACAAACAAGGTCTAGAACCTGTTGAAAACATCTTTATTCACACAGAGACTGTTTTTGAATTCATCTCTGAAGATGAAACTGAGACATCAAATATTTACGATCTAAAATTGTATTCATCTGAATACAATAAAATTGTATTCATCTTATTCATCTTAATACAATTTTAAGAGATCTGACGCACCCAAAATGTGGCGCTAGAAGGAGGGCTCTGATACGTTGTCTAGTGATTTGTTTTTAAGAGATCTGACGCACCCAAAAGGATATTTCTTAAGAAATATTTAACAGGGCTCTGATACCATTTTGGGTGCGTCAGATCAGATCTCTTAAAATTGTATTAAGATGAATAAGATGAATACAATTTTATTGTATTCAGATGAATACAATTTTAGATCGTAAATATTTGATAGTTCGACTGCGGTAAGCAATCGATCTTAAATACATTTTTCTTGTGTCAACAAGTTCATAATGTTCGTACGGATTTATAAAACCTTTTAATCGGTTGTCAATTGTCTTGATGCTCATTTGAGTATTTTTAGAAATGGTTTCTAAAAGAGATATTTGATTTAAAATCGTTTGATTTTTTATGTTTTTCATTTGGAGTTTCCCATCTGACATGGTTTTTGAATTAAAATTCTCTATAGATTTTTCTATTTGATAATGTTTATTAAAAAATTTATAATTGATGATCTTCCTTAAGGAGGATGTAAAGAAGTTTTTCTCCAGCTATGAAAAGGAAATATATAATACCTTGTTCGATGCATCCTTTGTCCATAATATGTCGAATTCTGAGAACGGCCAGCCTGCTATCTTGCTCTGTCACACAGACTCAGGAATAGGATATATATGAATTTATGAGAGAACAAGCTTAGATTATATAAGGATTTCTTTATTCATAACAAGGAGTCCCAAAATTGGGATCCTTCAATATATTACATCCTTCCTTATCGGAAGGTAAAGCTACTCACTAGACATTAAGATTTAGAATGTAATTGAGAGGTGTGTTTGTGTTTCCAAGAACTGATGCCTCTCTTGATTAGGGAAGCCCCCTTTTTATCCTCCGAAGTCGAGGAGTTTTACATTATTAAAGGTGGACACCTGTCTTCAATTATTGTTAAAGTAAAGTAATCACTTTGCTTTACGACTTCTTGGGCACCGAAAGTGGATTCCTTTGGTACTAAGTCTTTAGTGGTAGGGTCCATCAGGCACTACCGTTGTCTGAAGATAAGTTTTCTTCAGTGGAGGGGTCCTCCTTTGTCTGGGAATCTTCTTTGCAAAAGTTGCAGGCGTGTTCCTCGAATAATTCATCCGCATGTCGACAAAATGCCGTTTTTGTATTCGTAGAGACGTTGAGTGTATTGTCTTTGAAACGCATACCGTACGACGAGGCAAGGTTAACGTCTTGTTGGCTGGTTGAACTGAAACTCCAGCTTGTAACTATGCAGTGCGAATCTGTATAGTTAATTTTCTTCTTAGATCCAGAGAGAATCTCTATGATCTTTTCTGCAATTCTTCTTAAACTGCCGATGCGCTGATTGTGAAGAACTGTTTCGTTGAGATTATCTTCAAACATTTGTGAAGAAGGGATCTCTTTTTTGTCTTTAGCAAGACCTACTTCCATGTAATGGTAAGGGGCGAAATAATCACCTTGGGACCATTCTGGAAGAGAAGAAATAACCCGTATGTAGATAGGGCTATCTTTTACTTTAAGGACTTTCTTTCTGAAATCCTTAATCTTGTCTATCATTGTTCTGGGAAAGAACTTGAGCTCCTGTAAATTGGCGCTTGGGTAGATATTGTCTACAAGTCCTGCAGAGAAGGCTTGATAGACTAGTGTTGCATCTGCACCTTCAAGGAAGTTGTAGAGGCTTTTGTTCTTTTTGTCTGTAGAGAAGAAATTCTCATGAAGTAAATCTTCAGGGTCTGCTGCTCTGATTTTACTCCAAAGGGTTCTAAAGTCTTCAAACGCGATTGGTTTGAAAGCCAATGTTTCTTCAATTTCTTGAGGAACCTTGAAGCGTTCGTCTCTATGAGATTGCTTGATCTGTTGTATTTTGGGCTTCAAAAGAGGCTTTACTGAACTTTCAGCTTCTTTGGCAAGAGCAATACTTAACTTGGCTTGTGCTTCATTGCTAAATTTCTTGCATGTTACCTTGTCTTCTTTGAGAAAGATTTCAACTGTTCCCCAGTCGGTGTGGATACCGGCATGTGGTCCTTTGTATATTACATAATACCTATCGGCAGGTTTGCCTAAGGCTTTCTTGTAATCTGGTCGAAGATTGATGTTTTTCTTCGAGTGGTCAGACGACAGTATCGTCATTTTACTGATATCTTCAGTAACAGAGTTGATTTCGTTATGTATCAACAAACTAGTTTTTCCGTTAGGAATAGGAGTAGTTGTCTCCTTTACTAGGCTTTTAAGCAAAACCTCAGCTGTCAACGGATTTGATATTTCTTTACCATGAGCCGTTTGCTCTGGAATAGCCTTACTTTTACCCTGAGTAAGATCAGTTTGTTCTCCGGATGTGGAGTGAGTGTTTGTTAAACTTTCGTTTACCGGTACACTGTTAACCGTTATCGATTCGTCTTCGTAAAGACTTATCTTTTCTTCAAGAGCTTTTAACTCTATGAGAAGAAGTTTTTTCTTCATCCTCAATGTTTTGAGGTCTTCCATTTTTGTATTATATTGTTTTTCTCTCAACTCCCCCCTCTTTTAGTTTTGGTGAGTGATTTGTAAGTAAGATGTCGTGAGGACTATCTTGCTTTTATAGGGCTCTAAAGGAGCTAGTGAGATCAGGGATGATGTCATACCTGAAAGTCACGAGTGAGGCAGTCTGCCAGTACATTCTTTTCTCCTGGGAGGTATTCGACTGTGAAGTCATACCTTGAAAACCAAGCTTGCCATCGTATTCGACGACCAAGTTTACTATCTCCAGCGATTTTTGTTCGCAAAAAGTGAGTAAAGTTTTTGTAATCGGTGCGTATCAGAAATTTAACTGGAGTTAAATATGCACTGAATTTAGAAATAACTTGTTTTATAGCAAGTATTTCCTTTTCACTACTGTGATAATTCTTTTCGGCTTGTTTAAAACTGCCTGAAGAATATCTACAGATTTTTTCAATATTTCTGGGTGTTTTTGCTTTTAAAACGCCACCCCAAAATTCATCAGAAGCATCAGTTTCGATAATTAAACTGTCTTCATTGGTTGGAAGATAAAGTTTTGGAAAATTGATTAAATTTTTCTTTATTTTTTTGATATAGTTTGTATCGGAACTTGTCCAGCTCCAGACTGTATCTTTTTTGAGTTTACCTTGTAATGGTTTTCTCATTTCAGCAAGTTTTTGAATATAAGTTTCGGCATAAGTCAAAACTCCAAGAAAACGTTGCAGCTGTTTTTTGTCTTCTAAAGCATCAGGGAATTTGTGAAGATGTTCTAAAATATGTTTTTGAGGGCAATGTGTGCCTTGATCTATTTCTAGACCCAAAAAATTAATCTTTGTTTTAAAAAGATTTGCTTTCTTTTTAGAAAGTATAATACCATGTTTCTGAATGGTACGAAGAAAACTAAGTACATGTATGTAGTGTTCTTTTTCATTGTTACTGAATACGATGATGTCATCAACGTATACCGTACAAAATTTTTCAAGTCCTCGAAGCATGTTTTGCATATGTCGCTGAAAAATACTAGGAGCTTGTTTAAGTCCGAAAGGAACTACATTCCACTGGAAATGTCCGTCAGGGCATGTGAATGCTGTGAGTGATTGTGATTCTTCATCAAGAAGAACCTGCCAAAATCCTGACTTACAATCGAAAGTCGAGAAAATGTTCTTTCCTCTTAAAAGGGTTAAGAGTTCATGCATATTAGGAAGATTGTGCGAATCTCCTATTGTGGCGTTATTAATTGCCTTATAATTAATAACCATACGTTTTTTACCACGTCGTTTTTCTGCTTCATTTTCAACAAGAAAAGCAGGGGACATGTGGGGTGATTTTGATTCTTTTATCAATTTCATTTCTAATAGTTCTTTAATCTGTTTGGAAAATTCTTCTCTATCTTGAGGAGAATATCTCATAGGTTTAACCCGAACAATAGTTTTGGGGTCAATTAATTTGATAGATGCTCTCATCCATCCTTTTGTTTTTAAAGGATCAATGGGATTTTCTGAACAAACCTTATCAAGTATTTTTTCAAGATTTTGAAATCTTTCAATCTCAATACGAATAGTTTCGCGTTGAATGACTTCTTTGGTAATGTTGTTACCAGGGATTGATTGTTTATTTTTAGAATCTTTTTTCATATTTTCTAAAAATTCAGGTTTTCCAAAACTTAAAGCTTTTGTTTCCTTTTTTATAATAATCATCTCAGAATTTAGATGAAAACCAATCCTATCTATCCATTGGATAAAAGGTCCATATAACTGAATAAAGTTATTTCCTAAAATAAGGTCAATGTCGGAGTTCTGTTGGTAGATGGTAGGAATCTCGAAAATTTCTCCTGCGAGTTCGATCTTGAGATTTCTGCATACTTGTGTTAAAAGCATGATGCTGCCATCTCCTATGGTAACTTCAATTCCTTTGGGTGAATGTTCCCAAAATATATCTGGGATGATATATTTGCTTGCAATACAAAGTGAAGCACCTGTATCTATATAACAATGTATTCTATATTTTTTGTATCCTTTAAAGTTGAGGAAACCAGAAACATAGATTGAATTGGGATTAGTTATATTTTTAATTTTTTCGTTATCTTTTCGAAGATTAGAACAAAAGTGATGATTTTCGTAAAGTTCTTCATTGAAAAGGATATTTCTTAAGCATTCCCCCCCATTAGAAAGGAATATGTGTTGATTGAATTTAGTTACTAAATTTAGTTGAGTCATCAGATTCTTCTGATGATGAATTTTCAGTATCTGATGTATCTGATGTATTTGATGTCTCAGTTTCATCTTCAGAGATGAATTCAAAAACAGTCTCTGTGTGAATAAAGATGTTTTCAACAGGTTCTAGACCTTGTTTGTCTGCACATTGAATTATGTGTAGTTTTTCAGGATATTTTTTCCTGTTAGGACACTCGTTAGCTTTGTGTCCTTCTTCACTGCAAATCCAGCACCTGCATTTTTTCTTGTCCTGAGGGCAATTGTTAGTAGTTTTTGATTTTGTCGTAGCAAAATCTTTCTTTTGAAAATATTTTCCTTTAACAAATTTTTTCTTCTTTTTCTTGAAAGCGTATTTCTTGTATTTCTTCTTGTATTTCTTTTTGTAATGTTTTTTAGAAATACGTTTTTTAGAATTTCTTCCAATGTCGAAGTTCTCGTCTTCGAGTAGTTTTGAACAACATGTTTTTGAAAGTTGTTTTAATTGTTTTTGTTTATATCTATCGGAACAAATTTTTTCAATTTCTTCTTTTGCAAGACGTAAAGCCCAAACTAAACTGTTTTGTTGATGTGTATTGCCAACTTCATTAAATTTTTTCAAAATCTTTTTTGAAACAATAGGTAGTTTTTGGATGTACGACTCAATCCAAGGTTTATGTTCAAGAACATTAGGGATTTCCCATAGATATTTTTCATATATATTGGTAAATTCATCCAAGTAGCATAAATTATGCAGTTGAAGTTTAGTCATTTTTAGTTTAGCATTTTCAAGTTTTTCAGCAGCTTCACTGTCTTTGTTATTTAGATAATCTTTTCCTAGGAAAAAGGTGTATAAATAAGCATTAATTTTTTCTAAAAGGTCTTGTGGGTGAAGATCAAGATCTTCTCCAGTTAAATTTATGTTCTTCATGGCTGTTTGTACAATGCCAGAAGTTTTGTGTTGTAATAGAATTAGGACTTTTTGAGCTGATAAAAAGTCTAATTCATTGGACTGAATGATTAGAGATATTTCGGTGATCCATCTCTTAACCATTTCTTCTTTAACCTTTAAATCAAGGTTACTTTGGTCTAGGTTGAGAATTCCTATTTTTACTGGGGTTTTATCCGCAGTAGTTTCTGGAATACCTTTATGCAAGGGCATTTTGAATTCGTATTCTTGACTTCTTCTTTTATTGTATCTGTGTGAAGGTTCCGGTCTATCTTCATCTGAATATGTGTTGTATTCAGTTTTGATAGTATTTTTCCTGGCTGGCTTAACTTCATCTTCAGATTCAGTTAGGGGTTCATTGATGGCGTTAATAAACTGTTTGAACTGTTGTGGATCTTTGTCAAAGAGTTCTTCTCTAGCTTGATCATCTAGAGTAAGAAGCTTGAGTAACTCTGTTGAATTCTCAAATTCTTCTTTGTCAAAAGCATTCATGAGTTCTTCATATAGTTTACTCATTTTTTATCTGTTAGTCTAAAAATGGACAAGGGTATGTCAGTTTTTTCGGACTTAGGATAGTTTAATTGGGGCGGTGGCGCTTTATGTAAACCTTTATAACTTCGTTTATCTTCAGATGTAGAAGTTGAGACTGTGATATTTTTGATTGCATCAAGAATATCTTTTTTACAGGGACATGTGTCTATTTTGTTGGAAAGTTCAGTAATGATTTTTGCAGAAACAACTTCTAACTCATTAGAAAATTCATTTATAATTTTTGCCGATGCAACTTCCAATTCATCAAGTGTTATGTAGCTATTGGTTCTTAGACCAATTTTTTCAATTAAACCATCAATCTTTTCTTGTAAAAGGTTGATTGATTTATTAAGCTCAACTAGTGAGGTCATCCTATAAGACGTGTTAACTGGTCTTGAATACCAGTAATCTTAAGGTTTGTCTCTTTGAGAATGCCTTCAATGTTTGTTTTTCTGGCAACTTCTCCAACAAATTGGTTGTTTTTTAAAGTGTTTTCTAAAAGAATAGAATGTTTTTCCATGGTTTGTATTAGCTTCATGTTCAGCTTGCTTTGTTTTTCAATTGTTTCAAGGATTTTATCGAAATCATTTTTAACAAAAGATGTTAAGTCGCTTTTGAATCGATTAAAAGGTACTTTGTTTTTAGAAAAGTTTGTGGATGTATCTTTTGAAATACCAAAATAGTGACCTATTTTTGAACTTTTTATAAGACATCTTGCAACAATTTGATTCAAGTTATTGCAATGATTTATAATTGTTTGTACACCACCAGGTTTTTCAACCGTTGTTGAGAAAACATATTCTTTCTTCTCAGTGCCATCGTCAAGAGTTTTAATTCTGACGAATTTTCCTTTTTTATAAAAATGTGGAAAATCATTTTTATTATTCATTTATAATCTCGGTGATTTTTTTGATGTTTAGACGTAAACTATAAATTTTTGAAGACATACTTCTTAACAAGTTGTTGTCTTGTCTATCTGAACTTTCTCCTATATGGAGAGAGTCCATGGAGACTCTTGGCCTAAAAGTTTCTCCTAGAGCTTTTTTGTTTCTAGCTATATTCAAAACCCAAGAGTTTTCTTGAGGATTTATATTACAAAATTGTTTGTCTTTGACTTGACCTATTTCCGAGAAAACATCTTCTAGTTCAATGTATTCATCCTTTTTATAGTCTATACTATGATGACTATTAGTCAATGCATATCCTATAAGATAGGTTATTGTGAAAGGTTTGTCACCAGGACTCATTAAGTCACTTCTTTCAAAATGATGAATGAAAGATAATGTTTTATCTATGTTTGTAGAGTTTAAGTCTAAGGCAAACTTTGGATAGACTGAAAACATAAATTTTTGATATGCCAAATTTCCTTTGGCAGCTCCTAGGATACAATCTTTTCTGTCGATAATCCTGTTATCGATTAAAGCCATTTTTATGGGAGAGTCAATTCCTGCCTGGAATTGGGATTTTATCAAAATTTTTACTGCTCCGATGTGGACCATTCTTATTTTTGATCTAATTTCTACGGGAATATTTTTTAAGTTATTGTTTATCTGTTCTTTTGTTAAAAGGGGCAGAAAAACAGATCCCATTGTGTCTTTTATGTCTACGGACATTTCTTTAGTACTTACAAAGTAGAAAATTTCATTTTTTCGTTTTAAGGGATTTAAAATGCTAAGTTTATTGGGAACATTTTTGAAAATGTTTTCCTTTTTGATTTTTAAATCTGTTTTCTTAACTCTAGAAAGAAGATCTTGTTTTATTAAAAGGCTTCCCTGAAAACCATCTTCATTTTCAACGTATGTTAAGATTTGTTTTTCTTCTGAAATATTTTCTTCAGGTTCATTAAATATTTCTTTATCCATATTTTAACAGGGCTCTGATACCATTTTGGGTGCGTCAGATCAGATCTCTTAAAATTGTATTAAGATGAATAAGATGAATACAATTTTATTGTATTCAGATGAATACAATTTTAGATCGTAAATATTTGATAGTTCGACTGCGGTAAGCAATCGATCTTAAATACATTTTTAAGAGATCTGACGCACCCAAAATGGTATCAGACGCTCCTTCTAGCTGAAGTTAAATTGTATTCATTTTGGGTATCAGAGCCTTATCCATATTTTTACCAAAATGGTATCAGAGTAGCATTTTAAAATGGTATCAGCTGTTAAAATGGTATCAGCTGAATAGCATTTTAAGGATATGGATTTTAAGGGCTCTGATATATTACATTTCCTTATCCAAAATGGTATCAGAGCCCTGTTAAAATATTTTAAGGGCTCTGATTTAATATTTCTTAAGGACGATCCTTCAATATATTACATTTCCTTATCCAAAATGGTATCAGAGCCCTGTTAAAATATGGATAAAGAAATATTTAATGAACCTGAAGAAAATATTTCAGAAGAAAAACAAATCTTAACATACGTTGAAAATGAAGATGGTTTTCAGGGAAGCCTTTTAATAAAACAAGATCTTCTTTCTAGAGTTAAGAAAACAGATTTAAAAATCAAAAAGGAAAACATTTTCAAAAATGTTCCCAATAAACTTAGCATTTTAAATCCCTTAAAACGAAAAAATGAAATTTTCTACTTTGTAAGTACTAAAGAAATGTCCGTAGACATAAAAGACACAATGGGATCTGTTTTTCTGCCCCTTTTAACAAAAGAACAGATAAACAATAACTTAAAAAATATTCCCGTAGAAATTAGATCAAAAATAAGAATGGTCCACATCGGAGCAGTAAAAATTTTGATAAAATCCCAATTCCAGGCAGGAATTGACTCTCCCATAAAAATGGCTTTAATCGATAACAGGATTATCGACAGAAAAGATTGTATCCTAGGAGCTGCCAAAGGAAATTTGGCATATCAAAAATTTATGTTTTCAGTCTATCCAAAGTTTGCCTTAGACTTAAACTCTACAAACATAGATAAAACATTATCTTTCATTCATCATTTTGAAAGAAGTGACTTAATGAGTCCTGGTGACAAACCTTTCACAATAACCTATCTTATAGGATATGCATTGACTAATAGTCATCATAGTATAGACTATAAAAAGGATGAATACATTGAACTAGAAGATGTTTTCTCGGAAATAGGTCAAGTCAAAGACAAACAATTTTGTAATATAAATCCTCAAGAAAACTCTTGGGTTTTGAATATAGCTAGAAACAAAAAAGCTCTAGGAGAAACTTTTAGGCCAAGAGTCTCCATGGACTCTCTCCATATAGGAGAAAGTTCAGATAGACAAGACAACAACTTGTTAAGAAGTATGTCTTCAAAAATTGATAGTTTACGTCTAAACATCAAAAAAATCACCGAGATTATAAATGAATAATAAAAATGATTTTCCACATTTTTATAAAAAAGGAAAATTCGTCAGAATTAAAACTCTTGACGATGGCACTGAGAAGAAAGAATATGTTTTCTCAACAACGGTTGAAAAACCTGGTGGTGTACAAACAATTATAAATCATTGCAATAACTTGAATCAAATTGTTGCAAGATGTCTTATAAAAAGTTCAAAAATAGGTCACTATTTTGGTATTTCAAAAGATACATCCACAAACTTTTCTAAAAACAAAGTACCTTTTAATCGATTCAAAAGCGACTTAACATCTTTTGTTAAAAATGATTTCGATAAAATCCTTGAAACAATTGAAAAACAAAGCAAGCTGAACATGAAGCTAATACAAACCATGGAAAAACATTCTATTCTTTTAGAAAACACTTTAAAAAACAACCAATTTGTTGGAGAAGTTGCCAGAAAAACAAACATTGAAGGCATTCTCAAAGAGACAAACCTTAAGATTACTGGTATTCAAGACCAGTTAACACGTCTTATAGGATGACCTCACTAGTTGAGCTTAATAAATCAATCAACCTTTTACAAGAAAAGATTGATGGTTTAATTGAAAAAATTGGTCTAAGAACCAATAGCTACATAACACTTGATGAATTGGAAGTTGCATCGGCAAAAATTATAAATGAATTTTCTAATGAGTTAGAAGTTGTTTCTGCAAAAATCATTACTGAACTTTCCAACAAAATAGACACATGTCCCTGTAAAAAAGATATTCTTGATGCAATCAAAAATATCACAGTCTCAACTTCTACATCTGAAGATAAACGAAGTTATAAAGGTTTACATAAAGCGCCACCGCCCCAATTAAACTATCCTAAGTCCGAAAAAACTGACATACCCTTGTCCATTTTTAGACTAACAGATAAAAAATGAGTAAACTATATGAAGAACTCATGAATGCTTTTGACAAAGAAGAATTTGAGAATTCAACAGAGTTACTCAAGCTTCTTACTCTAGATGATCAAGCTAGAGAAGAACTCTTTGACAAAGATCCACAACAGTTCAAACAGTTTATTAACGCCATCAATGAACCCCTAACTGAATCTGAAGATGAAGTTAAGCCAGCCAGGAAAAATACTATCAAAACTGAATACAACACATATTCAGATGAAGATAGACCGGAACCTTCACACAGATACAATAAAAGAAGAAGTCAAGAATACGAATTCAAAATGCCCTTGCATAAAGGTATTCCAGAAACTACTGCGGATAAAACCCCAGTAAAAATAGGAATTCTCAACCTAGACCAAAGTAACCTTGATTTAAAGGTTAAAGAAGAAATGGTTAAGAGATGGATCACCGAAATATCTCTAATCATTCAGTCCAATGAATTAGACTTTTTATCAGCTCAAAAAGTCCTAATTCTATTACAACACAAAACTTCTGGCATTGTACAAACAGCCATGAAGAACATAAATTTAACTGGAGAAGATCTTGATCTTCACCCACAAGACCTTTTAGAAAAAATTAATGCTTATTTATACACCTTTTTCCTAGGAAAAGATTATCTAAATAACAAAGACAGTGAAGCTGCTGAAAAACTTGAAAATGCTAAACTAAAAATGACTAAACTTCAACTGCATAATTTATGCTACTTGGATGAATTTACCAATATATATGAAAAATATCTATGGGAAATCCCTAATGTTCTTGAACATAAACCTTGGATTGAGTCGTACATCCAAAAACTACCTATTGTTTCAAAAAAGATTTTGAAAAAATTTAATGAAGTTGGCAATACACATCAACAAAACAGTTTAGTTTGGGCTTTACGTCTTGCAAAAGAAGAAATTGAAAAAATTTGTTCCGATAGATATAAACAAAAACAATTAAAACAACTTTCAAAAACATGTTGTTCAAAACTACTCGAAGACGAGAACTTCGACATTGGAAGAAATTCTAAAAAACGTATTTCTAAAAAACATTACAAAAAGAAATACAAGAAGAAATACAAGAAATACGCTTTCAAGAAAAAGAAGAAAAAATTTGTTAAAGGAAAATATTTTCAAAAGAAAGATTTTGCTACGACAAAATCAAAAACTACTAACAATTGCCCTCAGGACAAGAAAAAATGCAGGTGCTGGATTTGCAGTGAAGAAGGACACAAAGCTAACGAGTGTCCTAACAGGAAAAAATATCCTGAAAAACTACACATAATTCAATGTGCAGACAAACAAGGTCTAGAACCTGTTGAAAACATCTTTATTCACACAGAGACTGTTTTTGAATTCATCTCTGAAGATGAAACTGAGACATCAAATACATCAGATACATCAGATACTGAAAATTCATCATCAGAAGAATCTGATGACTCAACTAAATTTAGTAACTAAATTCAATCAACACATATTCCTTTCTAATGGGGGGGAATGCTTAAGAAATATCCTTTTCAATGAAGAACTTTACGAAAATCATCACTTTTGTTCTAATCTTCGAAAAGATAACGAAAAAATTAAAAATATAACTAATCCCAATTCAATCTATGTTTCTGGTTTCCTCAACTTTAAAGGATACAAAAAATATAGAATACATTGTTATATAGATACAGGTGCTTCACTTTGTATTGCAAGCAAATATATCATCCCAGATATATTTTGGGAACATTCACCCAAAGGAATTGAAGTTACCATAGGAGATGGCAGCATCATGCTTTTAACACAAGTATGCAGAAATCTCAAGATCGAACTCGCAGGAGAAATTTTCGAGATTCCTACCATCTACCAACAGAACTCCGACATTGACCTTATTTTAGGAAATAACTTTATTCAGTTATATGGACCTTTTATCCAATGGATAGATAGGATTGGTTTTCATCTAAATTCTGAGATGATTATTATAAAAAAGGAAACAAAAGCTTTAAGTTTTGGAAAACCTGAATTTTTAGAAAATATGAAAAAAGATTCTAAAAATAAACAATCAATCCCTGGTAACAACATTACCAAAGAAGTCATTCAACGCGAAACTATTCGTATTGAGATTGAAAGATTTCAAAATCTTGAAAAAATACTTGATAAGGTTTGTTCAGAAAATCCCATTGATCCTTTAAAAACAAAAGGATGGATGAGAGCATCTATCAAATTAATTGACCCCAAAACTATTGTTCGGGTTAAACCTATGAGATATTCTCCTCAAGATAGAGAAGAATTTTCCAAACAGATTAAAGAACTATTAGAAATGAAATTGATAAAAGAATCAAAATCACCCCACATGTCCCCTGCTTTTCTTGTTGAAAATGAAGCAGAAAAACGACGTGGTAAAAAACGTATGGTTATTAATTATAAGGCAATTAATAACGCCACAATAGGAGATTCGCACAATCTTCCTAATATGCATGAACTCTTAACCCTTTTAAGAGGAAAGAACATTTTCTCGACTTTCGATTGTAAGTCAGGATTTTGGCAGGTTCTTCTTGATGAAGAATCACAATCACTCACAGCATTCACATGCCCTGACGGACATTTCCAGTGGAATGTAGTTCCTTTCGGACTTAAACAAGCTCCTAGTATTTTTCAGCGACATATGCAAAACATGCTTCGAGGACTTGAAAAATTTTGTACGGTATACGTTGATGACATCATCGTATTCAGTAACAATGAAAAAGAACACTACATACATGTACTTAGTTTTCTTCGTACCATTCAGAAACATGGTATTATACTTTCTAAAAAGAAAGCAAATCTTTTTAAAACAAAGATTAATTTTTTGGGTCTAGAAATAGATCAAGGCACACATTGCCCTCAAAAACATATTTTAGAACATCTTCACAAATTCCCTGATGCTTTAGAAGACAAAAAACAGCTGCAACGTTTTCTTGGAGTTTTGACTTATGCCGAAACTTATATTCAAAAACTTGCTGAAATGAGAAAACCATTACAAGGTAAACTCAAAAAAGATACAGTCTGGAGCTGGACAAGTTCCGATACAAACTATATCAAAAAAAATAAAGAAAAATTTAATCAATTTTCCAAAACTTTATCTTCCAACCAATGAAGACAGTTTAATTATCGAAACTGATGCTTCTGATGAATTTTGGGGTGGCGTTTTAAAAGCAAAAACACCCAGAAATATTGAAAAAATCTGTAGATATTCTTCAGGCAGTTTTAAACAAGCCGAAAAGAATTATCACAGTAGTGAAAAGGAAATACTTGCTATAAAACAAGTTATTTCTAAATTCAGTGCATATTTAACTCCAGTTAAATTTCTGATACGCACCGATTACAAAAACTTTACTCACTTTTTGCGAACAAAAATCGCTGGAGATAGTAAACTTGGTCGTCGAATACGATGGCAAGCTTGGTTTTCAAGGTATGACTTCACAGTCGAATACCTCCCAGGAGAAAAGAATGTACTGGCAGACTGCCTCACTCGTGACTTTCAGGTATGACATCATCCCTGATCTCACTAGCTCCTTTAGAGCCCTATAAAAGCAAGATAGTCCTCACGACATCTTACTTACAAATCACTCACCAAAACTAAAAGAGGGGGGAGTTGAGAGAAAAACAATATAATACAAAAATGGAAGACCACAAAACATTGAGGATGAAGAAAAAACTTCTTCTCATAGAGTTAAAAGCTCTTGAAGAAAAGATAAGTCTTTACGAAGACGAATCGATAACGGTTAACAGTGTACCGGTAAACGAAAGTTTAACAAACACTCACTCCACATCCGGAGAACAAACTGATCTTACTCAGGGTAAAAGTAAGGCTATTCCAGAGCAAACGGCTCATGGTAAAGAAATATCAAATCCGTTGACAGCTGAGGTTTTGCTTAAAAGCCTAGTAAAGGAGACAACTACTCCTATTCCTAACGGAAAAACTAGTTTGTTGATACATAACGAAATCAACTCTGTTACTGAAGATATCAGTAAAATGACGATACTGTCGTCTGACCACTCGAAGAAAAACATCAATCTTCGACCAGATTACAAGAAAGCCTTAGGCAAACCTGCCGATAGGTATTATGTAATATACAAAGGACCACATGCCGGTATCCACACCGACTGGGGAACAGTTGAAATCTTTCTCAAAGAAGACAAGGTAACATGCAAGAAATTTAGCAATGAAGCACAAGCCAAGTTAAGTATTGCTCTTGCCAAAGAAGCTGAAAGTTCAGTAAAGCCTCTTTTGAAGCCCAAAATACAACAGATCAAGCAATCTCATAGAGACGAACGCTTCAAGGTTCCTCAAGAAATTGAAGAAACATTGGCTTTCAAACCAATCGCGTTTGAAGACTTTAGAACCCTTTGGAGTAAAATCAGAGCAGCAGACCCTGAAGATTTACTTCATGAGAATTTCTTCTCTACAGACAAAAAGAACAAAAGCCTCTACAACTTCCTTGAAGGTGCAGATGCAACACTAGTCTATCAAGCCTTCTCTGCAGGACTTGTAGACAATATTTACCCAAGCGCCAATTTACAGGAGCTCAAGTTCTTTCCCAGAACAATGATAGACAAGATTAAGGATTTCAGAAAGAAAGTCCTTAAAGTAAAAGATAGCCCTATCTACATACGGGTTATTTCTTCTCTTCCAGAATGGTCCCAAGGTGATTATTTCGCCCCTTACCATTACATGGAAGTAGGTCTTGCTAAAGACAAAAAAGAGATCCCTTCTTCACAAATGTTTGAAGATAATCTCAACGAAACAGTTCTTCACAATCAGCGCATCGGCAGTTTAAGAAGAATTGCAGAAAAGATCATAGAGATTCTCTCTGGATCTAAGAAGAAAATTAACTATACAGATTCGCACTGCATAGTTACAAGCTGGAGTTTCAGTTCAACCAGCCAACAAGACGTTAACCTTGCCTCGTCGTACGGTATGCGTTTCAAAGACAATACACTCAACGTCTCTACGAATACAAAAACGGCATTTTGTCGACATGCGGATGAATTATTCGAGGAACACGCCTGCAACTTTTGCAAAGAAGATTCCCAGACAAAGGAGGACCCCTCCACTGAAGAAAACTTATCTTCAGACAACGGTAGTGCCTGATGGACCCTACCACTAAAGACTTAGTACCAAAGGAATCCACTTTCGGTGCCCAAGAAGTCGTAAAGCAAAGTGATTACTTTACTTTAACAATAATTGAAGACAGGTGTCCACCTTTAATAATGTAAAACTCCTCGACTTCGGAGGATAAAAAGGGGGCTTCCCTAATCAAGAGAGGCATCAGTTCTTGGAAACACAAACACACCTCTCAATTACATTCTAAATCTTAATGTCTAGTGAGTAGCTTTACCTTCCGATAAGGAAGGATGTAATATATTGAAGGATCCCAATTTTGGGACTCCTTGTTATGAATAAAGAAATCCTTATATAATCTAAGCTTGTTCTCTCATAAATTCATATATATCCTATTCCTGAGTCTGTGTGACAGAGCAAGATAGCAGGCTGGCCGTTCTCAGAATTCGACATATTATGGACAAAGGATGCATCGAACAAGGTATTATATATTTCCTTTTCATAGCTGGAGAAAAACTTCTTTACATCCTCCTTAAGGAAGATCATCAATTATAAATTTTTTAATAAACATTATCAAATAGAAAAATCTATAGAGAATTTTAATTCAAAAACCATGTCAGATGGGAAACTCCAAATGAAAAACATAAAAAATCAAACGATTTTAAATCAAATATCTCTTTTAGAAACCATTTCTAAAAATACTCAAATGAGCATCAAGACAATTGACAACCGATTAAAAGGTTTTATAAATCCGTACGAACATTATGAACTTGTTGACACAAGAAAAATGTATTTAAGATCGATTGCTTACCGCAGTCGAACTATCAAATATTTACGATCTAAAATTGTATTCATCTGAATACAATAAAATTGTATTCATCTTATTCATCTTAATACAATTTTAAGAGATCTGACGCACCCAAAATGGTATCAGAGCCCTGTTAAAATATGGATTTGTTGAAAACAAATTCCAAGGTGTATAAAAAGGTGTATAAATAAGCATTAATTTTTCAATGTGCAGACAAACAAGGTCTAGAACCTGTTGAAAACATCTTTATTCACACAGAGACTGTTTTTGAATTCATCTCTGAAGATGAAACTGAGACATCAAATACATCAGATACATCAGATACTGAAAATTCATCATCAGAAGAATCTGATGACTCAACTAAATTTAGTAACTAAATTCAATCAACACATATTCCTTTCTAATGGGGGGGAATGCTTAAGAAATATCCTTTTCAATGAAGAACTTTACGAAAATCATCACTTTTGTTCTAATCTTCGAAAAGATAACGAAAAAATTAAAAATATAACTAATCCCAATTCAATCTATGTTTCTGGTTTCCTCAACTTTAAAGGATACAAAAAATATAGAATACATTGTTATATAGATACAGGTGCTTCACTTTGTATTGCAAGCAAATATATCATCCCAGATATATTTTGGGAACATTCACCCAAAGGAATTGAAGTTACCATAGGAGATGGCAGCATCATGCTTTTAACACAAGTATGCAGAAATCTCAAGATCGAACTCGCAGGAGAAATTTTCGAGATTCCTACCATCTACCAACAGAACTCCGACATTGACCTTATTTTAGGAAATAACTTTATTCAGTTATATGGACCTTTTATCCAATGGATAGATAGGATTGGTTTTCATCTAAATTCTGAGATGATTATTATAAAAAAGGAAACAAAAGCTTTAAGTTTTGGAAAACCTGAATTTTTAGAAAATATGAAAAAAGATTCTAAAAATAAACAATCAATCCCTGGTAACAACATTACCAAAGAAGTCATTCAACGCGAAACTATTCGTATTGAGATTGAAAGATTTCAAAATCTTGAAAAAATACTTGATAAGGTTTGTTCAGAAAATCCCATTGATCCTTTAAAAACAAAAGGATGGATGAGAGCATCTATCAAATTAATTGACCCCAAAACTATTGTTCGGGTTAAACCTATGAGATATTCTCCTCAAGATAGAGAAGAATTTTCCAAACAGATTAAAGAACTATTAGAAATGAAATTGATAAAAGAATCAAAATCACCCCACATGTCCCCTGCTTTTCTTGTTGAAAATGAAGCAGAAAAACGACGTGGTAAAAAACGTATGGTTATTAATTATAAGGCAATTAATAACGCCACAATAGGAGATTCGCACAATCTTCCTAATATGCATGAACTCTTAACCCTTTTAAGAGGAAAGAACATTTTCTCGACTTTCGATTGTAAGTCAGGATTTTGGCAGGTTCTTCTTGATGAAGAATCACAATCACTCACAGCATTCACATGCCCTGACGGACATTTCCAGTGGAATGTAGTTCCTTTCGGACTTAAACAAGCTCCTAGTATTTTTCAGCGACATATGCAAAACATGCTTCGAGGACTTGAAAAATTTTGTACGGTATACGTTGATGACATCATCGTATTCAGTAACAATGAAAAAGAACACTACATACATGTACTTAGTTTTCTTCGTACCATTCAGAAACATGGTATTATACTTTCTAAAAAGAAAGCAAATCTTTTTAAAACAAAGATTAATTTTTTGGGTCTAGAAATAGATCAAGGCACACATTGCCCTCAAAAACATATTTTAGAACATCTTCACAAATTCCCTGATGCTTTAGAAGACAAAAAACAGCTGCAACGTTTTCTTGGAGTTTTGACTTATGCCGAAACTTATATTCAAAAACTTGCTGAAATGAGAAAACCATTACAAGGTAAACTCAAAAAAGATACAGTCTGGAGCTGGACAAGTTCCGATACAAACTATATCAAAAAAAATAAAGAAAAATTTAATCAATTTTCCAAAACTTTATCTTCCAACCAATGAAGACAGTTTAATTATCGAAACTGATGCTTCTGATGAATTTTGGGGTGGCGTATTAAAAGCAAAAACACCCAGAAATATTGAAAAAATCTGTAGATATTCTTCAGGCAGTTTTAAACAAGCCGAAAAGAATTATCACAGTAGTGAAAAGGAAATACTTGCTATAAAACAAGTTATTTCTAAATTCAGTGCATATTTAACTCCAGTTAAATTTCTGATACGCACCGATTACAAAAACTTTACTCACTTTTTGCGAACAAAAATCGCTGGAGATAGTAAACTTGGTCGTCGAATACGATGGCAAGCTTGGTTTTCAAGGTATGACTTCACAGTCGAATACCTCCCAGGAGAAAAGAATGTACTGGCAGACTGCCTCACTCGTGACTTTCAGGTATGACATCATCCCTGATCTCACTAGCTCCTTTAGAGCCCTATAAAAGCAAGATAGTCCTCACGACATCTTACTTACAAATCACTCACCAAAACTAAAAGAGGGGGGAGTTGAGAGAAAAACAATATAATACAAAAATGGAAGACCTCAAAACATTGAGGATGAAGAAAAAACTTCTTCTCATAGAGTTAAAAGCTCTTGAAGAAAAGATAAGTCTTTACGAAGACGAATCGATAACGGTTAACAGTGTACCGGTAAACGAAAGTTTAACAAACACTCACTCCACATCCGGAGAACAAACTGATCTTACTCAGGGTAAAAGTAAGGCTATTCCAGAGCAAACGGCTCATGGTAAAGAAATATCAAATCCGTTGACAGCTGAGGTTTTGCTTAAAAGCCTAGTAAAGGAGACAACTACTCCTATTCCTAACGGAAAAACTAGTTTGTTGATACATAACGAAATCAACTCTGTTACTGAAGATATCAGTAAAATGACGATACTGTCGTCTGACCACTCGAAGAAAAACATCAATCTTCGACCAGATTACAAGAAAGCCTTAGGCAAACCTGCCGATAGGTATTATGTAATATACAAAGGACCACATGCCGGTATCCACACCGACTGGGGAACAGTTGAAATCTTTCTCAAAGAAGACAAGGTAACATGCAAGAAATTTAGCAATGAAGCACAAGCCAAGTTAAGTATTGCTCTTGCCAAAGAAGCTGAAAGTTCAGTAAAGCCTCTTTTGAAGCCCAAAATACAACAGATCAAGCAATCTCATAGAGACGAACGCTTCAAGGTTCCTCAAGAAATTGAAGAAACATTGGCTTTCAAACCAATCGCGTTTGAAGACTTTAGAACCCTTTGGAGTAAAATCAGAGCAGCAGACCCTGAAGATTTACTTCATGAGAATTTCTTCTCTACAGACAAAAAGAACAAAAGCCTCTACAACTTCCTTGAAGGTGCAGATGCAACACTAGTCTATCAAGCCTTCTCTGCAGGACTTGTAGACAATATCTACCCAAGCGCCAATTTACAGGAGCTCAAGTTCTTTCCCAGAACAATGATAGACAAGATTAAGGATTTCAGAAAGAAAGTCCTTAAAGTAAAAGATAGCCCTATCTACATACGGGTTATTTCTTCTCTTCCAGAATGGTCCCAAGGTGATTATTTCGCCCCTTACCATTACATGGAAGTAGGTCTTGCTAAAGACAAAAAAGAGATCCCTTCTTCACAAATGTTTGAAGATAATCTCAACGAAACAGTTCTTCACAATCAGCGCATCGGCAGTTTAAGAAGAATTGCAGAAAAGATCATAGAGATTCTCTCTGGATCTAAGAAGAAAATTAACTATACAGATTCGCACTGCATAGTTACAAGCTGGAGTTTCAGTTCAACCAGCCAACAAGACGTTAACCTTGCCTCGTCGTACGGTATGCGTTTCAAAGACAATACACTCAACGTCTCTACGAATACAAAAACGGCATTTTGTCGACATGCGGATGAATTATTCGAGGAACACGCCTGCAACTTTTGCAAAGAAGATTCCCAGACAAAGGAGGACCCCTCCACTGAAGAAAACTTATCTTCAGACAACGGTAGTGCCTGATGGACCCTACCACTAAAGACTTAGTACCAAAGGAATCCACTTTCGGTGCCCAAGAAGTCGTAAAGCAAAGTGATTACTTTACTTTAACAATAATTGAAGACAGGTGTCCACCTTTAATAATGTAAAACTCCTCGACTTCGGAGGATAAAAAGGGGGCTTCCCTAATCAAGAGAGGCATCAGTTCTTGGAAACACAAACACACCTCTCAATTACATTCTAAATCTTAATGTCTAGTGAGTAGCTTTACCTTCCGATAAGGAAGGATGTAATATATTGAAGGATCCCAATTTTGGGACTCCTTGTTATGAATAAAGAAATCCTTATATAATCTAAGCTTGTTCTCTCATAAATTCATATATATCCTATTCCTGAGTCTGTGTGACAGAGCAAGATAGCAGGCTGGCCGTTCTCAGAATTCGACATATTATGGACAAAGGATGCATCGAACAAGGTATTATATATTTCCTTTTCATAGCTGGAGAAAAACTTCTTTACATCCTCCTTAAGGAAGATCATCAATTATAAATTTTTTAATAAACATTATCAAATAGAAAAATCTATAGAGAATTTTAATTCAAAAACCATGTCAGATGGGAAACTCCAAATGAAAAACATAAAAAATCAAACGATTTTAAATCAAATATCTCTTTTAGAAACCATTTCTAAAAATACTCAAATGAGCATCAAGACAATTGACAACCGATTAAAAGGTTTTATAAATCCGTACGAACATTATGAACTTGTTGACACAAGAAAAATGTATTTAAGATCGATTGCTTACCGCAGTCGAACTATCAAATATTTACGATCTAAAATTGTATTCATCTGAATACAATAAAATTGTATTCATCTTATTCATCTTAATACAATTTTAAGAGATCTGACGCACCCAAAATGGTATCAGAGCCCTGTTAAAATATGGATTTGTTGAAAACAAATTCCAAGGTGTATAAAAAGGTGTATAAATAAGCATTAATTTTTCAATGTGCAGACAAACAAGGTATAGAACCTGTTGAAAACATCTTTATTCACACAGAGACTGTTTTTGAATTCATCTCTGAAGATGAAACTGAGACATCAAATACATCAGATACATCAGATACTGAAAATTCATCATCAGAAGAATCTGATGACTCAACTAAATTTAGTAACTAAATTCAATCAACACATATTCCTTTCTAATGGGGGGGAATGCTTAAGAAATATCCTTTTCAATGAAGAACTTTACGAAAATCATCACTTTTGTTCTAATCTTCGAAAAGATAACGAAAAAATTAAAAATATAACTAATCCCAATTCAATCTATGTTTCTGGTTTCCTCAACTTTAAAGGATACAAAAAATATAGAATACATTGTTATATAGATACAGGTGCTTCACTTTGTATTGCAAGCAAATATATCATCCCAGATATATTTTGGGAACATTCACCCAAAGGAATTGAAGTTACCATAGGAGATGGCAGCATCATGCTTTTAACACAAGTATGCAGAAATCTCAAGATCGAACTCGCAGGAGAAATTTTCGAGATTCCTACCATCTACCAACAGAACTCCGACATTGACCTTATTTTAGGAAATAACTTTATTCAGTTATATGGACCTTTTATCCAATGGATAGATAGGATTGGTTTTCATCTAAATTCTGAGATGATTATTATAAAAAAGGAAACAAAAGCTTTAAGTTTTGGAAAACCTGAATTTTTAGAAAATATGAAAAAAGATTCTAAAAATAAACAATCAATCCCTGGTAACAACATTACCAAAGAAGTCATTCAACGCGAAACTATTCGTATTGAGATTGAAAGATTTCAAAATCTTGAAAAAATACTTGATAAGGTTTGTTCAGAAAATCCCATTGATCCTTTAAAAACAAAAGGATGGATGAGAGCATCTATCAAATTAATTGACCCCAAAACTATTGTTCGGGTTAAACCTATGAGATATTCTCCTCAAGATAGAGAAGAATTTTCCAAACAGATTAAAGAACTATTAGAAATGAAATTGATAAAAGAATCAAAATCACCCCACATGTCCCCTGCTTTTCTTGTTGAAAATGAAGCAGAAAAACGACGTGGTAAAAAACGTATGGTTATTAATTATAAGGCAATTAATAACGCCACAATAGGAGATTCGCACAATCTTCCTAATATGCATGAACTCTTAACCCTTTTAAGAGGAAAGAACATTTTCTCGACTTTCGATTGTAAGTCAGGATTTTGGCAGGTTCTTCTTGATGAAGAATCACAATCACTCACAGCATTCACATGCCCTGACGGACATTTCCAGTGGAATGTAGTTCCTTTCGGACTTAAACAAGCTCCTAGTATTTTTCAGCGACATATGCAAAACATGCTTCGAGGACTTGAAAAATTTTGTACGGTATACGTTGATGACATCATCGTATTCAGTAACAATGAAAAAGAACACTACATACATGTACTTAGTTTTCTTCGTACCATTCAGAAACATGGTATTATACTTTCTAAAAAGAAAGCAAATCTTTTTAAAACAAAGATTAATTTTTTGGGTCTAGAAATAGATCAAGGCACACATTGCCCTCAAAAACATATTTTAGAACATCTTCACAAATTCCCTGATGCTTTAGAAGACAAAAAACAGCTGCAACGTTTTCTTGGAGTTTTGACTTATGCCGAAACTTATATTCAAAAACTTGCTGAAATGAGAAAACCATTACAAGGTAAACTCAAAAAAGATACAGTCTGGAGCTGGACAAGTTCCGATACAAACTATATCAAAAAAATAAAGAAAAATTTAATCAATTTTCCAAAACTTTATCTTCCAACCAATGAAGACAGTTTAATTATCGAAACTGATGCTTCTGATGAATTTTGGGGTGGCGTTTTAAAAGCAAAAACACCCAGAAATATTGAAAAAATCTGTAGATATTCTTCAGGCAGTTTTAAACAAGCCGAAAAGAATTATCACAGTAGTGAAAAGGAAATACTTGCTATAAAACAAGTTATTTCTAAATTCAGTGCATATTTAACTCCAGTTAAATTTCTGATACGCACCGATTACAAAAACTTTACTCACTTTTTGCGAACAAAAATCGCTGGAGATAGTAAACTTGGTCGTCGAATACGATGGCAAGCTTGGTTTTCAAGGTATGACTTCACAGTCGAATACCTCCCAGGAGAAAAGAATGTACTGGCAGACTGCCTCACTCGTGACTTTCAGGTATGACATCATCCCTGATCTCACTAGCTCCTTTAGAGCCCTATAAAAGCAAGATAGTCCTCACGACATCTTACTTACAAATCACTCACCAAAACTAAAAGAGGGGGGAGTTGAGAGAAAAACAATATAATACAAAAATGGAAGACCTCAAAACATTGAGGATGAAGAAAAAACTTCTTCTCATAGAGTTAAAAGCTCTTGAAGAAAAGATAAGTCTTTACGAAGACGAATCGATAACGGTTAACAGTGTACCGGTAAACGAAAGTTTAACAAACACTCACTCCACATCCGGAGAACAAACTGTTCTTACTCAGGGTAAAAGTAAGGCTATTCCAGAGCAAACGGCTCATGGTAAAGAAATATCAAATCCGTTGACAGCTGAGGTTTTGCTTAAAAGCCTAGTAAAGGAGACAACTACTCCTATTCCTAACGGAAAAACTAGTTTGTTGATACATAACGAAATCAACTCTGTTACTGAAGATATCAGTAAAATGACGATACTGTCGTCTGACCACTCGAAGAAAAACATCAATCTTCGACCAGATTACAAGAAAGCCTTAGGCAAACCTGCCGATAGGTATTATGTAATATACAAAGGACCACATGCCGGTATCCACACCGACTGGGGAACAGTTGAAATCTTTCTCAAAGAAGACAAGGTAACATGCAAGAAATTTAGCAATGAAGCACAAGCCAAGTTAAGTATTGCTCTTGCCAAAGAAGCTGAAAGTTCAGTAAAGCCTCTTTTGAAGCCCAAAATACAACAGATCAAGCAATCTCATAGAGACGAACGCTTCAAGGTTCCTCAAGAAATTGAAGAAACATTGGCTTTCAAACCAATCGCGTTTGAAGACTTTAGAACCCTTTGGAGTAAAATCAGAGCAGCAGACCCTGAAGATTTACTTCATGAGAATTTCTTCTCTACAGACAAAAAGAACAAAAGCCTCTACAACTTCCTTGAAGGTGCAGATGCAACACTAGTCTATCAAGCCTTCTCTGCAGGACTTGTAGACAATATCTACCCAAGCGCCAATTTACAGGAGCTCAAGTTCTTTCCCAGAACAATGATAGACAAGATTAAGGATTTCAGAAAGAAAGTCCTTAAAGTAAAAGATAGCCCTATCTACATACGGGTTATTTCTTCTCTTCCAGAATGGTCCCAAGGTGATTATTTCGCCCCTTACCATTACATGGAAGTAGGTCTTGCTAAAGACAAAAAAGAGATCCCTTCTTCACAAATGTTTGAAGATAATCTCAACGAAACAGTTCTTCACAATCAGCGCATCGGCAGTTTAAGAAGAATTGCAGAAAAGATCATAGAGATTCTCTCTGGATCTAAGAAGAAAATTAACTATACAGATTCGCACTGCATAGTTACAAGCTGGAGTTTCAGTTCAACCAGCCAACAAGACGTTAACCTTGCCTCGTCGTACGGTATGCGTTTCAAAGACAATACACTCAACGTCTCTACGAATACAAAAACGGCATTTTGTCGACATGCGGATGAATTATTCGAGGAACACGCCTGCAACTTTTGCAAAGAAGATTCCCAGACAAAGGAGGACCCCTCCACTGAAGAAAACTTATCTTCAGACAACGGTAGTGCCTGATGGACCCTACCACTAAAGACTTAGTACCAAAGGAATCCACTTTCGGTGCCCAAGAAGTCGTAAAGCAAAGTGATTACTTTACTTTAACAATAATTGAAGACAGGTGTCCACCTTTAATAATGTAAAACTCCTCGACTTCGGAGGATAAAAAGGGGGCTTCCCTAATCAAGAGAGGCATCAGTTCTTGGAAACACAAACACACCTCTCAATTACATTCTAAATCTTAATGTCTAGTGAGTAGCTTTACCTTCCGATAAGGAAGGATGTAATATATTGAAGGATCCCAATTTTGGGACTCCTTGTTATGAATAAAGAAATCCTTATATAATCTAAGCTTGTTCTCTCATAAATTCATATATATCCTATTCCTGAGTCTGTGTGACAGAGCAAGATAGCAGGCTGGCCGTTCTCAGAATTCGACATATTATGGACAAAGGATGCATCGAACAAGGTATTATATATTTCCTTTTCATAGCTGGAGAAAAACTTCTTTACATCCTCCTTAAGGAAGATCATCAATTATAAATTTTTTAATAAACATTATCAAATAGAAAAATCTATAGAGAATTTTAATTCAAAAACCATGTCAGATGGGAAACTCCAAATGAAAAACATAAAAAATCAAACGATTTTAAATCAAATATCTCTTTTAGAAACCATTTCTAAAAATACTCAAATGAGCATCAAGACAATTGACAACCGATTAAAAGGTTTTATAAATCCGTACGAACATTATGAACTTGTTGACACAAGAAAAATGTATTTAAGATCGATTGCTTACCGCAGTCGAACTATCAAATATTTACGATCTAAAATTGTATTCATCTGAATACAATAAAATTGTATTCATCTTATTCATCTTAATACAATTTTAAGAGATCTGACGCACCCAAAATGGTATCAGATATTAGAAATACATTTTTCTTGTGTCAACAAGTTCATAATGTTCGTACGGATTTATAAAACCTTTTAATCGGTTGTCAATTGTCTTGATGCTCATTTGAGTATTTTTAGAAATGGTTTCTAAAAGAGATATTTGATTTAAAATCGTTTGATTTTTTATGTTTTTCATTTGGAGTTTCCCATCTGACATGGTTTTTGAATTAAAATTCTCTATAGATTTTTCTATTTGATAATGTTTATTAAAAAATTTATAATTGATGATCTTCCTTAAGGAGGATGTAAAGAAGTTTTTCTCCAGCTATGAAAAGGAAATATATAATACCTTGTTCGATGCATCCTTTGTCCATAATATGTCGAATTCTGAGAACGGCCAGCCTGCTATCTTGCTCTGTCACACAGACTCAGGAATAGGATATATATGAATTTATGAGAGAACAAGCTTAGATTATATAAGGATTTCTTTATTCATAACAAGGAGTCCCAAAATTGGGATCCTTCAATATATTACATCCTTCCTTATCGGAAGGTAAAGCTACTCACTAGACATTAAGATTTAGAATGTAATTGAGAGGTGTGTTTGTGTTTCCAAGAACTGATGCCTCTCTTGATTAGGGAAGCCCCCTTTTTATCCTCCGAAGTCGAGGAGTTTTACATTATTAAAGGTGGACACCTGTCTTCAATTATTGTTAAAGTAAAGTAATCACTTTGCTTTACGACTTCTTGGGCACCGAAAGTGGATTCCTTTGGTACTAAGTCTTTAGTGGTAGGGTCCATCAGGCACTACCGTTGTCTGAAGATAAGTTTTCTTCAGTGGAGGGGTCCTCCTTTGTCTGGGAATCTTCTTTGCAAAAGTTGCAGGCGTGTTCCTCGAATAATTCATCCGCATGTCGACAAAATGCCGTTTTTGTATTCGTAGAGACGTTGAGTGTATTGTCTTTGAAACGCATACCGTACGACGAGGCAAGGTTAACGTCTTGTTGGCTGGTTGAACTGAAACTCCAGCTTGTAACTATGCAGTGCGAATCTGTATAGTTAATTTTCTTCTTAGATCCAGAGAGAATCTCTATGATCTTTTCTGCAATTCTTCTTAAACTGCCGATGCGCTGATTGTGAAGAACTGTTTCGTTGAGATTATCTTCAAACATTTGTGAAGAAGGGATCTCTTTTTTGTCTTTAGCAAGACCTACTTCCATGTAATGGTAAGGGGCGAAATAATCACCTTGGGACCATTCTGGAAGAGAAGAAATAACCCGTATGTAGATAGGGCTATCTTTTACTTTAAGGACTTTCTTTCTGAAATCCTTAATCTTGTCTATCATTGTTCTGGGAAAGAACTTGAGCTCCTGTAAATTGGCGCTTGGGTAAATATTGTCTACAAGTCCTGCAGAGAAGGCTTGATAGACTAGTGTTGCATCTGCACCTTCAAGGAAGTTGTAGAGGCTTTTGTTCTTTTTGTCTGTAGAGAAGAAATTCTCATGAAGTAAATCTTCAGGGTCTGCTGCTCTGATTTTACTCCAAAGGGTTCTAAAGTCTTCAAACGCGATTGGTTTGAAAGCCAATGTTTCTTCAATTTCTTGAGGAACCTTGAAGCGTTCGTCTCTATGAGATTGCTTGATCTGTTGTATTTTGGGCTTCAAAAGAGGCTTTACTGAACTTTCAGCTTCTTTGGCAAGAGCAATACTTAACTTGGCTTGTGCTTCATTGCTAAATTTCTTGCATGTTACCTTGTCTTCTTTGAGAAAGATTTCAACTGTTCCCCAGTCGGTGTGGATACCGGCATGTGGTCCTTTGTATATTACATAATACCTATCGGCAGGTTTGCCTAAGGCTTTCTTGTAATCTGGTCGAAGATTGATGTTTTTCTTCGAGTGGTCAGACGACAGTATCGTCATTTTACTGATATCTTCAGTAACAGAGTTGATTTCGTTATGTATCAACAAACTAGTTTTTCCGTTAGGAATAGGAGTAGTTGTCTCCTTTACTAGGCTTTTAAGCAAAACCTCAGCTGTCAACGGATTTGATATTTCTTTACCATGAGCCGTTTGCTCTGGAATAGCCTTACTTTTACCCTGAGTAAGATCAGTTTGTTCTCCGGATGTGGAGTGAGTGTTTGTTAAACTTTCGTTTACCGGTACACTGTTAACCGTTATCGATTCGTCTTCGTAAAGACTTATCTTTTCTTCAAGAGCTTTTAACTCTATGAGAAGAAGTTTTTTCTTCATCCTCAATGTTTTGAGGTCTTCCATTTTTGTATTATATTGTTTTTCTCTCAACTCCCCCCCTCTTTTAGTTTTGGTGAGTGATTTGTAAGTAAGATGTCGTGAGGACTATCTTGCTTTTATAGGGCTCTAAAGGATCTAGTGAGATCAGGGATGATGTCATACCTGAAAGTCACGAGTGAGGCAGTCTGCCAGTACATTCTTTTCTCCTGGGAGGTATTCGACTGTGAAGTCATACCTTGAAAACCAAGCTTGCCATCGTATTCGACGACCAAGTTTACTATCTCCAGCGATTTTTGTTCGCAAAAAGTGAGTAAAGTTTTTGTAATCGGTGCGTATCAGAAATTTAACTGGAGTTAAATATGCACTGAATTTAGAAATAACTTGTTTTATAGCAAGTATTTCCTTTTCACTACTGTGATAATTCTTTTCGGCTTGTTTAAAACTGCCTGAAGAATATCTACAGATTTTTTCAATATTTCTGGGTGTTTTTGCTTTTAAAACGCCACCCCAAAATTCATCAGAAGCATCAGTTTCGATAATTAAACTGTCTTC